>CM028138.1:18555000-19155000 GCA_016271365.2 Neoceratodus forsteri
CTTTCAAACTGTGATTGTCACAGTCCATAAATGTTCCTCTTTAAGATAAGTGGAGCTACTGAGAAAGGCCTGTAGCTTATTCCTACATCTGGAATTGGCTCAGAATGATCTGAAGAAGCAAGCCGAGCTCCACATAGGGCATCAAATATGAACAGTGATGGTCGAAGACTTAAAATGGTGGAGGCAGATGGGTAAGCCTGTTTAGTGGCGGGTTGTATTACCCTATCCTTAAAGAGCTAGTAGTGCCAAACAATAGCAGACAGAACATTGTAGTAATTTTTAAAGGTAATCCCTTGTTACTATTTATTTCTGAAGTGGTTTCCTTTTTCTGTGTTCTCATTGGATGGTTTTCTAATTAATAGTATTGGGTCTGATGTGAAATACCGTGCTTTACCTGGAAGCAGACTTGTTTAGTTCTCTTCCTTCCACTACGTCATTAGCATGTGACCTCCGTTATGTTTACATCACAAGCCTTGATGTCTGAGTGGTAACACTTGTCACAAGTTATCAGTCATGCAGCAGGAGCTTAGCTCTTCTTGGCCACAGTGAGGTCACCGTGCTGATGATGTGTAGTGAGGAATAGAACTGACTATGTCAGCTTCCAGGTGGAGTGCTGTTCCACACATCACACCTAGTACTGTCTGATGTACTATCTAGTAATTAGCAAAGGGGAATCATTTCTTCAAATATAAGTGATAGCTGGCTACTTTTGAAAGTTACTATAAATTCCTGGCTGTACACTAGTTCTTTAACTAGGCTCTGACAGGTTCAGTATATCTGGCAGGGTAAAGCAAAATTCCACCCTCCAAAGCCTGGCACTGTAGGTGTGTTTACACGGACTCTTTTGCACTGGTGTGAAGTTGAAGGCTGTGCAATGGCTGCTGTGTTACTGATGGAGCAGTGTGGACGCACCAGGAGCCCATCTGTTTCACCAGTGTTGAGCTGAAACGCCGTAAGAGTGTTGTGCAGTGTACAGGCTCCACCCCAACCGCCTGCAGTGTCTCCTGCTGAAGAGTTCTGGGGTACAGAATACCCGGCGCCCTTGGCAGCCAATCAGATGGTGCTGAATCTTAGATTGGTGAAAGGCTGTGGATGCATATAAAAAAAAAAAGAATCCTTCTGTCACTCCACTCACCGTGAGCCGAGCTGACTCAGAATGTTCGAGGAGTGTAATGGGGCTTAGTGTTTACTGCTTCTTTTCTTTGGACTTACCGTAAGACTCACAGATTCTTACAGTAGATTGTGAATATGATTGTCAAATTGTACTTGATTGTTGAGGTAGGCATGTCCTTGGGACAGATTCTGCCTCGAAACGGCGGCAACAGTGGGGGTAAACCACCAAAGATGAATGAGCCTGCCCCTGTCTCTCCTCCCCATTAAGAAATCTGCTGTATCTTATTCCCAGTTTTTTTTTTAAAGTCGACTGTCACGGACGATATTAGTTGCAACCTATTCTGATATAACAGACTGAACAAAACATGTTGACCATGTGCAATATTTCTTACTGTAAAAAAAAAAAAAAACCAATAAAAAAAAACAAGTTTAACACAAAGCAGTAATCTGTGTCTTTTTGCTCAGCATCTTCATTGCTTGTAGCTAAGCGTGACCTCTTCACATGTATGTACAGTGTACTGCTAGATCTGTCTCCCACAATCTTCCTGTACTGCTCTGTCAAAGGGACGTCTTTAGTCATGATTTAGACATTTCCCAGTTTCTAGCATCAGCTGAATCCTGTTATACAAAATTCCCTTTAAACTTGAATTTCAGGACCTTCTGCGTGTGTTAATAAAACACATTTGCATTAGGCGTTATCTGTTGGCGTTGCTTATTCCTGCCATGGAGTCATCATCATCATCTGCCTTTGACATCACAACCTGTTGTCATGGAAATGATTCGGCAGTCACAAGCAGAGGATTATTACTCAAGGGCGGGTTAGGCAGCTTAAGGGGAGCACTGCTCAAGCTCAAAAAAAATCTCCAAAAAGCACATTACTTCCTGCAAGTGCAGCCAAGAGAAACCAGCAATTTGTTTAGGATGACCCTTTTGAAAGGGAAAGAATCGTATGTGGAGTCTGAAGCCCGAGCCCTTCCACTTTCTTACTCTGAAGCCCAACCCCCCCCGAGCACTGATGCTGTGTGATGTACTAGTTTGGAGAAAGCTCTCTCTGTTGACATAAATGGAGACATCTTAAGTACAGTTTTAATACTTCAAGGCTGTTTCTTTGAAGCCAAGCCACCACTCAGCTAAGAAGGGCCTCACCAGCTAAGAGGTGACTTTGATTTCAAATGACTGCACTCTGAAATATAGATTATAAATCAAATTAATTATTCATGAACTGAAGAATGGCAATGGTTGGCTGCTGTGCCAGTCTGAAATCTCTTATAAGTGACCGACACGGCGGCTGCTCTGCTGTTCCCGCTATGAGGCGCAAGTGGCACCAGAGAAACAGTGCCACAAAAACAATTTTAAAAACAAAATAAGCAACATTATTGCGATTAGACTTATAATCGCAATAATGACCTCAGAGCCAGTCATTTCCTAGAGATTAACGACCGGCTGGTTGGGGGTGGCCCTGGGCTGCTCCTCAGGCCACCACTCCCCCTCAGCCGGTCATTAATCTCTAGGAAATGACCAGCTCTTTGATCATTACTGCTTAAAAATGTACTTAACAAGATGCCCCCATTTACTCTGATGAAGAGAGCACTTTCCAAACTCACTACACAGTGTCGATGCTCAGGGGCAGGAGTTCTGAATAAGGAAGCGAAAGGGATCAGGATTCCAGCTCCACAAGCAAAACTAGGATCTTCCTGGACTAAGTCTCCATCACTCATTCACATTAGTGGGAATAGCGCCGGAGGTGCTAGGACCAAGCAGGAGCCTAAAATTTTCAGAATGGTCAGCGCTGAGACAGGACCACGCATGCGCGGCACCGTGAGACTAGCTTGTGCCTGTGTAGGCTATCTCGGCATCGACCCTCCAACCGCCTCAGTTCCTTTTCTCCCGCCGTCGAGTGCGCTTGGATGTCGACGTCGCTCGTCTGCCGGAGTCTTTAGTTTTTGTCTATATGACAGCAGCTTTTAGCGTTTAATTTAATTTTTAAGTAGTAATTTCTTATTTTACGAACAAGAAAAGAAGATTATGAAGAAGAAGAAAAAGAAATTCTTTCCTGCCATCAATGAAGTCGTCCTTAGACGGTAACGGTGATGGTTGGAGGACTTTGTTTGAAAGTTTTTATGGTAGAGGGGCTGTGTCCGGTCCACCGCCCTTAATTAACGGGGCGGGGGGGGTCTGACTACGGACAGTCCTGTGCCTGGGGGGGAAGGAGAGTCCTCTGAAGCACAAATCTAGCAGTTCCGGGGATCCAGCTCTGCTTAACCTCGAGCTCTTCATCCTTGTTAGGGAAGAAGAATCGGTGCCGCTTGAGGTTGCCAGTTGGTATGTCTGCACAAGGATTGTTCATCGGGAGGGGCGATGGGCCTGAACCGACTTTAGTGGGTTCCCCTTGGCCCCGCTCCTAACGGCTGTATTCTCGACTCCAAACTCCATCTCTGTCCTCGTTGGAGCTCCAGTGGGCAGTTTCACCTCTGGGCCACTCCTGTGGAGCAGGGGGTTCGACTTTCCAGTTTTCCTGGCGCTGTTTCTGGTTTCGGGGCCTCAGAGCTGTTGGACCAGAGCTGGGTCGATTGGATCACGATGGGCGAGGTGCCCTCTTGGTGCCTTTGCCATCGTGTCAGCCCCTCGTGCCTACCCCCTCTCCCTTTTCCATGCAGGGGCCGGCACAGGCACCACCTTTTTCCTTCTCCCCTTCTTCTCAGGATTTCCTCTGGCATTTTCCTTCGGTGCCGTGGCTCGGTGCCTTGGTTGGCACAGTGCCTTGGAGTCATGCCTCGGTGCCTTGGTCGGCACCATCATCAGCGCCGTGGGTCAATGACATTGCTTTGTGCGGTGCCATGGGTGCTGTTGCTGTCGTTGGTTGTCAGTGCCATGGGTGTCTAGGTGGCGCTGAGCACCCGCGGGTGGCACCTAGTGCCCGTGGGCAGCAATGAGCACCCGCAGGTGGTGCCATGAGTGGTACCGGGGCACCCGTGGGTGCCACTGGTGCCCTTGGGTGCCATTCTTGCCATGGGTACCATGGTACCATGGGTGTCGGAGGTGCTCTCGGGTGCCATTGCTGCATTGGTGCCGGTGATGCCTGTGGGTACTGCCGCGGGTGCCCTCGGGTATCGCCCAGGTTGGCATAGGCACTGCTGGGTGCCCTCCGGTACAACGAGTGATGCTGGTGCCGCAGGGGTGCTAGTGGGTGTTGTCTGGTAGAATTAGTGACACATTTTTCCTTTTCGGATGACTTCTCCACAGAACTTGTGGCGGGATGTTTTCCGCAGAATGAAGTCCTGTTCTGCGGATTATTTTCCGCACATCTTGGTGAGTGGTGGTCCATGTGGGATCTTGTGTCATCCAGCGGTTTTCTGCTGATGGAACTCTGCTGTACTGTTCTGTCTGCGGAATCTCTTATTCCGCTCAGCGCTTTCTCGGCTCCCTACGTGGTACCAAGCTCCTCAACATCCTTCCTGATGGCGGAGTCTCTAGTGGCTCTGACCTAGACCTCCCTTAGAGGTCCTTCTGGGGTAGAAGTGCATCTAGATGGGTCTTTCCCTGTCCTTCTGGTCAGTAATACAGCAGATGACTAATTTCATATACTGAAGAGCACGTCCTCTCTATCATCAGAGTCCATGATGAAAGATCTTTTCAGTAGTTCCTCAGTAATGGGGTCCACTATAGTATTTCAGACTGCGTCCATGGACCATACGCTTCTGCGTCTAGACTTTTTCAGTCGTCAAGACAATTACACTCTGTGGAACATTCTAATTTAATGGTTGGGAGCCGCTCAGGCACTTTCACCCCTTTAATAGGGGTATATGGCCCCCTTGTGATATTGTCCCTTCGGTGGCTTCTTCGGCACAGGTGGTTAACATCTCTCCAGCTGTGATTATTAGTCCGGTCATGATTTCAGTATGGACACTCAGGCTCCTTCTGCACTCAGATGGAGAACATCTTCGTCATTTTGTATCAAGACAATCCTTGTGAAGTAGCAGCCTGAAAGCCTTGTTAGGCTCGGACTACAAAAAAAAAAATGTTTACCACAGCACAGGGCCTAGCCGAAATTACCCAATAACACCCTTTTTTTGATCTGGTCAGGTTCCGCCTCAGCCCTTGAGGCGCTCGTCTCCAGAGTACAGTAAAGAGTACCTGAGTACTTCTTCCCCTAGGGAGAGTCCGATCCAGGGGCGGTATGGGTCATCTCTTTCTCCAAGAGAAATTTCTCTCATCCAGAGACACTTCCTAGACCTAGGTGACTGCCCAGTCTGTTAATCCCCTTTCTTTTATCAGGCTTTCTTCTCTTGAGCAGAGCCTTGCAGCAACAGAAGCGACTCTCCACTGAGTCGGAACTCTGGTTCCTACTTCCTTGCTTGCTTTAACTTAACAGGCGATATACTCCTTCTTGACCAAAAGTCAAGTATGTCTTTTTTCTGAGGTAGCTTCTCAAATATTCACACCTTCAGTTCTGGCGCACTGGTTCCATGCCAGTCGCTCACAAAGCTATCCTCTCCAGAGTCTTGTGACAGAGTTGTGATGTTTGTTTTCAGCAAACAAACCAGATCCTTCTCCTCCCTTCAGGAGGCCAGAGTGAGTAGTACATCACCGCATTGAGTCACTGCCACTTCCAGTCACTTTCAACGAATGGGTTAGCCCTAACTTGGTCCTGTTGTGCCCCATCTCTATGCACATCTGCCTCTATTTGCCTTAGAAATCTGGCCCGTTTTTTTTCTGTCGGAATGTTTTTTTCCGCATGGACATGTCCTCCTGTACATTTTTCCTTTCTTCCGAGTTCAGAGACTGCTACTACAGTTGTACATACAGGGGCAGGATGGTTCCTTTTTGGAATATGCAGTGGGTAGGATCTGGTTCTACTAGACCACCTCATGAGGCTTCTGAGTCATGCTTGGCCTTCCATCAGGAGGGTTCCAGTGATTAAGTGAAGACTATTCTCCTTGATGGGCTAACCCCACTGGGACCCCCTTTGCTCAATAAGTAAGGGGTTCAAGTGCTCCTGGACCTGTTGTTCACAGGTCAGCCATACTTGATAGTGGGGGTTCCCATCTGCACCTTCTGGTCTACCCTGAACTAGTAGACTTTACCTCCGACTCTTTCAGTTCCTGAGGTCTCTTTACGTTACATTAGTACATGTCTTTGACACTATATTTCTTTTGGTCCTAGACCAATTTGTGAGGCCAGGTTCTTGCCACTCTCCTAGAGTGGTTGCGGCTTCCTGGCAGACTTCATTTTGTGCCCATTGCAGTCGTCTGCAAAGTGGTGAGTTACAACTCGAGCGCTTATCTTGTAAACACTATGTTCTAGATGCTCTTTACAAGACAGCTCTTTTATTAGCAGGACAGCCCTTGGCCATCCTTTCTGAGTGAACCTATCTCCTACCACCCTACTCGGGGTTGTTGGTTTTAGCTTGGTACTCTCCCACTAGTGTGAATGAGTGATAGAGACTTAGTCCAGGAAGATATGGAGATTACGTACTTACCGTAATTATTGATCTTCTTGGACAGTCTCCATCACGCATTCACATGCCCACCCACCATCCCCTGGGTTCACTTGTTTTTCCTGGTCTTCATGGTCCTATGGTTCAGACTGTGAAGACATTGTTCTTTGACCTTTCTTGCAAAGGCCATCTGGGCCCTCTCAGGCCCAGAAACTCAGGATGAGTTCTTCTCATTAGTTACGTTGCACCTCCTCGGTCAAAAATGTACCGAGGCAGAGGGAGGGTCGACGTCGAGATAGCCTACACAGGCACGAGCTAGTCTCATGGTGCCACGCATGTGTGGTCCTGTCTTGGCGCCGACCCTTCTGAAAATTTTAGGCTCCCACTTGGTCCTAGCACCTCCGGCGCTATCCCCACTAGTGTGAATGAGTGATGGAGACTGTCCAAGAAGATCAATAATTATGGTAAGTACGTAATTTCCATATCCCTTCCCATCTAAAGGTGTCATACTGAACAAAGCTTTAGTTTCTCCTGGCTACATTTAGTGGTGCAAAGGCCGCTTGTCGCATTAACAACTTTAAATACGGGGGTGGGGGGTGCTCTTTAGAACAGAGGCAGCAGATGAGAATTCTGAGGAGCAAAGAGCCTGTTTCCATACAATATCTTTAGTGTTAAAGAATGGGATGTCCTGCTGGTGCAGCAGTAGCACTACTGCTTACGATGCCAGTGACGTGGGTTCAGGAGCAGGCGTGAGGCATTGGAGGCTGGCAGGGAGGAGATTTGAGTGTCGAGGGACAGCACTTCTCCTCGAGGCGGATGGGGTAGGACTGAGTGCTAGACTGGTCTCTGGCAAAGCGGGAGGCAAAACAAGCTTAAGCTCAGGCAGGGATGTGATGAGGCGTCTGTTCATGCACCTTGGCGTCAGGTGCATGTCATGCCTCTTGGTAGAAAAACAGAAAAATGGCCCCCGAGCTCTGGGACGATGGAATGCCGGGCACTGCACTGGATCTCCCCTGCCTGACCTGTGGCCCTGGTCTCCGACACAGTGATAGAAGTTCAAGGGATGGGGCTCCCTTGTCCCTGCCTGGGGGGTAAACCACGGCTGCATGATGGAGGGCTGGCGGTACTGGTTCATGGGCACGGAGGGACGTTAGTTTCAGGGATACTTTGGTGCCTCCTGAAGGAGTCGGAGCTCGGGTGGCTGGGGGGGGAGATAAAATATGCAATAAAAAAAAGAATGGGATGTCTAAAAATGGATGATCTTCGGGGGTATCTCAGTCATCAGGTCACATCGTAGGAACTTCACCGTTGGTGAAGCAGGATCCACATGGAAGATTTTCAGCAGTACATCTGGGGCCGCCCATACCATTGACGTCATCAACCCTATAAAGGCATGAGCGGCCCCCGCTCCCTCCTCAGTTCTTTCCCGCCGTCAACTTGTTCGTATGGGTCTCCATGGAAACTCTGATACAGTTTCGCGCCATTTTGCCTATGGCTTTTTTCTTACATATTACCGTAATTATTGATCTTCTTGGACAGTCTCCATCACGCATTCACATGCCCACCCACCATCCCCTGGGTTTACTTGTTTTTTTCCTGGTCTTCATGGTCCTATGGTTCAGACTGTGAAGACATTGTTCTTTGACCTTTCTTGCAAAGGCCATCTGGGCCCTCTCAGGCCCAGAAACTCAGGATGAGTTCTTCTCATTAGTTACGTTGCACCTCCTCGGTCAAAAATGTACCGAGGCAGAGGGAGGGTCGACGCCGAGATAGCCTACACAGGCACGAGCTAGTCTCATGGTGCCACGCATGCGTGGTCCTGTCTTGGCGCCGACCCTTCTGAAAATTTTAGGCTCCCACTTGGTCCTAGCACCTCCGGCGCTATCCCCACTAGTGTGAATGAGTGATGGAGACTGTCCAAGAAGATCAATAATTATGGTAATACGTAATTTCCATATCCCTTCCCATCTAAGGTGTCATACTGAACAAAGCTTTAGTTTCTCCTGGCTACATTTAGTGGTGCAAAGGCCGCTTGTCGCATTAACAACTTTAAATACGGGGTTGGGGGGTGCTCTTTAGAACAGAGGCAGCAGATGAGAAGTCTGAGGAGCAAAGAGCCTGTTTCCATACAATATCTTTAGTGTTAAAGAATGGGATGTCCTGCTGGTGCAGCAGTAGCACTACTGCTTACGATGCCAGTGACGTGGGTTCAGGAACGAGCGTGAGGCATTGGAGGGCTGGCCGGGGAGGAGATTTGAGTGTCCAAGGGACAGCACTTCTCCTCCGGGGGGGGCGGATGGGGTAGGACTGAGTGCTAGACTGGTCTCTGGCAAAAGCGGGAGGCAAAACAAGCTTAAGCTCAGACGGGGGGGGGGAGGTGTGATGGGCGTCTGTGCATGCACCTTGACGTCAGGTGCATGTCATGCCTCTTGGTAGAAAAACAGAAAAATGGCCCCCGAGCTCTGGGACGATGGAATGCCGGGCACTGCACTGGATCTCCCCTGCCTGACCTGTGGCCCTGGTCTCCGACACAGTGATAGAAGTTCAAGGGATGGGGCTCCCTTGTCCCTGCCTGGGGGGTAAACCACGGCTGCATGATGGAGGGCTGGCGGTACTGGTTCATGGGCACGGAGGGACGTTAGTTTCAGGGATACTTTGGTGCCTCCTGAAGGAGTCGGAGCTCAGGTGGCTGGGGGGGGAGATAAAATATGCAATAAAAAAAAAAAAAAGAATGGGATGTCCTAAAAAATGGATGATCTTCGGGGGTATCTCAGTCATCAGGTCACATCGTAGGAACTTCACCGTTGGTGAAGCAGGATCCTCACGGAAGATTTTCAGCAGTACATCTGGGGCCGCCCATACCATTGACGTCATCAACCCTATAAAGGCATGAGCGGCCCCCGCTCCCTCCTCAGTTCTTTCCCGCCGTCAACTTGTTCGTATGGGTCTCCATGGAAACTCTGATACAGTTTCGCGCCATTTTGCCTATGGCTTTTTTCTTACATATTACTTTTAGAATCTCTTTTTGATAAGAGGTTCATTTCTTTTGTTTATGTCAAGAGTTAATCCTTCGACTTCTCTCTTCTGCCGCTGTGGAAAGAAGCCTGCCTCCACAGACGAACATTCTCTCTGTGTCTGCTGTCTTGGGCCTGACCACGAAGTTTGTGACTGTGAGCTCTGCCAGAAGTTTAATCAAACAACCCTCAGGTGACGCTAAAAGGCTTTAAAAAATGTCCTAATGGAGCAACAAGCAGCCAGATCTTCGAGGGTATCTCTTGCAGCAGGTACTACTCTTGAGTATCTGCCAGAGGGCGCTTCTGTCGACAGTAGCTTTCACTAGCAGTGCTAGCTGGGGGCTGCCCACTGTGACATCACCACGTCTGCACCTATGAATACGTGGGCAGCCCCTAACATCCTCAGTTCTTTTTCCTGCCGTCTCTCCATTTATTGCACGACTAGCTTTCGCTCCAAGTGTGACTGATGAAGACACTGACGAGGAAACTGAAGCCGGAACATTTTCCAGCCTACTCCGGATGTCTAGTCGAGATTCTTTATTTCAAAAGTGGCATTGCGGCCAAAAAATCTATCGTTCGGATAACCATTCAGTTTGTGTCCGTTGTCTGAGGGCTACAAACTTAAGTGGGCAGACTGGGTGGGCCATAGGCCCTTATCTGCCGACACTGTCTATGTATCTATGTACCCATAATGTCTTGACCTGCATCCACTGCCAAGAGTTTAACCAGGCCACTCATCGACGATGCCTGCAAGAAATTTAATCTTATTTGATGGAGCAAAAGATTACTCTCCTCAAGAAGGGGACCCGACCCCATACCCCAGCGTCGCAAGCTTCCCAGTCATCACTTAACACTCTACCAAACATAAGCATAGAGACCAAGAGAAATCCTCTTCTTCCTCCTCATAAGGTAAGAAATCTCTCCCATCGACGGCCTCCATTTCTGGCGGTCCATCGATGGCTTCTCAAGACAAGTCCTACTCAGACAAAACTCAACCTTTGTCAGTAGCAACCCTTCAGGTCCTCTCGACGGCCTTAACAGATGCATTGACTGTTGTGACCTCGACTGCTCCCACCACATCCACTGGTCATTCGTCGATAATGACCCGGTCCTCCAGCATGGGCCTGGGCTTTTCGTCGCCGATGCACACTTCAACATTCAGTTATTTCCCCATTTCAATCCCGTTGACACAATCTGCAGTGGGTTTGGGGCATGTTACTAAGGAGAAAGGACTCTCCATATCAGTGCTTCCTAAATTACCACCTCCTTCCCAGGTGGTCATTCCTAGGAGCAGGCTGATGCCTTACAAGGGGCAGCTCCTCACAGTTCAGGCTCGCGGCTGCATATGGTGCCTCATCCTACTCCTCCTATTTTGCCTCTCATATCTCGACTACTGCTGGGCAACCAACCTTGATCTCATTGACGGCTCCCTCCGTCGATGTCACCGTCATACAAACGATGCTTCAAGTGATGTTATGGTCCGTCAAGTCATATGCCTTCTAGGCCATGTGGCTGCCACCATCTCCACTGTACCGCATGCACGATTGCACATGCAGCCGATACAGTGGGCTCTACAACACTAGTGGCAACAACACACTGGAGATTTCAAAGACCAGATCAGGGTCACACTGACATTCCACCAAGCCCTGACTTGGTGGACAGTTCAGTCAAATCTAGACCAACATGTTCCTTTTCAAATACTTCCTCTATCTCAGACCTTGACCATGGATGCCTCTACCCTGGGTTGGGGTGCTCATCCTGGACCCCATCAGACACAAGGTCTTTGGAACCAGGCTATTGCCTCTCCACATCAATTCCTCGAGATGAGAGCGGTTCACTTCATGCTGCAGACATTTCCACCATATCTGGTGCTGGGTCCCCTTCCAGTACAAACAGACAACAAACAACACTTCTGTCATCTATTACATGAACAAGGGGGTACAAGATCCCAACTCCTTTGCCTAGAGACAGTCCGCATGTGGCAGGAAGCCCTACGTCAACATCTCATGGCAGTACATGTACCGGGAGCCCAGAATACATTACCAGATCACCTCAACCATCATGTACAAGGTCACGAATAGACCTTACATGACTCAGTCCTCCAAGACATCTTTCATCTTTGGGGGACGCCAGAGATCGACCTCTTTGCCTCTCTGAACAACCACCACCTACCTTACTATCACTCCATTATATCAGACAGTGAGGGACACTCTATAGATGCTCCCTCCCTAACATGGCAGGGACAGTTTTTACATGCCTCCCCCAACACATCTGCCTCAAATTTCAATTGGGGCCTGCAACAATGACACTGATAGCCCCATTCTGGCTTCGACAAGTCTGGTTCCGTATTCTGTCAGTCATAGATCCCATTCCACTTCATCCAGATCTACTCACACAACACCAAGGGACTCTCATACACCCCCAATCTTAGCTCCCTGCACCTTCATGCATGGCTCCTGAGGATGTCATCATAAAAAGACAATGACTATCTACAAATGTAGCAAACATACTATTGTCTTCCAGAAAGCCATCCACTAGAAACACCTACCAAGCGAAATGGAAAAGATTCGCTCATTGGGCGACTTCCAACTCCCTAAGCCCAATTTCCTGCTCCCTCCCCACTATCCTGGACTACCTTTCCTCACTGTCCTCTCAATGACTCAGTTACTCATCTATCAAAGTTAATTTAGCGGCCATCTCAGCCTCTCACGAACCCATAGACGGCCGTCGGGTCGCCCAGCAGGACCTAGCCCATATGTTCATAAAAGGCATTTTACACGTGAAACCTCCCATTAAAAGGCCGGTGCCTCCTTGGGACCTCAGCTTCGTCATTGAAAAGTTGACATTGGCACCCTTTGAACCAGCTGCCACTTGTGAAATGTTTTTTCTAGCATGGAAAACTATATTTTTAGTGGCTATTACCTTGGCTTGCTGCATCTCTGAGCTCCAAGCCCTCATGTGCTCCAAACCTTACCTTGTCTTTCATAAAGACAGGGTATCCCTTCATATGAATCCGGCCTTTCTTCCAAAGGTCTTATCAGAATATACATTGATCCAATCCACACATCTAACGGTTTTCTATCCAGATTACTCCAGTCCGGGTGAATCACTTCCTCATACCCTGGATGTACACCGCACATTGCGATATTGCATAGCACACTCTAAGGCTACATGAAAATCCAAACAACTTTTTTGTAGTCTTTGCCCCAGGCAGAGAAGGGCTACCACTCACCAAGCAAACCCTTTCAAACTGGCTGGCACATTATATAACTTACTGTTACAATAAATACCGAAAACCCCTACCAGGTGCTGTGCACGTGCGCTCTACCCGAGTTCTTTCTACAACCACTGCATGTTTTTGCGGAGTCTCTATTTCTGACATCTGTGATGCGCTACCTGGTCTACAGTGCATACTTTCACTAAGCACTATAGTATTGACTTGGCCTCTCGAGGCCGTGTGGCCTTTGGGCACTCCATCCTGCCGGATCTCCCTTCCTAATTATCGCCCTTCCTTCTTCACTGCTTGGGAATCATCCCAAGAGTAGCACCTGCTGCAAGAGATGCCCTCGAAGAAGATAGTACAGTTTCATACTTACCACAACGGTAGATCTATGAGAGGATCTCTTGCAGCAGGTACGTACCCTCCCCCATCCCCCTCCTTCTCGAAGAGAGCAAACTTTCAGTCCTTCATCAAAAATGTTATTGGGCACCTTAGATCTCCTCAGTTCCCCTCGAAGACTTGCTCTGCGAGCTGATCGCCGGTGGGGAATAGAGGATGTTAGGAGTCACCCACGTATTTATAGGGGCAGACATGATGATGTCATGGTGGGCGACCCCCAGTTAACACTGCTAGTGAAAGCTACCATCGACAGAAGCGCCCTCTGGTGGATACTCAAGGATAGTACCTGCTGCAAGAGATCCTCTCGAAGATCTACTGATCGTACTTCAAGTGGGAGCTCTTGCAGCAGACTATTACAATTAGGACTATGCCACAGGCACTAGGACCCATCAGAAACCTTTAGCTAGCAGTAACCAGTGGGGGCCGCCCCGACATCGGCTCCACCCAGACGTCAGCCAGTGGTATATCAGGGGACGGTCTATCGGCTCTCCAGTTGCCTTTAGAACCTGTTAGTAGTCTCAGCAAAATATTTCTCCATTTCTTGTTTTTTCTTCGAAGTCATTTTTTTTCTTTTCATTACCATCTGCATGTCGACTTCACCATCGTTGGTTTCCTCATCTGGACAGAAGAGGACAAAGTGTTCCTGTGGCCACCAGATACCAGTGAAAGACTCCCATGAGGTCTGTATCTTTTGCCTCTGGTTGGACCACAACATCAAGAACTGTCCAGTCTGCTGCGGCTTTACAAGTAGGACTAGGATTCACCACCTTAAGGCGCTAAAGGCCTATATCCTTGAGAAACAAGTGGCAGTGATGCAGTGCTGTCTCAGGGAGAAGTCTTCTTCCACACCCCGCTCCTCAAAGCAGAAAGAGAAAAAGCGGGACTCGGACCGCCATATGTCCCGCGAAAAGGACTGGAGTTGGTCTCAGGCATGTTCGTACTCTCGATCTCCCCACAAGAAGTCCTCCTTCTCTAGGTCAGGTGGCTCAGACCATTCCTGCCACTCACGGCACTCTTAACAGTAAGCGGCATGCTACTATCCATGCCAGGATACCGGCGTCAGGTAATGGTAGTCAGGGCCCTGTCTCGGTATTGACGCCTACCTACCTCGAAACTGAAGCTTATGCCCTTGCGGCCACTCTCCACCTCGGGAGTTGGGACCTCGGCTTCCTCTTCAGTGTCTGCCTCGGCCCTGCTGAAGAAAGCCTTGTCTACAGCCATTCCTGGGGCTCTGGGTAAGGCCCAATCTCAAAAGGAACGGGAGTCAGGCTCAAAGCCAACACCGGCTCACCAACCCTCTACGGCCCAACCGATGAAACCGAAGCCAACAATGGCTAAGCCAAACAGCACCAAACCGTTGAAGGTACAGGAACCAGAGCAGACGTCTGTGAAGGCGGTGCTGGATACTGACCATTTGCCGGTCCATAGGGCCTCCACTCCTAAGGACCTGGGAGATGATTCCTCACTCAGGGACCTCCCTGATTTGCCATCTTCACCCATATCTCCTCGCTTGCCAGACAGACCCAGCTTACCGACAGGTTCTCATGCGGCACAATTCAATAAAGAAGAGCTCACCGAGCTTTTTCAATTTTGGTGGGGCCAAGTTAAAAAAGACATTTTGCCACCACAGCCAGATCCTATTCTGGCTCCGTAAAAAAATGGGGATAAAAACGGGTGAAAAGCCTTTTTCCCCAGTGCTTAAATGTTCCCCCTCTTAAGTCAAAACTGAAGTCCAGGTCACGCAGTCCGACAGATGACTGTGGCTGGTCTAAACACAGGGAACATCGGCACCAGCGACACTCTCACTCTACCAGTCACCGTCGTTCCCCGGGCAGGAGATGGTCCAGCAGCAAATGCGGTCTAACGCCGTTCAGGCATTCGATCAACCACATCGGACCCAGCCATCGCCGAGTCCCCTAGCTATCATGGTCCTACAGCTATGTCGGTCTTCCAGAAGGCGATGCTCACAGGAAAGAAGCCATTCTTACTCCCACTCAAGATCAGCATCATACTATTCAGAGTGCCACGGTTTGCATCCCAGCTTCTCTGGGTCCGACCATTCCCTCTCCAGGGAAAGAGTGTCCCCCAACAAGAAGGACATTCCAGGGTCCCCTCCTGACGATCCCACATTCATGGATGTCATGAAGCATATCCAGTCCTTTTAACAGATGGGAGAATGAGGTCTTAGATCTGGAATGCTGGAGGTTGGTGAAATACCTGAGGCAGAAGGAACCAAAGCCTCTAGTGGTCCCTCCTCTTGTGGATACCTTCCAAGATCTTACCAGGATTACTTGGAAGCATCCCTCTACCACCCCGGCAGTTCCTAAGAAATTGGGACAGGCTGTATAGAGCCCTGAGGGAGGAGCCTTTCCTGGCAGAACACCCTCAGGTGGACTCCATGGTGATTACGGCTGCTCATGATAAATCCAAACAGCCTAAACACCTCAGCTCCCAGTCTCCCGATACAGAGTCCAGATACCTGGACCAGATGGGCAAGAAGGTCTATTCTGCCTCCACCTGTTCCATTTGCTCTCTAAACTTCCTAACGCATATGGTCTAGTACCAAAATGCAGTGTGGGAGAAGGGCTTGGAAGTAGCTCAGGCCTTGCCAGACTCGGCACAAAAGACCGAGCTCCTGGAGATTTTGAAATCCGGTTCGGACGTGGCACTCATGCCTTTGGGGCCTCGTACGACACTGCAGATACGGCCTTGAGGGCAGTGGCTTCCAGCGTTTGCCTTAGACGCCATGCCTGGCTTAGAGTTTCAGGATTCTCCCAGGATCTGTAGTCTGGAATCTGGGACCTCCCATTCCAGGGTTCCATTCTCTCCGGGAAGGAGATGAAGAAACTCATCTCCAAGAGTCTGGGAAGTCCATCTGGTCCATCCAAAAACTATAAAAGGGGGACCAGAAGCCATTCCACAAACGGCCATTTCGTAAGACCTCAGGGCAGAATAACTGTGGTCAATTTCTGCAGAGAGGCAGCTTTAAGAGGAAAGCCACAACCCAAGCTTCTGGGAGCTCTAACTCTAGGGGCCCCAGGTCCTCCCAGCCCTCTCTGCCGACTCCTGGAGCTACCTAATGACTCGCTGCCACCCCCCCATCTCTGGTAGAGGTCTTCGGGAGGCAGTAGGGGGTTGCTTCTCCCTCTACCAAGAGGGACGGAGCAACATTACGATAGACCTCTGGGTTCTAGACCTAATAAGGAGAGGACGTACCTTAGAGTTCACTCAGATTTCACCAGAAGAACCACCAAGGTCCTCCCATTATCCTCCTTCGCACATTCCACTTACTAGAAGGAGAAATACAGACCCTCCTGCAAAAACGAGCAATAGAGCCAGTTCCCCAGGGACAACAGGGAAAAGGTTACTACTCCCACTTCTTCCTGGTCCCAAAAAAGACTGGGGATCGTCATCCCGTCTTGGACCTCAGCTTCTTAAATCTTTTTATAGAATACAGAAGGTTCAAGATGGTCACTCTACCAGGCCTCATTCCCCTCTTGCACCGGGGGCATTGGTTTGGACATGCAGGATGCTTATATGCACATAAAGGTCTTTCCTCCCTACCGGAAGTTTCTGAGGTTCCACTTCTAGGGGAGGCATTATCAGTTCCAGGCCTTACCGTTCGGCATCTTTTCTGCTCCATGAGTCTTCACCAAGTGCCTAGCAGTGGTGGCTGTGGCTCTCAGATGCCAGGGCCATTACATCTTCCCTTACCTAGATGATTGGCTCCTGGCAGCACCATCAACTATTGCGCACTCTTAAAGTCACCTTTTTTCTCTTCCAAGAGCTGGGGATTACCCTGAATTTTCCAAAGTCTTCCCCAGAGACCAGTTAGCGACTCCTTTTCATAGGAGCGGTCCTCGACACAGTTCAGGGCATGGCCTTCTTCCCACAGGACAGAGGGATCGTCTACGGGCGGTAGCCCGAACGGTAGCTATGGCCCTACAGGTACCAACCAGGACCTTCCACAGACTTCTGGGGCATATGGCGGCAGCCATCCCCACAGTTCCCTTGGCTCACCTCCACATGAGGGTCCCACAATAGATGCTCAGGGTGCAGACGATCTAGACCAACCAGTCAGGATCTCTGACCCAGTAAGAAGGACTCTTTCTTGGTGTTTGGACCCCTCCAACCTGGAACGAGGGGTCCCTTTTCCGTAGGAGCCCCCAAGATGGATCCTAACCACAGACGCCTCCTGTCTCTGCTGGGGCACTCATCTGGGAGACAATCAAACCCAGGGGGCATGATCTCCAGATGAGCAACAGCTCCATATCAACATTCTAGAGATGAGAGCAGTCCTGAATGCCTTGCAGGCATTTCAGACAGACCTTTCACCAGGCTCGCTTCTCATCCAGATGGGCAACACATCGGTAGTGTTCTATGTCAACAAGCAAGGGTGCACGCACTCCCACCCCCTATGCAGGGAGGCGATGAGAGTCTGGTATTGGGCACTGGAACACTGCCTAGATCTCACTGCTGTTCATGTTCCAGGCGTCCAAAATATCTTGGCCGACAGCCTAAGCCAGCCGGTCGCGGTCCAAGGCTCGTGAGTGGGAGCTTCTCCAGTCAGTAGCAGATCAACTCTGCCACAGCTGGGGCCATCCAGAGTTGGACCTTTTTGCGTCTCCACTCAACGCCAAACTGCCCAGTTTCTGCTCGCGAGAGCCCGTGCCTTGTGTTTTCTGGCCAGACAAGTTGTCCCTCTGTTGGACAGGGAGGTTCCTGTATGCCTTCCCGGTAATTCAGAGGGTTCCTGTGAAACTTCAGGCCGAAGGTGCAGAGATGATCCTCATCATCCCATCCTGGCCTCAGCAGATTTGGTTCCCACTATTTCAGCTGGCAGTGGAGCCTCCATTTCAGCTGCCACTGAGCTTGCACTTCCTGTCCCAGGATCAGGGAACACTGGTCCACCCGAACCTCAAATCCCTGCATCTTCATGCCTGGCTCCTGCAGACATAGTCAAATTCAGGTTTGGGGCCTCCCAGGAGGTGGCGGATGTTCTCGTAGCAGCGAGAAAGCCCTCTACTGGATCCACTTATGCTATGAAGTGGAAGCGTTTCTGCCTATGGGCCTCACCCCGTCACTTAGACCCTCTTACCTGCCCAGGGAACTCGGTACTACAGTATCTCCTCTCCTTGTTAAATCAAAGCTTGAGCTACTCCTCCATAAAGGTACATCTGTCAGCAATTTCTGCATACCATGTACCGACTGAAGGAAAGACTCTTGCCGAACTGGACATGTCCCGTACTTTTTTGAGCCGCATCTTACATATTAAGCCTCCCATCCGAGATCCAGTACCCCCTGAGATCTGTTTATGCTGGAGAAGCTCACCCTTCCCACTTTTGAGCCTGCCACGGATTGCGAGCTGCACTTTCTTTCTTGGAAAGTGTTATTTTGGGTTGCAGTTACTTCTGCTCAGAGAGTTTCTGAGCTTCAGGCCCTGATGTGTAAGGAGCCTTATTTAATTTTTCTTAGGGGCAGGGTGTCCCTGAGAACAAATCCTAGGTTTTTGCTCAGAGTGGTTTCTGAACTGACACTGAATCAGGATGTCAACCTTCCAGTGTATTACCCGGATCACTCAAATGGGGGGAAGCAGTCCTGCATACTCTGGACGTCCACAGAGCGCTGAGGTACTATTGAAAATGCATGGCTCTACACCGTAAGATGGAGCAGCTGTTTGTGGCCTTTGCAGCTCGAGGCCAAGGCAATCTGATCTCGAAGCAAACTCCCTCAAAATGGCTGGTCAACTGCATTGTTTATTGTTACAACAAATATAACAAGACCTTACCAGGCTCGGTTAGAGGTCATTCTACCTGGGGAGTGGCTACTTCATTCGCATCCTTGTGAAATGGCTCCATTGGAGACATCTGTGCAGTGGCTACCTGGAGCTCAGCGCATACCTTCATTAAACATTACAGTCTGGACATCGCTTCTAGGAGTAGGGCTGGTTTTGGCCTAGCAGTCCTTCAGGGCCTCCTTTCTTGAAGTGCCTTTTTAGCACTGGTGCTCTCAGCCGATTCCCAGTTTCCTGTTCCTTTTTGTGGGACTGTTTGGGATTCAGTCCTAATTGTAATAGCCTGCTGCAAGAGCTCCCACTCAAAGTAAGATAGTACAGTTACGCAAGACCTTACCATAACAGCAGATCTTCGAGAGGAGCTCTTGCAGCAGGCACTGATTTCCTGCCCTCCTTCCCCCTGGTGAGCTGCGTTGCATCATTTCTTTATGGCATGCTTCCGCCTGGTCCACTTGCCGGGCCTTATTCACAGGTCTCTGGCGGGTGAACTGAGGTGGGGCTGGGGACTGCCCCCTGATATACCATTGGCTGACGTCTGGGCGGAGCCGACGTCGAGGGTAGCCCCCACTGGGTACTGTTAACTAAAAGATTTCCGATGGATCCTAGTGCCTGCGGCATAGTTCTAACTGTAATAGCCTGCTGCAAGAGCTCCTCTCGAAGATCTACTGTTATGGTAAGTTCTTACGTAACTGTGCTTTACGGTAAGTATGAAACAGTACTTCTAGGATCGTGGATATGTTGTTCATCCACACTCTTTGGCATGTCCCTTTCCCCTTTGAGGATCGCCGGAAGTCTTCAAGCTGGCTCCTCCCACCCACCAGGGTGGTATGATCCTTGGCTCCACCCCATGACACCAGATCTTTCTTTCCACTGGAAGATTCAGGTTGCCTCCTTCGTGCTCCTGTATTTTGTAGGCCCTGGCTTCTAATCCTTTGGTTATTCCGAAACTTCGTCTAATTCACGTTAGCAATCGTGACTTTTCAAGTTCGATTACGGAAGACAAGTCTTCCCCCGGATTTCGCCGGTGCTCGTGCGGCCAGAAAATGTCATGCACTGATCCCCACGCCACATGTGTTTACTGCCTAGGTGTCATCCATGGCACCTTGAAGTGTGACTTCTGCTTGGCTTTTCACCATAACGTCCTCGACAACCATCTCGCATGCCTGAAGTTGGGGAGGCCGGAAAAACGGAACCCTCCGGTGAAATCTAAGGAGGCTCAGTGGGTGGTTTCAATCCGCCGAGCAACTGGAGCATTTGCAAGCCTTCAAAGAGGAAGAGGCTCAAGCCACAGAATCTTCCTCTCGGAGCTTCTTCATTCTGCTCAACCTGAGCTCCACCTTCTCGGGTTCTTTCCAAGAGTTGTGCCAGTCTCTCCCGACTAAGGGGGAGGTGCCTGTGGGCTCACACTCCTCTCGGTCCCGTAAGTGGAAAAAGGACCCGGGATCATCTTCGTCTCAATGAAGACATTCTTGGGATCGGGAGAGATCTCAGTCTCAGGAACCGACAGTCTCATCTTCAGTCGAGATCACCTCTGTGGCCACTGGCTTCTCGGCCTTGCCGTCTGGCCAGTCAACCAAACAGTCGATCAACGAGGTCGAAATTGTGATTGACCCATTGTTGCCGACTCCACTCGATGACTCTTTGGATCGGACTCTGGTTCTTTCTTTCCCCGACGAGAAGACCCTGCCTGCAGAGAATCCTGTTGAGGAAGTGGTCCCCGACCCCAGGAAGACTCTGGTCCTGTCGGTGTCTCTCAACTGACCGAATAGGCCTGTCTGATCTCGGTCGAGGTCTCGGACCCCCTCGACCAAAAGGTTGAGGAAGAGCCATAAACGTTCTAAGAAGAGGCAATGCCATTGGTTGTCCTTGTCCTCCTCGGATGAGGAGAGGCTCCGTCGGAAACTTCGTCAGCGCTATGAGGACCTCATGTGGCAACAGCTAATTCTGACTGGGAACAAGCCGACCCCAGCTCCAACCCTGGCCATTACCTGGCTTTCGCCTCCCAGGCCGAAGCCGACTCCTCCGGAGCCGATTAAAATGGTTCCCCTGCTCACAGAGCCGGCGAACCCCTTGGTTCGGCCTTTACCGGTCTCTCCACCAATCTTGGTGGAACCGCTGCCCAAGCACCCTGTGGGAGGGGCTCCTTCCAAGGGAGACCGACTGGACACCAGGCTTCCCCGGCGTCTTTCGGTCACTGTCACCCCGGACCACCCACGGCAGGTCAAAGGTAACCTCGGCGGTTGACCGTTGTATCAGGACTCTTTGGATTCAGATCAGACCGGCTTACATTCTCATCCTGGGAATGATGAATCGGCTGGTGAGATAGAGACGGAGGGTGGTCCTTCATCTTTTCAGGGCATTCTTCGCCTCATCTCTGAGTCCACAGGGATGCCTCTGGAACCTATCCAGAAAAAGGTGGAGTACCCTCTCACGGACATTCTCCAGAGAGGGGATACCCTGACGGAGGCCTTTCCTGTTGCCTAGGCCATAGTTGGCCCGGCTGTCGAACTCTGGCTGTGCCCTGCCTCCTGCCCAGCTCTGCCCACGTGGCCTGCAAGTATGCAGTGCCCATGGCGCCCATGGGGTCCCTTGCGGGGTTCACAGAGCACCCGTCTGCCGAGAGCCTGGTGACCACCTCTGTGTTCTGGCATACTGGCAGTTCTGCTGACTTGGACCGACCTCCCAAAAAGGAATCCAAGCTTTTGGATCATTCAGCTTGGAAGGTCTATGTGGCCTGTTCCTTAGTCCTTTGTCAGGCAAGTTTGGCCATCATTATGATAGCTGATGTGCCTTTCCTGGGTACCAACCTCTTCAGCACAGGTATGGGCTGGTCACCTTCAGCGCATCGAGCAGTTCAATGCCACCTTGGATGCTACTTCTGTAAAAGGTCCTTCCAGTAAGAAACAGCAGAAGAAGAAGCCTTTTCGGCAGTCTTCCTCTGCGGCCCAGCTGTCCTCCTTTCAAGGAGGTCAGCAGCAGGCTCAAGCTTGGCACCCCGGCCTAAGCCCAGACCCTCCCAGGCCCATAAAGAAGGCAGAGGTTCAGGTCCTGGATCCTCCTCCTCCAAGCCTGCTCAGTGACGGGGCAGGGGCTGCCTCCCCCTCTCCTGTCACGCCAGCTCTGGGTCCTCCCATGGGGGGCCAGCTCTGCCACTTTCTTTCTGCCTGGTCTGCTGGGTTCTCGAGGTGGTCGGTCAGGGACTGCCTCTGGAATTCGAGCAGTACCCTCCAAGCCAGGTGCGCGCCCTTTGGGAGGAAAGAGTATCCGTCTAGTCTCAGTCAGCTCTCTGAAACGACATTGCTCAGCTCCTCCTCCTCAAGGAGGCAGTAGCTCCAGTGGCTGACTCTCCAGCAGACCCAGGTTTTGTCTCCAGGTACTTCCTGGTGCCCAAGCGGATGTGGGGCTGGCACCTCATTCTAGATCTGCACAACCTGAATCAATATCTCAGGTCACACAAATTCCGGATGGTCACTCTGTCCCAGATCATACCATCCTTGGAACAAAACATGTGGTTCTGTTCACTGGATCTGCAGGACGTGTTCTTTCACGTCCCAATCCATCCGTCTCATTGGCAGTTCCTCCGCTTCAGAGCTGAAGGGACCCTATACGAGTTCTGAGCCATGCCGTTCGGCCTGTCATCAGCCCCACAGATCTTCACCAAATGCATTGCAGTGGTGGCAGCCCATCTCAGGCATCGGGGGGGGGTCAGAATTTATCCCTACATCGACAATTGGCTCCTAGCAGGTCCCATCCAACAAGAGGTGGAGAGGGCTAGGGACCTGGCCCTCCAGACCTGCTCCCAACTCGGCCTCCTGATCGATGAGGCCAAGTCGGAACTTGTGCCTTCCCAGGTGATGTGCTTCATCAGGGCAGAGCTTGGCTCCCGGCGGAGAGGGCGGAGGTTCTCTCCTCCTTTGCCCAATCATTTCTGGTTGGGCAACTGCGCCCTGCCTGGGACTTTCTGCGCCTTAACATAGAAACACAGAAACATAGACTTTGACGGCAGATAAGGACCGCTTAGCCCACCTAGTCTGCCCATTTCCCTACATACAGGATAAGCTGCAGACCCTAATTAACCAACAGCCTATTTCTTCCTACCCCCCACAAGAATTGCCTTATGTCTGTCCCATGCATTCTTGAATTCTCCCACACTTTTAGACCCCACAACCTCCTCAGGAAGGCTGTTCCATGCATCTACCACCCTCTCTGTAAAAAAATACTTCCTCACATTGCCCCTGAGCCGTCCCCCCTCTATCTTTAAATTGTGTCTCCTTGTTCTTGCACATCTCAGTGGTCTGTTTTGCTGCAGGTCTGCCAGAAGCGGCTTCAGCGTAGGTGACAAACAGCTGGCGAACCTCTCCCCGAATTTCCGCCGTCCTCTCCTTATAGTAGGAGAGAGCATGTCTCAGGTCCAAAGTATGGAGCCTGTACTCTGCCAAGCCCAGCTGCACATGCGCCCCCTCCAATGGGAGCTGGCCACCCAGGGGACTCAGCGCCATGGTCATTTCGACCAGCTGATCACTGTAACCCGGAGGATGTGGGATGCTTTCCAATGGTGGACCACCCCAGACTGGTTGCAGGAAGGGATCCCGTTTGTCCACCTCCAGCTGACGACCGTCCTCACGACCGATGCCTCTCCCATGGGCTGGGGAGCCCACATGGGGAACAAAAGGGCCCATGGGTTCTGGACCTCCGAGGAGTACCGATACCACATCAACCTGTTGGAGCGCAGAGCAGTCAGAATGGCACTGTCAGCTTTCGCTCCTCAGCTCCAGGGTCAAGTGGTTCAAGCCCAGATGGACAACACCACAACCATGTACTACCTCAACAAACAGGGCGGCATGCACTCCCGTCTGTTTTGCAGAGAGGTGCTCCACATCTGGACCCTCCTCAGCCGTTTGAAGGCGGATCTCCTAGCCATCCATGTGGCAGGAGCCTCAAACCATCTGGCGGATGCTCTCAGCTGCTTAGACGAGACATCCCATAATTGGTCTCTCCAGCCAGAGATAGCTTACAGCCTGTTCTCCCACTGGGGCAAACTGATGGTGGACCTGTTTGCCTCCAGGGAAAACACCAAGCTGAGGCTTTTTAATGCCCACCCCACTCAGCAGGGCTCACTGCAGGGGGATGCCTTCTCTAGGCCGTGGACCCCAGGCCTCCTCTGTGCCTTCTGTCCATTTCCCTTGATCCAGAAGGTGCTCCTGAAGGTGAGCAGGGACAAGGCGAAGGTGATTCTGGTAGCCCCAGACTGGCCGCGCCAGTTCTGGTATCCAGATCTCCTCAGCTGCTGGCCCCCGGAGCAGCTTCCAGCACACCGGACCTGATATCTCTCAATCAGGGGAAGGTATACCATCCGGACCGTCAATCCCTGCACCTCACAGCCTGGTTCTTGAGTGGCTAAAGTTCCAGGCTTTGGGTCTTTCCGAGGATGTTCTCACCATGGTGGAGGCATCCAGGAAGAAATTGACCAGGAAATGTGCCTTCAAATGGAAAAGGTTTTCCATTTGGTGTCAGGGCAAGGGCCTGGACCCTCTGTCCTGTCCAGTGGCTAACATTCTCGACTACCATGTGGTACATCAACAAGCGGGGAGGCACTCGGTCCATGGCCTTGTGCACAGAAGCCATGAAATTGTGGTCCCTGGCCTATTCCTTGCAGACCTCTCCGATAGCAGTCCACCTTCCAGGGAAGGACAGTGTGCTAGCAGATGCACTGAGCAGGATCTTCCAGGGCCATCCCGAATGGTTCCTGGACCCTCTGGTGTTGAAAGTGATTTTTTCAAGGTGGGGCACTCCAGAGATAGATCTCTTTACAGCTCCAGACAATCACCAGCTTCCTCTGTTTTGTTGCAGACCCCCAAGTCTTGGGCTCAGTCCCTCTGGATGCTCTGATGTTGAACTGGGAAGGGAAATTTCTCTATGCCTTCCCTCCCTTTCCTCTACTGTTCAAGGTTCTGGTCAAGGTAAGGTCACAACCCTGCAAAGTGATTCTGATTGCCCCAGATTGGGCCAGGCAGCCCTGGTACCACCTCTTACTGTCCATAGCAGTCCATCTTCCCCCTGTCTCTTCCCAGGAATTACAACCTGTTAACCTCCTCTCAGGGGAGGATTTGGTACCCCAATCTTCGGTCTCTCAATCTCAAGGCATGGCTCTTGAAGAGTTAGAGTATGCAGATTTTAATCTGTCCCAAGGGGTTCTGGATATTCTCAAAGCCTCTCGAAAGCCTGCCACCAGAAAGACTTATGACTCCAAATGGAAAAGATTCAGCATTTGGTGTTTCAAGAAGCATATATCTCCAGACACTGCTGGATTGGCTACAGTTCTGGATTATATGGTCCATCTTAATGGCCTAGGCCTCAGACCTGCTACTCTCAAGGTACACTTGTCAGCTGTTTCTGCTATTCTGTCAGTGGGAAAGCCTTCCTCACTGTCATCTCATCCTGTATTCTGTAAATTTTTAAAGGGATTGCTTCATACCAGTCCTCCCTTTAGGGATCCTGCCCCTGCCTCGGACTTAAATGTTTGCATTGCTCAACTTATGCAACCCCCCATTTGAGCCTCTGTCCTCAGCAGAGCTTAAGTACTTGACTTGGAAAACTGTGTTTTTGGTAGCCATTACCTCTGCCAGACATATCAGTGAATTGCAAGCCCTGTCAGTGGAACCTGATTTTATCTCCTTTCATAGAGATAAAGTGGTCCTTAGAACCAATAGGAAGTTCTTGCCCAAAGTGGTTTCAGACTTCCATTTCAATCAGTCCATGTCTCTCCGTTTTCTTCACTGATCATTCTTCCTCAGGGGAGAGGAGGTTACACAGTTTATATGTTAAAAGAGCCCTTAGCTACTACATAGAGCGTACCAAGGGTCACAGGTTTGATTCCCTCCAGTTGTTCCTCACTTATGGGGAAGTGGAAAAGGGCAAATCTGCCACCAAGAGAACTATTGCCAGGTGGATTGTTTCTTGTATACAATTCTGCTATGAGAAACTGGGAAAAACTCCACCCTCAGGCCTGAGGGCTCATTCCACAAGAGGTACAGCTGCTTCCCTGGCTGCTGCCAAGGATATCCCTCTGCTGGAAATTTGTCAAGCAATCACCTGGAAAACAGTCCATACTTTTACCAAGCATTACTCTCTGGATATCCAGGCTAGGAGTAATGCTCGGTTTGGCACAGCAGTTCTTCAGAGCCTATTCCCAAACTAGGTTCTGTCCCTCCTCCATGGAGGTACTGCTTGGTAGTCTGCAGATTGTCAGAATACAGCAAGACTTCACGTTGTTTGAAGAAAAAATTACTCACCTTAGTGACTGTTTCTTCTAATGGAGTCTTGCTGTATTCTGACCTCCCTCCCTCCCTGCCTCCCGTCTCAGAGCCTGTTTTTGGGAAGTGGGTGGGCAGGTGCAGTGTTGCACCCCAGGGGTGTCTTCAGCACACCCTCCATTTTATGTGGGTGCTTGTATTATAATCTTTATTTTTGGATAGGTTTTGGGTTTCCTGACTTGAGTCTTCCTTTGGGAATCCAAAACTTTCTGTTGCCAGTTGGCTAGTTAAAAAATTTTACAATTTCCACATAGTCAGTGAGTGTTTGCTCGTAAGAATCTAACGTTTGGGTTTCAAAGTGCTGCAGATAGAGATCTCAACTGAGCTCGAGCTCAATATTCTTATGCACTGTATAGAAAATTAACCCTCTACTATCCGGGGCAATTTAAAGGCTGGAGCTAACTGCAGATTGTCAGAATACAGCAAGACTCCATTAGAAGAAACACAATTACTAAGGTAATTTTTTCTACTTGGAAAATGCCCTTCATAGCTAGCAGTCTGTATGCTAAGGGTAGCTGCTATGAAAGCCCTCTTGCCCATAGTGTCAATCTTGCCTGACTCCTTGTTAACAGGGAGTGCAGTGAACTCTAGGGGATGAATGGCTGTTATTCTCTGCGAGAATAACAATGGTGGAAAGGCGAAAAAACCCTGAATAGTGTGCAAAAATCTACAAGTTCAGAAACAAAATGGAGGTGTAGATCTCCCCGACTTATACGCTATGGCCTCACAACTGCAACATGTTATGCAATGGCTAAAACCCCCACCTACCTCTCATTGGGTACAACTGGAAAAGGACTTTTTTCTCAAGCACTGGAGCCGTTCTCTCTCCCGCGCGCCAAGAGTGGTAACAGCACACTCCCGCTTCCCTCTCCTACCCTAAACATACTACTGGTATAACTTTCTTTTAGTGGCCTCCCCCCACCCAAGATCATAGCATGCTGGATCAGTGTACCAGCCATGGACCCCACAGTTCTTCCAGCTCAATGTGACCATAAATTTAAAGATTGGACAAGAAAGGGCTTATGTTACACCTACCAGTTCTGTTCTAATAGCATATTTAAATCATCTGCACAACTACAGACAGAATTCCACTGGCTTAAAGGTAGATACACAGGCTATTCCAGCTGTCTTCCCTTTCATACAAAAAAGTTACTGTGGACTCTTAACACCCCCCCCCCCATATACACATACACACACCACACACTTCAAGATATTATTAAGCATTAATATCTAACTCATCAACCAATATGAGCAATGTAAAACTTAACTGAGAAGCTGAGCCCAGCATCACAGTCAGTGACAAAGAGTGGCTTAAGATCTGGCAAAGACAACAGAAAGTGACAATTTCACATCAATGGAGGGAATACAGCTGGAAAATAGTACTTACACACCCCACAAATCACCGCTAAACATGGCACCTTACGAGATGCTTCTTGCTGGCACAACTGTGGACACGAGGTGGCCACATGCACCCATATATACTATGATCCTGCCCCATCCTGAATTCCTCCTATTGGAAAACAGTAGAAAACACTCGACGTGATTCGATCCTGGACCTCGGCCCTCTCTCCCCAGTCATGGCAATCCTCCTTCATTACCCAGCCACGACAAAAAAATAAACACCATGTTTATGCCCTGGGAAGTCTTCTTATGGTATCATAGGTGATTTCAGAGCAAAGAAGACTTACGTCCATTGTGCTCGCTTGTTAATTCTAATTTTGAAACCCCCCTATTTTATTTGCTTTGCAATACTTATCCAGTTTCTTCTTGAACTCAACTGTCGTCTTACTTGTGACTACCTCCTCAGGTAGATTATTCCATACTGGAATAAACACTAAACCAGTGCCTTCTTTTCGTGATCTTAAAATTATGCCCCTTAAGTTGCCATGAATGTGACCTAGTGTCATATCGCTGTTCCCTCAGGGTAAGTCCCAATTTGACCCTTAACTTTGCATCTTTAAGTGCATTATACACCATACACATATCCCCTCTCAGGCGCCTATTCTCCAACGTGAACATCCCCAAGTCCTCCAATCGATCCCCATAGTCCTGGTCCCTAACATCCGCTACTAACCTGGTAGCCCTCCTCTGAACCCTCTCCAATCTTCCTATGTCCAACCTGTAACCAGGTGACCAGAACTGTACACAATACTCCAGTTGCGGCCTCACCAGTGCACCGAAGAGAGGCACAATCACTTCCCTCTTCCTACTCTTTATATGTTTCTTGACATTTATAAGAGTACCACTAGCAGATTTTATAACCTGACTGCAATGCTGGTGGAACTTGAAATCACTTGTCACTTTAACCCCCAAATCTCTTTCCTCCACTACTTTGCCCAATTTCTGTCCATTTAAGAAGTAGTCAGCTTGATTACTTTTATTCCCAAAGTGCATCACCACACATTTGTCGGTGTTATAGGATAACTTCTTATCCCTTGCCCAGCTTTCCATTTTGAGTAAGGCTTTTTGCAACTTTGTCACATCCTCACCATTTCTGATAGTAATGCCAATTCTAGTGTCGTCTGCAAATTTGGTTTCCCAGACATCCTCTCCTCCAGATAATGAGTGTATATAGATATTAAACAAGCAGGGCCCCAGAACAGATCCTAGAGACTCCACTCTCACTCCCAACCAATCAGAGTAAACTCCCTTTAAACAGACCCTCTGCTTTCTCTCACTCAGCCATGCCTTAACCCAAGTTGTAATATACCCCGGTATTTTGTGTTCAATCAGTGCATCAATCAATTCACCATGTGAGACCTTGTCAGATGCCTTTGAGAAATCCAAGAACACCACATCCACAGAGACACCCTTGTCCAATGCTCTGCTCACATGCTCATAAAACTCCAAGAGATTAGTTTGGCATGATAACCCCTTTTTAAAACCATGCTGAGCATCGTCACAATCCCCTACTGAATCCTGAAACTCCACCACTTGATCCTTTACAATAGATTCCAACGTTTTCCCCAGTACAGTAGTCAAGCTGACAGGCCTATAGTTGCCCACCTCCTGCCTAGATCCCTTTTTATAAATAGGGATCACATTTCCCTTTCGCCAAACCTCAATCACCTCCCCGTTATCCAAAGATTTCTGAAACAGTGATGTTATAGGTCCTGCCAATTCTGTTGCCAGTTCCCTTAGGACCCTAGGATGGATTCCATCTGGTCCTTGAGATTTATTCGGGTCCAGGTGCTTTAGTCTATCCTCAATATCGTTTTTGTTTAAAGTAATTTTATAATCTATTTTAGTCAGATGATCTCTAATATTTTTAGACTTATTATTAAATACTGATGAGAAATAAGTATTGAAAAGCCCTGCCATAGTTTGGCAATCCTCAATTAATATACCATCCTGATCCTTAATGGGCCCCACTGAAGTTTGACATCCCTTTTTGTTATTGATATATGTGTAAAAGGATTTATGGTTATCTTTCACTTTTGTAACCAGGTTTAGTTCATGTTTTCGAGTTGCCTGTTTTATGGCACTTTTAGTTTCTTTTAATAATTTTTTATACAAGGCCCAATTTTTTGCACACTCACTTTTCCTGGCTTTTATATAAGCTCTTTTTTTCTTTTTGATCAATTTGCTAATTTTGGGAGATAACCACAGGGGAATTTTTCCTAAAGCATTGTACTTCTTTCTTAATGGGACATACTTATCAATTAAATCCATAATTTTATTCTCCAAACTATCCCAGTTTTCCACTAATGATCTATTTTCAAAAACCTTTTTCCATCCCCAATTCGAGAGTTCTGTTCTCATATCATTAAATTTAGCCTTATTAAAATTTCGAACCATGGTTAAGCCAAAAGTGTTTGAACAGACCCCGCTTAAATCAAAATTTATCACACAGTGATCACTTGAGCCGAGTGGTGATGAAGTACTACAGTTCTTTATTTGGTCTCCCATATTGCTTAACACAAGGTCTAATATTTTATCCCCTCTAGTGTTATTTCCTATATACTGGTCAAATCTAGCTAATAAAAAGGAATCCAGATACTTTAGCTCGTAGGATGTCTCCCCTGTTTGCCTAGTCCAATTAATACCGGGAAGGTTAAAATCTCCTAAAAGTATAATATTTTCTGTAATCTCTAAGGAGTCCAAAAATTTTAGCACTGCCGCATCACCTTGGGTAGAAATTGAAGGAGGTCGATAAATTACCCCAATTTTAATATTAGGTCCCTTAGCTGGCAATACCCTAATCCACACATGCTCTATGCCTGGTATTTTTGGGACTTCAATAGCTACTGATTTTATTTTGTTGGATACATACAGTGCGACACCACCACCCTTTTTATCCTCCCTATCCATATGATATAGATCATATCCCTGTATGTGATGGTCCCAGGTGTCAGTGGATGTCCACCAAGTGTCTGTTATGGCACATATCTGGATGTTGTCAGTATTTAGTAAACAGGTTAATTCCTCAGATTTGTTTGTAAGACTCCTGGCATTCAGGGAGAGGCATTTCCAGTCCTGAGAGCCCTTAGAGTTCTCATGTGAAGTTGAATTCTTCACAGATGTCCTTAAAGTTTGATGGCTGTCCCCTACCCCCTTCGTACTTAGTTTAAAAAGTTAACCACTTGATTTTGGATTTCCTTAGCTAACATTCTAGACCCATGTTTGTTTAAATGTAGTCCGTCTTTCCCAAATAACCCTAGGTCCCTGAAGGTGTTCCAGTGTTTGATAAAGACAAAACCTTCCCTATGACACCACCTTTTCAACCACCCGTTCAGCTGTATAATGTCCCTTTGTTTGTTCACCCCCTCACGAGGTATGGGCAAGATCTCTGATATTAGGATACGGGATCCATGTAACCTTAGGTTTTCCCCGATGGCCTCAAAATCCCTTTGGATTTCTAATAATGTCCTTTTTCCAGCATCATTTGTACCTACATGCAGTACCGTGACTGGATTTTTAGTATTTTCCAACAGTCCTGGTAGCATTTTACAAACATCCCCTATCCCTGCTCCTGGTAGGGTACTAACAGTAGTTGACTCATTCCTATCCTGACATATTATCCTATCGATATTTCTAATCATGGAATCACTGATAACCAAAAGGTCTTTTTTTGTTATTTGATTTCCTTGCCCTTCCTGCTTATTATGCCCAGTCATGAACACATGACCTTCCCTACAGTCACTAATAATTGAAACCCCTTTAGTAGTGTCGTCTTGGTCTAGCTCTGTATTAAGAACACTATATTTATTTTTCAGCTCAATCTGACCATGACCACCAATATTTCTCCTTCCCTTTTTAATGCCCTTTTCCACTCTACACCAATCATCATTAGAGTCAAAACAACTTGTTGCTGCCTGTATTGTGTCATTTCTTTCGATGTTAACAGCCCCTACTAGCTGACCATGATCCTGCTGTTCAGCACAGTCATCTAGAGCTGAGTCTATAAATTTTTCCAGTGAAGAAATCTCTAATTGGAGTTTGATTCTATTTTGCAATGATTCGATTTCTTGCTTCATAATGTCAATTAGTAAGCATTTATCACAGATAAAGGAATCAACCTTTTCCCCCTCCTCATACATTTTACAAGTAATACAAGCGTTCAGAGAAACGATAATTCTGTCTTGCTCGGCCATTATAATCTCCTTAGTTACACAACAGGAATAGCTACACAACAATGTTACTTACGTCCCTTATATATTTAGTTATCTGGCTCGACAGGGGTTCCTGGCTCCTTCCCACGACTGACGCCGACAGACGCCACTGGCCTCTGCCCGCGTCGCCGCCGCTCCGCACTCGACTCCGCTCGCTGGAGCCGAGCGATTTCAAGTGCCCTGAAGTGACGTTGCCTGTGTTGCTATGGCAACCGTCGCGAGCACTTAGAGACCAGGGGCAGACTATGAGGGTAACCCGCCCTTAAAAGATCGGGTTAAACCTCACCAGGAAGCTCTAAAGACGGCTTTCCAAAACCCACAGTTGGGCTAGTCAGCTGAGCAGTTCCCGAGTAGCGGGAAGTTTAAATCAGCGCCTCTGGGACTCCAAATACCCACAACCTGCAGAGTTGTTCACCACCTGCAGCTCCTGCTGCTTTGCAGACCGATTTATAATAGTGCTTGAACCACAACACTCTTTCCACTGAACTCCACTCTCTGGAGCCGAGCGATTTCAAGCGCCCTGAAGTGACGTTGCCTGTGTTGCTATGGCAACCGTCACGAGCGCTTAGAGACAAGGGGCAGACTATGAGGGTAACCCGCCCTTAAAAGATCGGGTTAAACCTCACCAGGAAGCTCTAAAAACGGCTTTCCAAAACCCACAGTTGGGCTAGTCAGCTGAGCAGTTCCTGAGTAGCGGGAAGTTTAAATCAGCGCCTCCGGGACTCCAAATGCCCACAACCTGCAGAGTTGTTCACCACCTGCAGCTCCTGCTGCTTTGCAGATCGATTTATAATAGTGCTTGAACCACAACACTCTTTCCACTGAGCCAGGATACACCGGGCAAAGAAGGTGAAAACAAACTGTGAGTAGCTTCAGTTCTTCAGCACTTGGAAGCCTTTGGACTAGAAGACCAAGACATATCCACCGTTCCTACTGCAACTCCCTGTGTGCTCCTGTCTGTAGCTGCTGGCAGGTAAAAAAGCCATAACCAGACTGTGGCTACAGATCTCACCTCCTCAGCCCGCTCAGCGGCAAGACATCATTCTTGAAATCTAAAAACTCAAAAGAATGACAGCACAGTTGCAGAATGGACTGCCAGCATTACAAAACTGATACAACTCTTGGTTACTATACATCATGGCCCAAAGACCAGATGTAATACCATAACCTTGCCTCTCGCTAACCAAAAGCGGGCAGACCTGATGAAAGAAGAATAACCAGACTGGGCAGACCGAACCTGGGCGAACATATACAGTACTAAAACTGTATCTATATGACTGGGGACTTGACCGTCCCCCCCACCAACCAATCTGCATTACTGTTGTATAGTACAGAGTATATCTACATGTGAATAACTGATAAGAATAGTAAGCCTCAGACTATTTTATTGTAAGTGACAGTATGACGTGATAAGAACAACAGTGAAGTTAGGTCTTAAAAACTTGCAATAAAACTTAAAGTTGTAAGATTACCTTATGGACTTCATAGCCCATTACCCTGCAGGAGCGATAGTCCGTGGGTAGTAAAACATTAACATTTAATGCAGTCCTTTTAGAGACGAAAGGGATCATAAGCCTGGCTGCACTGCCTGCCAGCCAATCTTTTCCAGGTTCCCGGTCCACCTACCACGCCCCCGCGCTCAGACATTTTGTGACGTCCTGCCAGGGAGAGCGCGGGGGTGCGCCCCATTGAATCCTATGGGGACTATTTTAAAACCTTTACTATGCCTATTTAAGCTACCTTTCACGCAAATGAAAGCCACCACTCAACTAATAGGGGCCCTATTACTTGAGCGGCTATATCACAGGCATGGCTCTCAGTGCGAAATGTTTCTGTTATGGTGAGAATGTCCCGGGCAGCCTCTGCCATAGTGGCGTCTAAGTCCGGGAATCTTATTTCTCAGACTTTGAGTGTTGTCACACATGGCCTTCCAACTTCTAGTGCCACCCCGCTCAGCAACCCCATCTTCCCTTTTGCCCTCTCTCCTTATCGCTTCTGTCCAAATTCCCATCTCTCTCTCTCTCTTCATACTACTAACTTGTTTTTCTTTCTGTTAGGTACCCTTGGGGATTTGTCTCCCTTAGGGGTCTCCTTACTGACTACTCCAGTTTGTTGGGGGGGCAGTTTATGTCTCCCTGCTTCCTTCCGCCACCCTCCTCGGCTAGTTTAAATGTCTGCCAATGTAACATTTAAACCATTCAGTGAGGACTGCGGTCCCAGGGGGATTTACTCCTTCACAACCGTGGTAACAGAGAGGAAGCCAGCAACTCCAGGCCAGCCTGCCAGCCTGACTGCGGTGGGGAAATTATTGGAATCACTTCTGAAGGAAAGGATAGTGGAATATCTTGAATCCAGTGGCTTACAGGACACAAGACAGCATGCAGCATGAATTCCCGGGGGGGGGGGCTGTCAAATGAATCTAATAGATTTCTTTTGACTGGGTGACCCTGGATCAGGGAGGAGCAGCTGATGTGGGCTACCTGGATTTAAGCAAGGCCTTCAACACCATCCCACACAGGAGATTAGTAAGCAAGCTAGGTAGCCTAAAAGTGGGCCCAAAAGTGATAAACTGGATAAGAAATTGGCTAAGGGATAGGAGACAGAGGGTGGTGGTAAATGGAGTTCACTCTGAGGAAGGGAGGGTGACCAGTGGGGTACCTCAGGGATCTGTACTGAGACCAGTCCTCTTTAATGTCTATTAGTGACATTACAGAGGGTCTGGGGGGAAAGGTCTGCCTGTTCACAGGGGACACTAAAAGACACTCCAGGGGAGGTGAAAAAAATGAGAGGGGATCCGAAATGTTTAGAGAAGTGGTCACAGGTATGGCAACTAGACTTCAATGCAAAAAAAGTGCCAAATCATGCACTTGGGGCACAGAAACACAGGGGAGGAGTACAAAATGGGAGGAGAGGTGCTGACGACCACCAAACAGGAAAGAGACCTGGGAGTTATCATATCTGATGGCCTAAAGGTGGCTAGGCAGTGTGATAAGGCAGTCGGGAGAGCTAGCGGGATGGTGGGGTGCATAGGGAGGGGCATCACCAACAGAAGGATGGAGGTGGTGTTACCCCTGTATAGATCACTGGTGAGATCTCACCTGGAGTACTGTGTCCTGTTCTGAAGATCTCATCTCTGGAAGGATACAGAGAGTGGAGGTAGTCTAGAGGAGGGCAACCAAAATGGTGCAGGGTCTGCATCAAAAGCCCTATGAGGAAAGACTGAAATACCTCAATATGTATACACTGGAGGAATGGAGGGATGGGGAGTATATGATAGTAACTTTAAAACACCTCTCAGGTATAAATAAGGTTCAAGAGGGAAGTATCTTTCAGAGAAAAAGATGTTCAAGGACGAGTGGTCGACTGGCCCAGTGGCGCTGAGGATTGAAGCGCTGGATGTCACACCTTGCGCCATGCCGGCGACCCAGGTTTGGGGACGGACTCGGGCTGCCAGGGTTGCAGGGAAGGGAAGGGATTGAGCATCCGGAGGACTGCTCTCCCTTTCCTGGGGAGGTCTCGGGATCTCACGCCGATCTCTAGCAGCTCCTGAGGGAACTCTGGGGTGATGCAGAGATGCGGCGCTGGCATAGCAGGGAGGAGCGGTGGCAGACATCGGCACCTAGTGCCATGATGTCATTGTACATCTGTGCTCCTGGGGAAACCACTCAAGAAAATCTCTGGAGGACTGAGGAGGCGGCGAGGGCTCCAGGGATCTGCCCTCACATCTCCAATGCCGGACCATGGCCCCCAGGCACCACCCACAGGACGGACCCTTCAAATTCCAGAAAGATGCTGCCAAGGTAGGTGAGGCGGGCCCTCCCGGGGGATGATCTGGGGGACTGGGATGTCCTGCTGCAGGGGGGTCCATTGGATGCTGAGTCTCAGCAGGGAGTAGCAGGGTTGGATCGAGTGAGCACCTCTGAGAGATACCTTGGTCCAAAGGAGTATAAATAGACTCTACAGAAACAAAAAAAATAGGACGAGGGGTCATACAATGAAGCTGGGGGGGGTTTGACTCAGGGGAGATGTGAGGAAGTACTTCTTCACAGAGAGGGTGGTGGATGCCTGGAACAGCCTCCCAGCGAAAGTGGTGGGGGAAAAAACTAACAGGGTTCAAGAAATCATGGGATAGGCATAAGGGAACTTTAGTAATAAGACAAGGGGGGATAAGAAGGAGAGCAAGTAGGGTCTGCGGTGATACAGTAAGTAGGGGAAAAATGGGCAGACTAGGTTAGTCAAGCGGATCTTATCTGCCATCAAATTCTGTGTTTCTGTATCAGATGGCACCTGCAGTCACTGGCCTACTGTAGCCTGATGTGCGAAGGAGGGCGGACATGTCCTGGTGAGATGTCTGATTGTAAATGGCAGCAGCTGACTTGCAGCATGGCACTGTACTAGGCCCAATCCAGCATATTTGCATTTAACATCTGTATCACTGATATGCACTGCACCATGTGTCACAAGATGGACAGCTGCATCAGTGATCTGCACTGCTACTAGTAGGCCATCTGGGTCACTGATTTGCATTACACCGCTGTCACACATAGGACATCTGGGTCATTGATCTGCACTGCACCACTGTCACACGTAGGATTTCTGGGTCAATGATCTGCACTACACCGCTGTCACATGTGGGACATCTGGGCCACGGATCAGCACCGCTGTCACACGTAGGGCATCTGGGTCACTGATCTGCACTGCTGTCACACATGGGACATCTGGGTCACTGATTTGAACTGCACCACTGTCACACGTGGGACATGTGGGTCACTGATCTGCACCACTGTCACACGTGGGATATCTGGGTCACTGATCTGTACTGCAGTGCTGTCACATGTGGGACATCTGGGTCATTGATCTGCACTGCACCGCTGTTACACGTGGGACATCTGGGTCACTGATCTGCACTGCTGTCACACGTGGGACATCTGAGTCATTTATCTGCATGCACTGCTGTCACACTTGGGACATCTGAGTAATTGATCTGCATTGCACTGCTGTCACACGTGGGACATCTGGGTCACTGATCTGCACTGCTGTCACATGTGGGACATCTGAGTCACTGATCTGCACTACACCACTGTCACAAGTGGGACTGCTCACCTCTGTGACCACCATGCAGCTGTGTGTACAGTGCTGGCACATTGTGGCACAATGGTGTGTCCAAACATTTTGCATCACCACCCTGTGACTGAAAATGGGGCAAACAGAATCTGATGGGCAATCCTGCCATTGGTTTAATGCAATGTGCAAATAAATTACTATACAAACACGTGCAGATCAACAGCTTCATAAACAAGATCCTTGAGTCATAGAATCAGTTTGGGTTTAATTAGACTTGGCAAAAATTGGGATACCTTTTCTTTGGACCCAACAAAGAAATTCTATGTAGATGCTGCAGTGCACCAGCTTCTGTGCCAGACTGGTCCCTCTGTCAGGTGTTTCTGCAGTCCTGATCCATTCATTTATGAAAAGTTCTAATTAGAAACTCACTAGAACCAGAAGCTGTTGACTCCTCCTGCATTAGTTAACTCAGTCACTTTTTTAATGTTAGACAATAGTGACAGACCAGCACTGACCCCCCTGGGGTACTCCACTCAGCACACAGATCCACTCTGAGTGGAATCACTGCTGAAGGAAAGGATTGTGGAATATCTCGAATCCAGTGGGCTACAAGACCCCAGGCAGCATGATTTCACAGGGGGGAGGTCATGTCAAAAATGTCTGACAGATTTCTTTGATTGGGTGACAAAGGATTTAGATCAGGGTGGAGCGGTGGGTGTGGCCTACCTAGATTTCAGTAAGGCTTTCAACACTGTTCCACATAGGAGAGTAGTAAACAAGCTGGTAGCTTTGGAGTGGGTCTAAAGGTAGTAAAGTGGATAAGAAATTGGTTAGAGGATAGGCGACAGAGGGTGGGTAAACAGAGTTCACTCCAAGGAAGGGAGAGTGACCTGTGGGGTGCCTCAGGAATCACAGCTGGGACCGGCCCTCTTTAATATTTGCATAAGTGACTTTGCAGAGGAGCTGGAAGGGAAGGTCTGCCTCTTTGCAGAGGACACCAAAATCTGCAGTAGGGTGGACACTCCGGGTGTGTGTGTGGAAAGGATGAGCAGAGATCGAGAAAACTAGAGGAGTGGTCAAGGGTATTGCAGCTGTGTTTCAGAGCAAAAAAGTGCAAAGTAATGCACTTAAGGCACAGAAACCCAGAGGTGGAGTACAACATGGGTGAAGTGGTACTGATGACCACCAAGCAGGAAAGAAACCTGTGGGGTAATCACACTGCATGACCTAAAGGTGGCCAGGCAGTGCGACAAGGCAGTTTGGAGGGCTAGTGGGGTGCTGGGGTGCATAGGGAGAGGTAGCCCCAGCAGAAAGAGGGAGGTAGTGTTGCCTCTGTAAGACCCAACCTAGAGTACTGTGTCCAGTTCTGGAGACCACATCTTCAGGAGGACATAGAGTGGAGGTGGTCCAGAGGACGGCAACTAAAATAGTGCAGGGTCTGCATTAAAAGCCCCATGAGGAGAGAGTAAAGGACCTTAATATGTACACCCTGGAAGGAAAGGAGGGAGAGGGGGTATGACAGAGACCTTTAAGTACCTCACGGAGGGGTAAACAAGGTACAGGAGGAAAGTACTTTTCAGAAGAAAAAGTGCTCAAGAACAAGGGGACATGCTATGAAGCTGGAGGATGGTACATTCAGGAGAGATGTGAGGAAGTATGTCTTCACAGAAAGAGTGGTGGATTCCTCGAACAGCCTTCTAGTGGAGGTGGTGGGGGCAACAGTGGTGGGGTTCAAGAATGCATGGGATAAGCACAAGGGAATCACAATGGAAAGGAATGGGGGGAGTAAGAAAGAGCGGTAGATCGGGTATGGTCTGCGGTAATAGTGTAGGCACTGAGAAATGTGCTGATTGGATGGACCAAGTGATCCTTATCTGACATCAAATTCTGTGTTTCTATGGGACCATCCACCGCCACTCTCTTTACCACCTGGCAGCCAATTTGTTATTCACCTCCAGTACACTTTGTGGGCTTCATATTGTGCCACTTTTTATGCTGCGACTACATTCACCACCCAACCTCTATCCACCTTCCTAGTTACCTTTTCAATGAAGGTAATCCGATTGGTTTGGCAGTGTCCACCTTTTGTGTAATCCTGTTCTGTGCTAGAGAACAGCCCATCTCCCTCCATGTGCTGAACCACACCTTTCATGAGGGATTCAAACACTGCCAAACGCTGAGATAAGGCTCACAGGTCTGTAGTTCCTGGAGTCTGATAGCCTCCTTTCATTTCTTTCTACGCAGTCATGCCCACCCGGCACCTCCCCGTTATCTAGGCTACAAACAGAAGTAGAAAACAGAGTTCAGTTATGGAAACTAATATGTACTAAGAATGCTCTGAAATGGAGGAACCCAGGAAGAAATCGACCATGAGTGTTTGTCCCAGATATACCATTGAAGCAGCAAGTAATGGAACACTAAGAATAACCGATAGGAAAGTATTGTATAAACTGATAATCATTTCGAGAATCATTAATTACTATAACATGGATTCAGTTCACTATTCATACTCTGGCAGTTCTGCTGGAGACAGCAGAGTCATCGGAACTCTTCAAGCTAAGCTCCTGCCACCACCGGGGTGGTATATCCTCCGGCTTCACTCCATGACATCAGATCTTTCTTTCTGCTGGAAGAGACAAGTCTCCTTTGCAGCTCTACAGCATTGAAGGATTTCAAGTTTTCAAAACACTTTTTCAGGTGAATCTTTGATGACTTCAGTCAATATTCCACTTTAAAGTTGCTCCGCAGTCTTCTAGCTCCACTTCGCGATCGACAATGGAGAGCAAGAAACCAGGGTTTAACTTCTGCACCTAGTGTAGGCAGAAAATGTTGGTCATGGATACACACAACACATGGTTATATTACTTGGGTAATCAACATGATGTCGAGGGATGCAATTTGTGCTGTGCCATGCTGCCAGTGTCCATAAATGACCAGAAGACTCAGTTGGCCCTAGGTCAGCCAAAAGACCACAAAAAAGCTTTGGCAGTAGCCAGGTCAGGTACTCACCTTGTAGTCATGAAGGGAGTTCAAAGAAATGTGTCTGCCCCTCAAGAACTTTGGGGAAAGCCCTTCTCACTGCAGTAGAAAGCGACAAAAAACATGGCAGGCCGTGGGACTGGGAACTATCGTGCTTTTCCTGTGTCTTTGATTCCCTTGACCTCTTGGCCTTGGTTGAGCTCCCTATGGTCAAGGGCTCCACGGTAACCCTGTCAGGCTTGTCAACCACGACTCCGGTCAAGCAGGCAGTTGAAATTTTTCTCGAGCCTGTTGACCAGCTGTCATTGGAAAGTGACGAGGATTCTATCTCCCAAACCCCAGTTCTTCCAGTCCTCACGCAGGAGGACGAGGCCCAGTCGGTGACCCTGGCTGCATTGCCTTGGGAGATGGTCATGCTTCTGAAACCTCTAGTGCTTAACCTGCCAAGGCAGGTGGTTTACATAACCCTCCAGAGGAAAACTTTCCACATCAACCCTTGGGTCAATGGTCTAGGCACTGCTTGTACTCTCAATCACACTCGACTGGGAGGCATTGCTCTTGACGGTCCTTGTCCTCCTGAGGAGAGGCATTGACAGAAAATGCATCATCACTACAAGGAGCTCCTTTGGCAACAATGGACCACAGCTGGAAGGGGTAGGGCTCTGCCCCCTGGACCTTCAGTCCCTTGACTATGCCAGTTGTTCTCACACCAGTCCATGCTTTACAGCAGTCTCCAGTGTCTGCTTCGCCACCTCTTAGGGTGCAGCCACCTCCAGTGCAGCCCGTTTGGGACCCTGACCAAGAAGTCCCGCTCTGTGGCCAGCTTGCAAGGATGGCTCTTGGTGGAAATCACCCAGGCTGAAGATACCAGTGTGGTCCATGGTGGCAAACAGCCAAGGGCCATTTTTGAGGAATCCTCTGATGACTCTGAAGATGACTCATCTATGGCCTCAAGCAGGACTCGTACTTTCGACCAGGAATCAGTCGAGGAGCTGACCACTGACCACGGGCCAGTGTTCTTTGGCCCTTTGGTCCGACATACATCGGAGTCCATGAATCTGCCCTCGGAGCCAGTTCAGAAGCTGGTCAAGTACCCATTTACTGTTATACTGGACAAGGCCGATTCATCAGGGGTCACCTTTCCCATGGCTGAAGCCATCTTGGGACTGGCCCTGGAGCTTTGGCAGCATCCTGCCTGGCACCCTACACCCATATGGTTTGCAAATATACGGTTCCAGTGGGCACAGTGTCTGGGTTTTCGGACCACCCTTCTGTGGACTGTTTAATTTCAGACTCGGCCTTCTGTAAATGGGGGGGCCTGGGGGACATGGCCAAGCCTCTGTACAAGTCCAAGAAGATAGACCATGCAGCTAAAAAGGTGTGCACTGCTGGGTCTCTGGTAGGCCAGATATGCTGTCATGGTGGCAGACTTTGGCCATTCCCTATTTGGCATGTTTGGGGAACTCCTTCCCCATCTTCCGGCCAACAAACAGTTGCTTCAGACGATGCTGGACATAGGGGACTCCTGTGCACCTGCTACGACAACATCCATTGCCATGTGTCATACAGCCTGGCTGAGGCTTTCCGTTTTTACAGAGGACACTCAGCATAAGCTGGCAAATGTCCATTATCTGAGCACCAACCTCTTCAGCCCTAGAAACATAATTTGACAGCAGGTAAGGGGATCATTTAGATCTTACTTCGAGTGGGAGCTCTTGCAACAGGCTATAACAATTAGGACTATGCCTATGTTTTCCCTGTCTATAGTGTCACCACAAAGCCTACTTGATCTCCATCGCTCTTCCTACTTCCTTTCCACTAAGACACCCTTATGCCAATATCACGCATTCTTGAATCCCACCACTGTTCCTGCTCTCCCCTCACCTCTACTGGAAGACTGTTCCAGGCAGCCACCATTCTTTCTGTGAAGACGTACTTCCTCACAACTCTCCTGAATTTACCCCCTCAAGCTTCATTACATGTCTCCTTGTTCTCATGCACCTTTTTTCAGAAAAATACTCCCCCTCCTTACCTCAGTGAGGCATTTATAGGTTTCTATAATCTCCCCCGGGGTGTATATACTTAGGTTCCTTTTGTCTCCCCTCATAGGGCTTCTGATGCAGAGCCTGCACCATTTTAGTTGCCCTCCTCTGGACAGCCTCCACTCTCTCTATGGCCTTCTGGAGATGTGGCCTCCAGAACTGGACACAGTATGCCAGGTGAGGTCTCACCAGTGATCTATACAGTAGCAACACCACTTCCCTCCTTCTGCTGGTGATACCCTTCCCTATGAACCCTAGCATTCCAGTGGACCTACCGACTGCCTTGTTGCACTGCCTGACCACCTTTGGGTCATCAGCTATTATAACCCCTGGTCCCTTTCCTGTCAGTACCTCTTCTTCCATTCTGTATTCTGTCTCTGGGTTTTTGTGCCCTAAACACATGATTTTGTACTTTTTCACATTGAAACCTGGCTGCCACACCCCTGACCATTCCTTGAGGTTTCTCAGGTCTCTGCCCATTCTTTCCACCGCCCCTGGAGTGTCCACCCTATTGCAGATTATGGCATCATCCGCAAAGAGGCAGACCTTCCCTTCCAGTCCAACCACAAAGCCACTTATAAAGACATTAAAGAGATCTGGTCCCAGTACTGAGCCCTGTGGCACCCTGCTGCTCTCTCTCCCTTCTCCAGAGTGAAATCCATTTACTACCACCCTCTGTCGCTGATCCCTTAATCAATTTCTTACCCAGTTTACCATCTCTGGACCCAACCCCTAAACTGTCCAGCTTCCTTACGAGTCTACTTTGTGGAACAATGTCAAAAGCCTTACTGAAGTCTAGGCAGGCCACGTCCACTGCTCCACCCTTATCCATTTCCCTGCTCATCCAGTCAAAGAAATCTATCAGATTTGTTTGACGTGACCTTCCCCCATGAATCCATGCTGCCTCAGCTTTTGTAACCTATTGGATACAAGATACTCCACAATCCTTTCCTTTAGCAGTGTCTCCATTAATCCCCACCACTGATGTAAGGCTGACAGGACTATAGCGGCCAGCTTTTTCCATGCTACTTCTTTTGTGACGTGGGACTATATCTGCCCTTCTCCTGTCCTCTGGAACTGCACCTGCTTCTAGTGAGCTGTTAAACAGGACAGACGGAGGTGCTGGCAGTACCTCCACGAGGTCCCTCAAAACCCTTGGATGTACCCCAACTGGTTCCACTGCTTTGTCCACCTTCAAATTTCTTTGTTCCCTCTGGACCCTCTCCTCTGAAAAAGGACTAATGTCTGCCTTCCCCCAACCTGTACTCCTTGATACATTTATGTGGCCCCTCCTCTTCTTCCTCTGTGAAAAGTATTTGTTCAGGATATCTGCTTTTTCCTGGTCCCCCTCTGCACAGACTCCTCTCCCCCTTCTTAACTTTACAATCTCTCCCCTGGTCTTCCTCTTTTCACTTATATACCCAAAAGATGTATTTTCTCTTTCCTTGACCCCCCTGGGCTATTCTTTCCTCAAGTCATGCCATTGTGCTCCTAACTGCTTTTCCTGCCTCCATTTTTCCCAATACACCTACCATTCCTCCTCCCCCTGGTGTGGAAGGGCATCTCACATGGATTGAGAAGTGCGGTACCGCCCTGGATTCTGTGACTTCATTCCAGAAGGACCAGAAATCTTACAAGAGAGCCTTCCAGCATCAGTCCTTTCAGCCACAACAGCCCAAGCAAGGGCAGTCTCAGTGCTGGTATCCAAAGCCCAGTGTTCGATGTTCGGTGCAAAAAGGGGGGAGGGGCAGAGATGGTAGTGCCTCCGCAGCCCCTGTGGCTGGAGCCCCCTCCAGGATCATGCTGTGATGGCTTGTGGAGTGTCATCCCCACTCCCGTCCTGTCCAGGTTGGGGTCAGCTGCACCACTTCTTGCCACAGTGGTCCATCACCTCGGACAGGTGGGTTCAGGAAGTGGTGGACAGAGGGATGCCTCTGGATTTTGAGGCTCTCCCACTGTGCTGACTCCGAGCTCCTTAGGAGTCCAGGGTGTCAAATGACACATCCACACTAAGGACATACATAACACAGCTCGATATCCCGTGTCCTAGAAGCCCTGGCCACGTAGGGATATGCGTCCAGGTACTTCCTGGTTCCAAAATGTAAGGGGGGGCTAGTGCCCCATACTGGGTCTGTATGATCTGAACCAGTTCTTGTGGAAGCAGCAAGTTCCAGATAGTCACTCTGAATCAGATCATTCTGTCTCTCGAGCAAGGCATGTGGTTCTGCTCCCTTGACCTCCATGATGTGTTCTTCCACATCCCAGTCTGTCCCATTAAGGTACCATTAGTTCTGTGCAGGGGGATCCTATACCAGTTCCAGGTCATGCCCTTCGGCCTCTCGTCCATGCCCAGGTTCTTCACCAGATGCATGGCAGTGGTGGTGGCCTTACTGCAGTGCAAGAGCTTCAGAGTGTATCCCTACCTGGATGACTGGCTAATATCCAGGCCATCCAAAGATGCCATGGAGTGACCCTCCTAGGGGGTACATTCAAGGTTCCATGGAGGTAGGTGACAGTGGCTGAGGTAGGCAGGAGGATCCTGAGAATACAGGAGGGGCTGGAGAGAAGGGGGTATTTAAAAAAAAAAAGGCTGTGGAGAGCTTCAATAGCTCAGCTGGTACAGCAGAGGACTCGGTGGCGGAGCCAGAGAGGGGGCAGTCACCCTTCCTGGCTGCCCCAGTGTGAGTAGTGGCACCCTGCCACCATCTTTATTCACTGTTTAGTGCCCATTGTGGAGCCTGTCATTGACTGAATGGCCCTCCCTGGCTCCCAAATGATCCCAAACCTGGCTCCGCTACTGAGAGGACTGTAGTGAAAATTAAAGTAATCCTTAGGTTGCTGGTTCAATTCTGGCTCAAAGGAAAAATTTCTCCTCAGGTGGCACACTGGATGTGTACTTGCTTTACAAGCAGAGAGTCAGAGGTTCGATTCTAGATGAGGGAACATATTTACCATCTTTTTTTTCCCCAACTATGTTTATCTCCTACCAGCTCTGGAACTCTCTCGGGCCTCTTCTCTGGCCGGTGCTGCTCTACCACCCACTGTGAACCCCGCCAACCTCAAGAACATCACTTTCTCCCGGGCACCCTGAGCGGGACGAAGGGTCCCGAGGAGATCGAAGGGGGCGGTGGCAGGGCTCTAGTGTTGGGCATGTGGCGGCAGGGCTCTGGAAGAGCCATCACCTATCTGGGCCGGAGGAGTATTTATAAGTTACACCCCAATGTGGGACGTGCAATGCCGCAGTCCGGCGTGAGTGCTCCACTCCACGTCCGGAAGGCATCGCCGAACGCCTGTCCCAAACTCCAAGCCCCTAGTACATCGCAGTGCTGCCAGTCTCCACTGGGGGCCGCTGCCGCACCGGGCTGCCCTGGATCCCTCCCCAAGAGAGGAGAGCAGTCCCTCGGCTGCTCGATCCTCTCTCCCCTGCCAATCCCGGCGGTCCGGGCTCGCTCCTGAACCTGGGTCGCCGGCGTGGCGCAAGGTGTGGCGTCCAGCACCTCAACCCTCAGCGCCACCGGGCCGGCTGTATTTACCATCTTATCAAGAATATTCATGAATTATGCTGTCACTATACTCATGGTTTCACCATGTGCTTTCCATTTTCAAAGATGGAACAGGATCTGGGCGTGATCATGACCAATACCTTAAAGGTAGGAAAACAATGCAAAAAACAGCACAGAAAGCAAGTGGTCTCCTCGGATGCACAGGAAGGGGTATTATGATCAGAAAACAGGAAATTATCATGCCCCTCTACAGATCCTTGGTGAGACCACACCTCGAGTACTGTGTCCAGTTCTGGAGGCCTCACCTAAAAAAGGACATCAACTGTCTGGAGACAGTGCAGAGAAGGGCCACAAAAATGGTGCAGGGGCTGCATCATGAACCATACGAGACGGGACTCAAAAAGTTAAATTTATTCTCTCTGGCACAGAGAAGAAACGGGGGGCATGATGGAAACATTGAGGTATGTCAAGGGAATTGACAACTCAGAAGGAAAACCTCTTCTAGGAAAAACAGGGCAGCATATACAAGAGGGCACAACTTGCGTCTGGTGGGAGGCAAGTTTAAAAGCAACTCTAGAAAGTACTTTTTCACTGAGACAATGATAGACCCATGGAACAGCCTACTATCAGAAGTGGTGGTATCAAAGACAGTAAGGGAATTCAAACTCACTTGAGACAAGTGATGTGGGCAACTTAGGGAAAAAATATAATATGGGCGGGGGTGTTAGCCACCTTGGGCAGACTAGATGGACCACACGGTCCTCATCTGCTGACACTTATGTTCATATGAAAGGTCCAGGGATCTGGCCCTCCAGACCTGTTGGGACTTGGGCCTTATGATCAGCCTGTTCAAGTCAGAACTGCTCCCCTCACAGGTGATCAAGTTAATCGGGACAAAATTAGACTCCCTGTGGGCTGTGGTGCAGGCACTGGCTCTTAGCTCTTTGCCTGATCATTTCAGGTTGGGCACGTTCATCCTGCCCAGGACTTCCTGCAGCTACTGGAGCACATGGAACCCTCCATCAATGTGACTGGTTGGGCTCGTTGGCAGATGCGCCACCTGCAGTGGCAGTTAGGCTGCCAGTGGTTGCAGCACCTAGGTCACTTGGACCAGCTTATCAGGGTGACTCAGCGGATGCAGGATGGGATCCTGTGGTGACTGGACCCACAACATATGAAGAAGGGAATCCCATCTGTCTGCCCAGAACTGTCAGTCACACTCACAATGAATGCATCTCTGGTGGGGTGGGAAGCACACCTGGGAGACCACAGTGACCACAGTTTCTGGTCTCCCAGAAGGTCCCATCACCATATTAACCTGTTGGAGCTCTGTTCAGTGCATCTGGCTCTGACAGAGTTTACTCCATTGAGCTGGGGTCAGGCCATGCAGGTCCAGATGGACAACAGGACCACCACATTCTACCTGAAAAGGCAGGGCAGGACGCACTCTGTTTTGTTGGGAGGCTCTTGGCACCTGGACCCTTGTGTGCAGCCGGGGTGCAGATTTCCTGGTGATCCATGTCGTGGGAAAGAACAGTCAGCTGGCAGACACACTCATGGTGGAGAGACGTCACATGAGTGGTCCTGGAATTAGGAGGTGGTAGACCACCTATTCTCTTCATGGGGCACCCTTCTGGTGGACAGGTTTGCCTTGTTGGAGAACAGAAAACAGAAGCTGTTTTGTGCCCACCCCCCACAGTCGAGAGTTTGTTGGAGGATGCCTTTGTGAGGCACTGGACCCTAGGCCTCCTGTATACCTTCCCTCCCTTGGTTCACAAGGTGATGGTCAAGGCCCAGAAGGACAAGCCATGGATGATCCTGATAGCTCTAGGCTGGCCCAGGCAGTTCTGATACCCAGATCTCCTTGACCTCAGCAACAGGCTCCATGGAGGTTGCCTCTCCACCCAGATCTGCTGACCAGACAAGAGTGGAAGGTCCTGCACCTCTCAACCTAGTGCTTGAGCAGCTGTTATGGGTGACTTTAATCTACCAGATGTGGACTGGAACATCCTGGCCACAGCTAGAACTAGGAGCAAGGTCATCCTAGACTCCCTGCAAGGGGTATTTCTTAGGCAGCTGGTTACAAGTCCCACTAGGGATGGGCCAGTGCTGGAATTGCTACATATAAACAGGGACAGCATTGCAGATGTTACAGTGGGTAGCCCCCCCCCCCAGAAACACTTCAGTAGGAAGAGGGTCCTAAACTTCCGGGGTGGGGTAGACTGCCTCAGGAAATACCTTAAAGGGAGGGATAGCAGGGGAGTGGAGGCACAATGGAATAGAATACCAGCGGGCATAACTAGGGCAATGGCAAGCTGTGTAAAGGTAATAAGCAAAGGTAAAAGGAGAAAGAGGCCACTGTGGTTCTCAAAGAAGGTGGCCAAGGCAGTAAAGGGGAAAAAAAAAAAAAGAACAGCTTTAAAGAAATACAAGGAGACACAAATGGAGGCAGTGAGGTATATTTACTGAAACAAATGGAGGCAGGAAGGAGTGTAAGGGCAGCAAAGGCTCAACCTGAAGAAAGGATCACCCAGAAGGTCAAAAACTGAGGTAAGACTTTCTTCAGATACGTGAGTGAAAAAAGGAAGACAAGGATTGGTGTAGTGAAGATCAGCAGACCAGGAGGAGGGAATGTGCAGAGGAAGACTAGGAAAAAGCTAAAATGTTTAACGAATACTTCTGCTCGGTCTTCACAGTGGAAGAGGGGGATGGGCCATCATGCATTAACAGACACCAGAGGAGGTGGGAGTGGGCACAAGTCCATTTACAGAAGAGTCAGCCAGGTGGTGAGAATTCCTTAAGAAAAACAAGGTGATGTACCCCGATGGAGTTCACTCAAGGAACTTAGTATGGTGCTAGCTGCCCCTCTGGCAATGCTACTTAGCACCTCACTGGAGATGGGGGTGACTCCAGAGGAATGGAGGAAGGTCAATGTGGTCCCTCTACACAAGAGCGACAGCAGGAAGGGGGCCAGTAACTACATACCAGTCAGTCTTACATCAGTTGTGGGAATGTTAATGGAGTCCCTGCTGAAGGAGAGACTGATGGGAGTCCCTGGAGACACATGGGCTGCAGGACCACTGGCAGCATGGCTTCATGGGGGTGGTCATGTCAAACAACTCTCAGATTTCTTTGACTTGGCAACAAGGGAGGTGGATAAAGGAAGGGCAGTGGATGTGGCCTATCTGGAGTTCAGTAAGGCCTTTGACACTGTTCTACTTACTAGCCTTAGTAGCCTGGGGGTGGGGGAGAAAGTGGTGTGCTGGGTATCAAACTTGTTGAAGATAGGAGGCACTGAGTGGTGGTAAACAGCAGTAGCTCGGAGGATGGGAGAGTGACCAGTGGAGTACCACAAGGATTGGTACTGGGCCCTGTTCTCTTCGTCCTTGTAAGTGATACTGTGGAGGACCTGGAGGGGAAGGTGTGTCTTTGTGGATGACACAAAAATCTGCAACAGGATGGACACCCAGGAGGGGACTGAGAGAATGCAAAGGGATCTGGGGAAACTAGAGGAGTGATCTACAGCATGGCAGCTGGGTTTCAATGCCAAAAAATGCAAAGTCATGCACCTGTGGGGGAACCCAGGGACTGTGCATAAGATGGAAGAAGATAACTACAGACCTATTTCTATCTTGTCTGCTTTAGCTAAAGTTCAGGAAAGAATAGTTTATAATCAGTTGATTGGGTATGTGGATCGCTTTGGATTATTGTCTCAGAACCAACATGGTTTTAGAAAGGGAAGGAGTACTGAGACTGCCTTGGTCGAGTTCACGAACGCGGTACTTAATGGCATGGATAAAGGGTGTCTGACGGGTGCCGTGTTGTGGACTTGACCAAGGCATTCGACTCAGTTGATCACCAATTGTTGATTTCTAGACTTGAGTCATTGGGAGTTGGTGAGTCTTTCTTGGACTGGGCGAGGATTATTTAACAAATAGGTTTGAAGGGTTAAATATAGGGTGCTGTATCAGACTCTGTAATGGTTAAGTGTGGGGTTCCTAAGGTTCTATGTTGGGGCCACTTCTGTTTTCTTTTTTTTGATCAACTAGTAAGTGTGATTAATAATGCTTCTCTAACACTTTAGCTGTGATGCAGTAATTTATACGCAGGTTTGTCATTTGGAGATCTAGGTGTTTCTTTAACAGAGAAATGTGCAATTTTCAGTCTTCACTTATGGCCTGTAAATTACTCAAACAAATCTAAGACAAAGGTGATGGTTTTTGGTACCCCACCTAGACTGAGATCTGAGGTTGGTACTTTGGAAGTTAAATCTCTTGATGGTTTACTGTTTGACTATGTTGATACATTTCAATATCTTGGGGTATTACTAGATTCTCATCCAAGTTATGAATCTCATTTTTTGATGGTTACCTCAAGAATACATTGTAGATTAGGTTCTTTGTACAGAATCCGTTCATTTCTTATTCCTGAGTCTAGGCTGGTTATTTCAAATTGCTGCTTACTTCCTATTGTGAACTATGCAGCTATGATTACTGACACTGCTTCTGCGACAGTGATTTCAAAGAAATCCACTTTACTTCACTTGATAGCTAAGTTTGCTTTAAATTGTTCTAAGTCATCTCATCGTGTGATTTTGAAAGAAATGGGCTGGTTACCGGTTTCATTAAATTTCCAATACTGTGTGGCCAAGTTCATATATAAAGTCATGAACTCTGGAATTCCACATAGTATTTCAAAGTTTTTGAGACCATATATTGATGGTCATTATTCTAGATATAGGTCAGACAGTAGGTTTCTCGAGATTCCTTTTATGAAATCTAAAAGTGGACAAAGATCCTTTGCTTATATTGCTCCATTTATTTGGAATGAAATTCCTCAAGATATTAGGTGGTTGTGTTCTGTCAAAAAGTTTGCCAATGCATTAAGGATGTATTTCGAATCTCAATTTAATTGTAACTGCTTTTTATGAATTTTTTTATGAATTTTATATGTAACAAAGATATTTTTGTCTGCAATTTGCTGCATTGTATATGTATGTTTGATTATGTATTGTCTGTATGCAATATATGTGGGTCGCACCTGTAAAAGGAACTTGTTTCCAGTGTGCTTACCCGTTAAGCGAATAAACAAACAAACAATACTTACAGTTACCAAGCAATGGAAGGGACCTTGGAGTGATGATATCTGATCATTTCAAGGTGACAGGGCGGCAGGCAAGATGAACAAGATGCCTAGGTGCATAAAGAGGGGGATCTCCAGCAGGAGAAGGGAGGTGGTGTTGCCCCTGTATTGCTCACTTGTGATGCCCCACCGGCACTCCAGTTCTGAAGGTCTCACCTCTGCAAGGACATTAACAGGGTGGAAGCAGTCCAATGTAGGGCTGCTAAAATAGTGCGGGGGTTTCACGAGAAACCATATGAGGAGAAGCTGCGGAAGCTCAACATGTACTCACTGAAGGAGAGGGGACATGACTGAGACCTTTAAGTACCTCACGGGGGTGCACAAGGTACAGGAGGGGAGTCTCAAATACCTGTAGAAAGAGAAGCACCAGCACACTGGGGCATGCCATGAAGCTGGGGGGGGGGGGAGTTTAAGAGGGATGTGAAGAAATACTTCACAGGAAGGATGCCTGGAATGGCGTGCTAGAGGAGGTGGTGGGGGCAAAGTCAGTTTGGAGTTCCAAACATGCATGGTATAGGCACATAAGCAAGGCCACCTATGACCAAATATGAATCTGAGGTGTAATGTTAGGCAGGGAAAATAGGGCAGACTAGATGGGCCTACCAGTCCTTTTCTGCCGACACATTCTAGGTTTCCATGGCTTGAGTACCAGGCTCTGGGCCTTTCGGAAGACATCTTCCATGTTGTGGAGTCCCGTAAAAAGGCGACTCGAAAATGTTATGCTTTTAAGTGGAAGAGGTTCTTGATTTGGTATGGAGCTGGAGTTCCCTTACCTGCATCACAGCAAGCATCCTCAACTACCTCTGGTCCCTCTCTGTCAGGACTATGAGCAACGACCGTTAAGGTGCACCTGGCAGCCATCTCTGCACACTAGGCATGGGCTGGTGTGCCGATGATTGCCCAGGAGAAAGTGGCTGGACTCTTTTTCAAAAGCCTGGATCACTTGTCACCTTCAGTGCACGAACCCCTGCCTGCATAGGACTTTCTGCTAGTGCTGGCAACCTGTCATGGAAGACTGTCTTCCTGGTGGCCATCACATCAGCTATGAAGATCAGTGAGCGCCAGGTACTCTCAATGGAGTCTCTTTACCTGGCCATCTACAAGGACAAGGTCTCCTTCACCCCCACCTGAAGTTCCTCATGAAGGTTGTACTGCAGTTTCACCTTAACCAGGTGATTAAAAGGACACCAACCTTTTTAGTGTTATATAATTTCTAGGCAAAACCCCACATTTTATGATTGCTTGCCTTCTCTAAAATTAATTGATGTTGCTGGTTGTTTAATCTGCCTCCTTGCTTACTAGAACTGGAATGCATGAGAAGATTACCGTAGTAATCTTTCTTCCAAGGAGTCATTTAGGATCAGTAACTGTAGCAGTTAGCTGGCTAGGTGCAACTGCCCCGGAGGTATGCCTTTAAGAGAATTATAATGACCTAGGGCATCAGCCAATCAAAAAACAGGAGGGGAGTGTGCTGAGAGGGAGCAGCCTGAAGGGCTTCAGAATGTTTTCGAAGATAATGGGCACATGCCCCAAAATGTGAACTAACAGGATTAAAAAAACATGCAAATGTCCAAAACCTAAAACCAGATAACAATCCGAGCACGGAAACTCATTAATTTTTTTATACTTTATTTTTTATCTTTTATCATAAGCATGACATTCGATCATAGAACATACAGCAAACAGTCCATAAAAAATATTCCACCGTTGAGAAACTTTTCTCTTCGATACAGGAGTAACATGCATGTGCTGTTAGTGTTACAACATTAAGGGGAAACTATAGCAAAGTTCCGAAATTAAGTCCTGATATTTGCTATACAAGGAAGTCCAAGAGCCACATGGCTATAGCGAATGAAAGAGGATGGTCCTGCAATTCCAGTCCAAATAAACAAATAATCCCAGTGAGGGATGAAATGGTGCCATGTATAATGCTAAATGAAATATCCCATCAAGATATATCAGAGTAAAATGTTTAAACTTTTGCTAATTATGCAAACAACCCACTCCCCACCCCCAGAATCCCATTTCCAAAAAAGTTACAAAGCTAAAAGGTGTAATTATTGTTAAGCCATCCTAATGAACAGACCAATTATGGAACTACTAAGGGTATTACACTTACATACCCCTAAGCTGCTTAAACTAAGAGTCTTCTCTCCCTCCCCCCATGGTGAAACAAATCAAAGTGACCAGTGGGGAGCAGAAACATAAAGGACAGCAGTAAGGTTAAGGGATCCATGCATAGTAAAACTAGACCCAAAGTCACTTATGAGAATCAGGTAGGAGTTAGAGCCTCCTCTTCATCACCTGAGTCTTCCTTTTGGGTACGCAGTTCCGCGGCTTTTCGGTTGGCCCATTTGCCAGCTTCAGCAGGGTCTGTAAAAATGTATATCTTACTCTGAAATGCTATCCGAAGACGGGCCGGGAAGATCATCGTATGAGGTACCTCAAGCTTCCGAAGCAGCCAACGAACTCCAACAAAGCGTTTTCTTCATTGTCACGTGGCATAACTGATGTCAGGGAAGACATGCACCTGCGCGTTATTCTGAAACAGAGGGGCTGCTCACCTTGCATATTTTAAAATTTTATCTTGCTCCCCAACTCCCGAAGTAATCAGCATGAAAGTATGTGGCTCCTCCAAATTCGCAGCCCAACCATGCGGGGTAACCCTATAGGTCTTCTGAATTTCCCACGTTTCCTCCGCCCCTTCAGGCAGCAATTTTTCAGTAAGCCATTCTCTGTTGAACATTAAGGGATTACTGTATCTCCCACAGATCCTTTGGGTAAACCAATGATCCATATATTTACGGCCCTAGACGGGTTCTCAAACGTCTCAAGTCTTGCCCATAGATGCTGATTTTCCTTCACCATCAGCGCTGTAACTCCTGTTGTGGCATCTGCTTGTTTTTTTTTTTTTTAATCTCCTTCATATCCCCTTTCAGGCCATCAACAGCATTCTCCAGAAGCACTACTCTGCCACTGAAGTCGTCTACATTGGAATTCAGAGCAGTCATTGATTGTATTAACATTTGCAATTTATGTCCCAGCATAGCAATAATCTCTCCGGGACCTGTTGCTTCTTCAGACTGTGAGGTCTCCTTCGATCACAAGGCCCCACCCCCTTTCTTTACTTTTTCCACTACCACTGGTCTGTCTCTCCTTCTTAGGATTACCCCTTATAGATATTTCGAGGGTGCTCTTTCCACTGGTCTGATTGAAATTCAAATTTAGAGCATCCAAATGGTAGATTAGGGCTGTTTAAAGTCAAGCTCACATAGACTTTTCCAAAGCTGCTGCACACTGCCCCCAAAAACTCATTAATAAAAACCCAAATTTGGTAATAAAACTGAGAACAGAGCCTTTCTCCTAACAGGTGAACTGGGGAGGAAGGGTGGGAGCTTACTGATGGTAAAAGACCCCTTGGAAGAAAGAAGATTACTACGGTAATTTTCTCTTCTTGCCCCAGGAGTCCTTTATCATCAGTAACTACAGTAGACTTCCAAGCAGTATCCAGTGGGAGGTGGGCAGAGAACCTACTTAGGAAAGAGGCTCTGCAGAACCACCCTGCCAAATCTGGCGTCAGATCTGGACTGCACATCTAAACTGTAGTGCTTAATGAAAGTCTGCACAGATTGCCAGGTAGCTGCTTTGCAGACATCCAGAAGGGGTATGTCCCTTGCTGCTGCCACAGAGGCTGCAGTGCCCCTGGTGGAGTGGGCCCAGAGCCCAACTGGAGGTTGTTGACCAGCTTTCTCATAGCAGAACCTAATATAAGAGACCAACCAGCGGGAAATAGTCCTCTTGGTAGCTGGTTTTCCTCTGCCTACATCCCCGTAGGTGAGGAACAACTGAATGGAAGACCCTCTGGACTGCCTAGTATGCTCTAGGTAGTAAAAGAGAGCTCTTCTAACATGAAAACTGTGGAGCTTTTGCTCCCCAGGAGTGGATTTCTCAGTAAAGAAGAAAGGCAGAGTAATGGACTAGTTTAGGTGGAACTCTGAAACCACCTCAGGCAGAAACTTCCCACTTGTCCTGAGCACAGTTTTATCTTTGTGAGGAATGATGTAATTAGGCTCAGTGCACAGAGCCTGTAACTCTGAAATCCTCCTGGCAGAGGTAATGGCCACCAGGAAGACCGACTTCCAGGTCACCAACTTGATATGTGCAGTGGCCATAGGCTCAAAAGATGGTTCCATGAGCCTGGCAATGCAGAGATTTAGGCTCCAAGGAGGAACAGATTCTCTGACTGGAGGCTGGAGGTGCAAGAGGCCTTTGAAAAACTGAATATGGTGCGGGAAATAATTTACTTGAGGGAAGAGGGTTTCAAGCCTGACGCCTGTAGATGTACCAGGTAATCCAGCAGCTGAGGGTCTGAAGCTGTAAGAGGATTGACCCTTTTGCTCTTGCTCCAGAGGGAAAACAGTTTGCGTTTGGTTGCATAAGTCTTTTTTGTGTTCATTTTTTAACCATTCTCAGGATCTTAAGGACCTGTTCAGAGTACTGAAGGAATGGAAACTTAACTCCTCAAGAAGCAGACCTTGAGGTGAAGAGAGTGTATGTCTGGATAATGCACTCCTGTCTGAGGAAGGGTCAGCAGAGAGTGAGTTGGCGGCAGGCGAATTAGCCTGCTGCAGGATAGTGAGAGAAGGAGAGGGTACCAGACTTGCCTGGGCCAATCCGGAGCCACCAGAATCACGTTCATTCACATATCAGGCCTGTGTAGTAAAGTATGGTCTGCATGCCCATTGGGCCACGCAGTGGACCAACAGGCATACAGACCATGCTGTACGCTGTCATTCGGCAGGCAGCCGGGTGGCATGTGGACGGAGTGCTGCCACCCACCAATGACGGAGGAGTGGGTGGTGGGGGACCTCAGTGGGCAGGTGGGTACCACCAGGAAATATATGTTACTTATACCCACGATCGGGCGATGGGGTCCTCTGGACCACCAGGTAATTTAATATTACATATGCCTGCGATGGGGGGAGGGTTTCCTCTGGACCACTAGGGAATTTAACATGACATGCCTACGATCGGGCATACGGGAACGGGGGAACCGCCACGGGACTGCAGGGCGTTGGTCCCCGACGGCTGCAGCCTGGCAGGGCGCCAGGTGCAAGTCACCAGGGATCAGCGCACCGCATGCAAATGGCCCCACTTGCACCTGGCATACATAATGGCCTCATTCGCATGCCCAGTACTGAATATTGTGGTTGATGCACCTAGTGCAACTGCACTTGCACTGGCGCTGGCGCATCCCCCTGCTCCCGTTCTGCCACTTGCGCTGGTGCAGTGCCACTGCACCGTGCACAGTGCGTGTGCCATCAGTGCCATATTAAATGGTGACGTGCCATGGCGCAGCACCATTGAATATGGCCTGGTCCATGCCCTGGCGCAGCTCAGTTGCACTGCGCCTTGGCTTGTGCCCCTGCGCGGCGCAGTATGAATATCCAGCCCTATCTTCTTAGCCACTTCATCAGCAGCTTGATCAGGCTTCCTTTTTTTTGTACAGACACTTCATCAGCACCTTTATTATTTTAACATTTGTGAGGAACTATCAGCTCCTTTGGAAGCTTTACTTTTTGACTAGGACTTGGAGGCTTCATCAGCACCCCTGCTTGAATTTTTATTGTTATTAGTTTTAGATGGCCCCTTGTCGGTAGCCTTTGATTTTTCCTCAAGAGATATATATATATATATATATATATATATATATATATATATATAACATTTTTTTTTTTTTTTTAAGGTTTCTTTTTGCTCTGTTTCTCACCAAATTTGTGCAAAGAGAACCAGTAGATCTGGACCAAAACAACTGAGGCACAGGTTGTTGAAAAGCTGCGACAGTCAACACACCTTTTTAAAATCCTGTAGGTCCAGATTTCTTTTTAGTTATGGGAATCGCTGACATGGCAATCCACAGTGAACCCAGCAATAATGATCAAAGTTTGAAAATCCAAACAGTTACCTCACAGTACGGACCCGTGATTTCTAAGGTAAAAAATACAGAAAACATTTTAAATTTGATGGTTCCCACAAGAAAAGTGGAACCACGTTAAACTTAGGAAAGAAAACGTCGAAAAGATCGCAGTAAAAATAAATATAAAATAAACAGAGGGAACTGCGGAAAGCTCCGTGGAAAGAAAAAAAACGCTAAAAAATAGTAAAATTACACTCAGCACACTAAAAAATTAAGTTTGTGAGGAAAACTTTACCAAGATAAGCAGAAAAAGGCTGTCAACAGGGAAAGTTGAGACACACCTCTGGGACAATGTTGCTAAGTCAGCAGAAAAAAATTCTGAAGCCCTTCAGGCTGCTACCTCTCAGCACACATCCCTTCTGTTTTTTGATTGGCTGATGCCCTAGCTCATTATAATTCTTTTAAAGGTATACCTCCGGGGAAGTTGCACCTAGCCAGCTAACTGCTATAGTTACTGATGCTAAAGGACTCCTGGGGTAAGAATGTATAGTTATACACAGCCTTGTTTTGCTCCAAATTGTTTACCTAAGCTTGCTGCATACTTACTAAACATTAGAAACACCCTCAAACAGTACAGTCACTTGTGATACAATAGTCTCATCTACTCCTACTGCATAATGAGTAGTTAGTGTTGGGGGTGATCCTGAGTCCAGGAAAGATGCAGTTGTAGTTAACACCAGTAAGGTTGACACTCAGTTTTTTACTTTATAAAAGGAAAAAATGAGTCTGAATCTAACAACCAGCTACATCAGCAGTCTTTATAGAATGAGAACAATCATAAAATGTGTTTTTTAAACTAGATACAGTTTGAGGTCAAATAGGGTTGACAGTGTCCCTTTAATATACCAGTATACCAGCTCGACCTTGGAGGCCGATCGTAGGCTCCATACCCTGGACCTGCAAAAGGCACTATCTTATAAGGAGCATAAAGCTGGAGTTTGGGTTGAGGCTTGCCATCTGTTTGTGACATATGCTGAAGCCACACCTGGCAGCCCAGCAGCAAAGTGGAGAATTTCCAGGTGGATTACATCCTGCAACGATCTCTGCTATAGGTTGGTTACTAGGGAGTCACCCAGGGAACTTAAGGCTCATTCCACCAGGCATACCGCTGACTCTGCTGCTTAAAGGGGCATCCCCATTGCTGAGCTTTGCAAGACTGCAACCTGGAGTAAAATTCACACTTTCATCTCCGATTACAGCATAGACATCACTACTTGTTGGGATGCTGCTTTTGGATCCTTGCTCCTCCAGTCCCCCCAAACAGGGGTGAATGCCTTGCTCCCTCCTCCCAGAGGACTGCTTGAAGTCTGCCAGTGTGGATAGTGAACAGGATCCCCATTATTAGAAATTTAGGTTACTCACTTGCAATCGTAGTTCTGTTAGTAGTATCCAGTTCACATCCACCCTGACCTCACCTGGCAAAGTGGCACCCAGATTCCTGCTTCCAGCATTCAAAAGCAATGATGTCACAGGGCAGAGGCGGGAGGATACACAACTCAGGTTGTGGGAGGAATTTAGATTAAAGACTTCCAAACTACCTCCAGAAGAACTGCCAGAGTGTGCTGGCCAGCCTGCAGTGGTAGTGCTTTCGCCTGCAACACCAGCAACCAGGGTTCAGGTAGGTGGCTGGGTCACTAAAGGGCTGGCCAGGAAAAGGTGTTCAAGTGGTCCACAAACACTCACCTCCTCAGGAAAGGTAGCAAGCTGGAGCCAGTATCAGGGAGGGAAGCGCGTCTGCGCCGACATCAAGGTGTCAAGTCACACTACCTCAACCGCTTGAGAGTGGGCAGAAAAGTGGGGAAAATTAAAAATTCCCCAACTGTGCAGGATGACATCCATCACCCTGCAACAGATCCTGCACCCTCCAACCAAGGCGCTCATTCCCCTCCCAACACTCAACTCTGTCCGGGGTTAAAAAGGATGGCCCCCAGGCAGTTCGTCCCATTGGGGGGGGTTATCCACGGGGGAAGTGAGGCAAGTCCCCTGGGATGATGCATGACAGGGCTGGGTAGGGCAAAAGATCAATTGGTTGGGAGATTAGGGGAGACAGAATAGGAATATTAACAAAAAAACAAACACAGAACTACCAGAGTGTGGACATGAATGGAATACCACTAATAGAACTATATATCTCCCAAACCCCAGGTATTCTTTTATATTTCTAACTCTCTGCAGCCTCCTAAGCAGAGCTGCCCAAAGAAAATGGAACTATATGCTATTGATAGAACTTATCGGCTCGTGGCACTTATTCACACTGCTGCCCTTATCAGCTGCAGTGTTCCACCACCGTATCAGATTTCTTTCTCCGCCCACGCCTCGGAGACTTCCCTCTCAGTCGTTCCTTGTAGTTCATCACTGAATACAAGTAGTTTCTAATATTATTATTCTTACTGCTGCCTTTATTTCTGTTTATAATCCTACCATTAGCGTTATTTCAGTGTTGTTTTAGTTTATTTTCTCGGTTCCTCACAGTTCGGAATAACCGTTGAAGAACCAGGTCTTAGTACCCTTTCCAGAGCTTTATTTATTGTATCTGGTATTTATTTTAGCTTATTTGAGTTTTTTGTTTGACAGATTACTGTATTTTGTAACCACTAACCCAGTTCACTTTCTTCAGTTCCCGGTTCAGTATTGGAACTTTCATCGGTTCCTGAAACGACCACATTTATAAAAAAAAGGTAAATTCTTTATTGTGGTTCTGTTTTTCTTCATCGGTTGGGCAATGGCAGAAAAAACAAAGAAAAAGACTGCGCGCCCCCCCCCCCGGGTTTAAAAACTGCCTTAAGTGTAGGGACATTTTTTGCAAAGGCAGACAAGCACGAACTATGTGTAGTGTGCCTGGGGAATGACCATTTTTCAGCAGATTGTGATATCTATAAATCATTCATTCAGAAAACAGTTGAAAAAAGGCTGGAAAAACTCCAAAGAAAATTGGAGAAGGGTGCTGTGGGTTCTGACCAACCCACACACTCTAAACCTGTGGGTGAAACCACTGTGTCTACTTTGAGCATCCCCGACAAGGATGAAACAGCTACTGGCAAAAGGATGGGTGAACCAGCTGACTCTCTGGTTCCCACCCAAAAAAACTAAAACAAAGCACGTTGAACCCATGGTTGATAAACCAAAAGGGGTTTCATCTGTGTCTCTCAGTCTGCCATTATCGAAGGCGATTGCCAAGGCCATACAGGCATTGCAGGGCTTTATACCTACTCCCAGCACTGGTTCAAATCCTGGCTGGTCCCTCCTCTGACCTAAACCGTTCTTAGGGAGAGGATGGAGTTTGTCGAGTATGAATGATTTACCTGAAATGAATGAAGATGAGCCTATTGAGCTGGAGATCTCACCAGAGTAGGAATTCTGCTCTCTTCCTAGACCAGAGGATTTTTCCCTCTCATTTTTCCTTTGTAAGGAAAATAGTGGATGCCCTTGATCTGGTTACCACAGAGGTAACAGAGGATGAGGAAGAGGCCAAATATTTGGAGATGATGGGGTTAACACCCACAAAGAAAATTCTTCTCCCTGTAAACAAGTTCTTTTAAAAAGACCTGTTTAAGATCCTGCAGACCCCAAATTCTGTCCCACCTCCGGACAAGAACGCAGATAAAAAGTACCAGCTGGACAAACAAGGGGCTGAATTCCTCTTTTCTTACCCTGACAATCAGGGGATAGTCCAGCAAGTAGCCTGTGAGAAGGCAAGGGTGCCTTTAGCATCTCACCCACCTGAGGACTCCTGCAAACTAGCATGGCAAAAAAGGGATACCTGGCTGCTTCACTGGGAGTAAGCTAGGCTGTCAAGCTTATTCAACACAGTATGAGAAATTACTGTGGCAGTCTGTGTTGGCCATGGCAGAGAAGGCTCCTTCACCTCTCTCGCTCTGAAGATTTGGCTGAGACAGCCAGGCTTGGTCTGGAAGCAGCCAACTATCAATTTCAAATGGCAGCAGATGCCAATGACAATGCTGCCAGGTGGATCACCCTTACCATAGCCCTTAGGAGGTTGGCATGGCTCAGGACTACTAATTTGACACAGGATACCCAGGCCAAGGCTATGGATTTCCCTGTGGAGGGATCATTCATTATTTGGCCAACACACTGAAGCATATATGAAGACAGTGGATGAATAAAAGGCCACTTTTAAAAGCAGTTCCTCAAAGGAAAGGCCTTCCTCCTCTTATAGGCCTTACGGAAGGGGAGGCAGTGGTAGGACAGCCTATAGTAGGCATTTTTATCAGGCACAGACTGTCCACCCCAGTATCAGCAATGCCCACACCAGACTGGGTATTTCAGGGACAGAGGTAGAAGGGGCTCAAGGAGAGATTCCCAAACTACCCAAGCTCAGCCCCAGACAAAACATAACCCCTGACTTAATGACCAAGGCCACCTCCCCTCTACCAGTAAGGGGCAGACTGGCTCACTATATCCAGGCTTGGCAGTCTATCACCACAGACAAGTGGGTCCTGGAGGTAATGAGTCAGGGCTTGTCCCCAAGTTTCAAGTATTTTTCCCTCCCTTGAGAACAAGGGCGTTCAAACCAGCTTCCCTCCTAGAGAAAGAGGTTCAAAGCCTCCTCCAGTTGAAAGCAGTGGAGTGTGTTCCACTTCAGCAGAAGGGAAGAGGTTTCTATTCAAGATTCTTCCTTACCAAAAAGAAAAATGGGGAGTGGTGGCCTATTCTAGACCTCAGACTACTGAACAGACACTTAATAAGGCCAAAGTTCAAAACTGGCAATGATTTTGGGAGTAATACAGCAGGGAGATTGACTAGCATCTCTGTATCTAAAAGATGCCTACTTTCACGTCCCAATAAGTGAATCTGAGGTACTTCCTGTGAGATTCTGACATCCAACAGGACAATACCAATTCTCACCTTTACATTTTGGCTCATTTCAGCACCAAGGGTGTTTACAAAGTGCCTGGCAATGGTGGTAGCATACCTAAGAAGGATAGGTGTATCATTCTTCCCTTATCTCAACTGGCTGGTGGTGGGAAGTTCACCAAAGCAGGTACAAGACCATTTAAAGGTAACGCTAAATTTGTTACAGTCTCTGGGTTTTTGGGTAGATCAGGAGAAATCCGTTCTCACCCCAGTACAAGTCTTGCACTTCATAGGAGCAGAACTGAACACAGTAAAGGGACGAGCTTTCCTCCCTCAGGACAGGGTGCAAAGCATTCTGCAGATAGTTTCCTCATTCAAGCTGAACGAGCCACGGTCAGCAAGAAAGTTTCTGCAACGTCTGGAACATATGGCTACAGCAACAGGCACAGTTCTGGGATCCAGGTTCTAGATGAGAGATATACAATTTCATCTCAGGGCACACTGGTGCCAAAGAAAAATATAATTTGATAAAACCAGTTTCAGTAACAAAAGCTCTGCTACAGGCCCTCAAATGATGGAAGGAAGCAGACAACCTCAGGGAAGGTGTACCTTTCCAAAGAGAAACCCCATCAGTCATTCTTACAACCAACACCTCTCTGTTAGGGAGGGGGGGCTAACTTAGGGAAACACACCACCCATGGAACCTGGTCCATCACAGAGTCAGTCCTGCACATAAATCTGTCAGAGCGAAGGGCAGTGATTTTGGCCTTGAAAACATTCGCCCATCTGGTACAAGGGAAGGTGGTGCAAGTCAGGACAGACAACACAACAATGTACTATATAAACAAGCGGGGGGGGGGGACGACAACAAGGTCAGAACCCCTATGCATAGAGGCAATAAAAGTCTAAGAGTTTGGTTTACTCACTGAAGGCTTCATTACAGGCCATTCATGTGCCAGGAAAGGACAACACCCTAGCGGATGCCCTGAGCAGAATTAACCAGGCACATCACGAGTGGTCCATCAACAGGCAAGTGCTGGACTCAAGTGTTCAGGAGATGGGGCACAACACCAGAAGTGGATCTCTTCGCATCCCAAGAGAATCATCACCTGCCCCTCTTTTGCTGCAGACCACCAGTCAAGGGAACAATCCCACTGGATGCTCTGGCTCTAGCATGGTCAGGGAGAAGTCTGTATGCTTTTCCTCCCTTCCCGCTAATTTTCAGAGTCCTCATCAAACAGGCTTTTAATGTCTGATATTTTATGGATTGTGGAAATTTTTAACTGAAGCTAAATTTTTTGTAAAGATTTTATTGAATTCTTTTATGACATATTTGTAAGTACAGCACTTTGATTTCTGAATTGCGCTATACAAATAAAAATATTATCAACCTCCGGTCACAACCTGCATCAATGATACTGATAGCACCAGACTGGGCCAAGCAGCCATGGTGCCCCATTTTACTCTCCGTGTCTGTAGCCAACCCAATACACTTACCCAGGAGGCACAAGCTGTTGACCTCTCACCAGGGCAAGATTCTGTACCCGAATCTCAGGTCTCTCAGACTCAAGGCATGGCTCTTGAGGACTTGGAATATGCAAACAAATCTCTCTCAAAGCGTTCTGGATATCCTGAAGGGATATAGAAAGCCTTCGACTAAGAAACCTATGCTTCAAAATGGAAGAGGTTTTGTATTTGGTGCGAGTCCAAAGAGATTTCTCATACTCTAGTGGAGATTCCAGCTGTCCTGCATTACCTCACCTACCGCCACTCTCCGGGGTTGAAACATGCATCCCTGAAAGTGCATCTAGCCATCAGTCTCTGCCTACATTTCTTCTGGGAGATGTACCTCCCTGGCATCCAATCACATTTTCAAAAAGTTCTTTAAAGGTCTGTGCCATTTGTACCGACCTATTAGGGAACCAGTACCAGTATGGGACCTGAACAGATGCATTGCTCAGCTCATGAAACCTCCTTTTAAGCCGATGTCCTCAGCACATTTTTTTTTTTTTTTTTTTTTTTAATCACAGCTCTATTTTATCCTCCTCGGTGGGGTGGACCCCACGATCTCCAGCTGCCGATACCCACACCCCTGGACCCAGTCGTGCGCACGGGACACACAAACCCACACACTCAGGGCCAGCCTTTATCACTCTGCACCCTGGTTAAGCACCTCTCTAGAGTCCAGGGGTGCAGGGTGTGGCCATCAGCCGCAGAGATCACCCCCGCTCTTTTCCGCCATTGCTTTTTCCCCATGGGAGCCAGACGTGCAATGGCATCAGCGCACATTGTGCGGAAGCCTGCTGTGCCTCCCCCTTGTTTATGCACGCCACTTTAGTGTGGCTGGCCTCCACAAGTCACCGATGCAGCGCGGTGCGATGGCCCCTGCCCACCCCAGAGGAAGGAGAGCAGTCACTGGATGCTCAATCCTTCCTCTCCCCTGCCAGCGCCCGGCAGCTTGAGTCCATTCCTGAACCCGGGTTGCCAGTGTTGTGCGAGGTGTGGCATCCAGCGCCTCAACCCTCAGCATGACCAGGATGGCTCTTCCTCCGCACATTTAAAATATGTTACTTGGAAAACTGTTTTTCTGGTTGCAATTACTTCACTAGAAGAATTGAACTTCAAGCCCTGTGTGTTGAGGATGACTACCTTTCCTTCCATCACAACAAAATGGTGCTGAGAACCAATAGGAAATTCCTCCCAAAGGTCGTTTTCTGATTTTCACTTAAATTAGTTCATTACATTACTAGCTTTCTTTACTGGACATACTAGTTCAGGTGAGGGCAGACTACATAGTCTGGATGTCAAAAGGGCATTAAATTACTGTATGACCCACACATGGGATCATAGACACGACAAACAGCTATTGCTTACCTATGGGGATGTAGGTAGGGGCACCCCAGCTTCTAAGAGGTCAATCTCTCTCTGGATAGTCCAAAGCATTCAGTTTTGCTACTCGAAAGATCTTACTTCGAGAAACACCTCTTGCAGCTGGTTACACCATTAGGACTGAAGCCGGCAGGCAGCAGGACCCCAAGGAAAACTTCTAGTTACATACAGTGTGGGACCGCCCCACCCCCGACGTCACATACATCATAAAAGGGGTGGTCCCCCAGCATCCCTCAGTTCTTTTCTCACTGTCAACTTGCATGCATTGGCTCCACAGACACCTTCAGCCAACGAATGATGCCATTATCTAGGTATACTATTTTGTTTTTTTGAAAATTTTCAACTTTATTTTTCTGTCTGTTGTCTTCCCCGACGTCATCTGTTGAAAGGCACTCCTAAAAGTGAGCTTGTAGCAAACAAATCCCATTTAAGGACAAGCATACAACCTGTGTCAGATGCCTAGGCCCAAAACACGACACCAAGGCCTGTCCCATTTGCCAAAACTTTAATAACCGCACGAGGATCCACCGCCAAAATGTTTTACAGACCCTTTCCCTAGAGAAAAAAATAGCAGCAATGCAAAGTACCACCTCCTCCAGGGAAGGGTCCTCTCATAAGTCAGGGAAGCATTATGAGAAATGGAGGGAAAGGGAGAGAGTATTCCCCATACACGCGGACAGACTCAAGGGGGAGCTCAGACTCGACAACCCGTGCCAACGGGTCTCCAAAGTCTAGACGTCGGGTGGCTCTGGTGTTGAATCCACCCTCCAGCCCCTTAAGGTCTGGCCAAGAGACACTTCTCATAGCTGGCCTTTGGGCTCCATAGGCCGATCTGCTTCTACAGATCACCCAGTTAAGGTGCACTCCAAGTCAGCCACTGCTACAGGCCCTGACTCCCTGGCGCCGTGATTCTGACCAATGGAGGTCGGCTTCCCAATGCCCCAGAGGAACCTCGGGGACGTCCACTAAATGGACCTCAGAACGAGCATCCATTAAGTGGACCTCAGACCCTAAGCAGACGTCAGAGCAGACACCCCACAAACATCTCAAGGACCAACGACCACCGGCTGAGATCCACTCCCAGAGAAAGAACATCACCTCGTCCATATCAGATGTCGGACCATCCAAACGTTCAGACAACAAAGGTATCAACGCCGGGGTTGAACGTTTAAGCAACGTCCAGGTGTTAGGAGACAGGGAGGATGCAGATCTCCCACATAATCTGATGCCACCCAAACATCAGATGATGGGTGCATCAGGCCACACGCCATCAGACACAGGAATCGGTCAGACGGCCCCTCTGGAGAGACAGACGCCAGGCCTCAACATTTCAGAGGTGAAGGCATTGTTTTTGTACTGGTGGAAAACCATTAGGAAGGATGTCGTTTCCACCAAACCACTGGTGGAGAACCAACCTCCTCCAAAAGACCAAAGCCCAACCAGACCACGCCCTAGTGAGGAAAGTCCCAAACTCAGTGGCTGGTCTAAGGACAAGTGGCAGAGGTCTCCATCACAGACCCATTCCCGCTCATTGAGCGTGCACAGGTCAAGGAGGCATAAAGAAAAGAAGTGGCCGAGGCCTCCATCACAAACCCCTTCCCACTCACTAAGCGTACACAGGTCCAGAAAGCACCACAGGAGGTCAGATTCCCCTTCCTCTGCTGAGTCTTACTCCTCCTCCTCCTCCTCTTACGCATCCTCCAGATCAGGCTCTCCTTTCAGTATCCCTTCACCAGACCAAAGGATCTGCCTAGGTCCCCCACCCCCACCCCACCAGACGATCCAACGTTTATGGCTATAATGAGGCATAACCAAGATAACATGGGGTGGAACATGGAAGACTTGGATCCCGAGAGGCATCGCCTCGCCAAGTATCCAAGACAAAAGGATCCCAAACCAGTGATGGTCCTGCCATTAGTCGAAACTGTCCAGGACATGACCAAAGCTGCTTGGAAGCACCCCTTCACTTCCTCAGCAGTCCCTAAAAAGGCAGACCGCCTATATTGGGCTCCCTTGGAGGACCCTTATCTGGGAGAGCAACCAGTGGCAGATTCCATGGTGATCACTGCCACACACGATAGGTCACAGAGGCCACAACATCTAAGCAACCAGCCCCTGGACTGGGAGTCAAAACAACTCTACCCCATGGGAAGGAAAATGTATGCCTCAGCAGCATGTTTCATCCGCTCATTAAACTTTCTGACCCAAATGGTCCAATTTCAAAATGCTCTGTGGGAACAAGGCCAAGATTTGGTTAAGAACCTTTCAGATGGGACCAAAAGGAAGAGCTTACAAAGCTCCTCCAGACAGGCTCTGATGTGGGCACACAGGTACTCAGAGCAGCATATGATTCTGCAGATTCAGCCACAAGAACTGCAGCATCAGGCGTGTGCCTAAGATGACACTCCTGGTTGAGGGTATCAGGCTTTACGCTGGACATCCAGAAGAGCATTCTAGACATTCCCTTCAAAAGCTCACTTCTTTTCAGAGAAGAATCCGAAAAGATAATGACAAAATTGCAAGATGCCGGAAAGGTGGTATGATCTGTACAAGCCATATACAGACCAAAGCCAAAGCCATTTCGGAGGCAGCAGAACCGTTCTAAAGGAAAACAGGGACAGCAGCCCCGATTCTGACAGCAGCAGAGAGGCGGCTTTAACTGCAAGGGCCCATCTCAAGTTGCAGGAGGATCATGTGCCAGGAACGCAGATGCCCCTCAGGCAACCCTCCCCTCCACTGCCTTACTGCAGACCCCTCCTCCGGTTCAAAGGGAAGAGAAGGTCGGGGGTTGTTTCTCAAAGCACCCTACGGGATGGCAACAAATCACTTCAGACCAAAGGGTGCTTCAACTAATTTAAAGAGGGTACTCTCTCGAATTCACCGGGCAACCACCATCCAGACCACCACTACACTCTCAGTATTCGAGACAACATGCCACACTGATTCAAGAGGAGATCCAGGCCCTTCTAGAGAAGGAGGCCATAGAGAAAGTCCCATGGATCCAGAGAGAGAGAGAGAGAGAGAGAGAGAAAGGGTACCATTCCTGCTTCTTCCTAGTACCCAAAAAGACAGGGGACTTTTGTCCCATCCTGGACCTCAGCGATCTCAACACCTTTGTGGCATACAAACGGTTCAGGATAGTCACCTTGCCAGGCTTAATCCCACTGCCATGCCCAGATGCTTGGCTCACATTGTTGGACATGCAAGATGCCTACCTCCACATCCCATCGCAAAACATCACCGGAGATTCCTGCAATTTGAATTCCAGGGTCATCACTACCAATTCCGAGCCCTGCCTTTTGGCCCGTCATCAGCTCCAAGGGTATTCACCAAATGCACGGCAGTAGTAGCTGCAGCACTCAGAAGAAGGGGCCACTATGTCTTCCCATACCTGGACTGGCTCCTGACGGCTTCGTCCCAGGGAGACTTAAATCAGACTCTACAAGACACCTTTTTGATATTCAACTCCCTAGGTGTCACCATCAACCTGTCAAAATCGACCCTTATGCCATGCCAAAGACTGCAGTTCATTGCAGCGGTACTGGACACCAAAAAGGGAAGGGCCTTTCTGCTAGAAGACAGGGCAGAACGTCTACGAAGCTTGACAAGTCACATCATGGGACAAAACAGGTCTCGGTAAGGACCATGTTGCGTCTTCTAGGCCACATGGCGGCCGCCATAGCCACGGTTCTCCTATCACGTTTACACGAGAACCATTCAGTGGACATTCAGGGTCCAGTGGGATCAACGCCAGGACAACCTAGATCAGCTGGTCTCGGTCCCAAACTCTATTCTCAGTGTCTTGCAATGGTGGCTAGTTCTGGAACACCTTACGGTAGGAGTTCCCTTCCTGTCTCGTATTCCTTCACTGATCCTGACCACAGATGCGTCAGGATCGGGCTGGGGCGCCCATCTGGGCGGCAAAAAGACTCCGGGACTATGGTCAGGAATGGAAGGAGCCCTTCACATAAATGTCCTTGAGATGAGAGCAGTCCTTTATGCCCTTCAGGCCTTGCAAACGGATTTATCCCCGGGGCATCTGATACAAACAGACAACATGTCTGTAGTGTTCTATATCAATAAACAAGGGGGCACCCACTCATACCAGCTCTGTCGAGAAGTGATGAAGATTATGGTACTGGGCAATAGAGCACAATATTACCCTGTCTGCAGTTCGTGTTCCCAGGTTACAGAACACGCTGGCAGATCTACTTAGCAGATCTCAATACAGTGCACACAAATGGGAGCTCCTATAACCAGTGGCAGAATCTCTGTTCACAAAATGGGGATGCCAGAATTGGATCTGTTCACCTCCCTATACAACGCAAAACTGCCCAGTTTCTGCTTGCTAGATCCAGGGCCTGGTGTTTTCTGGCGAGACGCGTTGTCCCTCTCCTGGACAGGCAGGTTCCTCTATGCCTTTCCTCCCTTCCCTTTGATCCAGAGTCCTGCTCAAGCTGCAGGACGAGAAAACAGTCATGATTCTGGTGGCTCCATATTGGTTCAGACAGATATGGTTTCCCCTTCTCCAATGCTTGGCGAGTGAGCCACCGTTTCCTCTTCTGCTCAGCTTGCACTTACTGTCGCAAGACAATGGGTCTGATTCACCTGAATCTCAGATCCTTACACCTGCACGCCAGGCTCCTAAGGACCTAGCAATGTCTCGCCATAGAGTCTAAGACAGAGTGGCCGGCGTGTCCTGGTGCCAGCAAGGAATCCCTCTACTCATGCCACGTATGCCATGAAATGGCGCAGGTTTTGCCTTTGATCCTCGGCCCGTGAGCTGGACCCTTTAACCTGCCCAATGAAATCGGTATTAGAGTACCTCCTTTCCTCATCAGAAGCAGGGCCGAGTTACTCCTCAATAAAGGTGCACTTTCTGCAGTATCTGCGTATCATGCACCTTTTGGGGAAAAATCCTTGGCCCAATTGGACTTGTCCTGCACCTTCTTGCATGGTATCCTCCACTTGAAGCCACCCATTAGAGATCCGATCTATCCTTGGGATCTTCTCTTTGTTTTAGAACAGCTCACACTACCTCCTTTTGAACCGGTCGCGGGTTGCGAGCTACGCCTTTACTCTTGGAAGGCATTATTTTTAGTTGCAGTTACCTGTGCAAGGAGAATTTCTGAGCTCCAAGCACTCGTGCAAAGAGCCATATTTGATTTTTTTTGTAAGGACATGCTGTCCTTAAGAACCAATCCTAAGTTTCTACCCAATGTAGTGTCAGAGTTGACTCTCAACCAGGATATCAACCTCCCGGTTTACTATCTGGAATATTCCAATAGGGGAGAGGCTCTCCTGCACACATTGGATGTGCACAGGATACTCAGGTTCTACCTTACTAGGACCAGACCACATCGACAGTCTAACCAGCTATTCTTGTCCTTTGTCCACAGGACGTAAGGGGAACCGGTGTTTAAACAGACACTCTCAAAATGGTTGGTAAACTGCACTGTATTCTGCTACTAGAAGCAGAATAAACCCTTACCAGAGGGAGGGCAACCTCATTCACCTCCCTGAAAAATGTTTCGGCTCCTACCATTTGTGCAGCAGCTACTTGGAGTACAGTGTACACGTTCATCAGACACTACAGTCTGGACATTGCCTCCAGGTGCAGAGCAGGCTTTGGCCTTGCCATCCTGCAGAGGCTTCTTTCATGAGGGGTTTCCTTTCACCCTTCTCCCAAATTTAGGAGTTCTCTATCACTGCTTGGCACTCAGTCCTAATGTTGTAACCTGCTGCAAGAGCCATTTCTCGAAGTAAGATAGTATAGTTACGTAAGAACTTACCGTAACAGCAGATCTTCGAGAACAGCTCTCGCAGCAGGTACTTTCCCCACCCTCCTTCCCCTCTGGAGGTCAGGTGCATTTCCAGTAATAGCACTTTTTGGTCTTCATTTAGAAGAGGATCCTCAGTCTCCCATCAGAATAACAGAACTATGCCAGAGTCTCCAGCAGGAGAACTGAAAGATGCTGGGGGACCGTCCCTTTTATGATGTATGTGACGTTGGGGTGGGGCCGTCAGGGGCAGCCCCCCACTGTATGTAGCTAGCTAGAAGTTTTCCATAGGGTCCTGCTGCCTGCCGTCTTCAGTCCTAATGGTATAACCTGCTGCAAGAGCTGTTCTCAAAGATCTGCTGTTACAGTAAGTTCTTACATAAACTGTACTTTGGCAAGGAACCCCCAGCAGGGCTGAGGGCTCATTCAACTAGGGTCATAGCTGCTACTAAAGCAGCATCCAGAGATATTCCTTTAGTGGAAATCTGAAAAGCAGCTACCTGGAGGACAGTGCACACATTTACCAAACACTACAGTTTGGATATACAGTCCAGAAGTGATGCCAAGTTTGGTACAGCAGTCCTGCAGAGCCTTTTTCCTAAGTAGGTTCTCCGCCCACCTCCAAGGTACTGCTTTGAAGTCTGCAGAGTTAGGAATATAGAAGAATACCTGGAGTTAGAAGAAAAAAAATTACTCGCTATAGTAGTCTTGTTTCTTCCAAGGTATTCTTCTATATTTATAACTCTCCCACCCTGCCTCCCCTTCCAGAACCAGGGCCTCTGCACTCCCGTCAGAGTATTTTAATGTAAAATCCCAAACACTGGCATGCATAGTTTTTAGCCCTAGTGGGAAATATTTAATTTCCTTCTTTTTCCAGGTGATTCTGGCATTCAGTGGGTTTAGTGTTATTATAATATTCAAGGTGTTTCATGCTGTCATGGACAGCTTAGTTGTGTTACATTGATTTAGTCTTCTAGGTTACCTTGTAGGTTCCTCAGAAACCTGATACGGTGGTGGAAGGTTGCAGCTGATGAGGGCAGCAGATTGAATAAGTGGCACAAGCCAATGATAGAACTTATCATTAGCATATAGTTCCTTTTTATCAGGGCAGCTCTGCTTAGGAGGCTGACTGCAGAGTGTTATGAATATAGAATACATTAGAAGAAACAAGATTACTATGGTAAGTACATTTCTTTCTGCTTGATATTTATTTTCCACCTTTCTGGTAAGTGCTAGGAGCTTAATTTGGAAGTTCCAAAATCTTGCTAGTTTCTTTTCTGAGATTTGTGACTGGGTACTGTAAGCCTTTTAGAGGAGGTTAGTCCCAGTGGAGGGGATATCCAGAGTCTCAACCATATGCAGTACCAAAGTGGAATAGAAGGTAAAATCCTCATCGTCTCTGGGTGGTGAACCAAGGTCGTGTTCAGGGATTGTCTCCAGTTTCCCATCATCCTCTTTCTCCACCAGCATAAGTTAAAAGAAAATGCCTAAGGGCACGTGTGGTGGTGGTGGTGGTAATAGTGAAAAAGTTTCCCATGGTTTGAAAGGCCTCAAAAAAACTCAGTTTTGTAATGTCCTCTGCTGAGGCCACAGCTCTCTATTCTGCTGTGGACTCTGGTTCTTCTTGGGGACGGTGCAGTCAGTTTTTTTGATTGGTGCTGATGACACTACAGCATCTGTGGAGTTTGTCGTTTTGCCATCAGGGTTCCCCCTACTGGACACTGTGCTCTTTTTCTGAGCTGTATGATGGCTTGGCAGCTTTATCGGTCTCAGATCAAAGACTACTGCTTTTCTGTCACCTTAGACATAAGCCCCATTTACACTGCCAACTTTAAAGCGATCAACCCATGCGTATGGGTTGATGCACTTCCAAGCTGGCAGTGTGGACACTTTCCAGAACGTCCCAAGAGCGCTTCTCATTCCAGTTTCTGATGAGACTCAGGAGAAGGGACGTGTATCGAAGCGAGCTACTTTAGAGCACATTACCCGTCATGTAGACAGTCCGCAGCACTTGCTCGGATTGAATGTCTCCTCTCCCGGGATCCTCCGATGGCTCCCAGCCAGCACTTTCGATTAAGAGGACAAGTCGTACCACATCCAAGTTCAGCAACTCATTTTTCAACAGTAGACAGAAAGCTGAGCTCAGGAAAGTACATCAAAATGTAAACTGAGGGCTACAAATATTAGGAATTTGGTTCGGAACTGAGATCATGAATCTAGGAATGCATATGCATATCCCTGGGGAGGGAGAGGATATGCCCAGTTTCACGGTCTCAGTTTGTGACCCTAATTCCTACTACTTGTAGCCCTGGTTTTACATTTATATGCACTTTCCAGAGTTCAGCTTTCAACTGTTGAAAAATGACTTTTGCTGAACTCGGGTGTGTTATGCAGGGAATGAGCTTTCTGGCTGTTCACGTCACCAGCTCATCATGCTACCTCGGAATGGGAGGGGAGCAACCAGCTGTGTAGACAAAGCACTGAACCACTACGATCATCGCAGGAGTGGAGTGCTACGTACGTGTAAACAGGGCTTTAGTTTGAGGAGTACTCGAAGATGTGTGCTTTCCTCCACCTGAAGAACTTCCTTCTATTTTCTTTTGGAACAGAAATGTAAAATTTGTTGGCAAATAAGGACCACTTGGTCCATCCAGTCTGACCATTTCTCTCTACCTAAACTATTACATCAAACTGTGCCTGATCTACAACTCTTTCTCCCCCCCCCCCCAACCATCATTACTTTGTGCTTATCCCATGCATTCCTGAACCCACTATTTCCCCCCCCCTCCCACTGGAAGGCTGTTCCAGGAATTCACACTTTCTGTGAAGAAGTACTTCTTCATCTTTCTCCAGAATCTACCCCCTCCAGCTTCATAGCATGTCCTCTTGTTCCTGAGCACCTTTTCTTCTGAAAAATACCCCCCTCCTGTACTTTACTTACTTCCATGAGGTATTTAAAGGTCTCCATCACATCCTCCTCCTTCCAGGGTGTACATACTGCGGTCCTTTAGTCTCTCCTTATAGGGCTTCTGAGGCAGACCCTGCACCATTTTAGTTGCTCTCCTCTGGACTGCCTCCATTCTCTGTCTTTCCGGAAATGTGGTCTCCCGAACAGGACACAATACTCTAGGTGGGGTCTTACCAGCGATCTATACACAGACACCTCCTCCTTCCTGCTAGTGATACTCCTCCCTATGCACCCCAGCTTCCCACTTGCCCTCCCCTACTGCCTGGCCACCTTTAGGTCATCCTATATGATTACACTCAGGTCTCTTTCCTGCTTTGTGTTCATCAATACCACTCCACCCATTTTGTACTCAGCCCCTGGTATTGTTTTGCACTTTTTCACATTAAAATCTAGCTACCATACCCTTTACCACTCCCTCCAGTTTTCTCATTTATTTTTATTTGAATTTTGATGACCGGGTAGGTCAACTGAGACAAAGTCCCTTTTTCAGTGACGACCCAAGGAATGAAGCATTCCAAGAACAAAACATAATACAATACACAGAATAGTGCAATGAGTCTCATGTCTCTTGCTCACCCTTTCCACTCCCCCGGAGTGTCCATCTTACAACAGATTTTGGTGTCATCTGCAAAGAGGCAGATCTTCCCTTCCAGCTCCTCTACAATGTCACTTATAAGAATATTAAAAAGTACAGGTCCCAGTACTGATCCCTGAGGCACCCCACTGGTCACTCTACCTTCCCTGAAGTGACCTCCATTTACCACTACGCTGTCGCTTGTCCCCCAACCAAATTTTTTTTTTTTTTTTGCATGATTGGCTTTTCCCTCCTGCCACCCACTCCTTTGGGCATCCAAGCCTGTTCCCTTACTCGCTCTCCCATTCAGCCATCTGCTGCTCCCTTTTTGTGCCAGCCCGATTGGCCCAGTGTATCCCTTCACTGGGGGGGGGCCCCCCCTACCCACCAGGGGTCTCAGGCAGGGGAGATTGAAGTGCCATGAAGGCACTTCCTCGCATCTACATCAGTCAGTGAGGCGCAGCACAGGAAGGCAGGTCATTGTCATCCAGCCAGCAAGGGTGACCATTTACTGAGGAGCACACCGCGGCAGCCTTGCTGATTGCGCATGCGGTGTGTGGTCATCACATTGCAAAGCGCGATACTGAACCCAGCTGCAAGGAGCCGCCAAAGGGTAGTGCATCCATGCTCTCCCCCACTCCGGGAGGAGAGTGTCCAAGGTACACTCTGGAGCCCGCCCTGCTGACCTCAGCTCCTGCCGTCCTGGGCTCAGGTGTGAACCCAGGTCGCCAGCGCTCCAGGCAATCCCTTATCGCCCAGTGCCATGGAGACTGCTACCCCTAACCAATTTCTTATCCAGTTTACTACCTTTGGACCCACTCCTAAGCTAAGCTACCCAGCTTGCTTACTAGTCTATGTGGAACGGTGCTGAATGCCTTACTGAAATCAAGGTAGGCCACGCCCACTACTCCATAATCTAGTTCCTTGGTCACCCAAAGACATCTGTCAGACTCGTTTGACATGACCTCCCCCTTGTGAAACCATGCTGTCCTGGATCTTGTAACCCACTGGATTCAACATATTCCACAATCCTTTCGTTCAACAGTGATTCCATTAACTTTCCCACCACTGATGTCAAACTGGCCTATAATGATCAGCCTCCTCCAGTCCTCTGGAAACCACCCATTTCCACTGAGCTGTTAAACAGAACCGTCAGAGGTGCAGCCAGTATTTCCGAGCTCCCTCAATGTCCTTGGATGCACCCCATCCAGCCCCCCAGTTTTGTCCATCTTCAGATTAGCAAGTCCCTTAAGGATGGTCTCCTCCAAGAAAGGACTAGCGTCCACCTCCCCCCCCCCCAAGCTTTTGTCACTGTTCTGTGGCCCTTCTCTTTCCTCTGTGAACACTGAACAAAAGCATTTATTCAGGATGGCTGCTTGTTACTAGTCCCCCTCTGCACAGCCCCCACCTTCCCTTTTTAACCTTACAATCCCACCCTGGTCTTCTTTTCCCCTACGTATCTAAAAAATGTGTTGTCCCCTTTCGATACCTCCTGGGCTATTCTCTTTTCAGTCTGTGCTTTTGCGCCAACTGCTTTCCCCCAGTGCACCTCCGTATCCTCCTCCGAGTCTCCTTGTACTGTGATAGGGCAGAACCCTATCAACTCTGGAAGGACACTGCACTGTCATTTGTTTCTCCTTTCAAGAAAATACTTGCAACAGCGCTATATATTCTACTTTAAAACCTATCCTGATTTTTCTTCTTGCCCCAACAGGCTGGCCACCTGCGGAGCTCCCCCTCCCCATCTTTCTCTTGCTATTGCCACTGTATTTTCCTTCTCCCTCTCCTTTCAAGTCCTTCCAGGGGGATTATGCCTTAAGGTGCTATAATGTATTATAAAATGCCAAGTGCAGAAAAGTCATGATCATATAAAAAGCAAAGCTCATGCCGGGCTGTCGGCGCAGTGTTTGGATTTCTGCTTGCGACACCAGCGACCTGGGTTCGGGAACAGACCTGGGTCATTGGAGGGCCAGCTGGGGGGAGAAGGATGGAGTGTCTCATGGACTGCTCTCCTTCCCGGGTGGGAGGGGGCCGGAGAAGAGAACGTCTGGTGCACGACGGACCTCTGGTGGAGGCCGAGGGTACTGCAGCAGCAGGCATCTGGACGTCCAGGGGGTGGGGCAAACGCAGGACGTCACTGCAAGTCCCCGCCCCCAAGAAACATCCTCTAGGGGACAAAAACCGCTGTAGCCAGCACCTAGATGACGCCCGCCTCGCTGCCTCTAATCAGCTCCCAGACTGGTTCCCCTGACCCAAACCAACTTTCGCGACACCTTGGCCAGTGCCGTGGCCCCGCCAGCGGGCACAGGGGAGTTGCGGCTCATGTGGGACAGCAAAGTCCGTGACCGGGCAGATGGTTCCGACGCTGATTAGTGTGTGTGTGTGTGTGTGTGTGTATGTATGTATATATATTATATATATTCATTCATATTCATTTTTATTTTATTCCTTGGTAACTGGGTAAGGCCCACTAAGCACAAGTGCCTGTTTTCAGGGGGTGACCCGGGAGCACTGGGTGGTTAAGTGACTTACTCAGAGTCTCACAGTATGCAAGCGGAGGTTGTGGGAATCAAACCCAGATCTGCTGGATATACCAAGTTCATTCTCAGCTCATTACTCTAACCTCTAGGCTATACTGCCAGCCCATGGAATGGAGCTCAGCCAAATGAAAGGTTATATTTGATCATGCTGAAAACGCTGTTACTTAAACCTTCGTATTATCAATGGTTAAACTGAGAAATATAGGTGTTTTTCAACTATAATTGTAACTGTAATGGCAGTTGGAACTTAAAACAAAATGGGGGCTTATCTGTTGCCTGAATGTTTAATTTTGCTCCACGTGAGGAGCGGTCCTATTTCAGTTCTGTTCCATTTTGTTTTCCTTCTCTTACAGACACTCAAAAAACAAAACTAGGCATAAAACCTAGTAGAAATGAAAATAGAGTGGATTCTTTATTTGAGAGTTGGGGAAGGTTTTTTGGTACTTCTGATCTTGCTCTACAGAGCATGTAGTGAAAGAGGGCTTGTAGCGAACCCCAGTAAAAAGTATTATGTTTTTAAAGTAAACTTTCTTTACCTTGTGCACTAGCTAGCACTGCCCCAAGCAGAAACCCCCCATAAGGAAATAACACAGGGCCATGCCACATGCAGGAAAGTGATTTCACGTTCACCCCCTCATTCTTTGGCAGCATTCCGTGGTGCAGTACTATAAATAAAACTGAGCTAAATGCAGGGAAAAATGTACGAAGCCTAACAGCAAATAGCATAAATACTAAAACAACAAGTTTTTTTCGAAAATAAGCTTAATACATTTTATGCAACACAATAATAAAAATGCTATTTTATTATGTTAAAATGTCCTGGATATAAAGAGAGGCTTAATTCAATAGCAACTTTTTTTTTTTTTTTTTAAATAAATACATCCCCAACTTTCATACACTGAAACTGGTTTAGTTTCTTTAAGAAAACAGTAGAAGCTATGTACCTGTTTTCCTGTAGGGTTCCTTTAGGAGACTAAGCCCTGATGTCTATGATATTACACCTGGGGAAGGTGATGGCCTCACAAAAAGGGGAGGAGCCAGCCTGAAGGAAAATGTATTTTCCTTTTAAAAATGAAGCAAACTTTCTCTTACGGAATAAAGTCAAATGTATGGTTTCCTCTGCTATATAATTTCTAACATTGTCAAAATGAAGACTGTTGAAATAAAAAATATTTGATCCTAAAAATCAGGAGTAGATCACATGATGAGCTGGGGGAGGGTGTATAAGGCTAGGAATTGTGATGCAAGACAGACTGGTGGTCAGGATACCGACCTGCATGGAGAAGATGCAAGCTTTCATGCCTTCTGAATGCAACTGATTACTCAACCAAAGAAATTCTGACAACCGAGACAGTTTCTGAAGTTCTGCTGGGATTCAGTGTTTGTATTTGATTATTTGTTTTTTGAAGAAAGTTATTTATTTTTTTGTAAATAAATATCATGCTCCATGTATAAAATTGAATCTCCTGTGTACTGTCCACCTGTCATCCCACACATACCTTCTGAATGCTTCTCTTTTAGCTTTCACCTTTTCAGCCACCTCTTTCAAGAGCCAAGGCAGTCTCTTTCTCCTCTTGTTTTTGCTCACTTGATGCAGAGGTTTGTTGCCTTTACTAAGCTCCCTTTTATGTCTGTCCACTGTTCCTCCACCCCACCCAGGTCACCCACCCCTGCTAAAGTCATACCTGAGGCATTCAAACATAGTTTTAAAATCTGCCCTCCTGAAGTCTAGGACCCTCACCCATGTGTGGTTCCATTCTGCAGCCATCCACTGAACCGCACCGCACAGTGATCACTGGTCCCCAACTGCCCTTCCTCCTTGATGTCTACAACGCTGTCCCAGTTAGAGTACAAGGTCCAGTACTGCCCCATCACGGGTGGGCTCACTGACTAGTTGCCTGAGGTTTGCCCCTGCAGAAAGTCTAGGATGTTCCTGCTTCTAGCTGAAGCCACTGCTGGGAGGCTCCAATCCACATCTGGCAGACTGAAGTCCCTCAGCAGCACCTTCCTCTTTTCTGCCATCTTGCCAGTGGCTTCCACAGTATCTTAACTAATTCCTCCCTCTGTGCTGGGGGGCTGTAGATCACTCCAGTGCGAACAGTGGCTACATTCCCTGTCCCCGGGGAAGCCCACAGTACCTCTGTCTCCCCTTGTATTCCCTGTAACCAGAAGGTTGTTGAGCAAAGGCTGGTGTTGGGTTGGATCATCGAGGAGGAGGAAGTCATGTGGTGGGTAGAAGGCTTGGGCAGGTGGAAGGAGGTCCCGACCACTGGCAAGACGAAAATGGGGACAAAAAAGGTTTAAAGAAAAAAAAAAAAAAAAAGGAGTCCAAACCTTTACTTAAACGAAGGTTTTAATAACTTGATTAAAAAAAAAAATACAGAACATTCCTCTTAAATTTTACACTTATATGAGAGATGCTGTGTAGTTTCCAGAAGGGAAGACGGTGAAACTAAAACCTCTGTAACAAGAAAAAAAAGTGTGCATTTTGTGTTTTTTTTTCTGGTTCAGGTTTGTGGACAGACACAATCCATTCAACAAGAACGCGGGCAACACTTTAAGGAACTAGCAGCCACCGCAACCTTTACAAATGCAATGTTTTTCTGCTGTTGGCGGTTTCTGCCGTCAGGTATCACAGTGCAGTTCCCCCTAGATATGGCGGCAGGCCTCTGCTCATCCCACGGAAATGGCTGGCTAGTAGAAAATGTAGAACTGACTGGGGTAAACCGTCTTCCCTTAAACCCCACCCTCCACACAAGATGGCAATATCTTGTCTAGAGATAGACAAGCCAAGGGTGACTCGAGCCTCTCTGGAGCCCAGTATCAGGTTCTGCATCCTTAAGCACTCAAGTGCCTTGTGATCAGCACCAGTATTTTCTCAGCCTGAGCCCAGCTTGTGCTGAGGTGGGAACCTTTAACTCTTGAGGGACAAGCACGCAAACTGTTGTCCGCTCTCGTCACTTAACCCTGGCTTGGCTCTAGTTTAAAAATCAGTCTGGCTTGCCCATCTCTAATCTTTCCCAACGCACCCACCCCCAACTGATCAGGAGGCAGCATTCAGCGTCTGGGTGGCAGATTCTTCTAGCAGGTGCAGAAGGAGATCATGTATTGGTTTGCAGACCCTGGCGTAGCCAGCCCGAGTCAGGTGTAGGTAGTCGTACATGTCGTTTTGACTAATGGTGCCATCAGTGTGAACGAATCCCGGATCCACGTTTAGGAACTGGGCATTGTGGAGTTTTGGTAAGGAAGACTGCAGGATCTCATTCACCCGGGAGTTCTTCTCTCGCAGCGGGTTGGGTTTCATCCCACGGGGAAGTAAGCCCTGCAAGATAGGGAAGCGGAGAGAGAAAAAAAATAAAAGATTAAAATAAACTTTTTTCAGTAGCAACACAGTACCCCGGGTCTCTGGTAGAGTGCAAGGCAGCTTTAATATCAGAATATGTACAGTGAGACACCCCGCCAAGGGGACTGTTTTCACAGCTGATCCATTTTTTTTTTTCTTTTATCAGAAGGGCTAAACAACAAAGACAGCACTCTACTCTAATGGGAGGGATCTACTTAGACAGAATTTGTGTCCTTCAGAGGTCTCTACATCACCAATTCACCCCCCCCCCGGTCCAACTCTGGTGCTCATTCTGGTACTGTCCACCCTGGTGTAGCACATGCACGTCTTAGCATATCTAATCCAGTCTATCCGGTTTTGCACTGAAATCATGTTTATGGGCCCCTGTCTGGGCCCTGTCAAACCCCGTTGATACTGCCCTTTTCATGACCGGATATTCATTTCTTGTTGCTTTTATTCTCTTCTATCTGGCCATCCCCCTTCTGCTGACCCCCCCAAACCAGTCACCTGGTTTCTCCAGACTGACCTTCTCCATGGCTTACACCCCATGGCGTGGGCGGCAGGGCTCAACTCCCCATCGTGGTCCTGATCTGACGGGAAGAGGTGCCTGGGTCACCAGTGCAGGGCCTGAGTGAGGCTGGGGTCATTCGGCCAGACCAGGGCTTTCTCTTGCTTTGGTGCCTCAAGACGACGCCGAGAACAAGGGTGCACACAACCATGTGTAGCACGGCACCAACCGGCGACCTTCCACTCACTAGCTGGTGCAGACGGCACTACAACCTGTGGTCACCCAGGTGGAAGCATCACAGCGGAGCCAGATACCCTCCCTCTCTGGAGGAGAGGGACCCTGAATTGTTTAATCCTCCTACCCCAGGCTAGCAGACAATGACCCAGGCTAGCTGACATCATGAAAAGTAGCCCTACCGCTGGGCTGAAGGGCTGGCCATTTCTTTAGAAATGCTGGCCGATTGCCGGCCTGCTGGCGTAGCGGTAGCGCTACCGCATGTGACACCAGCGACCCGGGTTTGGAAGAGAGCCCGGGTTGCTGGAGGGCCGGAGGGGAAGAGAAGGATAGAGCGCCTGTCTGGCTGCTCTCCTCCAGGGAGGGGCAGATGTCGGATGAGGGGCCTGAGCGATGGCACGTCTCTGCGTGCCTTCATCTCATTGGCCCTCCTAGTGTGCTGACGTCTGCAGGGGGGTGGGACCAGAAAACGGAAAATCCCCACAGCGGCGCTTGTAGACAGGTCCCTGCATCAGCTGGAGGGTTTGAAGTGGCTCCTGGTGCACACTCTCCCCTGAAGTATGGAGGGGGAGAAGGGACTCTTCCACCCTGCCAGGGGGCAAACCGGAGGCTCGAGAAACAATGGAGAGTGGGGCACTCATGAGGAAGCCAGTGCCTCTCAGCCCCCTCCGGTGCTAACTGTGGGGTGCATTAGGGACCCCGAAGAAAGGGGTTGCCGTGGAGTGCAGGGGACATAAAAAGTAATGCCGTCTGGTTCTGGAACCCAGTGAGATTAGTTCAATGTAAGCAAAGTGTGAAACTATCACTGCAGGCCCTCAATTAACTCAAGTCGTGAGGATCTCAACTGGGTCTGTAAACCTGGTTGCTGTTACGTTCTCGCTAAAAGTGCTCCCGAGAGACGTCTGACTGCCTAACAAATCTATAAACATCACATTCCCAATAATAAAAACAAAAATTAACCACTTTTTTTCAATTTATGATTGGGGGGGGGGACTTAACCTTCACCTGTTTTTTTTTAGCTTATTATACACGGGTGTGTGGGGGGCAGAGTTCCCCAACATAAACAAATTAAAAAAAAAAAAATCAAACAAATGTTATTTATGTGACTAAATTTATTGTGCGCTTAATGATCAACCTTCTCTCAAAAGGATAGCATGAAAGGCAGGCAGAATCAGAGCTAGTGTAACAGCTAGAGGTAGGAACCTGTGACAGGAAGCTTTTAACTTATGTAGTACTGTATATTTACGGAGCATAATGCTATGCAACTTCTGTTGGTCCTTAGTCCTCTAGCAACGCCCAGTATAGAAGGGAGAGTAGAGCATATCACATACATGCCCAGTGTTCCAACTACAAGGCTGCTGGAGGTGGAACCAAGCCTCAGTGGCCATGTCGGATGTGGAGGCGAATGCCACGATCAGCAGTGCAGAACCTGTGAAGCAGGGTTGCCTTCATGCGACGGCCAGGGGTCTTTTCTTATTTCGTCCACACCCTCACAGACACTGCCGGCTAAGGATGGTAAGAAGCATGCTTGTGCCAACCTCAGGCCCCCCGAGCAGCTCTCATTTGCATGCTCACCCAGGCGATGGTACTGCGGTACAGCTCACTACCCACCTGCCCAAGTGAAGCAGAGCATCTGCAGGGACCCTCAGTCTTCTCCCTCTCTGCCAGCTCCCAGTGACCTGAGCTCATTCCTGAACGTAGGCCGCTGGAATCGCAAGCAGCAGATCTACCCTCAACACTGACCAGTCGGCTTCAAAGGTTCAGCTTTTAAGTCTACAGTGGTGGAAATGGACAGGAGTACTTCAGGCGTAACATGCGGAGGACAAAATGGCACAGGAGTAAGCAGACATGGCACAGCGGTAGTACTACAGATTACGATGCTGACAACCTGGGTTAGGAACTACTGTGGATCCTCGGAGGCCAGCCGGAGGGAGGACTGCGCATCCCGCGGGTTTCTCTCCTCCTCAGGGAATAAGGAGTGGGAGGAGGAACAATGTGGTGGTGCAGGCGGAGTGCAATATGGGGAGTTGGAGTCTGCTGAGCCGCTGGACGGACACACATGCTTGCATGAGCATGCCAGTCACTCAGCATCTGAGTTTGTGTGTACACAATGGAAAATACAGCCACGCTACGACAGCTCCATGCAGCCCACACCCCGACGACCTAAGCTCGCTCCTGCCACAGCCAGCCTTTCTGAGAGACCGGTTCAGCCGGAAGACCTCCACCATGGAGAGGGGATACCATGAGGCACAATTCCAGGAGACAGGTGAGCCCTGGGAGATGGCAGGGGTGATGGGATTGGAGCTTCATGGGGCTCTGAGAAGGACTGCCGTCAGCTGAGGGGGTAGAGGAAAAGGGGACAAAAACAAAGGCAAAAAAAAAGTGTTGAACTGTTGCTTAAGATTGAAACCCTTCCCCTTCCTAAATTTTCATGTAAGTAACCAGAAAAAGTGTAAAACTGCACATCGGCACCCGAGGATCCTGGACAGCACCAGAAGTGCGGTTTCATTAAGTCAGAAAATAAAACAAGGTTTAGTTATTTTCCTTCTGGCTGTTCAAGCCGCTTCATGGGCAAAGGCCACAGCTACAGGATTTAAGAAGCACTGAATTTTACAGAATTCCCATTTACAAATGAGCCGTGTTCCCCTTGCCACATCGTGCACACCACACTATCAAAAGAGCAAAGAGGGCCGTCAGAGGAAGCCGCACTCACCAGCACCACCACCTTCGCCTGCGGTTGGCAATCGTTGATCAGGTGGACGATGGCTTCAATCCCGCCTGCTACCTGCTCAGCAGTGTGACCGTGGTTGTTGGTTCCGACCCAAAGGACTATAATCTGTGTGAAAAGAGAATAAACTGCAGTTCAGAGTTGACTGCTGTGATTTCAAGGACCACCGACAGCAGAAGAGGCAAAGGATCCTGGAATTCTGCAATTCCATGACTGCTGAATTTTCCACAGAACTTGGATCATGCTACAGAATACATGTGCTGTGGATATCATTGCTCTCAGTGATTTTTCATTCAAATACTCATTTTTCCCCCCATAGTGCCTTGCTCCCTTCCCTTCCTCGTTTATCCTGAAGCCCCTCTCCATGCTCAGCTTGTGATGCCATCACCCACATCACATCATATGTTAGCCTGTACATAAACACAGCGATGCGGACAACAGAAAAAAGTTCTTGGCCCATCCAGTCTGCACACCCTAGCTATTCTGCCTTGTCCTAGTGGCGAGTCTCCCCTTTCTCACTATCCCCATTTTTAACTAACCCACTTGCCTGCCCCATCCCCGTTTGAAGCTTCGGACTGATTTGGTTGGTACCTTCTTCTGGCTCCTTATTCCACTTATCCACCACCTTTTTCATGAAGAAGTGTTTCCGGACGTACCTTCTGAATCTCCCCCCGCCAGCTTTACTGAATTCCCACTCATCCCTGCGTTTAAAACTCAAGGTGAAGAGTTCCAGAGTCTACCCTATTCAGCTCATGCAGGTGTCCGTATACATTTTCTCAGTCAGGTCACCCCTTTCTCTCCTCTCCTTTTCTTAAGGGAGAACATGTTTAAGACCTGCAGTCTCTTTGTATCCAAGGCCAAGAACCACCTTAGTTACCCTATGCTGTACTGCATCCACCCTACTGCAGTCCTTTCTCAAAGTGTGGGCTCCAGTACCTTGCATGGTATTCCAAGTGTGGTTGCACTAGTGACCTGTACAGTGGCAGGATCACCTCTTGCCCCCTACTCCTTATCCCCTACCTATGCAATAAAAACTGTCTGCTTTGCTCACCACCTTGTTGTAGTGTGCAGGTGTTTTTAAGAGTCTCTGATATCACCCCAAATCCTTTTCTTCTGTTGTGCTATAAAGTACCATCACCACCCCAATGTACCTTTTTTTGCATTAATGTTCAGCTGCCAAATCTTGAACCAGCACTCCAACCTGCCCAGATCCTCCCTTAGTTTGGTTGCATTCCTCTGTGTCTACCCCTGTGCAGATCTTTCTACCGTCTGCAAAGTGGCAGATCTTATCTCAGATACCTTCACCAATGTCACAGATGAAAATACTGAAGAGCAATGGTCCTAGTACTGGCCCAGGAGCTATTCTGCTAGTCACTTCCCTTGTCTCTGAAAACTCCCCATGGAATACTACCTTTGGTGTTTTACCCCCCAATCAGCTCTCTACACAGTTTGCTATCTTATCCTCTACCCCAAGGATCCTAATCTTTTTGACCAGCCTCCTGAGGGGGACAGGGTCAAAGACCTTGCTGAAGTGGAGGTATACTATATCCTCTGGAATCATTCCCATCTCTAGCAAGTTGTTGAACAAGGCTGTCAGTAAGTCAAACAGAATCTCTCTAAGTTCTTCTAGTACTCAGGAGGGAATCCCATCTAGTCCCATAGCCTTGTCCACCTACAGGGCTTCAAGTCTGTTCAGCACTCCTTCCTCTGAAATTAAACCTGTGTCAACCCCCCCCTCCACACCCTATACCTGTCTCTTCCTAGTGATCCTGGGGGAGATCTGGCAATGGTCATCTTCGCCTCACAGAAGAAAAATTCAGTTCCTCCCCGTTAGCTCATTTGCAAGGCTACTAATAGTTGTCTCCTGTCCATTACAGAGATGTTATTCTCATGGCTCTGTACTGGATGCCACTAGCTGCTGCTGCTAGCAACCCTCACGGGTGACTGTGCACCCCACAGGTTGGCACTAACTGCTGGTACTAGTAATTCTCGGGTGATTACAGGACCCACAGGTTGGCACTAGCTGCTGGCACTAGTAACTCATGGGTGATTACAAGCCCTACAGGTTGGCACTAACTGCTGGTACTAGTAATTCTCGGGTGATTACAGGACCCACAGCTTGGCACTAGTAACTCTCATAGGTGATTACTAGCCCCACAGGTTGGCACTAGTGACTCTCGTGGGTGATAACGAGCCAGACAGATTGGCACTAACTGCTGGTACTAGTGACTCTCGTGTGTGGTTACGTGCCCCACAGGGTGACACTAGTTGCTGATGCTAGTCACTCTCATGGACAATTATGAGCCCTTTTACAAGGGAAGCCAGGCAATCTCGAACACTCTAGTTAATGCTATGGTGGGACAAGACTGTCCAAATCAGACCAACTGTGACCGATTCGATCCATGGATTCCTGTAGCAGCTCAGGGAGTCCACATTAGCAGAGGGATGCCTAAAGCTGCCACGCCGGCCGTGAGCACAGCGAGGCACACAACTGCCACGCCGGCCGTGAGCACAACGAGGCACACAGCTGCCACGCCGGCCGTGAGCTCAGCGAACACACAGCTGCTGCCGCCGTAGCTGCGAGGCACACAGCTGCCACGCCGGCAGTAAGCACAGCAATGCACACAGCTGCCACGCCGGCAGTAAGCACAGCAAGATACACAGCTGCCACGCTGGTAGTGATCACAGCAATGTACACAAATGCCACGCCCTCAGTGAGCACAGCGATGTACACAGCTACCATACTGGTAGTGAGCACAAAGATGTTAACAGTTGCTACGATGGCAGTGAGCACAACTGGCGTGCTCTCTGCATTAAGAGCTGCACAACTGTTGGCCCTGGTGGCACTGAATGCCTTACCCTGTGCCACACCAACGACTCGTGTTCGGGAATGAGCACGAGCCAGAGGTTGGCGGGGGGGGGGGGAGATGACATGGAGCTGGATGGAGCAGCAGAGAAGCAGCTCTCCTCTCCGGGGAGGGAAGGTGGTATCCCTTGGCTCTTTACTGCCTCGCGGTGGAGGCCAGGGGGCAGCACAGGCCAGAGGGAGAGCCAGGTCGATGGGTGGGTGGAAGGGGCAGTCACCAGGGCTGTAGTACGCATGCGCACCTCCATGTGCATGTGTCTCTACTCCTGGGGCCCGGGGTAAAATTGGGAAGAAAAACATGGATCTGCCAACCGCAGGATGACGCCTGACCCTCTGCTGGCTTCACTCCTGGGCCGCGCATCAGGTAAGCCCCGGTAATTCTGGGAAGCTGGGGGAGCTGGTCGGGCTGAAGGGGGTGCCGGCAGATGGCGATAAACAGTCACAAGAGTTGCACAACTGTACCTTTGGTTTAATGTTTTCTAGCTCCCCGTTCTGAAGTCTCCATAGCACATTCTGCGTGGTATCACCTCCTATTCCAAAATTCAAAGCATGAAGTGGGGAGAACAGCTGCCGCCATATCTGGAAGGGGGGTGGGAGAGAAAGACACAGATTTTTTTTTTATTTGACGTTAGTAGGTGTAATGTGTGGAATAGCACTGCCAGCCAGCTGACATATCTAGCTACTTTGCTCCTCCCTATACATCAGCATTGTTTTTCATTTTTTTCTCATTTTAACAAAGAAAAAAAGTGCAGTACAGAGAGAATTGGATCCCACAAATGATGCAAAACAATGATGAGAAAGAGGACTGCACCAAGTCCAAATCAGTATGGAAATAAAATCACTTCACAACGCATGAAAAGGTCAGGATAGACTGCACATGGTGCAAATGAAGCACTATGTTAAAAAAACAAAAACAGCACAAAAGTCTGAAATAAAGTCATTGTAAATCCTGGAAAACAATGTCCGGCTGCTTGCGCAATATGCAGTCCATGTAACAGATTCATAACAAGAACTGTATTTGGAGTCATTAAATTGTGGATAATCAACTGAAGACAGAGCAAGGCCAGTATGGAAGAGAAAACAAAACAAGAGTATATGTAGAAAAAGCGTCTCCGAGAGCAAGCGTCAGAGAACAGCACAAAAGGAAAAAAAAAAAAAAGTTACTGATGGAAGAAAAGGGAGGAGAGAGGAGAGGCTTAGCGTCCTGTAACAAAGTCAGGATAGCGGTCCAACTAGTAAAGAACCCACTTGTGCCATCCGATTTCAAAGGAGAGTAAATGTCAAGAGCTGGGCCGACATCCTTTCCAAAGTATATAATTCAAGCATGGTGTCCCACCAGGCAGCTTGGGTAGGAACTCATGACATGCGCCAAAGCTGAGTAATGGCTTTTTTTGGCCGCTAACAGCAACAGAATTACCAGTTTTAGAGAAGATTTACTCAGTGTGGTGCGGTCTCGGGGAAACTGTGGCTTGTATGAACGAAGGGGTAAGTATGCCGGGACAATCAAAATTATCCTTGATTTTGTGGATGACCTCATGCCAATAAGACTGGAGGGGCGGACAAGCCCAAGGAATATGGGTTTGACCAGCCTGAGGATGGCCACATTGACACCAGCAGTGTCTGGCATGAGGGCCCACATATTTAGCGATTACAGCTGGGGCACAAAACTACTTAAGACAGCACTTCCGCGAATATTCCCTCTAGTAAGGGGCAGAGGTCACTTTATAGCAAGGGTTGGCATATTTAAGCCAGAGTTCCACTGAATAGGCAATGTGGTGCCCAATTCAGAGTTCCACCTGCTAAGGATGGAACAGTAGCGGCAGCAGAAGTCGTCTGCAGGGCCTTATAAAGATAACTAATAAGGTGTTCCCAGGTGTCTCCCAGTAAGCAGGCCTTCAAAAGTTGGACCCTTGCAGGGTTTTCTGCATCCTGAAGGGGTACAGGTATTCTCTGTGTCTCTCTGTCTCTCTCTCTCCCTCCCCCCCCACTTTCAAATATATCATCCACCCACCTCCCTACTTCCGTATCCCTCTCCTCCCCTCCTGTTCGTCCGCCCTCTCTTCTCTCCCTCTCCGCTCCCTTTCTGCCTGGTCCTGTCACCCTTGCAGGGTTCTCAGCATCCAGAGGGGTTAGATCTTGGCTATCCCTTTCTCTCTCCCCCTCTTCCATTCCCCACCTTCTAAATCTCGCCTGTCCACTTCCCCAAGTATCTTGTAACTGCCCTCCCTTGGGTATACAATAGCACTTCGAATCGTGTGCTCAGCCTACCACTTCTAGCACTTCAAATGTGTTATCCATCCTCCAACCTTTACCCTACTGGATCACCTGCTCTTGGCTTGTTGCAACGTATGTTATACCCAAACATGGTTTTGTTTACCCTGGCCGGTTGGTCTGGGTTATTTCTGCTCTGTAACTGTACTACACTGCTTTGTATTAGTAATTGTGCTTGTATTGCTATGTGTTTGCTGTTCTCCCAATTCATGCCCCCCCCCCCCCACACACACTTCTGGAAACGAGCTGTTTACCGCTCATGTTGTCTTTCCTGGTGAAACATTTTCCAAATTAAATAAATAATGGAGAGGGTTTTTCAGCTATTTAGATGAGTGTCCTCCCTAGTACGGAGATTATGAACCAAACTGCAGATACTTATGAAATTTGAAGGGGGGGAGGTGAAAAGATGCTTGTAAAGTTACAATGCGTTAGAGCTCCATCAGGCTAAGAAGCTGAAAAACCTGTTTGATGCCATAGCCACGTCAACGCAAGAGAGCATTGTCAAGTTTATTAGGAGGAAAGAACGCATCATGTGCTGCGACCTGGAGGGTTAGTATATGATAATCCAGATACCAAAATAGGCTACGACAAAAGAGCAAGGGACAATAATATATATTTAGAGGCAGCTATAGAGTTGCCTTTTGGCGACTGCTATTTTGCAGGTCTCCCTTTTCCCCTCGCTGTTGTGCAGTCGCGATTTTGACACTCGCGATCCTGCACTTGGTTTTATTTTTAATTTTTTCATAAGCATTTTTACCATCGGAGCCCTGGCAGGCGGTAAAGGCCCTCTGATTGGAGGTACTCTCTCCGTTCCTGTGCTAGGCGGCCCCCAGTAATTCCCCAGCGGATTGCCCCCCCTTGGCAGTGCCAGGAGGAGGAGGTCGTCTGCCCCTTCACGGGAGCGGTGGAGCATCACTGAGTCTGCCATGCTTGTTTTTCCTTTTTCACCAAGCCCCCCTCCTAACGTAAAGATGTCGGCTTCAAGCCTCAAAACTTGTACTGCCTTCCGACCACTGCTAGAGGGCAGTTAGCGAGCACAACTAGTCCCCCCCCCCACCGAGAGGACAGTAGTCCTCCGGATGCTCAATCCTCTCCCCCATGCCGACCCCGGCGGCCCAGGCCATTCCTGAACCCGGGTCACTGGCATGGCACGAGGTGTGGCGTCAGGCGCCTCAACCCTCAGCGTTACCGAGCCGGCTGCACTCGTGGTTTTCACGGGATACTGCCTGGAGGTACAGTCTGTCTGTAGGAGTACGACAGTGTTTTTGTGCAAACAGCCATTGCTAGTACGTCTCCACTGTAAACTGATAGAACTTACTAAGAGGGATACAGGCAGGTGGGTTACCAAAAAGGTAGCAGGTATAGTCAAAGGTGTCATTAAAGAGCTGGTGACACGTTTAGGAGAACTTTAACAAAACCTAATATTTAGACACAGTCTGGCTTGTATTTCCCATTAGTTCTGTATTTCTCCTCCCCACTATTTATTACTGAGGTCATTTGTATGAAAACAGGAACTCTGCTCCTGAAGGGTTCATCTATTCCTGCTGCTTTCTCCCTACCTAAAGTCACAGAGCACTGCTTGTGACACCACAGTTACTCCCATGGCAACAGAGTATTATGACCTGAAGTAGGGAGTAAGCTATAGAAGCAGATGGACTCTAAGGGATAAAGATCATATATTCATGCAAATTTTCTTAGTAATAAATAACAGGAAGGAAAACATACAAAATATAAATGTAATGCAGGCAGAACTGTACCTAATTATGTTTTAAAGTTTTCTTTGAGGCGTCAGTTGCTCTTTAAGTGTACGTTCAATTTGTTTCCAGTAGGACTGGTAGGCTTGGGCAATCCAAAGGCAGATGACCCTGAGGTGAGAGGCCTGGGCACAGCACCCCAAACTGGATAGATTAACTCAGCCCTTTTCCCAAGGAAGCTGTAAAATGGAGTAGTGGATTCTGGGGGCTTACCTTGCCAAAGAAAACAAAAAATGATCCTGTCCCAAGCTCAAAAGTAGTTTGTCCGGCTTGAGAGGAAGAGTCTGTAGGAAAAGAGGATGTGAGGAAAGATTCTGGCGGATTACCTCAGTGCGACTGAAAAATTAAAGAGTGAGGTTGGTCCAGCGAAAGAGAGGTCTTTAGTAATCTGCTGGGTTAGCGGCTCAAAGTTGAGTAGTTCTAAAGGACTCAAGTTTCTAGTAATTTTGATGCCACAATAGCGAATGGCCAGTTTATGCCATTTAAAGGGGAAAATTATGGTTTAACTGCAGGGAAGAGGTAAAATTATAAAGGAGGGCCTCTGTTTTAAGAGTATTCAATTTATAGGCTGCCAAGACTCCAAAATTATGAAGGAGATCCCAGACCGTTGGGATGGACTCTTCCAGGGAGGTTAGGGCGAGTAGCACATTGTCCACAAACACCAAGACCTTGTATTGTTGACCACCCAAGGGAACCCCCTCCGCCATTTGACAGCTACAAACTGCAGCCATCAATGGTTCGAGGTAATGAGAAAAAAGGAAGGGTGACACTGGACGACCCCAACGGGTGCCCCTGGTTAGGGGAAATAGTGGGGGAAAGGGACCCATCCAACCTGAAGCAGGCCACGGAGGAGTCAGATAGCTTGAAGCCTTCTGTATTTTATTGCTTAAAATGTATGGAAGCCCTTAGATTTTCATATATCTGATAATAAGTTGGGCTCTCCGGACTGTATTTTGTAAGAAATATGCTGCCTTATTATATTTGTTTACACTTTCTTAAGGGGAATGTATGACACCATTAGCCCTATTATTAGGGTGTGCAAATGTTGGCTGTTTTCTTTACGGACTTACGTTGCTCGAACTAGTCATACTGCTCATGGGCGTCTAGATTCAGCAGTTATTTGGACTCTTTTCTTATAACCATGTGTATTTACCCCCAAATGTGGTATCATTAGGCCTTGGATGCATCTCTCCTGTGATTAAGGAGGTTTTGATCTCCATAAGCTGTACATTCGATGTTTATGCTTTGTCTTAGACATTGAAATGTTTTTAAGACGTATTATCTGAAACCTATAAAAATAAAGTGTTAAAAAAAAAAAAAAAAAAAGACTGCCATGACGGTTTAGCAGACTCCGATGGACCTGCTGCCAATGTCTGGGCCAGCTACTCCACAGGCTGTTGATTTCTGCAGCCTCCGCTGCCACCCTTGGCCGAACATCCCATAGCAAAAACTGAAAATGATATCAAAATGTTCCTTTCTGCAAGAGCTGCCAGAATCTGTAATAGTATTTTGAAGTTTGTACCAAAGTAAGCATTTTAATGAACAAAAGTCGCAGTATTGCAGAGCTGAAATGAAGCACGTCTGTTCAGCGAGCATGCTTCACAGTGCCTCCGCAAAAATAAAGATCTTACTTTAAGAGGGCTCTTGCAGTAGGTACTCACACACAGGACTAAGCCTCGAGGCGTTAGGACCACATGGAAAAACTTCTAGATAGCAGTGTCTGTCGGGGGACTGCCCCCATCACGTGACTGTCAGCATGACACTATATAAGGAGCGGTCCCCACGCCCGCCTTTCAGTCTTTCCTGTCGACCTGTGCACATCGGACCTCGCAGAAGAATGATGCTACTGTCGACGCCATCTTTGGATGAGTATAATTTACAAACAGTTTACATTTAAATTGTATTTTTTGCATTTTTGTTTAAAAAAAAAAAAAAAAAAATTGTTGTGCATGTCCTCGGACGCCTTCAGAATTGCATAAGAACAAGGGCGACTCCTGTGGAACTCAGCTCCCGCACAAGGACAGCCATTCCCTCTGCATTTTCTGCCTGGGCCCAGGCCATAAGGTTGAGGGGTGCGAGCACTGCCAGAAGTTTAACACGGCCACACGTAAACATAGGCAGCAGTCCCTGGAAGCACAGCTTGTGAAAGAGAAAATGGCCAATATGGAGAAGGAGCTGAAGAAACTCAGGCAATCGTCTTCTTCTCCGGAGGACAACCATAAAAAGGACAGACATCAGAACTGGGAAGGGTCCGGCCATCTTGCCGCCCCTGCTGGAGTCGCGCGCCTTAAGGTAACTTCCTCGGGGAATCAGCCTTCAATGACTGCTTTGATAGCTACTAAATGGCTGTTGCCCCCCTTCCCCGGCCAGACAGGAGCCTCCTGGGATCAGGAGGCGCCCACCTCCTCTACAGCCTTAAAGATTTCAAGGCCTAGTGGTATGTGCGGGACTGGTAAGTCAAGTTCCGACTCCTCCGGTTCTCACACGGTTGTGGCTGTTAAGTTGTCCGCCGGCTCCTCCGACAGACACTCAGCCCCAGATCCTCCTTCAGGCCCCGATAACAGGTCTGACAAAGAGGTGACAGCCCAGATGACGTCAGATACACAGTTGTCGAAGGAGACTGCACCGACCTCTCCCTTACTGCCGATGGAGACGGTACCTCCAGCTTCCCCTGTGGGGGATGTGGAGGCAGGAGATTGTCCGCCGTTGAGGGTTTCGTCATCTCCTGTGCCAGAGCCTCAGATGCCAGAGCCACTGTCTGACCAGATGAATGTCCCTCCAACTCCCTCAGGCTTCTCGGTCCCTCAAGATCCTCAGTCGGGCCCGACGCCAGGACCATCGGGACCCACTTTTCCACCTCTCCCATTGGAGCCTTCTGCACCCCCCATGGGATGTGGTATGGACCAGAAGATCCTTCCGTCAGGGCCAATGCCGGGCCCTTCAGCTTCTCAGTTGGGCCCTACATCAGGACTGCCTGGAAACCCTTTTGGGCAGCCAACGCCAGGCTATACTCCTCAATACCCAACGCCTGGATACCAGACACCAGGCTTTCAAGTGCCAGGCTACCCTCTGTCGGGTTTCAACAACCCTTACTACAGGTACCCCAGCTATGGGTTTAATAACCCTCTCTACCCCAGCCACAAGTGGACCTTCAAGCGGTCCTTAAGTCCTGGTGGGTGGAAGCAAAATCGCAACTTGCATCGGAGCTGAAGAACCGTCAACCGCCGAGGGCCCAATGCCGACTCCAAGACCTCCTTCACCAGATCCTTCCCCACCGTCTGGCTCCAGGGGCCTGACACAGGGCGGACGACCGGAACCATAACCTAATCCTCAACCCTGGGAGGTTTCAAGGCCAGCAGACCTACCGCTCCCAGCCATCAGCTCTCTTAGAAACCAGGATTCCTCGGACTCTGACAGTGACATGGTCCACTCAGACTCCGATTTGGAAACCCCTACACCGGAGGACCCCAAGCCAAGGGAGTCTCCCAAATCCCCTCCCGAGGACCCCTCCTTCTTGGAGCTCCTCAAGAAGATTCAAACAGCCTATGACTGACACACTGTTGCCTAGGATCTGCAAAGGCAGAGACTGGCAGCTCACCTAGTTTTGGCAGACTTCTCCATACCTCATTCCGCGCTGGATAGAGCCACACGAGGATCTGGTTACTACTATCTGGAAACAGCCTTCTTCACTGGCCCCAGCGGCCAGAAAAGCAGTCAGGCTTTACCAATCTCCCGATGACAACGATTTATCTTAGTCGCCATCCCAAAGCGGATTCTGTGGTCATTAGTGCGGCCCATGATCGGTCTGCTAAACCGAAACACCTTAGTGGCCCCCCCCCCGCCCCCGATAAAGAATCTAAAATTCTTGACCAGTATGGGAAGATGATTTATTCTTCTTCCACCTTGGGAATCAGGGCACTGAACTACGTTGCCCATATGGAAGTCTATCAGAAATCTGTCTTCGGTCAGTTGGACTCTAAAGTGGACTCTCTTCAGGACTCCGGTTTAAAACAGGAGACGGCAGATCTAGTAAAGTCGGCAAGATCTGCATGCAAACGCATGCTATGAGACACCTACGATACAGTGGATGCTGCAAGCATAAGCCATTAGTCTTACAGGTCACACGTGGCTTTGAATCTCAGGCCTGGCACCTGAGGTCCAGACAGCCATACAGGATGCTCTCTTCAGAGGGTCGGTCCTTTTCGGCAGAGACGTCAAGGATATCATTACTGACCTCCAAGATAAGGGCAAGGCCTTACGTTCTGTACAGTTCATATACAAACCTCCGCAGAAACTGAAACAGCCATTTCAAAGACAGCAACGTCGTCAAAGACAGAATCAGAACAGGCATCAAAATAAACGCTGGGCAACCTCAGCTGCTAGAGCCCCCCCCCCAAATCCCACAAAGCCTCGGAAGCCGCAGCCTCTGCCTTGCCCTCTGTCTCCTAAGCCCTACTGCTTCCACTAGTCTGCACCCCAGAGAAGCCAATAGGGGGAAAATTCTCCTGTCACCTACCAGAGCGGGACAAAATAACAACCGACTCTTGGGTGCTTCAACTGGTGGCAAAAGGCCACAGTGGAATTCATAGACAGACCTCCAACAAAACCTCCAGGTCACTCATTCCATCCACCCCACCACTTACCCTTGGTGACAGAGGAAATCACATCTTTGCTGGCAAAAGCAGCAACAGAACCAGTTCCCGTACAACATCAAGCGAAAGGTAACTATTCTCATTTCTTCCTGGTTTTCAAGAAGACAGGTGACCTAAACTCACTTCTGGATCTCAGCTCTCTGAACCTCTTCGTGCAATACAAGAGGATCAGAATGCAGTCTCTTCCCAGCCTACTTCCTCTCTTACAGAAGGGTCAGTGGCTCCGTGCCCTGGATATGCAGGATGCATACCTGCACATCCCGATCTGTCCATCACACCACAAATTCCTCCGCTTTTGTTTTAGGGGGGAGCATTTCCAGTTCAAAACCCTACCCTTTGGCCTTTCTTCGAGCCCCGGGGTGTTCACGAAATGCCTAGCGGTGGTGGCAGCTTTTCTGCGCAGACAGGGGATCCAAGTTTTCCCATAACTGGACGATTGGCTGATTTCAGCCCCATTGAGGGAGGCCCTAGCCAAAGTCTCTGCATCTTACTCTGGACACTTTTCAACGGGTGGGCATAACTGTCAACTATGCCAAATCCCACTTGGTCCCTACCCAACAGCTCCAATTTATTGGGGCAGTTTTGGACACGGTCCAGGACAAGGCTTTTCTGCCGCAAGACAGAATAGTAACACTGCAGCGCCAGGCACACCTGGTGGCCTCACAGAAGAAGGTACCAGCCAGAGCGAGCCTTCAGCTGCTTGGGCTCATGGCTGCGGCCATTCCTTCGATCCCCATAGCCAGACTACATAAGAATCTCTCAATGGACCCTCAGAGTGCAGTGGGACAAGAGACCAGACGATCTAGACCACGTGATCCTAGTTTTGGATCCAATGGCACATGATCTTTCATGGTAGCAAAACCAGGACAACCTCTCCAAGGGGGTTCCATTTTGATCAGACAATCCCTCCCAAATCCTAATGATGGATGCTTCGGGCCTGGGATGGGGAGCACACCTGAGACCACACAGGACACAGAGTCTTTGGTCCCATACCGAACTGTCTTCATATCAACATACTCGAGATGAGAGCAGTGTTGAATGCACTCGAGGCTTTCCAACACCTCATTCATCCGGGTCATCTTATGATTCAGACAGACAACATGTTTGTAGTCTGGTACATAAACAAGGCGGAACCCGCTCCTATGCCCTCTGCTGGGAAGTGATGAGTGTGGTACTGGGCAACCAACCACAATATCCATCAGATGGCAGTCCATCTGCCAGGTGTCCAGAATATCCTGGCAGATGCACTCAGCTGCACGCAAGACAGCGCACACAAGTGGGAGCTCAGTCGGTGGTAAATGACATCTTTGCAAGGTGGGGAAGACCGTAAATAGATCTGTTCGCCCCCCCACTCAATTCAAAACTACTAACCTTCTGCTCACTTGCTCCAGGGCGTGGTGTTTTCTGGCGAGACGTGCTGTCTTTTTGCTGGAGGGGGAGGTCCATGTACGCCTTCCCTCCACTCCCATTGATTCAGACAGTACTAATGAAGCTTCAGGCAGAAGGAGCATGAATGATCCTCACTGCTCCCTTCTGGACGAGACAAAATTTGGTTCTCTCTACTGCAACAACTGTCAGTGGAACCTCCCTTTCCACTGCCGGTTTCTCAAGATCTCTTGACACAGGAACAGGAGACCCTGGTACATCCAGGTCTCCGGTCCCTTCATCTGCACGCATTGACTCCTACTGACATAGCTGCTGCTCATTTTGGGGTTTACCCAGAGAGTAGCACAAATTCTGGTGTCGGCCAGAAAGCCCTCCACCAAAGCCACATATGCCAAGAAATAGAAACTGTTTTCCATCTGGGCAGACTTGAAAAGGATAGAACCGTTCTCCTGTTCAGTCATGAAGGTCTTAGATTACATGCTGCACCTCTACGATTTGGGTCTTAGCTTTTTGACCCTAAAAGTTCACCTACTGGCCATTCCTGCCTATCACACTCCGGAAAGACAAAAGACTTTGGCCCAGCTGGAAGTATCCAAAACTTTCCTGAAAGGGATTCTCCATCTAAAACCACCAGTACAGAGCCCTGCTCCTCCTTGGGACCTGAATTTCATTCTTGAAAAACTCACTCTGCCACCTTTTGGGCCAGCAGCGAGTTTGGACATGCACTACCTTTCCTGGAAAGCATTTTTCTAGTGGCCATCACTTCAGCCCAAAGGATTTCTGAGCTTCAGGCTGTGATGTGTAAGGTGCCATACCCCGATTTTTCACAGAGACCGGGTGGCTCTGCGTACCAATCCTAAGTTCTTACCCAAAGTGGTATTGGAATCCACCTTGAACCAATCACTGGACCTGCCAGTGTACTATCCGGAATACTCCAACAGGGGTGAAGCACTTCTGCATACTCTAGATGTACACAGAATTCTCAGGCATTATATGGACAGGACAAAGTATCTCCGTAAGACTGACCAGCTGTTTGTTTCCTTTGCGCCCAAGAGAGAGGGTGCAGCTGTTTCTAAACAGTGTTTGTCCAAATGGTTGGCAAACTGCATTACCTTCTGTTACCAGAAGTACAATAAAATGCTTCCGGGTCAGGTTAAAGGACATTCAACCAGAGGCATGGCTGCTTCTACTGCTTGTTTCAGGAATGTTTCAGACGCAGACATTTGCGTGGTTGCAACTTGGGAGTTCTGTCCATATCTTTACCAAGCATTACAGTTTGGACATTGTGTCTAGGCACAGAGCAGGCTTTGGCCTTTTTGTCCTACAGCGACTCCTTTCGTGAGTACCCCGGAGTTCCTGGTAAACCCATTCCTGCCTCCCATGTCTCAGAGTTGTCTCAAGTCACTGCTTGGGACTCAGTCCTATATGCGAGTACCTACTGCAAGAGCCCTCTCGAAGTAAAATAGTACAGTTCCGCAAGAACTTACTGTAACAGTAGATCTTCAAGAGAGGCTCTTGTAGTAGGTACTGCTTTCCCTCCCAACCTCCCCCTGGGCTTCCTTCTGTGGTTTCTCATGTTGTGCCTTTCTGGCTCCAGGAGCCCTCTCCTTTTCTCCTGTCGCATCTTTCTAGGTCTCTGGCGGGAGAACTGGAAGGCGGGCGTGGGGACCCTCCTTATATAGAGTCACACTGATGTCAGTCACGTGATGTCGGGGGTGGGGTCCCCCGCTGCACACTGCTAGCTAGAAGTTTTTCAGTGTAGTCTTAATGCCTGGCAGCTTAGTCCTATACACGAGTACCTACTGCAAGAGCTTCTCTCGAAGATCTACTGTTATGGTAAGTTCCTACGTAACTGTACTTTCTGGCTGAATGGTACAGAGAGTAGGGCCAATGAGTTTCCATCTTCAATGGAAAATACTGGTAATACATGGAATTTGTCATTTTTAAACCAGCACTGGAGTCACATTTTCATGAAAACCCCACTTTTCATCAACTTTCTGAGCAAACGCCACAATTTTAGGCCAGATGTTTGTACAAAACATAATGACTTGCCCTCAATTTGGGGATCTTAGAGTTTGGCAAATGGAAATAACCATTTTTAAGAACGGAAAAGCACTGGCTCTAAGAGAGGAGAAACAGAAGTGTTAGTGGGCTGCAGGTTCAGCACCCCGGGTCACAAACAATATCGTCTAAGAAAATCCAAGCCACAATGAAATTGTAGCTGGGCCTGTAGCGTGAAGCGCCGAGGTGCTGGACATCTCACCTCCTGACACACAGGCAGCCCGGGTGCGGGAATGGAGCAAGGTTGTTTGGGGGCTGGGGGGTATTTAGCGCCAAGGGATCTCCTCCTTTGAGGTAGGGGACAGCTTGTACTGCTGTTTGGCTGCCACCTAGTGGAGGGGAGGTGGCAGAGCAGCGGTCACCAGAACGGAAAGTCTGAGGTGGGCGCTGAAAGCGTACACTATTTTCATGGTCTACGTGTGCACGTCGACGGCTCTGACTCAAGGGGAGTAGGGGCAGAAAAGAACCCCTATCTGCAGGATGACGCCGTGACCCTGAAGGCACTGTACCACCATGGCAGCCACTCACACAACGTGGTAAGAAGCAGATGGGGTAAGTCCTAGAGCTGGGGTTAAGGGGCTGAGGTTCGACAGCAGAAGGGGGCCCATAGGGAGGGGAAGGAGGATAAAGTCCATACACTGAATTAAGTCTCTCACAGTTTTCAAAGTTATCCAGCCGGTATGAGAGATTCGTTAAAGGGAAAATAAACAATATGTAATTTAAATCTGCTATTGCTGGTGTTTTCTGTTCATTCTTGGCATGCTGTTAACATATTTGAAACTATTAGGCTTGCATTCTACATGATGTTCCCAACTCTGTTCAGTGTTTTCAAATAGGTGCTTGCTGTCTGTAACTAAGGGACAGAGAGAGAGAGAGAGAGAGAGAGAGACACACACACACACACAGGCTTTCTAAGCCTGATGATGTCTGCTATCTGGCTAATGGGCAGAAAACCAGTTTGACTGGTGGGGTTTATCCTTTGAACTACAGGAAGTATACGCCCAACCCAACACTGCCATTGTCAGCCTTTTCAGCATTGGCTTTTGAGAGGCAAGCCTCTTGCATTTCTTTCCTCCCATTAGTAAATGCGTGTTTATTAACTATTCTAACACTTAGTACAATTCACGGCTATGCAGTATAACAGACTCTGCAGCACAAGGACACACAAGTAATGCGAACAAACATGGGCGGTGCGCCAAGTAGGCATGGTCACCCAAATAGGGCAGGTCAGGGACTTGCTGTGAGCCCTGTGTCGGCAGACAAATCCCATGGCAGGGGGCAGTCCCTCCCAGTGTGTGTGTGTGTGGGGGGGCCGACAGTTCTTAGGAACTGTTTAGGTTTGGGGAATCTGGGAACTGATGTCGTGGAGGAAGGCAGCGAGCTAACCATCCTCCCCCCCGTGACCCCAGGCTCTGATGTATTAACTGGCATATATACAAGAAAACTGAACCTATATAATCATCAGCATGCAGTAAACGGAGACCCAACTAATTAAACCGAACCAGGCCAGTTACAAACAATAGCCAGGAGCAGGCCAGACTAACCACCCCCAATGGTCAGCACAGAAAATGTGCAGGGACCCAAAGCCTCCAGTCTGAGGCCTCGATGGGACCATGGCGTGTAGTAAGGCACTGCAGCCATTTAGAAACCACCTAGGGCAGCAACAATACAATGGCCCAAGTAGTAAACAAAGTTACTGTAACAAACATGGTGTCCCTACAATGTCAAATCTCCCCAGTAAGAGGACAGTAAACCAGAAAGAAGGCCTGCTCCACAGATGCCCTCATTCCCTGTGCGGAGAGGGAGAGCTGTCTGTAATCTACGCTTAGTCTGAAGTACACTGCCATGACAAAGTCAATGCACACGCTAGAACAACTGTGAGGCTTATCACTTCAGGATCAGCGATGCCTCATCTCTGTAAAAGAAGTCCCAATTAGGCCTGCTAGTCCCATGCTTCAGTGTCATGTTGTAGAGCCCATTCCCAGGGTGAATAACCCAGCTCATCTCACCCACCTTGCTGACCTCGCCGAGACCTACCCCCCTGCCCAACTCCCCTTCAGCTCATCAACAGACAAATGATATTTGCCAGTCAGGGTTCCCTTGCTGTTCACTCTGCTCCATCCTTGAACAGAGAAATCAGGCCACTAGCTTGTGTCACATCCATCAAGTCGGAATACAGTCCAGCATGAACTGTCGGTGGGCAGTGAAGAGCACCCACTCCCCCCAGATAACTGGTGGGTGGAAGAGGTGCCCCCTGCAGACACTTACATTTAAAGCTACAGTGCAGGACGAAGCTCCCCCCAAGCAGCCAGCAGACCACTGGACACATGGCCCTACTTCCACGTAGCGGCCAGAGGGATGCCCCCCCTCCCCAAAGTCCCAACAGACATCCTGTCCCTACTAGACAATATTTAAACTGTGAGAAGTGGGACCCTGTTGCTATGTAGCTACCACACCTATCAGGGGCAGATATGGCAAACCAGGCTATCAGCCAAGCCGGCGGAGTATCTCAGAGCAACTGAAGGGCATACAACGGCGGTAGAAATTTGGCTGGGCGGAAGTAAGGAAAGGGCTTACCGGGGTTCCCTCACATGTAGTCCGTACCATAAAGTTAGCAATCTTAGGTGCTTGGGCCTTCACAGGTAGCGTTGTCCTCTTTCAGCCACTGTATAAAATCCTTCAATGTAGCTACTTCCTGCTGATGCTTGCCTCACTATTTTGGATGCCAGCATCCTCAGTGGTGGTGTGGCTGAAGGGTACCACAACTGAGATGCCCCTGGTACGAAAGTCCGTGGCCGCTTGCTCCACAGTGGCGTACATCACTTGTCCCTCTGTGACATGGGCTACCAGTTTGACAGTGTAAGGGGTACAGAATTTGATAATGGCCACCCTGAGCACTTGCTTGTCACTTAGCTTGGATGGAGACCAGGCAATTATTATTCAGGTAAATTCGCAGATCTTGGAACTGGAATTCTTTCATTCTCCTGGCTCTGGAGAGTACTTCTTGTTTTTCATTCTAGTGCAAAAATCTGGCAATGATCGACTGGGGTTGGGCATCAGGAGCTGTAGGTTTGGACCCCAGCACCCGGTGAGCCCACTTGACCTGCAGGGTCTGGGTGCACTGGAAACTGAGGGGTCAGCCTGAAAAGGTTCTAGAGGAAGCAAATTAAATCTTGAGCCTACGCATCTTCTGGGAAATCGTAAACTCACAAAATTACTACATCTACTGTGGTTTTCCACATCCCCCAGTTTATATCTTCTAGGGCTGTCGCAGTAGAGTGGACTTGCAGGACAGCTGCCTCTGCCAGATCCACTTGGTGGTCCGTTCTGATAAGTTGGGCCTCATGGTCGTTCAGGCACTTTTCCAGTTTTGTTACATCTGTCCTTAATGCTGTTGTACTCCGGATCTCTTTTCTGGGGTTCCACATTTCAGCAATCAGGTCCATTCTCCTGTGAAGTTGCTCAGTAGGGGGAGACTTTGGCATATTGTTGTTCTGACTCGCTATCTTGCATCCCGAACAGGAAGAGGCAACTGAGGCCCGGGAACACACACTGCCAGAGCCAACTGCTCCAATTCCCTCGCCATCCTGCCGGAAGGATTCCAAATTTCTGGTTCAGCGGTGATCCATGCTGTGTACTAAGTCTCCCCTGCAGCTTGTGCTCAAAATTGCCTGAAGATTCTAAACTGCTAGATGGGGTTTGGTGAGGGAGATAGCGCTGCCAAACTCCTCAAGCTGCCATCTTGAGAATGACGACACTGGAAGTCCACCTGCACTGCTACATCCACTGGCTTACACAGTACACCTGCACAGCCCCTACACTACAGCATCAATATGTTTGCTTTGCACATGCATGCAAACATAAAAAGTAACATAAAACACTCATCAAATTAAAACCCTTAAAAATAACTTTCCACACAAACACATGCACCGAGCCAACACCACAAATATCATCTAAAATTCTACATATACAGTAACACTAAAATGAATAAACGACTAAAACATGAGGATCTTACAAACTTGGCTTTTGCGGAAACCACATAAAAATGATCAGCCACACTCAAACTCACCTGCTAGTACTATTCTAACTGGCCAACTTAGTCTTGCTTTCCAGCAATCACGCCACATAACTAGCATGGCCGACCCCCGCCAGTAGTCACACCATGTTAATTAGCACTGCCGACCTCTGCCAGTAGTCGGCAGTGCTCAGTGGCATTAAGCAAGCACCAGAGGGTGGCTGGTGCAGCGAGGTAGCCATGGCATGTCCTTATATCGGACATTACAGCATGTTATGAAAATTATATAAAGACCAAAGTTTAAATTAATGAAAAATTTGCCTGGTTAAAAAAAAAAAAAAAAAAAACAACACACTACATTTGAGGAATAATTAACGGCCGGGGAATGGACTATAACATGCACAGTTTTCCTTTAATACAGCATAAATCGACAAAAAACAAAACACAGCAACATTGAGTATCTGTGCAGACATTCATGCGAAAGTATTAAAAAACAAAACAAAAAAAAACTCACGGTGCAAAAGAAAAAAATACCACAGTGATCTTTCTTTCATGGGGCCCTTTAGCATCAGTAAGCTCCCACCCTTCCTCCCCTGTTCACCTATCAGAGAAGGGCTCTTACGTCGCCTCTTACCAAATTTGGCATTTCTTATTGATGAGTTTGTACCTCGTGTTGCTGTTTCTATTTCCACTTTCGGACATTTGCCTGTTTTTTGAATCATGTTAATTCTTTTTGGGGCATTTGCCCTCGTTTTTCCTTGAAAAAAATTCTGAAGCAGTCAACAGCTCTCACTCAGTTCACACCCCATCCTGTCTTTTGACTGGCTTGGCCCTACGCTCATTAACTCTCTCTTAAAAGGCACACCTCTGGGGCAATTGCAGCTAGCCAGCTAAGTGCAAAAAGGTTACTGATGCTAAAGGACTCCTGGGGTAAGAATGAGTCACTTACAATTTTTTGTACTTCAGTATGAGTGCAAAACACAGCAAGCTGACCCCTCCCCCCAAAGGTCTCAATGTCTCTTGAGAAAGTGGAAACGGGAAAGGCTGAGACGTTTGTTAAGGGGTCAGCTTGCAGCATTTCGCACTCATACTGAAGCACAATAAACTTACATTTAATGTTGTAGGCAAGTATTTATTTCATGATAAACATCTGTCATGTCTTACTCGTCACTTAATGTAGGGTTGACCCCGTTAACTCACTTCAATGAAATAAGAAACATTATACATCGTTCAAATCAGAAACAGATTCTGTATGCAGAAAAGGACTTTTAGGCCCATCCAGTGTGCCCCTTTGTCACTGCATATTCCGTCACCACTGACCCTCTTTGGTGAAAGGTGTCACCCCTTTGTAAAAGTTCGTAAGCTCCTCATGTTTCACTCATTCGTTAAATTTTCTACATTTTAGAGTGCTACTATACGCACCATGCTAGGTTTAGGCCCCAGTGCCCGGTGAGCCTGCTCGATCTCCAGGGTTTGGGCCACTTAACCGTTCTTCATGAGTCACACGTTGGTATTTATTGTGTGCAGCATCACACATGTGAATAATAATGTGTGACCCATGAAAGCACCAGCACGCAGTACTCCAATGCTTCAACACTCAAACTATTCATGTAATCTAACCAGTGAAATAGAGGTGCTTGGAAAGACCCTGGGGAATCTCAGCTTGTGAAGCGGGGGTTGGGGGCACAAGCTACTGTCCAAAGCTGCTGCAGTTGCAGTTACCACCTTGTTGTTCATGGGCACCCGTACATATCCTCTCATGGGATGGGTCTCTAGTGCAAACACACAGCCTAACACAACCCATCGAGGCCCAAATCAGTCTGTGAACTGCTGCTCAGTTTGGCCACTATCTTTCAAAATCGGTTAGCCAAATCAGCATTTTTAGTGCGCCCCCCCTTTTTTAAAGGCACAAAAATCACTTTGTGGACATGTAGTCAAGTAACTTTCCAAAATCAGGCAGCCAACCCCCTTTTTTTAAGCAGCCACTGGCCACCTGATTTGTCTCACCCTGGGAAAGACACACACATGAGACAAGACAGTTGTAGTTGTACCTGTGGTGTGTAACATTTTGCTGGCTGGTACCTAGACCCAGGAACAATTGTGGATTTTCACTGATGCGTACCTAGCCCCATAATGAGTTGTGCATTTGAGTGGCCGGTACCCAACCCCATAAACAGTTGTGGATTTGACTGACCAGTACCCAACCCCACAAACAGCTGTGGATTTAACTGCCCAATACCTAGCCCCATAAAACAGCTGTGGATCTGATTGGCCAGTACATAGCCCTATAAACAGTTGTGACTTTTCATTGGCTGGAATGCTGTTGCTTGGTGACATCCTCACCTCAAACTGATGCAGCAGCTGCACGAGGGAATCGCCTATGAACAGCACCTCCGGCTCCCGATCTTTGGTGTCCAACACAAAGTGGTTGTGCTGCAGAAGAAAACACAAAAAACATTATTCTATCAGCTCACAAAACCAGCCTGCGTTGTAACTCCAACCCCCACCCCACACTGCACAAGGCAATCTCTTATGATGTCGGTGCTACAAGGTTAAGAAATGGAACCAAATTAGGGCAATCTAAGTGGAAATCTGGACCCTTTTTGAGTTTGCAATTCCTAAGCCCCACTCCTTTTGTGCTGCCTAGTCTAGGGTATTTTTTTTTTATTAATTTATTAAATTATGTTGGAGAGTGTCATTATCTTATCCCTCAACCTCCCCCAGTTGGACTTCACCTCCTCTCAGGCCTCCCAACCAGCTCACACTGGAGGTATGGCATGAGCTCAGTTGGTAAGCAACTACTACTACTGTCCCTACTAGCAACTTCCCATGCTGCTACAAGGCTGGGAGTAACCTCTTTATTGTTTGGTGGGGGGGGTAGAAGTGGGTGGGCAAGATTCAGGGACAAGGTTTTGCCCATGGGCAGCAGATGGAATGATTTTAGTAATTTCTGCCCCCACAATCATGCTTTTTGTCCCCCTTGCCCTCTTTACCTTACTCTTCTCTTCATGTCTTCCTGTGCACTTGCCGTCAATCCCTCAGTACAGTCAGCTGCTTCCCCCCACCATCCCAGCTGGTGGCGATTTACACAAAACATGGCCCAACAACCGTCCTCTAGACAGCTCGGTGCACATGCTTCTTGTCCCTGGTCTTCTCCACTAAGTCCCTCCCTCCACCTAATGGCATGAGCGGTGCTTACACTGGCCTCAGACGTCACAGTGTTCCTGCGGCAGGAGGCACGCTTCATGGCACAGACACAGAGTGCCACTGTGGTGTCAGAACCTGCCACCAACCCTCCCTGACAGATACTACCAAACTTGTTCTTCAACACGGGCTGCCCACCTGGCACTGCACTGTGTCATCGGGGTGGCCTCCCCGATAATTTGTTACTCCCTGCCCCCCATCCAAACAGTGGGTCTGGCAGCACACCCTTTCTCTCAGCCATGAGGGCAGCCAAGCAGCTCCCTCTATAGTGGATTCCAATACCACTCACTTGGGAGGACAGCTGACAGGCAACACAGAAGGTTTCAGCAGAAAAGGACACCTTTGTCCACACAGCCTGCCCTACAATTTCCCTACCTCCTCTGTTTCTAGAGACCCTACTCGAAGAGGAGTAAGAGCCCCCGGCTGGGCACCCTCCCTTACATCACGGTGCCTACTAGATGTGTTTTCCTCCAGAGCCCGGGGCTAGGAGCCACAAACCGGGATCTCACACATTACAGTTTTGAACAATCTCAAGTCTGCCTGCTTGGCTGTGTGAGTGAGAATGTAAAACAGAGAGTGCATTCCTTACCAGCGATATCCATCGGCTGTCCCCCTGCACATCCTCCATGGGAGCTGCAATAGCGGCGGGGTTCTTATCCCCATCACACATCCTTCCGTAGTGAACAAGGCTCCTCCTAGATCACATGAAACAGAGAGAGAAACAAAAGAGATCAATATTAACAGTGGACATTAGGCCTCAAATCAGAGCACGGGTGGTAGTATGTTGCGACAAGTCATTTATTTTGATTAACCAATTTATGTCTCCCCCCCCCCCCCACGAAACCGTTTTAGCCCTGTGGTGACTTCTCACCCCCATCATCCTTCTGCCTCCCTTCCAGGCTACCCAGCAGCTTTCTCCTTGGGGTGGTGTCCTCAAGGCACACCCCACGCCCCTTGGAGAACTCCAAATTCAGTGCCTGTAGTGGTGACAGTACTGCAGGTCCTAAGAATACCATATAAAGTCTCCTACTGAGCGACTGACACCGTTAGCAAGCCCTTAGTCCCTCTCATACTCCTGCCATGTTATCCTCATTATTTTATGTGCATCTGTCAGCCCAGCTAGCACATGAGATACTGTATCTTGTTTCCATGGAGGTCCCAGGAGGCCAGCAGCAAATAGCACGACAGTCCCATGCAAACAGCGAAGCACAGAAAAAAAATACAAGTGGATTATAAGCAAACCTTCCTTTCCAAGGTTATCTACTATGGGATACAAACAACGGCAAGTTCCAGTGGCTAATGGTGTGAGTACAGTTATGCTTTAAAGAACACCCAATATCTTTGGGAACACTTCAAAAAATGTATGATTTATCCAGCACAGTGGACTGGGGCTCAAAGTGCCGCACCACCCACCACACCAGTGAACTTGTTTTGGGAACGGACCAGGGTTGTCGAGGACCAGCTGGGGGAAGGAGGACTGAGCATTCGCAGATGGCTCTCCTACTTCGGGGAGGAGGAAGAGTATGTGCCGTGGAATATCACAGTATCAGTGGCTGTGTCTTGAAGGGTCAGGTGCAGGTGCTGAATATGTCCGGTGTCTTCATGCTGTCCGCCTGCGCCATGGTATGCGCTGCTGACCACAAGGGGGGGAGGGGGAAGCGCAACGAAGAAACCTCAAGCAGCATGATGGCCAGTGACCCTGCAGTGGCTCCACCCCCACCCATGGCACCCATAGCAGTAAGCAGCTGAGGTAAGGCCTGGGATGGGGATGATGGGACTGGGGGTTGCTCAGCGATGTGAGATAAATACACGATGGGGGAAGAAATGAAGTATGATTTAGACTCAAATTCAATTCACCGTTTATATATGATTTTGTAATTATTTCCCTGTTTTTTTTCGGGACTGAAGACCGCTGTATGAAATCAAGTTTACCAGTGTGACATGCAAACCCCACTCCCCCATGGGAGGAGAGCCGACCAGCAGAACATACAAACCCCACTCCCCACGGGAGGACAGCCAACCAGTGGGACATACAAACCCCACTCCCCTGCGGGAGGAGAGCCGACCAGTGGGATATGCAAACCCACTGCCCTGCGGGAGGAGAGCCGACCAGTGGGATATGCAAACCCACTGCCCTGCGGGAGGAGGCCGGCCAGTGGGATGTAACCCACTGCCCTGCGGGAGGAGAGCCGACCAGTGGGATATGCAAACCCACTGCCCTGCGGGAGGAGAGCCGACCAGTGGGATATGCAAACCCACTGCCCTGCGGAAGGAGAGCCGACCAGTGGGATATGCAAACCCACTGCCCTGCGGGAGGAGAGCCGACCAGTGGGATATGCAAACCCACTGCCCTGCGGGAAGAGAGCCGACCAGCAGGATACTCAGTCCTCCCTCTCCTGACCAGCCCCCCCCGAGCGACCAAAGTCCAGTCCCAAACCTGGGTCGCTGGCATAGCGAGCAGTAGTGCTACCGCTGTGCTACTGGGCCCATTATCTAGATTTTTTTAATTCTATTTTTTGTCCCTCTGATTTCCCTGTACCTCACCCACATCTCCTCAAAACCCACCTGTGCTGTATGGCTCCATAACCCCCAAGATTTCAAATCTTCACTACGTTCTCAGGAAAGAAAAGACCATTAAAAAACAATAATAATAACTGAATGGGGTGGGCCCTGTGGTATGGCTGCAGCGAGTCACGCGCTACCTGGGTAAACGGGGTTCATGTGCAATGCTCAGAGTCCCACAGCACGGCTAGATTAGGGGGTGGAGGGTGCGCTATTGGGCAATGGAGGTGTGGTGCTTAGTTCTCATGGAGTGATGAAGGGTGCAGGCTGCCTTGTTTTCACACCACCCGGCCAGTCAACCACAGAGCAACACTGGCCATGAAAGCAGCCACTCACCTGCCACAAGAACGTGTAGCGACAGTAACAGGAGACAGAGACATATTGGGGGAGAGACAACCTGCCACAGAAAAGGTATAGCCATGGTAACAGGGGACAGAGACATGGGAGGAGACAACCTGCCACGACAGAGTATAGCCACGGTAACAGGGGACAGAGACATGGGGGAGACAACCTGCCACAAGAATAAAATATGTACAGTAACAGGGTACAGACACGTGGGGGAGAACCTGCCACAAGAAAGGTATAGCCATGGTAACCGGGACAGAAACATGGGGAGACAATGGGTGTTTTCCAATGAGTCGAGTAACCAAAAATAAATAAATAAATAAAGTTGACATCGCCCACTCAAAGGCTCAAATCCATATAGACTAATTTTGGAGTAAGGGCCCCATTTTCAGAGCTGGACGGCTGTGCGCACAAACCAGGTGCACTGCACGCAAAAATAGGGCCAGCCAGCTCTGGCACCACATTCAAACAGCACAATCCGAACTGACTGCACTATCTGTTTGAATATCGGACTCTGGTAGCACGGCCCACAGCAAGCTGTCACCATGTTTGGAGCAGTACTACCAGAGGGCGAGACTGAAGACCGCCCATACAGGTAAAGCACTGCGCACACTGGTGAGCACCGTGGCCCCCAGCCCAAACAAGCTAATGAGCCCACTGGGCATGCACGGTGCTACGGGGTCATTTGGATGCCCATTATGGGTCATCAGCATGTGAACACCTCGCCCGAGTGTGCAGGGCCAGGTCCCCCCCCCCAAGCCCTGATCCCTGTCCCCATATAAACATATAATGCACATTGGTGGTGTAGTGGTCCCTCTCGAGCCTCAATCCCTTCCCCAGTATGCCATGCGTAATCCTTGGTGATCTAGTGGTCCCTCCAGATCCCTTCCCCGGCATGTCCTGTATAGTTCTTAGAGGTCCCTCCCGAACCCTTCCCAGTATGTCCTGTACGTTTTTGTCAGTGTCAGTGGCTCAGTAGGTAGCACACACACCTCTGAGGCCGGGAGATCAGAGGGATGTGGGTTCAGTTCTCACATCTAGCACTTGGGTTAATATCCCAGTACTGACACTGTGGTGCAGCATGAGGGGGTGCTGCACTTCTGAGATGCCGTCTTTCAGATGAGACGTTAGACCGAGGTCCCATCTGCCTGGACTGGTGGTAGTTCAGGTGGATGTTAAAGATCCCATGGCACTTATTGAAAAAAAGAGTAGGGACATTTCCCCGGTGTCCTGGCCAAATTTCCCTCATTCACTAAAAATACTACCAACAGCTTAATCTGGGTCAAGGTCAGTTGGCATTCATCTGTATTCCCCTCCCCCCAGGTCATGCCTGAAGATAGGCAGGATTTGTCTAGTGCACTTACCCAGTCAACAAAAACTAAACCTTAACTAAACTAAAACTAACTAAAAAGTATAATCCTTGGTGGTCTAGTTGTCCTCCTGAGCTCCAGCCCCTTCCCCGGTAAGTGTTCTACAATCCCTGGTGGTCCGGTAGTCCCCCCCCCTTCCATTCTCCAATCAAAATCCCAACCCAAGTTAAAAAAAAAAAACAAACAAATAAAAACTTTTCCTGGTAGTCTAGTGGCCTCCCACCCTGGCAGGTAGTAACAACACCTCCCCACTAACCCAGCGACTGGCACAGCCCTCCTCCACCATGGGGCAGTCACCGACTGAACTGTCAATGGCGTACTGTACACGCCATTGACAAGTTCAGTTGGTGACTGGCCATGGGGGTGTGAGGAGGGCTGTGCCAGTCGCTGGCATGGGCTGGAGAGGGGGGAAACGGGGTGGTGGGTCACTACCTGCCGGGGTGGGGCCACCAGACTACCAGGAAAAATGTATTTACTTGGGTTGGGATGGTGATTGGAGGACAGACATTGGGGAGGGGGCGCCACTGGACCACCAGGGATTGTAGAAAAATTACCGTGGAAGGGATCAGTGCTCAGGAGGACCACTAGACTGATTTACCAGCCCTTAACAGTACGCAGATGGGTCTGTGCACTGTTAAGGGCTGGGTTTCAGAAATATTAACCGGCGCTGCTGCTGGTGGCCGTTTAGCGCTTCTGAAATCTTTCAATATCAAGCTGCACCACATATGCATGAGGGAACCCTCATCTGTATAGGCGCAGCACAATATTTCGCCCAACGGCACTGTCAGAGGTGCATCATATATGTATGAGTCTTTTGAATATGGGCACGCCCCCGGCAGCTGGCACTATTCCAGGTTAGCGCAGCAAAACCCTGGTTTGTGCCATACTAACCTTTTGAAAATAAGGCCCCCAAGTGCCATATCTGAAATCGGCTTTCTACCATAGACATAAAATGGGAGACACTGGCTGGTGGACAAGGCTCTAAGTAACCGCCACCATACAAAATCTGGGTAGTCCAAATAATTTTTTTTATTGATTTCTTTTTACTGAGGTATTAGACAAGGAAAAAAAACCACAATCGTACTCCAATGTGCATTTCATGAGCAGCCAGAATATGCATTAGTCGGTACATCACATGTAAATGGATGTCTGCCACACACTGCCTCTTGTTATCACTAGCCAGTGGCTATCACAACAGTGAACCCGAGGCAATCAACACATGGAGCCCTAGTGCAGCCAATGCTTGGGGAAAATAGCCAGGAAAGTAGAAAATAAGCGGGAACTGCTGTCTAACCTGCTTGAATAACACTACTGATGTAATCTGCAGGATCAGATCAAAAAAGGGGTTCCCACAGAGCTCCAATATGAAACAAAATGGAATTTTAAACTTTTATTACAGAAGCAAAATATGCAGATGATCCCCTACACCTTAATTATAAATCAGTACTGTGTGTTTTAGCTTACCACCACGACAGGAGAGGCGCTAAAAAGGTAACAGAATCGGAATCAGCCACAAAACACACACACACAGGTCAGTACGCATTTCTCCCCGTGATAGCTTCCCACTGTTGTAGCAGAGGAGAATGCCACAAAGATATACCGTGGCCATGATTGTCACACAGTATGTCATGGAGGCGACAAGTGCACTAGTATTATACTGCGGGCCTGAATTTGGTTACTGCTATACTTTCACAAGCACAAGGGACAAACTTAACTGCCCGTGATACTTATATTTATAAAGATCAGGTAAGTCATACCCTGCGCCTGCCCCCCAAGGAAAAAAAAAAAAACCTAGAGAAATACAGAAGGGTAGGGGTTAAACTCAGTACTAATCAGTTGGTAGGAAAATGAAAACCTTATTCCAATCCCTAGGCACATGTGTGCAGGCTGTTTCCAAAGCAGACAGTATACCTTAAGTAAAAACAGATTTTGCCAAAACTGCTTTCCAAGGGGGTACTTACTACATCATCCCTAACAATTAATCTATGGAAAATGCACTAAATCCTGGGGTGGGGGCAGTCACAGTACTTAGTTTACAAACACTTTTTCCTTTCCACCATACACCCCTCGTCTCATATGTACTGAGACGGACATGTGACCAAATTAATCTAAACAGCTCCCAGGTCACATGTCCAGGCAGGTCTTCTGAGAAATACAGGCTCAATGTAAAGTTCCCAAGAGCTCATCTAAGCTGCAGATCCAGCCAGATGTGAGGATAGAATTGTAAACACCTCAGACTTCTTGCAAAACAAGGGTGTAAAGCTGGACAGAGGATGTTCTAGGTGTGAAGGAGGACAGTTGGCTCGGATGATGTCATCCACACTCATCATTTCAGACATCTTGCAAAACAAGGTCGTAAAGCTGGATGAAGAATGTTCTGGGTGTGAAGAAGGCCAGCTGGCCCAGATTATTATTATTATTAACACACACACACACACACACACACACACACACACACACACACACACACACAGTGGAGGAGAGTAGGGAATTGTGTCACTCAAAAGGATGAGGCCACTCCCCACAGCCAAAAGGAAGAAATTAGGGAGCCAAGGGTCAACTCTCTCTCTTTTTCTCTCTGGAACACTCAACAATGGATAAAAGGGGAGCCCTACTGCAGGTAGAAGTACAGCTTATGGAACATGTCTTCTGTAGCTAGCAGTAGGTAAATTAAGCAATAATGCCCGACAGGGTGTGTGTTGTATTGGGATAACGTCACGCCTCAGGTGGTTGGGCACGAGGCCACAGGCCAAGCGCATCCAATACCTGAGGCGTGACATTATCTCAGTACAACACACACCCTGGAGGGCATTATTGCTATTATCACAATGGCTTGTTGTAATACAGAATAAAATAATTTTACAGAATGTTTTTGTTAGTGTGGAAAAATATTTTTGTTTCTTAAGAGAAGATGTAAAAAAGAGTAACTAATAGTCATCATGGTCCTCTACCTTGGTTCACAGTGCTGAGACTAGACCCGTGATGTTGTGCAGGGATAACATCATAGGTCCAGTCCCAGACTGACCAATCAGAGACCAGGATTCTTTCTTGCCATTGTATAATAGGATTTAGGTGAGGAAAGTTCAGATTTTTCTATACATCAACTGTCTGTGTAACATGCTTTATTTTCTGTTTCTTAGTAAACTGGTAATTATTTTGTCTGACTATAAATATATCCTGTCAGACAAAAAGTATTACCAGTTCCCCACTCCATGTGTGTGTGTGTTTGAAATTGCACCCTCACATCTGCCAGGATCTCCAGCTTAGATGAGCTTATGGGAACTTTACACTGAGACAGTATTTCCCATAAGACCTGCCTGGACATGTGACCTGGGAGCCATGTTTGGATTCCACTTCCAAATAACAGAACTTATCATAACTACACTAACAAAATAAATTAATAGATCTGGTCATATGTCCGTCACATGTAGCAACAACCGCTACAGCTGCAGGCTGAGATGTACAGCCAAATATTACAGCAAACTTAGTAAATAGCACACCACAGTATTATACAGTACTTAGCAGGTAATACACCACAGTATTATAGAGCCCTCACAATGAGGTAATGCACCACAGTATTACCGAGTGCTTAGTAAACAGTATATCACAGTATTAGAGCCCTCAAACTGACGTAATACACCACAGTATTAGAGCCCTCACACCAACATATTACACTTGTGTTATAGAGCCCTCACTCTAACGTGTTACACCCCAGTGTTATACAGCCCTCACACCGACATAGTATACCCCAGTATTATAGAGCCCTCATACTGAAATAGTACACCCCAGTATTACAGAACCCTCACACTGACTTAGTACACCCTAGTATTATAAAGCCCTCACAATGACATTACACCCAGTGTTATGGCGCCCTCACACAGACTTATTACACCAATGTATTATACAGCCCTCACACTGAGGTACTACACCACAGCATTATAAAGCTCTCAGCAATAGTACACCACAGTAATTACAGAGACCTCACAGAGAAGCATTATACCACAGTACTGAGTGCTCTGGAAATAGTACACCACAGTATTATAGAGCACTCGGTAGCTAGTATACAACAGTATTAGAGCCCTCACACTGAAGTATTTATTTATTGCACAGTTTTTTGTTCGTCTCACGGAGCGTCCTGGGGAAATGGGAGTACAATAGTTGAAACAAAACATTCAACAATACAATAGAGTACCTATATGGTAAACATAGCTGGCCTTGGTAAAATACAGCGATATAACTACACATACAGGTAGAGGGAATTGCAAAAAGAAATTGAAAGTACATGGAGTACAAATTGAAATTAACATTGAGTGGTCTAGCAAGGAGTGGGGCTAGGAGCAACAGCCAATAGCACATTACTGTCAGCATCACTATTACTATACCCCAGTATTAACGAGCACCGCCACTATTACCACAATATTAACAAGCACCGCCACTTTACCACACTATTACTACACTCAGTAGGCAATGCACCACAGTATTATACAGCCCTCACACTAAGGTATTATACCACAGTACTAGAGAGCACTCAGTAGGTAGTACACAATATTAGAGCCCTCACACTGAGGTATTACACCACAGTACTGTGGCGCCCTCACACTGAGGTATTACTGAGCCATGAGTAGGCAGTACACCAGTTTTATACAACCACCAGTGAGGTAGCACCCCATAGTATTAGAGCACTTAGCAGGTACTATACAACAGTATTAGAGCATTCAGTTAGTAGTACACAATCCATAATACTACAGAGCGCTCATATAGTACTAGATATTAATATAGAATGCTCAATAGGTAGGGTACTATCCCCATACTACAGAGCGCTCAGTAGGTAGGGTACTATCCACATACTACAGAGCGCTCAGTAGGTAGGGTACTATCCACATGCTACAGAGCGCTCAGTAGGTAGTGTACTATCCACACATTCCAGAGCGCTCAGTAGGCAGCGTACTATCCACACACTACAGAGCGCTCAGTAGGTAGCGTACTACCCACACGCTACAGAAGCGCTCAGTAGGTAATGATACTACCACCACGCTACCGGCGCTCAGTAAGTAGCGTACTTTTCCACACACTACCGGCGCTCCAGTAGGCAGTGTACTATCCACACACTACCCGGCGCCAGTGGGTAGGGTACTATCCACATACTACAGAGCGCTCAGTAGGTAGTGTACTATCCACACACTACAGAGCGCTCAGTAGGTAGGGTACTAGCCATTAATATTATAAAGCACTCAGCAGATAGCATATTATCCATAGTATTACAGAGCACTCAGTAGTGTACTACCCATAATATTACAGCGCGCCTGGTAGGTAGAGTAGTATCCATATTATAAAGTATTCAGTAGGCAGCATACTAACCATAACATTATAGAGCTTACAAGTATACAGGTGTATCGCCTCAAAATTTGCACTACCAAAAATCATAACACAGCAATGAAGGGAAGCTTCAGGCTACAGCTATAACTGACTGGAATGGAACAACCTAAATGCACCAACTCACAAATTATTCTAGTGGACCAATCTACAACGTAAATAAAAATGTAGCACTTACTGTATCTGTCGCCCCCCCTGCCCCATTCTGACCACACCTTGTACCTTTCACATTTACCATTAATAAAATGTTATTCCCACAAAAATGCTACTAGCAATTCAAATGCAGCCTTGATTACTGCAGCTGCCAATCAAATTATTTTCTGCATTGCTGTAATTTCTGCAATTTAACACTTTTCTACAACTGTGGTAACCTTTTTCCCTGCAACTGCAGTATCTGTCCGACAGCTGCAATAAACAACTGAAACTGAATACTAACCATTTTGAGATATTGCCCTTCAAACCTCTGGGATTGCTTTTTTTCTCTGTGTATATTTTAGCTTATATGTAACTAGTCCTGCTGGACTACGTTAACCTGTTGACTACTGCTATGCTCCCTGGGACCTCTGTTAAAACAAGATGCTGCATCACATGGGGATATCCCAGATTGAGTACAAGCTGCGTTAGCCTCCCAGACTTGGTGACTCGTTGCTTTTTTTTTTTTTTTATTAACACAGCAATATACTTCCACAGCTGCAATATTCACGGGTCTTGGGTCTGGGACCTACTGTTTTTTGTCCTGGACCAGTAAGAATGATTTTCTTCTGTGGCCCAATGAAGACTGGGGAACCATCACTGCAGGCATCTGGCACTGATGAAGGAGGATTACACTTTTGTTGACATCAAGGTGGATTACTATTTGTACACAGTAAGCTGAAAACTAGTTTTTGCCCAAGTCAATCACTTTCACTGCAAAGATTCTGTAAGGTTTTCTATCCCACATACTGCCACTTTCCCCATTTTGAAGCATACCCATTAACCTTTTGATGCTGAAATGAAGGACACAGACACTAAAAATGAGGGACACATCCTCAAATATGGAAATACAAGCTCAGAACACTGTGGAAACCACTGTGTTTACTTGTACAATGTTTACGTTTTAATTTACAGGGTTTGCGTTAACGTGATACTGACGTCCCCCTTGGGCAAAACTCCCATTTTTTGATGCACTACTTTGAAAGCACTGCATCTGCTTTGATGCAGCCCTTCTTGGCTTAATTGGTGCTGCTGTCCCTTTAAATGCACTGTCCTAAGCTTCTCCGTGGGACACAGTGAGGCGTGATGATGAGTCCCATTTTTTTTAAACATATATAGATGACTGCGATTGGTGAGGTGTCAGTAAGGGGTGGGGACCCAACTGAGTAGGAGTGGCAAAGTAATCAGCATGGGTAGCGATTTGTTAAGTCTGGGGGCAGTATGTGGGCTGGCATTACTTTGCTTGTTGACATGATCTGTGGCAGCTGAACCAGCAAGGAAAAGTCGGTAGCCTTGTCTGTGTGGGTCTGGGAGAAGAGCCGCAATCGGGTGAACAGAGTACGGAGGAGCTAGGTGATTTGGTTATGCGATACGCTTCGAGGAGCAGCAGCCAAGACAGTGCCCAGTTCGGGCAGATCCCACCCAAGAGGTAATGGGGTCAGACGGAGAAAAGGAACCAGTGTAGCTTCTGTGTGTGGGTCTGCTGGTCCGGGGAGTGTGTCAGGATAGTGCCATATTGGAGACTGGGTGATGGTCATAGATTGCCAACATTAATTCAGAGGGATACAGACTGTAAGCATTACTGCAGCGAGGGGAAGGTGAAGCCAAACATTCTGTTACTCTACTCAGTGCCTACAGTAGTACAACCCTCCCCTGCTGCATGATGGAAAAGTGATCGAGAGACCAACTTCCTGCGTTTTTTTATGGCTGATGAATAAAAAAAAAAAAGTTTATGGTTGCTAGATGACTGCCTATGCCTGCCCCATCATCATCAGGAAAAGCAGGGGTACTTTCTGCGTGTGACCTGGCAACCAAAAACTGCGTTTTATTTTAGTAGACTGCGCCACAGACTGCCTCGCGCTGAATCCGATTCAGTCTGTGGAGCAGTCGGGTGGCCAAGGCAAACAGAGATTGTACCTCCACTTTTACTAGTATGATGTGGCAGCTGCATGCATTTACATCCAACAGCCGGTAACTTGTATTTTTTGTATTCCTTGACAACCTGACAACTGAAAACACAAGGAGGTCTCTCGCATCACTTTTCCATGTCTTGCAAGGCAGAGTACTACTGTACTGATGAGGCATGGCAGTAACTTGTGTTTGTTACTATACAAGCAGTTTGGTGGCAGGGAAGGCTTCCTAACAGTATCAGAAGTACAAATGAGGCGTCTAAGCTTCCGCCTCAATCTCCCATCATTCAGCCTGCCTACAACTTGGCTCCGTGTACCACATGGTGTGTTCTTATGTTGCACAGGTGGTACACTGATCTGGAACTTAATATGGCTGTTTAGAGCGCGGGATATCAATCAGTTACTGGCAGTCAGACAGTTCGGATCGTTGAGCGGCTCGGATTTACTTTGCGTTGTACCTGTTCACAACTTATAGACCATTTAAAAAAAAACCTTTGTTTTGATGAAACATTCTCCAGTTGTGGAGAACTCTGTTGTATCTTCATTATTACTAATTTCTGGTGGGGCAGAGTGAGCTTTTGAATGAGAAAGGAGCAGTTAGTTTGTCCAGCTACACAGCCTGAGAGGGCCATGCAGTCTGTGGGGCTAGAGGGCTGTATTTCTCTCGAGGACCATCTGGCGTTCAACCAATCTGCAATTTAAAAACATACAAACTAGAAGAAAAAAAAAAAAAAAAAAAAACAGTTGTGGCTACAGATTTCAGCCCTGAATATCATTATTGCAGAGTGCAAGCAGCAGATAGTACCCGACAAAAACCTATGTCAGGCCATTTTTTTTTTTTTTATTTTTTTGGTAGGAGGAGGGGAATACAAGAAATCTTGAATTTGGGAGGACATGGAAGAAGGGTTCTAAGTGAGTGATCTTAGTATGTGAAACTTGATAAACAAATCTCCTACCTACTCTTGCTCAGATAAATAGTTTATTTACTAACTTCAACTTGGTAGCACTAGTTGTACCAGCTGGGTCAGCCTTATAAATAATTTTCATTAACAGCTCAGCTTGCCGTTGGGGGCTCAGGTCTAACGGTCTATTTTTCTACTATTACTACTGCATTTTGATTGACAAAATATTCAAGTCTCTGCTCTCTAAGAGCCCAGCTTGCTGTTTTGGGGGGCTCAGGTGGTCTAAAAATAATTCATAGTGTACTGCTTCTAAATTTTGACTTTAAAACATAATTATCTACTTCAGCTGTTATGGCGGGGTGCACAGCGTTCTTAAAAATAAAAAATACATACTGCTAATACAGGTTAAATTATCAGTAAAAACACAGTATATTTATAGCTTCTGGCAAGCTGATACATAAACCTTTTAAATAAAAGTCATTGTTGTTTTTCATGGACATTTAGAATGTTGGTGCAGTGACCAACTTTTGGCTTCCGACCCCCTACTCTGGAAGCAGGGGGTCAGACTGACTGATTTCCGACCCTAACAGAAGGACTGAATTTAGCACCTTACAATATTGTGACTTTCTGCTTTAAAGTCTAAATTTACAGTACATTATCTGTGTGGGCAAAAACTTTTCCATAAGGGACACAGCAATTTTGAGGGGTAAAATAAAGGACTCCCTCATAATCGGGGACAGATGAAAGGTATATTTTGAAGGCAACATAGAGTCTGACGGCAGATAAGGACCACTTGGCCCACCCAGTCTGCTAGTGTCCCTCATTTCGGTGGCAAGGGGCGTTCCTCCACGGTTCTGCCTGGCTCGCATTTCCTGATGCAATTCCCAGCTGATAACATCCTGTTAGCCTCAGCCTTCCACCACTGCCGGCTGTCAAGGCTTGGGGCGTGTCCTGCGCCATCTAACCAAACTCTGGCCCCCTGCTCCATGGCAGTGAACCACAGGAGGGGCCCCAGGGGATGGTGCAGCCTCGAGTTAGTGGTCTACATAAAGCAAGCAACAGCAGCCACTCCGTTCACAGGCCTTACACACAACGGTAGCCATGCTAGAGTCCCAGTGCTGACTTGCTGGGGCTGGGCACTGCAGGGGTAGGCTGTCACCTGCCTGCACCCCCCCAAATCATCACATTATAATGGGGCCCTCAGGCGGGGCTCATTGCTATACCGAGCGTAGCATGCACTGCACCCCCATTCCCACCTCCCTCCCTTACCGCGTTCCAGCGTGCAGGCAGCTGAGCAAGTTCCCGAACGGAACCACCGTTACCTGCAGTTGCGGCTAACACACGAGTTTTCTCTCTCTCTCTCCTCCTTTCCCAGCAATGCGCACCGCCGCGCCAGGAGCGAACTGCAGAGGGTGGGCCCTGCCGACCTGGACTAAACCATCTACCGGGGGAAGCACGGCAGGAACTGACGTCTCTGAAGTGGAAATACGTCTTCTAGCTCGGCGGCGAGAGGCGTGGGGAAGGGGACCGGCACCCCCACCCCTAGTAGCTAGAAATGGAATATACCTCGGCATTAACCATTTCAAACATAGGGAGACCAAACCGGATATTTGGAACGTCATCGCTCCTGAAACCTTTCAGTGGCACCCTATGAACACACGTACGTTTTTGGGTAGGGTGACTGCGCGGTCACGAGCCAGCAACAACTCGGATCTGTTCGGCGAGGTCAGCCTCAATACGGCTCTCGCCCGGGCTCGCGTATTCGGGGGCGGGCAAGGCGTCATAAAACGAAACGGTAATCACGCCCCCCCCACCAAAAAAAAAACAAGAAGTCATTGCCCCCATCCCCAAACTTCAAGCGTCTCACGGGGTTAAAAACACCATTATTTTCGGGGCGGTGGCGTAGTAGTCCACCACATTCATAATTAGTTACAAGTACACGAACGCTGCGCTTCTAATCGAAAGAGACCGTAACGTACTGCGGTTAGACTGGTCCAGGACCGTGCCCCCCCCAGTAATGAGATGGAGTCCCTCACCTGGCAACGAGGACCTTTTGGTGGGACAGGGTAGAGCATACCACTCCAGTTCCGCGGGGGGAGAGCATGGTATCCCAACAACTGGCAATCCCCTCACGAAGACACGTTTTCTCTCTTTTAATGCACTGTAGTCGGCAGGATGATTTGCCGGTAGCTAAAACGGATTCCTAACATATTCTTTAAAAGACTAAGGAATGTGGCCGTTGGGGGGGGGGTAAGCCGGAAGTGACGTCCTTCGCACCTTCCTCAGCCGCAAGCGGTGGAATTTTGGGGGGAATGAGAACTGGAAGAATGGAGGGCAGTTGGAGGGACTGTATGTAGACTAGCCTGGCTGGTGTGGCGTGGGCCCGACTGGTTTAGGGCTCCAGAACTTGCCTAGTGACACTAAGTGAGGCTGCTGCTTCAATGTCGGAGACAGCAGGTAAGGCAACACAGCTGCGACAAACCAGGTAGGGAGGGTGGCCCAGCCTACTTCTAGACTTAGGGGAACTGTCCAGCCTCCTTTCACCCAACTCTTGCAAATGTGTCTAGCAGTTTCTGCTCCTCTGACACTTTTCTGAAGCCTGTAAGGCAACTCCATTTTTCCAAAGATTGCTGTGCCCCTCTCCCCCTCCCACAATACTTCTTAATCTCCAATCACCAGTAGTGTCAGTTCACTAGATACACAGAGGTTGCAAACGCCCATTTCACGGAATCATTGTGGGTTGCGAAGCTCCTCCACCCACTAAATGTTCTATAAAAAAATGCTAAGAAAACATTATTTAGGGGTTGCAAAGAAATCATAGGGGTCTGGATCACAGCCCCTGGCTGCTCCTAAATGACGCCCCTGCCAATCACATAAAATATGGGGCTCCTCAAATACTAGAGATAGAAGCGCAGACCCAGTGAAAGGTGGTGCTTTTATGTTTATAAGCTTTGCTGTTATTTGAGAAATGTTGATAACTATAAATTTTTGCTTTCAAATCTTAGTGTAGCATGTGGAACAACACCCTCTCAGTAATGGGCAGAGGACTAAGTGGTAAAATAATGGGTTGTTCCTTGTAATGGGGACAAACTGACAGGTGATTTCCACACCCACATAGAGATGACGGTTACTCTTTTTAAAGTTTTCCCAATTTGACAACTGATTCAGATCAACCCAAAACAATTATGTTCATAAGCACAATGCCATAACTTTAGTATAAGAAAACATTCTAGACAGATACCGCAACTTTATTTATTGTTGACTGGGTAAGTGCACTAGACAAATTCTGCCTATTTTCAGGCACGACCCGGGAGGGGGATACAGATGGATGCCAACTGACCTTGAACCAGATTAAGCTGTTGGTGGTATTTTTAGTGAATGGGGGGCATTTGGCCAGGACCCCGGGGAAATTCCCCCAGTCTTTTTCGAGAAGTGCCATGGGATCTTAACATTCACCTGAACTACCACCAGAACAGGTAGATGGGACCTCGGTTTAACGTCTCATCCGAAAGACGGCACCTCCTGAGTACAGCACCCCCCTCATGCTGCACTACAGTGTCAGTATTGGGATATTAACCCAAGTGCTTGTTGGGATAGAACCCACAGCCTTCTGATCTCCCGGCCTCAGAGGTGAGTGTGCTACCTGCTGAGCCACTGACACTGTAACTTTGATAAATATATAATATATATATTAGTTATTTGTATCTGTTTTGTGTTTTTTTAAACATGGAAGGTAAATGCAACATGAATTAAAATGCTAATGTACAGTACAAAATATGTACTGCAATAGTTGACCAACTAAGCATGGAATGAATACGGGGTATGAAATAAGCTGAAAAAATTGGTTAGCAGTTTTACATGTGAGCGTGCTAATCAGCTGTAAAAACGCATGCCGCTTGACACAGAATGGTTAACAAAGTTTAAAAATATATATAATTTACTTAATTTTTCTTACCCCAGGAGTCCTTTAGCATAAGTAACTTTTTTTGCACTTGGCTGGCAAGGTGCAACTGCCCCGGAGGTGTGCCTTTAAGAGATATTTAAATGAGCTTAGGGCCAAGCCAATCAAAAGACAGGAGGGGGTGAGAGCTGTTGAAGGCTTCAGAATTTGCAGTGGATTTCAAATTTAAACAGTGCCTGGGGGTATTCTGTCTAGATTGGCAAGTACGAGGAAACCTTTTTTTGTTATATTACTGGACCTTGGTATCATCTGTGTCAGGACTGTCAGTAAGGGTTCAGCAGCCACCTGTATGCAGTTGAATATTAGTGGGTTTCTATTAAGATTGGCACTGTTATAGATCCCAGTTCTACAGCGAAAAGAAAAAAAAAGCACTAGAAATAGACAAGAGTTTATTAACTGGGGAAGGACTGGCCGGTGACATTTTCACAGCAACCTGCACTCAGGTTGTAGGTCCAGGACCGGTTTGCTTTGCTTTACTTGGCAAACATAGCAGACAAACCTTTGATTATTATGGCTGAGGATAAATCAAAGGCTTCTGATGAGGGGCCATTCAAAAGTACTAATACCAAAAGCAGAGGTGCTGAGGAACCCTCCAGATCCCACCCAAAAAAATAAAGCTTCCATCAGCTCCTTCCTACCATCTCTTTGGAATAACATGCACAAAGTACTTAAACTCTCCCACCTGTCTAGCCCCTATGTATTCAAACAGCTGCTCTACCGATACCTGAAAACTGCATGCGACTGCTTCAGGTAATCTTCAACACATAACCTGAATACTCCCTTATTTTATGGATACACCTGGCCTTCCTAGTCCTCCTGTCGGCCAGCAGTTCCTCGCTGTAACTACCTCCCTCCAAGCTCCCTCTCTTCTTTCCCTGTGGCAATCCCCCTGGAAGACTCCCATCATAGCAGGGTTGCCCCTCTTTCCCTCCATGTGTCTTTACCATCCTGTTTCCCAACGTCACCTCTGTGTTTTTGCCATCCTTTCCCTCCTCGCTCTTTTACTGTCACAAAACACTTCTATGATGGTTTAACTGTGTATTTACTAAGCTTTGTTGTCTAAGATTTGCTCCAGTTATCAACCTATCATGTAATTTTCTTTTTTAAAACTATGCTGTTCTCTTGTCTGCTATGTCATGATTTGATGTTATAAACTGTAAATGTAATTTGTTCTGTGTGCCCAGGACCATCTTGCAAATTAGTTCGCTCAGCAATGTATTTGCCTGGTTAAATAAAGTTTGATTGATTGAAGTTCCTTGCAAATTGAAAAATAATAAGAGTGACGAAAAAAGGAAGCTTGATCAAGCCTCTGATGAAGTGGCTAAAAAGAAACTCTGCAAGACAAATATGCTCCCGTTGCTCCTGGGAAAGCCAGTAGTGAGACAACAGGCAGCTTAAAGCATACAGAAAAACAAAGCACTTACAAAACTGCACAGGTTCTTCCGTCAGTGCAAGATACGAAAAAAGCATGGCAACTGTTTCAGACCCTTCAAAAGATGGGTCCTCAATTTACTGGTACTGTCAAGCACTCTTCCACAGTTCTCTTCTGTAGACTGTGAGGGTGACGCAGATGATGATCAGTTTTATGATGCCCCTGACATGGATTTTGAGGACCTTGAGCCCCAGGAGTCCCGGACCCTCATCTTGGGGACCCCCGGGTGACCACAAGGATCCTTCCTCTATGTTTACATTTATACAAAATATACTGGACACCCTGGACTTCCCTATGCAGGAGCCCAACCGGGATGTCGATGAAGAAGATTATAGGGAGATGAAGGGTCTTTCATCCTCAAAGACCCTGGTCGTCCCTGTTTATAATGCATTTAGAAAAAATACCAAGAAGGTGCTTCAACACCCCACTTCAATATCAGGGGTTGATAAGCGGCTTGAGAGAAAATATAAATTGTCTAAACATGGTACCGAGTTCCTGTCTGCACACCCTAGCCACGAGAGTATAGTGCAGAAGGCAGCTTGTGAGAAAGCTGGAGTCTCCTTGTCCTCCCCTCTCCCCAGACAAGGATTCCAAAAAAATTGATTTTATAGCGAAGGAAATGTATGCCACAGCTTCCCTGCTTCTCAGGCTTTCTTCTTACATGGCATTCACAGCCAAATATCAGAAAGCCCTTTGGAAATCTGTCCAGGCTGTCGCCCGCAATGGATCAGATTCTGTGGTGCAGGAGCTGGTGGATACGTCAAAAACTGCCCTACTATGTACCAATTCCACATGGCAGATGACAGCTGTGATGCAGCCTCTAGGGCGATGGCCCATGCCATCTCTGTGAGACGCCTTGCCAGGCTTAGAACAACCAGTCTGACCACAGACACTCAGAACAAGGCCATGGCTTTTCCCTGTGATCAAAATATGTTGTTTGATTACAGAACCAATGACTACGTGAAAAAAGTTGATGAGTACAAGGCCTTCTGGCAGAGCCACTCATCCAAGCCTAAGCCCACCACCCGTCAGAGATCCCGTCCCAGGTGCAGTAGGTGGCAGACATTTTGTTCCCAGGCTTTACAGTCCCTATCCCCAGTCTGACTTTGGTTAGTACAGGGGGTCTTTCAGAGACAGAGGCAGAAGGGGCCAGAGAAGAGCCACCTCTGCCCAACCATCTGCCTCTTGGTCTAAGTTCTGATGTGAGTGTCCATGTTGTCTCCCCACTTCCAGCTGGAGGCAGACTCTCCCACTATCTTCAGCACTGGTCCCTCATCATGTCGGACAAGTGGGTGCTGGAGATAGTGGAGAAGGGTCTGTCATTACAGTTCAAGCAGCTGCCAGACCTCAAACTTATCCAGGTGTCAAAACCTCTGTCCCCAACACAGATACCACTGTTGGAAATGGAGGTACAAAACCTTATGGCTTTATGAGCAGTGGAGATGGTCCCCGCCCACGAGAAGGGCAAGGGCGTCTACTCCAGGTATTTTCTGACACAAAAGAAAACTGAGGAGTGGTGACCTATCTTATATCTCAGATATTTAAACAAACATCTGAAAAGAACAAATTCAAAATGGTCACCCTGTCACTGATCATACAGTCCTTACAGCAAGGAGACTGGCTAGCCCCCCAGACTTAAAGGACACCTACTTCCACATACCCATAAGGAGATCTCACAGGAAGTTTCTCAGGTTCAAACTTCCTTCGGGTCACTATCAGTTCACCTCAATGCTCTTTGGTCTGTCCTCGGCCTCAAGAGTCTTTACCAAGTGTCTCGCAGTGGTAGCAGCACATTTCAGGAGACTGGGTGTCGCTCTCTACCCCTATCTGGATGACTGGCTCATAGTAGGAAAGTCTCCTTGCCAGGTCAAGGAATCTCTTTCCTTCACAGAACGCACTCTGAAGTCTCTGGGTTTCCTGGTAAATCTAAAGAAATGTCACCCGGAACCCACCCAGTTGCTCACCTTCATAGGGACAAGCTAGACACTCAGAAGGGATATGCTTCCCTCCCGTAGGAAAGAATTCAGAGTTTCCTTTCCGTGACAGATTCTTTTGCCTGGGGACAGCCAAGACCAGCCAGACATTTCCTTAAACTTCTGGGACATATGGCCTCTATGACTGCAGTAGTCCCAGGGGTCAGGTACAGGATGAGACTCTGCAAGCCTGTCTCAGAGCTCGCTGGTCTCAGAGAAGCAGCACATTTTCAGAGTTGATACCTGTGTTGGAGCAGTTTCTCCAAAACTTGCTGTGGTGAAAGAACCCTGCAAATTTGCAGGCAGGGGTTCCCTCTCAAACTCCTCTTCCCTCAAAGGTGATCACCACAGATGCCTCCCTTTTAGGCTGGGGAGCTCATTTGGAAAGTGCCTCAGTAAGCAACAACTGGACTCCTGAAGTGTCACAGTTGCATATAAATCTTTTGGAACTCACAGCTGTCTTACTAGCTCTCAAAGCTTTCACTCCCAGCATAGACGGGCAGGCGGTTCAAATTCGAACAGACAACACCACTGCAGTGTTCTACATAAACAAGCAGGGTGGTACCAGATCAGGAATACTCTGTTTGGAAGTTCTGGTCTCTAGCATTCTCCCTGGGAGTCAGCCTCCCAGCTATTCACCTCCCAGGCAAACTCAATACTCTGGCGGACGCTATAAGCTGCATCAGTCAAGGCCAGAGCAAATGGACACTGAACAAGCAAGTACTAGCCACAGTGTTCAGATGGTGGGGCACACTAGACGTGGATCTGTTTGCCTCTCCTCTGTTTTCAGCTTCCTCAGTACTGTTGCAGGCCCCCAGTTCCAGGAACACTTCCTCTGGATGCCCTGATCCTGGACTGGTCAGGGAGGTTCCTATATGCATTTCCTCCCTGTCCCCTGATATTCAGGGTTTTGCTGAAACTCAGACAGTAGCCTGCATCGATGATCCTCGTGGCTCTGGACTGGCCCAGGAAAGACTAGTACCCTCTCCTTCTCTCAGTGTCCTGCAACAGGTCCATTTGCCTGCCTTCAACTCACTCCCTGCTGACCCTTTCTCAGACGGGAGTGCAGTACAAAGACATACACTCTTTTCACCTCAAGGCCTGATTCTTGAGGAGTTAGTTTCCATCCTCACAGTACTCTGAACAGGTCCTTAAGATACTGAGGATGGCTAAAAAACGGAACACTAAGAAGACTTATGACGTCAAATGGAAAAGGTTTTCCCTCTGGTGCAAGAGCGAAAAGGTCGACCCCTGTCAGCGTTGGACCCTCAGCTGCTAGACTACTTGGTATACCTACAGGTGTCAGGCTTGAAACCATCTTCACTCAGGCTACACCTGGCGGCAATTTCAGCCTACCTTTTGGTGGGAAAGAAGGAATTATTTTTTTCCCCACAACATTTTTAAACAGTTTTTCAAAGGCCTCTTGCACCTCCAGCCTCCAACCAGGGATCCTGTTCCTCTTTGGAGCCTGAACCTTTGCATAGATGGGCTCATGAATCCACCCTTCGAGCCTATGTCCACGGCCCACATCAAGTTTGTAACTTGGAAGGCTGTCTTCCTGGTAGCCATTACGTCTGCCAGGAGGATTTCAGAGCTACAGGCCATGTGCACTGAGCCGAATTACATCATCCCTCACAACGATAAAGTTGAGCTCAGGACAAATAGGAAATTTCTGCCAAAGGTGGTTTCAGAATTTCACTTGAACCAGACTGTTACTCTGCCTGTCTTCTTTACTGAGCCATCCACTCCTGGTGAGCAAAAGCTCCACAGCTTGGATGTCAAAAGAGCCATCTTTCACTACCTAGAGCATACTAGACAGTCCAGAGGTTCTTCCATTCAGTTGTTCCTCTCCTATGGGGATGTAGGCAGAGGAAGACCAGCTACCAAGAGAACTATTTCTCATTGGTTGGTCTCTTGTATTAGATTCTGTTATGAGAAAGCTGGTCATCACCCTCCAGTGGGGCTCAGGGCCCACTCCACCAGGGGCACTGCAGCCTCGCTTGCAGCAGCAAGGGACATTCCCCTACTGGATGTCTGCAAAGCAGCTACCTGGAAATCTGTGCATACCTTTGTGAAACACTAGTTTGGATGTTCAGACCAGATCTGATGCCAAATTTGGCAGGGCAGTTCTGCAGAGCCTCTTTCCTAAGTAGGTTCTCTGCCCACCTCCAACTTGGTACTGCTTGGTAGTCTGCAAAAAAGTTACGGATGCCAAAGGACTCCTGGGGTAAGAAGAAAAAATTACTCACCGTAGTAATCTTCTTTCTTCCAAGGGATCCTTTAGCATCAGTAAGCTCCCACCCTTCCTCCTCGGTTCACCTGTCGGAAAAGGGCTCTTATGTCACCTTTTACCAAATTTGGAGTTTCTTATTGATGAGTTTTTAGCTCATGTTGCTGTTGTTTCTATTTCCACTTTTGTGGACATTTGCATGTTTTTTGAATCCTGTTGATTCTTTTTCGGGGCATTTGCTCTCATTGTTCCTCGAAAAAATTCTGAAGCCTTCAACAGCTCTCATTCAGCTCACACCCCCTCCTGTCTTTTGATTGGCTTAGCCTTAAACTAATTTAAATATCTCTTAAAGGTACACCTCCGGGGCAGTTGCACCTAGCCAGCTAAGTGCAAAAAAGTTACTGATGCTAAAGGACCGCTTGGAAGAAAGAAGACTATTACGGTGAGTTATTTCTTTTTGTTGGCTGGGTAAGTGCACTAGACAAATTCTGCCCATTTTCAGGCATCACCCGGGGGAGGGGATTACGGATGAAAGCCAACTGACCTTGAACCAGATTAAGCTATTGGTGGTATTTTTGGTGAGTGGGGGGAAATTTGACCAGGGCACCAGGGAAATTCCCCTGCTCTTCTTGAGAAGTGCCATGGGATCTTTAACATCCACCTGAACTACCACCACAACAGGCAGGGATTTAACCAAAGTACCTAAGTGCCTGGTGTGGGGATAGAGCCTACAGCCTTCTGATCTCCCAGCCTCAGAGGTGAGTGTGCTACCTGCTGAGCCACTGACACTATTTTTAATTTTAGTAAACTTTGTTTTTTCCTTAAAACGCTGCCTGAGACATGCTCATTTGTGTGTGATTGGTGGAACAGTCTTACTATTCTAACACAGCTGTTAAATGCTTATTGTGTCACCTTATGCAGCCACGCTAAGAAGGATCGGTGTAAGGATCCAGCAAGGTAAGAAAAATACCCAAGTCTCATTGAGTCAGAAGGGGGGATTTGTGAACCAGGTTAGTTGTGTGCCTGCTGGGTCCAGTATTGCTCTGCTTTCCCTGAAGAGGGTGTGATATTTGGACCTGTTACCTGGGTGTGCTAGCTAAAAAGGGTTCATATTTGACCCCAGGACTCAACTGGTAGTTTGCTTGGACCCTAAACAAATGGGGTATCCCTGGTTTTCCCTTGTTCATGAATCACTCTTCAAGGCTAGGCACTGTGGGGAGCCAGAGGCATGACCCAGGAGTGGGTTTGTGACAGATTTGTCATAAATCTGTCACAAACCCACTCCTGGGGTCAGGCCCTCTGCTCCCACTGTGCCTAATCTTGAAGTGCGATTCATGATCGGAAACAAACAGGGACACCCTTCTTTTTGTTTTGGGACCTAGCAACTACCAGTCTTGAGTCTTGGGGTCAATTATGAGCCCTTTTTAGCTAGCACACCCAGGTAACGGGTCCAAATATCACACTCTCTTCAGAGAAAGCAGCACAATATACTTGGTCCAGCGGGCATACAACCAGCCTGGCTCACAACCCCCTTCCGACTCAATTGAGACGCTGGTATTTTTCTTACTTTGCTGAATCTTTACACAGAACCTTGTTAGCATGGCTGCATAAGGTGATACAATAAGCATTTAACAGCTGTCTTAGAATATTAAGACTGATCCATTATTCACACACAAAATTAGCATGTCTCAGGCAGCACTTTAAGGAAAAGCAAAGTTTACTACAATTAAATATAGTAACTACAATACCAAAACACAGAATATATATACATTAAGGCCCGGATATTCAAAGGGGTTGCACATGGCGCAAAAGAGTTGCGCCAGCGCAATCCCCGCACTGCACCCCAGTGGGATATTGAACAGGCCGCCAGGCACGGTGCAAATCCTAATGTGCCGGGGCGCAATGAAAATGTATGTGGCACAGATGTGGGGGGTGTGCCCATGCATATGCGGCACATCCCAATATTCAGCCTGGGATGTGCGGCGCATGTGTTGACGCAACCCTGCATTGCGCCACATAGGGAGGCTCAAAGTTGAGCCCGTGAATAGTGGGAACAAAACCTGGCCACCCACAGGCAGGCTGCTGTATTGCAGGGTGCAACACAGCAACCGCCAGCCGTGGATGGCTACCCGCCCACCCAGAACACCATCCACAAGCATACATAGCACCCTGGTAATCTAGTGGTACCCCCCTCCCTCCCGTGTCCCCGATCGCTGGTAGCAGTAGTTGAAAACATTCCCTGGTAGTCTAGTGGTACCCCCTCCCTCCCGTGTCCCCGACTGCCGTTAACGTATTGACCTTCTGTCTCTGATAGTCTAGTGGTACCCCCCCACACTCGTTGCCGCAGTCATGGTAAATCTCCGTAAAATAATTCCCTGGTGATCAGTGGCACCCCCCACCCTTCCACCCACACAGAACCCCTTGCCCACCCTGCCCCCATCATCGGTGGGCGGCTGCTACCTGCCCGCATACCGCCCGGCTGCCCGCCGAATGACAGATACAGTATGGGCTTGCAGAGCATACTGTACTAGACAGCCCCAAATATGTGAATGACTTCATGCATGCTGTGCATGGTGCCTGGTGCAATTCGCCAGGCTGCCCTGCACAAGGCATGCAAATAGAGCCATAATGACATGCAAATGGCCCCATTTGTGCCTTGCATATATTATGGCCTCATTTGCATGCCCTCTGCTGAATATCATGGGTGTTGTGCCCAGTGCAACTGTGTTTGTGCTGTTGCATCCCTGTGCTCCCAATCTGTGGCTTGCGCCGGCGCAGGGCCACTGCGCTGTGCACAGTGCCACTGCTCTGTCTGTGCCATATTCAACAGTGCTGTGCCATGGCGCATCACCGTTGAATATCACCTGGTCCTGGCCCCGGCGCATCCCAGTTGTGCTGCGCCCATGCTTGCGCTACTGCCAGGCGCAGTCTGAATTTCCGGGCCCTCGGCTACCATCAGAAAATAAATGGACAATTATAAGCAAACCGCCTTGTACTGAATAACTAATCCTACCCTGATCCTACTCTAGTTCCAGTTGGTAAATGAATGGAATGAAATTACCTATTTTGGCAGAAGTGCCTCTCTTTGAGTCCAGGAACAAAAGTGTCCCTTCCAAGTTCAGAACAAGAGTGTCCGTTCTTTCAGCAGGCTTCACCAGTATCAGAGAGAGAAAGCCCAAAACCGGGCACCGCAAGTAACAAGTGAAAAAAGTATTTATTGTTTCACAAAACTACACTAGTAAACGCAGCCACCCTGCAGTACAAGGACGCAACCTCTGCCGGTTTCGCACTACGTGCGTTATCAGGAGGAATTTGTTTGTTTTACCAGTATCAGAGAGCAGAATGTCCCTCCCGCATTGTGATGTCACAGCTGTGAGCTGCTAGTGTGAGGTCACACAGTCCTACATACTTAATTTGCAACGTGCAGTTACATAGGCCAACAGGTCAGATTACCATTGGATTGGAATCTGCAAATACAGCAATATTTTTTTTAATTGTAACGAGGGTCTGCCTCAGAGTATGGTTTACAACAGCCTTTGATGGTGCAGAAGTATCCGGTAAGGTTAATTCACATATGCTTTCCAAAAACCATCTTCCTCTTGTTATTCTATAAAATGTAACTTTTTATGGCAGTCTTCTTAAGTTCAAAGCACTTGTCTTTTTACAACCTGGTTGTATAGCAGCTACACAGACTCTGCCAGGTAAATGTCAAAAAAGGAAGCTGTAACCAGCTTATCCTCTAGGTCAGTGACAGGGCAGACCATTTTTTTCTTCTCTTTTAAAATCCAGTGTTCCATAAGGCTCTGCTGCTTGGCCTGTTTCCTTAGCAGGACTGCCATACAAAACATAGACTCATTGAAAAAAATGGTTAGTAGTCTATGGTTATGCATTTTTGGAATTGGTTAGCATTACCCACTGTTTTGCGTAGCATTTTGCTATGCTGTACTAGCTATTTCAAACCCTACAATATAAAGTAGAATCTGCATACAAGGGAATATCTCATGTCCTAAATATCAAACCCATTAAAAGTATTTCTGAATGCATCATTAGTAATATCCTATCCACTCAGTCCGGTGGGGGGTTGTCATATCTAGTTCACATAAAATGAAAAACAGATAACAAAAAGTAAAAGATTTTGACTCGGGACTCAGCCACAGCTCAGTGGGGTTGGTTGTGGAGGGATCCTTTGTCGGGTATATCAAATGGCAATGGGTACTTATGTTAAAATACTTTGGGCCAGATATTCAAAACTTTACGCCGGGCAAAAACCGTTTGCGCAGGTTTAGCGTGGGATTAGCGCGGGTCTGCTATATTCAAAAGGCTAAATAACGTGGGCAAACTGCATTAGCGCCGGGCAAAATTATAATGTATGCAAGGGGCAAACTGACATGAATACAGGCGCAATACTATATTCAGCGACTAGCGCGCGCTAAGTGGTTTCATATGCGACTAGCGCGACACTTAGCCGTGGCACATTACCACCCAGGAAAAGCTTGTCTTAATCCTGGGCAATCAGCTTTGCACAACACCATGGCTTTGCCGGGTTTAAGCACAGGTTTGTAATGCACTCTAACAAGGAAATATGACACATAGATAAAGCCAAACATAGAGGAAGCATGCTGCTAACCGATGGCATCACAATGATGCCATCATCTGCCAACAGTCCCAGCCATGCCAGGCAGTAAGTGGTGACCCTGCCGCCAGTGGACAGCATGGCAGTGTGGCCATACAGCACACACCTGCAGACCACACATCTGTGGACACAAGCAGATGCCAGCACACACATGCTGCACTGTGGGCATGGAGGATGTTGAGGGGAGCGTGTATGGGTGGCGAGGCTGTGCCACAGACCAGGTGTGGCCACAAGGCTGGGATACATCATGCAGTGCACATGGGCCAGTATTGGAAATATCCCAACACTAGTATGCCTTTCGGATAATATATGCCCCCCCCCCGGCCACATACTGCACAGCTGTACAACTGCCACAGCACACAAAGCCAGAAATGTACATGTCACTGTGAGCATCCCATGCCACAGGTACAGCATCTGTGGGTCACACAACAGTGTAACAGTAATGTCCACTGTCAGTAAACACCTGCAGATTGGGCCTGTCACTGTGTACAGTGCAGTCATCATCACTGCCCTACACACCATAGGTAGTGCTGTGTCCTTCACACTACTGGCCCCCTTGCTACTGTAGTGTCTGCTGTGCACTGTAGCACGCCCTACAGTGTGACAGTTGCATGCAGCACCACCACCACCTGTGCCTATGCTGTCTTGTCCCCTGGTACAATATGCTATGCTATGCTGTACTGTTTACATGTAGCCTGCAGCTATCATCGTGCACTGCCAGACTGACCTACAGGTGGAGCTGCGGTTGGACCTGGTCAGCCCTGTACTTCAGACCGACCTACAGGTGGCTCTGTGGGACCCTGCAGTAGCGCTGGGCAAACTGCATGCAAATCAGGGTATAATGAGATACTAATCCTGTTGTTTGCCCAGAGACTACCTAAGTAGGTTCATTGCATGGCACTTTTGAATATGGCACATTTAGCTCCGGGCAAATGTGTTTGCACCCGAGCTAACTGCTTAGCTCACGCTAATGCCAGCTAAAATGTTAAAGCATGCGCTAAATGCAGCTGGGAATAATATACAGTTTTGATCACTGTTCTTTCACACCTGCTGCTTCCTGCAGCTGTACTGATCCATGCATTTGCTGGCACACACATTGGCCATGTAGTTCGTCTGTACCTGCCCTCACGTTGCTGTGCACTGCTTTGTTGTTGTGGGTTGCCCTTCCTGGTTGCTTTATTCAGTGCTGTCTTATTCCCGGGCTATTTTTGCCCTGCACTCCCAGACCAGTTTTCCCGGCTTCCTTAGACTGCAATATTCAGCAGGATTAGCACCGGGCTATTTCCTTTTCAATATAGCTTGCTCTGTGCTCCATGCTAAGTTTGCCTGCCGGGTAGTGCTAATTCAGCCCCTGGGCAAAGTTTTGAATATCTGGCCCTTTGTGTCTTGTCCAGAGATATTTTTGTAGGAGTAGTGAGTTAGCCATAAACTCCACTTTTATTTAGGCTGTTACTGTAAATATTGAGGGCTTCCAACTTTTCAGCTTCATTGAGAATAAGAGTCCAGTAAATCTGGAGAGATAATTGGCACCCTGCCAGAATCCTGGTGTGTGAGGTGCTTACAAAACTAGAAATGAAAGAAGATCTTTGGTCCATCACCCATATGCAACTCATTGGACATAACAGTCTCATTCCTTTAGCTTCTTATCTAGCTTTACTGTAAAACTATGGCTGAACGGTTTTAACCGATACTACTATTATACTTTAGATGGAAGTCTGTTCCACAAATCCAGCATTCTTTCTGTGTCATATTTTCTCTTTTTTACCAAATGTTTTGGCCCACCAGCCTCCAGCCTCCACCCAGCTTCTGCGTCAGGCCCCTGCCATCCCCATTATCTGCTCCCCCCACTGTTGAACAGTTGGAGATCTACATTGAGTGGGGTCCGAGGAAGTCAGCAACCGTCATTTAGACGGCTCAAGGCACATTCTTGTTCATGTTTTTGTAGTTTCCCCTTTTCCTCCCACCTCCATTGATGTTGGATAGTTTGGTTTAGTCTTTGGTAACCGGGTAAGGCCCACTAGGCACAGGTGCCTGTTTTCAGGGGCGACCAGGGTGCTCTGGGGAGGTTAAGTGATTTGCTCAGGGCCACACAGCATGTAAGTGGAGGCTGTGGGAATCAAATGCAGGTCTGTCAGCTGAATGTGCCAGGCTCATTCACAGCTTGTTACTCTACTCTCTGGCTATACTGCCTTTGACAGCTTCGGATATGGATGTGCCCTGTGTGCTTACGCCACCCGTTGTGAGGGAGCAGGCTCACCCACTCACCATGATGACTCCCTCCTTGGGCTGGCTCACATTGCTGTGGCTGTACTGATCTGGGCTTGCTGGGTCTGCTTCCAAACTCATGTCCCTGAGCAAATTGTGCAGCTCTCTGTGTCATATTGTGGGAGAGAGACTATGGGGAGAGACTGGAGGAGCTTAACCTATACTCACTGGAGGAGAGGAGGAACAGAGGGGATATGATCAAGGTCTTCAAATATCTCAAGGGAATGAATAGGGTAACTCTAGAGGTGGTGCTTCAGCTGAGGAAGGGACCACCAGAGGACACTCATTGAGGCTGGTCGGGAGGAGGCTAAGGGGGGAACAAGGAGATGCTACTTCATTGAGAGGGTAATGGAGACCTGGAATGCATTGCCTGAGGAGCTGATGGCTGTTACAATTGTGGAGGGGTTCAAGATGGTCTGGGAATAGGTATAGAGAGACGGTTCATACCAGAACCTAACTGGGAGGTTGGGGGTAGGGGATCTTGTGGAGGGGGGTATAATGGTGCCCTGGGTAGGCACTGATCCCCAAGCAGACTTGATAGACCATAGGATCTAATCTGCTGGCTATTTAGTATGTTAGTATATTTATGACTATTTTTTGATAGAAAGAAGCAAACTATGAATAACTCAGGAATATACTTTTTTTTTGTTAGAAAAAGAGTGTATACATGTGATGACAGATTTGAAATAATGTACGTTGTGAAAGTAAACCAAGAGCCCTTCAACAAAGGTCCTAGGTGGGCTGGGCAAGGTGCCTGAGGTAACAGTGCCCTGTGGGGAGGAATAATGCTGGGTTCTGCCCCCTGCAGTGGACTGGGGAGCCTTTCTCCACCACAGGGGTTTGCTGCATGCTTATGAGGTCTGACTGGGCACTTTCCAGTGTTGGAGGTTGGCAGGACTTGGGTATGGGTAAAATGCTGAAAAAGTCATATTCCTGGCCGGCCCGGTGGCACTGAGGGTTGAGGCACTGGAAGTGGAGCGGTGGCTGGAGATAGGGCAGGTCAGTGGCTGCAAGGAGAAGAAAAATAGAAATAAGATTAAAAAAAGTCATATTCCATAGCCATATATATAACGGCCAACAACACTCTTGGGCAGTGCTCCGTGTGGATCCACACTGCTCTGACAGTAGGGGAGCAGCTGATGGGGCTGGGAGGTGAGTGGAGAAACCTAAAGGTTAGGCAGAGGTGGCAGGCTGAAGGCATAAAGCTCTATGGTTAATAAAAAAAAGGAAGGGGGGGGCGTGGTGATCCCTGATGTATAGTCCAACATCTGAACCAAAAACCAAAAACAAAAAACTTAAAAGTGATTCTAGTACATAAAATAAAGGAGACCACACTCAATACGCAGGGTGTGTAGTATATTTATTATAGTACTGTGTATAGACTGGAGGCAGGAGAGAATTGTGGGAGGCAGAGGAGTCAGTTAAGGCAGCCAGACTCTGCACCGTTCTTGTGAGGGGAAGGCAGGTCCTGTGCCAGTAAGGCAAAAGCAGTCCTGTATTCACCCTAGGACCACTGACCCTGGAGGATTTGGGACTACAGAGCGTGAGGACCACGGTGCAGGAGGATGGTATGTGAAAGATCTCCGCAAGGAGTCCGCATGTCCACAGGGGATTCTGCTTTTGGAAATTTACATGTACAGATAAGATCATGGTTCCTTCCATCGAGGGAGTTCATCACTGGTAGTTGAGAGTTCTCTGTTTGCATAACAGACTGCTGGGTACACACGGTTCCGCAGGCCAGGCCAAGTGGCTTTCGTTGTGGTAGTTAGGGAGACTGAGTAGTAGGTATGGTAGTTGCTGTTACCAGCATATTAAGAATTTCCAAGCAAAACATTTTTTGGGGTACTCAAATTATCAGGTCCCAGTAAAGGGAACTGGAAAAGAACAGCTAAGTTCCTAGCTAGGGAGGGGACTGCTCGGGAGAAAGGAAAGATAGGATGGGCAGTGGTGGAGGGTGTGGAGAGAAGAGAAGGGGCAGGTACAGGGAGAGGGTCCGGTAGAATGCATCAACTGTGGGGCCGCCCTCTTCAGGGAGGTCCTCTGAAGATGTTCTGCTGCCCTATGTGGAGTATGTTTGCAGCACTCTCTGTGAAACTAGCTGTGGTAAAGGCCTTGTGGGCTGGTACAGGCATCCACTACAGCACAACAAAGGACACCCAGGTCCAGACGGGGGAGGGTGGACAGTTATCGGCAAAGGGAAGTGGGGAAAAAGGTCCACCTGGGTAGGGGTGGAGGTCTTGAGGGTGGCAGCAGCTAACGGTTTTGCTCCACTGATCGACTCGGTCTGTTATGTCTCCGCCTGAGGGCGCTGGAAAATGTTGCCTCTCAGGTAACTAGGTCTGCCCCTAGAGAGGTGCCTAAGACAAGTTGTCCGGGGCAAGTTAAGGACTAGAAAGGTATTAGTGGCAGGGGACTCCATCGGGGGACAAAAGGGATAGCATGTGTGTGTTCGTGCAAGGGACCAGGGAACCAAAATGTTTAGCTGCTTTCCGGGGGCTTCGGCAGGGAGGGATGCTTACAAGTTTGTGAGGATTTTTAACAGCATGGGAGGGATGGAGGAGCAGGATGTCATTGTCCAGTTAAGGACAAATATCCTGACTGGCAGACCCTTGGTGGAGATGAAGGATAGCTTTAGGGAGTTGAGCAAAAGGCTGACACTGACAGTATCCCCACTGTCTGTTTCTGAGGCCCTGTCAGTTTGGTTCAAGAGGAAGATAGGCTTTTCCTTGTCCTTCCCTTCAACTTCTGGTTTAAAGAGTGGTACAAAGAGGAGGGTTTATGTTGGGGGGCTGGGGCTAATGTTGGTGGGACAGAAGGCTGTACAAGTGGAATGGGTTTCATGCGGGGAAAAAGAGCCTTGGAACAAAAGCTTGATATTGTTATTGATGGCCATTTAAACTGATTAGGATGACACTACAGCTGGGAGTAACCAGTGTATTTTACACACCAAGTGAGACCAGGCAGGCACACACCTTTCAAGTGGTAACTGGTGGGGTTCAAATGGGTCAAAGGACAGTGACAGTCAGGGAATAGTAACAGGCAAGGATCCATCGTGGGTAAAGAGGATCTGTCGTGGAGGTAGACACAAACATATTCCTGGAGGTGGGGGAACATAGATAAAAGGAGTCTGGGAAATAAACATAGAAGCAGAAGGGGTGGAGATGGTGCTAGAATAGAAACGGACAATAAGTGGGGCATAGAAAATGGAGTGGGGGGAACTAAAATGGGTGGGAATTCAAGAAAGGGAATGCAGTTCTGACAGGAAGGTGTTCCACAGAGGCAAGAAAATGGAAGGAGTTAAGACCCTGGGTCAGTGGGGCAAAAGAGATAGAGGGCAGTGAACAGCGATAAAAGGGTAAGCGCTGGAGGGCAGAGTGCACCAGTGACAGGTGACTGGGGAATAAAATCAGTGACCTGCAGGCATTGATAGCAGAAACCTCAGTGGACATATTGGCAGTAACAGAAATGCAGGTTACAGAGTACCATGACTGGGGGCTGTCAGTCCCTGGTTACTCACTATTCAAGAGAGACTGAGGATCCTGCTGCTCGCAAAAGAATACAAGCGTCCGACCACAGTGTCCTAGTAACATGCTGGTTCTGGAAATTAAATGTCCCATACACAGTTTAAACAATGAAAGGAGTATTCAAAAGCAAAATGAGGCCCACAGATGAGGGCGTCCAAAATCTGCCTGGTTGACCTGTGAGTAGGCATGAGGAGGAGACGGAGTGCGGCAACAAGAGACCCCAGCCCTCCCAGCTATGACATAGAAGGAATCAGGATTTAGAGAGGGTTGAGCTCATGTGTTGTGCACCCGCCTTCACACACACACACACACACACACACACACACTAAATAGTCCCCATTTCTATTCACTTGGGTAATAAGGAGAAACAATTACACTTGATGCTAAACTTGGTGTCGAGACAGAAGAAGGCTTGCTGCCCAGCGGGTCTGTCTTCCACTTCAGCAGGGCCACTTTATCCTTGATTTTGTTTGTAAAAATGTTTCCAACTCTGATTGGTATGTCACTCTTGTTTTTGATTCTGCGATCTCTTTTGGCAGCACATTCCATAATTTCCCAGCTCTCTGGGTAAAAAAACGTCTTGTATCATTTGTAATAGAGTTTTCCAATTTGATTGGCTTATTGTGGCATCTCAAATTAAATTCCTTTCTCTATACACCGGAACACATTGAAGCAGCTACAGGGCACAAAGACAACTAAGCAAAGGTGTTTCTATACTGAAAGAAAGTAGAGAAGGGAGGAGAGAAAGAAAAAGAGAGAGAGAGAAAATACCATAAAGCAGGAAGGACACATATAAACATGATGGGAGTGTTGCATTGCAGCGGCCATGGGACGTCGGTCTTCAGGGAGACTTTCTGGAGGCTGTGGTGCTGTTCTGCGGGCACCTCTCTGGGTTGAGGGCGGAAGTTACTCGTCTCCAGGCCGAGTTGGCCAGGAGTTGAGGGACCTCCTCCTCTGCCCAGTGACCACCAAGTGTGCCCTCGCTGCCTCAACAGTTGCCAAGGAAGAGGAGCAGCTGGATGACTGTGGGCTCAGGAAGGGTGAGGGTGGTGGGGAAGAGACACATCCCTCCTATGGTTCTACTCCATAACTCCTATTCTGCTCTTGGAGGATAGGACTGTTCCAAAGAGGCACCTGCAGTGGTAACCAAGGAGGATATGGGGGTCCTCTACAACGGAGACCCTGGGTGGGAGGCAGAGAACCCCAGAGGAGGAAGAAGCAACTCCTGGTGGGGGACTCAATGATCAGGGAGACTGGGGGCCAGGAGGGGAGGGAGTGAGGGAGGGAGGTCAAATGCCTACTTAGCACCATTGCTTGGAGGGATGGACTGCGCATCCTGTGGATCGCTGGGGCAGCAGGACGGGAAGGTAAGCTAGATGTCATTGTCCACCTGGGGACAAATGACCTGACAAGGGGTGAGGCTAGGGTAGTGCAGGAGCAGTTCAGGGAGTTGGGAAGGGGTTATAGACAGGCAGCATGCTCTATAACCTTTTCAGAGGTTTTACCAGTCAAGGGCAAAGGAGAGAACGGTACTCCGCACCAAGAGATTCAACATTAAGCTGAAGGACTGGTCTGGAATGGAGGAATTTGGTTCCATTGGGGACTAGGGTTCCTCCTGGACAGATTAAGGCTTGTACAGGGGTGATGGCCTGCATCTATCCAGGGAGACCAGGATCCTCAGTGAGAGGTTTAAATGTTTCATCAGCAAGCATTTAAACAAGCCAAGGGTGGTGGTGGAAATAAGCTGGGTAAGAGAGGACCCTAAGGTTGAAAAATTGTCAGAGATAACCAAAATGGGTAAAAATGTGAGAAAAGGCAGAATGGGAGTAAACACAAGATGGGTGTGGATGAAAGACATGGGGATAGGAAGGGAGTTATTAGGAGAGGAAGCAGTAAAAACTGGAAGGCCATGTGCACAAATGCCAGCAGTCTGGGAAACAAAATTTCGGACCTAGTGGCTCTGATGGCTGAGGCGGACCTGTACATTGTCACCGTTCCCAAGACATGGTTCACGGGGAACCATGACTGGGGTATGACAGTACCAGGTTACACTCTATTCAAGAGAGATTGGGTGGGTAAAAAGGGAGGATGAGTGGCTATCTACATCAGGGAAGGAATAAAGGCAACTGAGGTACAGGGAATGCAGGGAGAGACTGAGGGACTGTTCATCACCCTGGAGACGGAGAAATGGCATTGCCATTCGCACTGGTGTGATCTACAGACTTCCCGCACAAGGGGAAGAGATGGACAGGGTACTTGTAGAAGCCATCCATGAAATGATAGCTAAAGAGTAGGTGCTGCTGGTAGGAGACTTCAGTCTGCCAGATGTGGATTGGAGCAACCAGGCTGCAGCCTCAGCCGGGAACAGAGACATCCTGGAAGCCCTGCAGGGGGCGTGTCTAAGACAGCTAGTGATGGAGCCCACCCGAGAGGGAGTGGCTTTGGATCTAGTACTCACCAAAGGGGACAGAATTACAGACGGAAAAGTGGGGAGCCATCTGGGATCAAGCGATCACAGTACAGTGTGGTTCAGTGTGAGAAAAGCGGAAGAGTCAAACCACATGAAAGCAAGAGTCCTGGATTTCGGGCAGGCCGACTTTGCAAAGATGGGGAAATGTCTTAGGAAATCTCTGGCAGGGAAGGAGAAAATGGGGGTGGACGAACAATGGGAGAATCTTAAGGGAGCCATAGTGGAGGCAGCAAGCCATTGCATTAGGCAAGTAAGCAAAACAAAGGAAAAAAACACTGTGGTTCTCAAAGGAAGCGACCGAGAAGGTAAGGGTGAAAAGGGGGGCATTCAGGAGGTATAAGGAAACACAGAGGGAAGAAGACAGGGAACTGTATCTGGAAAAGCAGAGAGAGGCAGGGAAAGCAGTCAGGCGCACAAAGGCGCAAACAGAAGAAAAATAGAGCCCAGGCAATAACAAAAGGGGAGAATAACTTTTTTAGGTATGTTAGTGAACGAAAAAAGAGTAAGGGTGCTGTTGTGAGATTAAAAAGGGAAAGAGGAAATTGCAGAGGGGACCAAGAAAAAGAAGAAATCCTGTACCAAGTATTTTTGTTCAGTATTCTGCAGAAGAAGGTGAAGAGATTGTGGGGGAGGCGGATGAAAACACCACTGGGAGGGAGGCGGACACCAGTCCATATAAGGAGGAGAGAGTCTTAAAGGAACTCGCTAATCTGAAAGTGGACAAGGCAATGGGACTGGACGTGATGCATCCCAGAGTATTAAGAGAACTTAGGGAAGTGCTGGCAGTACCACTGACAGCCCTGTTCAACAGTTCACTGGAAACAGGTGTGGTACCAAAGGACTGGAGGAGAGCGAATGTAGTCCCTCTCCACAGAAGTGGAGCAGGGAGGAGGCAGGCAATTACAGGCCAGTCAGCCTGACCTCGGTGGTGGGAAAACTAATGGAATCACTACTAAAGAAAGGTTTATGATACATCTCGAATCCAACAGAGCACAGGATCCGAGGCAGCATAGATTCACAACAGGAAGATCTTGTCAAACAAATCTGATAGATTTCTTTGACTGGGTGGCTAAGGAGGTGGATTTGAAAGGGGCAGTGGATGTGGCCTACGTGGATTTCAGCAAGTTCTTCGACACCGTCCCACATAGGAGGCTAGTAAACAAGCTGGGCAGCCTGAGAGTGGGTCCCAGGGTGGTAAACTGGGTCAAAAATTGGCTGAGCTATAGGACACAGAGGATGGTGGTGGACAGAATGCAATCCAAAGGGGGGGGGGGTGATCAGCAGAGTCCTGCAGGGATCAGTGCTTGGACCAGTCCTCTTTAATGTCTTCATAAGCAACATTGCAGAGGGGCTGGAAGGGAAGGTGTCTCTCCTTGCAGATGACACAAAGATCTGCAACAGGGTTGACACTCCAGGAAGGGTAGAGAAATGAGAAGGGACCTAAGCAAGCTTGAGGAGTGGTCAAGGGTGTGGCAGCTAAGATTCAATGCAAAAAAGTGCAAGATCATGCATTTGGGGCACAGAAATGCGGGGGAGGATTACTTGATGGGGGGTACTGACAGCCACCAAACAGGAAAGGGACCTGGGAGTAGTCATATCTGCTGATCTGAAAGTTACCAAACAATGTGAGAAGACTGTGAGGACAGCCAGTGGAATGCTGGGGTGCATAAGGAGAGGTATCTCCAACAGAAGGAAGGAGGTGGTGATGCCACTGTATAGAACATTGGTGAGACCTCATCTAGATTACTCTGTCCAGTTCTGGAGGCCGCATCTCCAGAAGGACATAGAGTAGAAGTGGTGTAGAGAAAGGTGACAAAAATGGTGCAAGGGCTACACCAAAAGTCATATGAGGGGAGAATAGAGGATCTCAATATGTATTCCCTGGAAGGGGTAAAGTAGAGACTTTCAAATACCCTCAAGGGTTTAAATAAGGTACAAGAGGGTAGTAGCTTTCAAAAAAAAAATGCTCAAGAACAAGGGGCCATTATATGAAAATTGAGGGAGTACACTTGGGGGGTAGTGTGAAAAAATATTTTTTCATGGAAAAGGGTGGTGGATCCATGGAACAGCCTCCCAGCAGAGGTTGTAGGGGCAAAAACGGTAAGGGAATTCAAAAATGCATGGGACAGACATAAAGTAAGTCTAGCAATAGGAAAGAGAAGGTAAGCAGTATGAAACAGGTAAGGAAAATAGGCAGACTAGCTGGACCAAGTGTCCTTATCTTCTGTCAAATTCTATGGTTCTATGGAAGAGGGGTGACGTGACAGAGGCCTTTAAATTTCTGCACAGGATAAACACAGTTGACAGCTGAAATGTGTTCACAACGAGTATGAACACAGGCACAAGGGGGAACTCCAGGAAATTGGTGGGAGGGAAATTCGGAAAGGAAATGCAACTTGGGGTTCTTAGAATGGGGGGGGGGCAGAGATTCTTCCACTGCCTCCTTCCTAACCTGCGTGGAAACATCTTACAAAGAACCAATTATAGGCCACAGTTGCAGAGAGGAGAGCAGAGTATATATATGTACCCCCCCACACATGGGTGGGGCTTACCTGGTCTGCCTACCAGCTGTCTGGTTTCACCAGTCCTGGGCCCATTGGTGCTCCTTTTATTGCTTCTGCATGCCCGTTTTGCTGAGGGCCTGGAGGAGTGCAGATGTAAATAGTTGCAACCATCAGCCAGTGGTACAGCGCAGCTAGCGCTGGGCAAGCATTGAAGTGTCGCACAGCTCAGTGTGCACACTTTCAAGTTGGCTCCTGTTTGAACATGCAAGCTAGTCATCTCCTCTCAGATCTGCAGTGCTACGGCGCTCCTATTAAGTCTGTATTTACAGTTTGAGGCAAGTGTCTCCAGTGTGCTCCGACCTCTGTGATCCCAAAGTACTACTAGGAGGATGCAGACACATATTGGAGGTTTACAGGAACCTAAACTTTGTACCAGTGCTGAAGTATTTCATGTGTACTGTCTCTTTAAGGACAGCTGAAGCTGCCCTGTGAATGTGTTTCTGCCTGTTGCCTGTGGACTTAGTGCTACGGTGCTAGCAACTGGCAGGGAAGACTCTTTCAGTGGTCATTCCACAACTGGATAACAGGACAAAGGGACACCTAGTGTGGCATGTGGACATTAATGTTTAAAACAATTCAGAAGTCCTCCAAAAAGACTTTAAAGTTGGGACTTCAGGTAAACTGTTTGATGGAAGCCGTCTTGGTAACCCCTGACCTTTCTTTGCCCAGTCAGGATTCGAGGAGCTCACAGGACTGTTGCCATGGCTCCTGGGAAGGGGGACTGGGCAGTATTCTTGGCGCCTTTACCGGTCTCCAGTTGGATATCAGGAGAGCCTGATGCATAATAATTTTACAGATGGACAGCTGTGTCAGCCAACCAGATGCGGTTTTTGTCTCCTCAGACAGTGAGGGAGAATGCAGCTGGAAGCAGTCTGCTGGAGTTGGTCTTTGTGAAGCATGGGAGTGCCTGTGAGCCGAAGAGAAGTCTGGAAGTCGGCCTAAGGCTTCCACAGCCACATTTGGCAGACTTGCCTAAATCTATCATCTGGAAAGCAGAGTGTGTATTGAAGAGAGCTTTGTGTCTAAACTTTGCAGAGCTGGGAGGAGCCCTAGGAGGAGCCCTCAGCCTGTGAGGGGGATTGAACTTTATCATGCCAAACTCCTGGAGGGTTGTCTAGGCTGAGCAGCCAGATCCCAGAGATGAGTTCAGGACATTCCCATTGTTTGGGAAATCCAGTGTGAATCCAGCAAAGCTGAATTTACGGTTCGAACCTGCAGTTTGGGAACTGCCTGAGAGACTGTTGCTACTCCTAGTCCTGGAAGGTGAGCTAAATTGCCACGTGAAAAGGACTGTGTGACTTCTGAATGTCATTATAGAAGCCACTAACCGCAACGGACAGTCTGGGGAATCATCCAGGTATTGTCACAGCTAGGCATTGCCCATCGTCTTCACCTAGAACTTGGATGCCTGGACGTGTGGGTTAAACGTGTGGCCCTGGCCCTCGGTTCTGGTCTGTTCCAGCATCTGCACCAGCCTGCACAGAAGGTGACAAGCTGCTAGAGTCTGCCATAAGGTGACAAGCTGCAAGAATTTTGCCATGGCCAAGTAAGCTACAGACCTGGGTGTACAGCCCAAAGCCCCCAGTTCAACTGCCTGAATCTGCTGCTGCTATTCAGAGCCCGGGTGAACTGTGCTTCAGAACCGTGAGTAAACACAGGGCCTGCCCTGACCTGGGGAGGTAAACCAAGTTGTTTGAAGTTCTTAGCGTAATTAGAACAGTAACACAACAGATACAGCACTCAAGAGGGTTCAGACTGCGCTCAACAAAGCCTGCAGACTCACCCTGGATGTTGAGCATGGCACGCACACCTGTCCTCTGTACAAACGTGCAAATTGGCCGTCATTAAGAAACAGGGTCAAATTCCAGACTTGCATCCTAGGGAAGAAGACTTTGTTGGGTAAAACACCACCTTGTGTAGGCAGTTTGATCAAGGCGGCCAACTCGTTACAGGTCACCAAAGGGAGGACTAGAGAGGCCTTGGCTATCCCCTTCCATCGCACCTCACTTGAGCAACGTGCATTTGCCTACCGGGCCCCCCTGTGGATGAATGAACTCCCTGGGCACCTCTTGGCCACCAATTGTCTGGCACAATTCAAAACTGACTTCAAACAGCACCTAATAACACTCTCTAAGTGCACCTGCTCCGGAGTCCAGCCACACCTGCTCTCTCTGCCCCCCAGCAAGCACTAGGCAGGCCTCAGGTACTCCCTCCCTCTGTCCCTTCTCATGACTTGCCTCAGCAATCAGTCTGCGTCATGCTCCTTCGGCACCTGCCACCCCCTCCCCAACTCACAGTCCCCGGAGTTTCCTAACGGTCACTACTAATGCAGGCTGCCTGACCATGCCCCTCACACCCCATCATTTACTTCTAGCATGTCTTTCCACTCAGCCTCCCTCACCCCCATTTCCTCCCAATACCTTATCGCCTTCTTCCCCCACCTCCACCGCAGTACATACCTCTCTCTCGTACCTTCTTTCTTCACCCCACTGCCAGCTATCCCTGTCCCTCTGAACTACTGACAAGACACTTTGTGGCTGCTTATCTCCCCCACACCCTCATAAAGTGTTTTTCTTATTTTAACTTGTACCTATGTTTTGAGTTATTCTGTAAGTTCTGAATCCAAGCTGTATCGTTCATTGTAATGTACCTTTGCTTTCTCCTATTGTACTTTGTTTTGCAATCTATGATGTGGAACCTTTGTAAAAGAGCTTGCGCACAAAGGTCTTTTCCGAATCACAAAATAAATAAAAACACTAAGTGCACCAGTGCTGGCCACCCAACTGCACCGTTCAGACATGCAGCATCTCCTTTACCTGGGTATCCAGATTGACTTTAGGGGCACTGATACCAGTGGGGAGGGGGGCTGTCAAGCAGTGTGTCATTGCTCAGGGGCCAGGCACTGTTGTTAATGTGGACGTGCGTATACATTGCTTATCAAATCGTTACTTACTCTTGCATCCCTTTTTTCCCCTATCCCTCTGTTTTCTTTTCTTAAATTATGTTTATTGGTATTTGTTTTAACAAATGACACAATATTACAAAACCACATTCAACATGAAGAACAATACAGAGCAACTTCAGGCTACATTATTGACAAATTAAAGAGCTACTGATGCCTCAAAGAAAACTTTAAAAAACGTAATAATTACCTTACCTTTGTTTTTACCAGTTGAGACACACTAAGCTGAAAGCTTGTTTACAGGTGCAGCCTGGGAGCACAAGGAAGTTAAGTGATTTGCACAGGGTCACACAGTACGCAAGTGGGGGCTGTGGGATTCAGTCCCCGGTCTCCAGGTTTGCAGCTCAGAGCCTTAAACCACTGCGCTATACTGCCTCCTTTAGGTTTAGAATTAAGTACAATTCTGCCTGCATTTATATTTTATATATTTCTCTTCCCCATTATTTAAAATTAAGGAAATGTGCATGAATATATGATTTCTATCCCTTAGAGTTCCTTTAGAGTCCATCTGCCTCTATAGCTGACTCCCTACTTCAAGTCATACTCCTCTGTTGTGACATCACAATCTGTTACCATGGGAGTAACGGTGATGTCACAAGCAATGCTCTGTGACTTCAGGTAGGGAGAAAGCAGCAGGAATAGATAAACTCTACCGGAGCAAGGATTAGTTTTCATACAACTGACCTCAGTAATAAATAATGGGGAGGAGCAATACAGCACTAATGGGACATGTAAGCTGTACTGTGTCTAAATATTAGGTTTTGCTAAAGTTCTCCTGAACATGTCACCAGCTCTTCAAGTGTCCCTCTGGCAGGTCTTCCATTTATCTGCCATCTTCTTAGCTGGACCTCCCTGGGAGGGTTGCTTCGCCAAAATTTGAGGCACGTATTGCCTCCAAGTCTTTCTACAGTTATCCTCCAAGAGTACTTTGTTACTGGTGATGACTGAATGAAATATATTTTGTGTGTTATTGCATAGCTTGATCTCATCATATGAGTAGCTATCAATGGACTTAGGCGTACCTTGTGCCCTGCTCTGCTAGTACACATATCCTTAAAGAAGCTTGTAACCTATACACTAAAACATAGAAGTAAAACTGCTAAACTTTTCACCATACACACTTACATATTGTAAACTGTATATAGTATTGTGTCGTACCTATCCATGGAATATATTGTCACTTATCCTGATTGTAGGCAAACTGAGCAGACAGGGGAGTTGCATGCTTACCCCAGGAAGGGATGCTTTCCGCCCTCCATAGAACTAGCGCGTGTCCTATCACAAGCCCTGCCCTTATCCCTCTTTAATAAATTATTGTTATTCTTCAACAGTGTCTGTGACCATATTATTAGCAATCACTGTTAACTGCATGTGGTGTACCGAAGTACAACAAAAGCTGGTATTCTGAGCCAGTCCACTGGTGCAGCGGTTGGATTTCTGCTTGTGACGCCGATGACCGGGTTTAGGAGACGGACCGGGGCTGGCGGGGAACAATGGATCGAGCATTCTAGTGACTGCTGTCCTCTGGGAGAGTCTGGGAAGAGTGTCCGTGCTTTACAGACCCCTGGCGGAAGCTAGTGTACCGCCTTGACCAGTCAACTGTGAGTTGGGGGAGGCAGGCAGACATTAGATGTCATTACACGTGTCCACCCCAGGAAGCAAGTATCCAGAAAAAGGCGGCCCCCGGCATGATAACCCGCCCACTGCCACCCACTGCCTCTGCCCGCTGGGGGTGGTCCATGCCCATGGTCCTAACCCGGGGTAGCGGGACTTGCCAATAGTGTCCATTAGGAGGGCAAGCCTGGGGTTGGCGGACAGGGTGGATCCGAGAACAAGGGGAGGTTTTGGACCCCCCCAAAAAGCTGGTATTCTGTGTGTAAGGTGACTGTGAGAGGAGGTCTGTAGGTACATCATCCTAAGGGGTTGTACCAGACAGACAGCTGGCCCACTATATTTATACTCTGGGTGCAGGCACCGTGCTAATTCATTTATCTTGGGGAAAGACCCCCTCAAAACACACACACACCTTTTCCATCCAGAACAGAGCCGAGGCCCCTTAACCTTGTTGAGCCTGCAAGGCAGGGGTAGTAGCCAGGAATTACATGGCAACCCGGTTACTTATAGTTAAAATTCTTAAGTATGCATTTGGGATTATGAAAGCTTAAAAATAATGGATGAAAAAATGAAAAATTGATGTTTGTTTTTCTTTAAAATCTGCAGACTTGGGGTAAAGCAGGACTCCACTGTAATAAGACCTGGCATGTCACTTGGGCTAGCCTGGTTATATAAATGGTTAAAAAAAGTGCAGCAGACTCACTGAGTTTGTACCTTAAGTCTGTGTTTAGCTAACTTCTTTTTCTCTGCCATTCCGCTGAGTCATACAGTAGAGAGGTTTACAATACGCTGTAGTTTCATGCACCATTTAGCAGTTACAGCTTGTCAGTTAATATAAAACGACCAGCGTGGCACTGCACTGAGGAGTGAGAGCTCATTAGTGCCCAGTTATTGCCTGTTACTGCGTAGGTTAAAAGACTATTGAGGCATTATGAGGGTTAATGAACAGAATCCAATTATTGTTTATGAAAACTGTTCTTTTTTTCATGGCTGTATTTAAGCACGAGCAACAAAGGTAGTCCCCTTGTGACATGTGCATAACTGAATGCAAAGCATCATGGGTAACAACCAAAATCCTTGTTTAGGACTGACCGAGGGTTCCCCAGAACACAAGTTGCCTGATAACTGTATTTTTCAATTGTTTTCATTTAGACTGACAGGAACAAGCCATGGACACATTTTGTCCTTTTGGGACTCCTCTGTGTGGTGCAGTGGCTATCTTAGCCAGCTACCAAGTTGTCCGGTACCTCCTGCTGCCGATCGGAACCAGAACCCCGGACTCCAAGCCAAGCAAGCTGCTTGCCCTTGAACAGGGCTGCTACAGCTCCCTGCGATCGGCCGGTACCTCCTGCCGCTGATCAGAACCAGGACCCTGGACTCCAAGCTAAGCAAGCTGCTTGCCCTTGAATAGGGCTGCTACAGCTCCCTGCGATCGGCCAGTACCTCCTGCCGCCGATCAGAACCAGGACCCCGGACTCCAAGCCAAGCAAGGTACAGCGGCAGTGCAGCCAGTCAGATCACGGGTGCCTCTTGCTTCTCCGATCCAATTGGCCAGGACCTATCTCCCCTCTTTGCCACCTGGCGCTCCAAAAAAGACCGCATTTTAAAGTAATTCTGTGTTAAGATTCTTAGCCTCTGTTGGCCCTGACCTGTGTAACTGTGTAAATTTTCGGCCCTCCTGCCCACCATGCCCCCTGCACTGATTAAATACGCTGTCTTCTTACTTTCTCTCCTACTTTTCTATTCGCACAAAACTGGACCACGGCCCCACCCAAAAGCTGAACATCCAGCCAGTCTCCACCTCCTCACTCATCCCTCTCATCTCACTGTTACTACACTATAAATCAGGCTCCTCCCCCTCACTCAAAGCAATGCCTCCTGGGCCTGGCTACCTGCCACTGCTCATCTCCATATTCTTCTACCTCCCTCCCTCTCCTCCTCTCTGCCATGCCCCCACCGCCTCCTACATCCCTTCTCTCCCAGCCTTCCCCCCCCAGTAACTACCAGCGCAACAACTGGCAAGTCACTGCTGTGCGCCCCATGTCTGGTCCCATTCAGACGTACGGCCCTGCCTCTTCCTTATCAATCCCTCTCTTTCCTGGATGATGCCTCAGCTGACCTTCCTTTGCCCGGCCCATATAAATTACTCGAGCCTGTCCCCTAAACGACACTCACTCTCCTCCATGTTCATACAGCTGTCAGCCCATTACCTAATTATCACTCTGCTACTCCTTGCTGCAGGCGACATACACCCCAAACCTGGCCCCCTTCCCCCCTCCCTTGGCCCCTCCGCAACCTATCTCCTACTTCTCGCCCATTGGTAGCCCTCTTCCCGAGGCCTCGCCTACTACATCTAAATATCAGAAGCCTTCCCCTCAAACTGGACTCACTCCAAGTTCTCACCGCCCATTACGCCCCCGACATCATTATCCTCTCTGAAACATGGCTTAACAAAAATATCTCTGATACCACTGTTGCAATCCCAGGTTACGCCATGGCCCGCCAGGACAGAGCCACCAGAGGTGGCGGAGTAGCTATTTACTTAGTCTGACATCCACTTTTCGACTATCCTAGCCAAAACTGTACCAAAAGCCTATGAGATACTAATGCTACAACTGTCCCTCCCTTTCTCAATCCCCATCTATGTCACTGGTATCTACTGCCACCCAGGTACACCTTCCTCAACTGTCACAGACCTCCTTGGGCATACCTCCTCCCTCACCCCTGCAGGTGAATCGTATATCATGGGTGACCTGAATCTCAATTGGTTATCCCCTGCCCTCAATAAAGAGCGGACCGTTATAAATGGACTAAATCTCTCCCAACTTATCATGGAGCCCACCTGCCTAAACCACAAATCTGGAAACCACTCTCTACTGGACTGGGCCCTGACCTCCCACCCTCACCGAGTCATCAAATCTGGTCTCCTTCCTGACTCCCTGAGTGACCACCATCTTACATACCTTGTTCAGAAAATTCACTGCCCCAAGTCACCCCCAAATTTCTTGGTCCAACGCTCCTTCAAGTCTCTTGATATCAATCCCCTTCTCAATGACCTTGCACTAGCAAACTGGCTGCAGTCTTCTCCCACACTCTCAATTGATGCTGCCCTCCATCACTTCAAACACACTTTTCTCAGTGTCTGGGATAAACACGCCCTTATGCTTAGCACAAGGGTGCGTGGCAACCATCTTCCCTGGATCACCCCTGAACTCCTAGCATGCCATAGTGCCTGAGACCAAGCTTGGAGTGTCCACAAATACTCTAATCGCCCACAAGACTTCTCAATCTACCGGATGCTTAGAAACAAGTGCACTAGAGCAACCCGACCACCAAAGCAGAGTATTTAACTCCACTCTCCAAACAAACCTAAATAATCCTTCTAAATTCTGGAAGGTCATCCACTCCCCCGCTACCCCCCCAACTACTAAACATAAATAACTCCCTTCTCTCGGAACCTCATGCTGTTGCTGCCGAGTTCAATTCGTACTTCTCCACTTGTGCAGCCTCCCTCCTTACAGCTCTGCCTACCCCTGCTCCATCCGGACCCACTGTAGATCACAAGAAGCAGTATGTGCCCCACACCTTCTCCTTCAAAGCTATCTCAGCAGCTGATGCCCTAACAGCCCTGTTTTCACTCAATCCTTCCAGAGGCAAATCCCCTGACGACTTGGACCCTAAGTTCCTCCACCTCGCAGCCGCTGCCATAGCTGCCCCACTTGCCACCAATCTAAACCTGTCCTTCGCGGAGGCTGCTGTTCCCAGGCATGGAAGCATGCCATAGTCATCCCTCTGCCATAGCTGCCCCACTCGCCACCCTACTAAACCTGTCCTTCGCGGAGGCTGCTGTCCCCCAGGCATGGAAGCATGCCATAGTCATCCCCCTGCCATAACTGCCCCACTCGCCACTCTACTAAACCTCTCCTTCACGGAGGCTGCTGTCCCCAAGGCATGGAAGCATGCCATAGTCATCCCCCTGCCTAAAGGTGGCTCCCCTACTGCAACTTCAAACTACCATCCTGTCTCTCTCGTCCCGACACTAGCGAAATTGCAATAGCACATAGTACTCACACAGTTTACCACTTTTCTCTCCAACTCAAATTTCAACACGGACTTCCAGTCCGGGTTCAGAAAGGGACACTCCACTGCGTCCTCCCTGACTAGGCTCACAGATGCAGTTTTCACCAGCATGAACAATGGTCAGATCACCTCTGCGATCTTCGTCGACCTAGCTAAAGCATTTGACACTGTCTCACATGCCCTACTTCTCTCCAGCCTTGCTGAAGCAGGTCTGTCTGCCTCTGCCGCCAACTGGTTCTGCTCCTACCTCACGGGTAGAGCCCAATTCGTATAAATCTCCGATGCCCTTTCAGCCCCCCTGCCCATCTCTACCGGTGTCCCCCAGGGCTCTGTGCTCGGACCAATTCTATTCTCCATTTTTTTGAACAATCTACCCCGGTCTGTCAGTCATCTGCCGTACACATGTACGCAGATTACACTGTCCTTTTTCCTCAGGCACCACCCCTGAAGCAGTAGGCTTCACCCTCCAAGCTGATTTCATCAACATCTAACACTGGTTCTGCTCCCACCAGCTATACCTAAATGCAAAAAAACCCGTCTCCATGACCTTCGGCATGAGACAACGCCTGGCCAGACTCCCATCCCTCCTCTCCTTCCTAACCCTCAATGGGCAAGTAGTTGAGGATGTCTCCTCATTCCGATACCTTGGGGTCTGGCTTGACCGTCATCTGTCCTTCGATGTTCATATAGACACAACTATAAAAAAAAAACCCATGCTAGGTGCTCTGCACAGAAACCGCCATAGCCTCCCTCTAACTGTACACCGTGAGCTAATCCAGAAGATAATTCTCCCCTTCTGTGACTACTGTGACATAGTATATAGCTCGGCTCCTAAATCCTCCCTATCCAAGCTTGACACCCTGTTCAATGCATTCTGCCGCTTTGTTCTCAATGCTCCCCCACTACCCATCACTGCAGGCTTTACTGTGCCTTGGCCTTACCATCCCTTGAAAACCGTCAACTCATTCACTGTGCTAAATTCACCTCTAAGTTCTGGTCAGGCACCCTCCCTGTCTACTGCTTCTCCTTGCTTGCCCCTCCCCCCATGCCCTCAGATCCACTGACTCCCGCCTACTTAGTATCCCCTGGCGAAAGTCCATAGCTGGCCAGAATGCCTTCTCGCATCATCTCCCCAAAATCTGGAATAAGTTGCCCCCCCCATCTGTCATTCATCCTCTGCAACCTCACTCTCCTCCACCCTCACTAACTACTAAATGGTAAATTGCATCTGCTCTAAGCCCTGATCCCCCCCAGCTGACCAACAGCCTTGAAACTGTAGCAAGCTGTTACTCCTTGCTGAGTGCACGCACTTACCTATTAGGCACTTATTTGTCCTCAGAATTATGTGGGTACTGACCACCCTGAACTGTGTTATGGTTGTGTGGTATTCCTTGACTGTATTGCAAGAATTGTGAACCATTAACGTGCATACTATGTTACAAGTCTGTCATTGTATAACTTTGTATCCTGTATACTCTGTGACCCCCCCCCCCCCCACCCAGGTCGTACCGGGAGACGAGCATCTTCTTGCTCAGTGTGCCTTTCCTGGTAAAACAATTTCAATAAATAAAATAAACATGTACTACATCCAGAAGTGGCCGCCTACAGGAGATGCAGTGTGCAAGAAAACCAGTGTGTACAAGGATTCACACTCTGTCACCCATGATGCTTTGCACCAGGTTCATAGTTTTAGAGTTTATAAGCATGGTTGGGAAAGACGAAACCAAACAATGTTGGGGTTGGCCATGTGGCGTGCTGGAGACCCAGGTTCAGGAGCCAATTTGAGTTGCTGGGGGTCAGCGGGGGAGGAGAGGCTAGAGTGTCAGCTGTCCTCTGCCAGGGAGGGGAGGGTTGTGCCTTCTGTAGTAAGACTGATACGTACTGGGTGCTGGACGTCATGGCATTGAGGAGGCCCAGATGGGTGGGGACATCAGTAATACATTCTGCATCATTACATGCTAGTGTCCCCTAGAGAATAAAACCAGAGGAGAAATGAACGCAATCTCAGTTGTGCAAGATGGATGGCCCTCCTGGAGGCCTGATACCCTGACTGGGTTCCCATACCAAAGCCCTCCAGGAAGTCTGGCACCATGACTGGGCATCCACACCGCAGCCCTCTCGCAAGCCTGGCACCACTGACTGGACACAGACAACATGGCCGTCTTGCAGGCCTAACACCAAAGGCCTAGCACCATTGACTGTGCACCCACACCACGGCCCTCCTTCAGGCCTGGCATCACTGACTGGGCACCCATACTACAGCCATCCCGCAGACTTGGCACCACCAACTGGGCACCCACACCATGGAGCCTCGCACTCTCGACTGGGCATCCACACCATGACTCTCCTGTAGGACTTGCACCCCTGACTGGGTGCCTGGCTCCCCACAGGCCTGGCATCACCAAGTGGGCACCCACACCATGGCTGTCCTATAGGCCTGGCACCCCTGACTGGGCACCCACGCCATTACCCTCCTGCAGGCCTGGCACCACTGACCGGGTACCCACACCATGGCCCTCCCCAGGCCAATACCGCCAACTGCGTAACTGCAGCACTGCCCTCCCGTTAGCCTGGCACCACTGTCTTGGCTCCCACACCATGGCCCTCCTGCAGGTCTGGCACCACTGACTGGTCATCCACACCATGGCCCTTTTCGCAGGCCTGGCACCACCAGCTGGGCACCCACACCACGGCCCTCCTGCTGACTTGGCACACTGAGTGGGCACCCACACCACAGTCCTCCTCCTGGCCTGGCACCACCAACTGGACACCCACACCAAGGCCGTCCCACAGGTCTAGCACCACTGACTGGGCACCTACACCATGGACGTCCTGCAGGCTTGAAATCCCAGACTGGGCACCCACACCATGGCCCTCCCGCAGGCCTGACACCATCAACAGGGCATCACACTATGGCCGTCCTGCAGGCCTGACACCATCGACTGGGCACCCATACCACAGCCCTCCTGTAAGCCTTGCACCACTGACTTAGCACGGGCAACATGGCCCTGCCGCAGGCCTAGCACCACTGACTGGGCACCCACACCATGGCCCTCCCACAGGCCAAATACCACTGATTGGGCTCTGCTCACTTCAGCCCTCCCGTAGACCTGACACCACTGACTGGGCAACCATATCACAGCTCTCCTGCAGGCCTAGCACCACTGACTGGGCACCCACACCACGGCACTCCCGCAAGCCTGACATCAACTGGGCACCCTCCTGCAGGCTTGACACCATTGACTAGGCATCCACACCATGGCCCTCCAGCAGGCCTGGCACCAGCAACTCTGCACCAACACCTCATCCCTACCACAGGCCTGGCATCACTGACTGGGCATCCACAACACAGCCCTCATGCCAGCCTGGCACCACAGAATGAGCACTCTCTCCTTGGCCTTCCCACAGGCCTAGCACCACTGACTGGACACCCACACTGTGGCCCTTTCATAGGCCTGGCACCACCAACTGGGCATCCACACTGTGGCCATCCTGCAGGCCTTACACCACTGACTGGGCACACACCACAGCACTCCTGCAGGCCTGGCACCTACGACTGGGCACCAGACACCACAGCCCTCCCACAGGCCTGGAACCTTCAATGAGGCACCTATACCACGGCCCTGCTGCATGCCTGGTACCTCTACATAAGCACTACCACCTGCACCACAGTCCTCCTGCAGGCCTGGCATCCCTAACTGGGCACCTACACCACAGTCTTCCAACAGTCCGGGAACCACCGACTGGGCACCTGCACCACTGCCCTACTGTAGGCCTGGTACCCACACCATGACCCTCCCATAGGCCTGGCACCACCAAATAGGCACCAACACCACGGTCCTCCTGCAGGCCTGGCATCACTAACTGAGGAGCCACACATTATGGCCCTCCCGCAGGCATGGCACCACCAACTGGGCACCTATGCCACCACCCTCCTATAGGCCTGGAACCACCAACTGGGCACTTGCACCACTGGCTTCCTGTAGGACTAGCACCACTGACTGGTACCCATACCATGGCCCTCCCGTGGGCCTGACACCACTGATTAGGCACCAACACCATGGCCCTCCTGCAGGCCTTGCACTAGTGACTGGGCGCTCATACCATGGCCATCCTGTAGACCTGCCACCACCGACTGGGCATGCACATCACGGCCCTCCTGCAGGACTGGCTTCACCAACTGGCCACCCACACCAGGGAACTCCTGCAGGCCTGGCATCACCAAATCACTTACACCACCACCCTCCCACAGACCTGGCATCCACGACTGGGCACCCACACCACAACCCTCCCTCAGGCCTGGTATCACTGACTGGTACCGCACCATGGTCCTTCTGCAGACCTGGTACTACCCACTGGTAGTCATACCACAGCCCTGCTGCAGGTCTGGCATCACCCACTGGTACCAACACCATGGTCCTACTGAAGGTTTGACACCACGACCTGGCATCCACACCATAGCCCTCCCACAGACTTGGCACCACTGACTGAGTACCCACACTATGGCCCTCTTATAGGCCTGACACCAATGACTGGGCACCACTCACCACAGCCCTCCCGTGAACCTGGCACCACCGACTGAGCACCGACACCATGGCCCTGATGCAGGCCTGGCACTTTTACCCATTGGTAATGCTAGGATTTACAACTGGTAAATCGTGCCAGCCAGCCAGTTAAATTGAAAGATTTTTTGAGCCATTGTATAATCTCCTCTAATACATAGATACATAGACAGTGTCGGCAGATAAGGGCCTATGGCCCACCCAGTCTGCCCATTTGAGCTTGTAAGTTCAGTTTGTTTTCCTAGAAGTCTGTTGCACCTTACCCCTGACCTCCAGAATTCCTTTATGTCTATCCCATGCATTCTTAAATCCCGTGATTGTTTCAGCCCCCACCACTTCCTCTGGCAGGGTGTTCCACTTGTCCACCACCCGTTCTGTGAAGAAATTCTTTACATACATACTTTTCAATACATACGGGTAATGTGCACCTCTACTAGGGGAAATGGTACAGCCCAAAGCTGTAAACCAGCATAGAATCCTGGATACATGAACATTCCAAATAGCAAGTATTCTCTAGTTACATTTGTCCTGGTAGTGCCTATACCATGTATAATGTCCTCGTAGTGCCCATGCCATGTATAATGTCCTCGTAGTGCCTATACCGTTTATAAGAAAATAAATAAACGTGTCCAGAATACACTGGTTCCTCTTTGCAATAACTCACTATATCCAATTTTCAGAAGAAACACTCTTATCATAAGAAGAAGCTATAATACATGATTTCCTCCTCACTCTGGAGGATGGAATGAAGGAAGGATGTTCGCCTACATGCCTGTAATCCAGTATTTTGTAGCCCAGTTTTTTACGTCCGGAGAAAAATCAGAGGAGGATGTCAACACTATTCACAAATCATTATTTCTGAAGTAAAACAGGCATCCCAGGTGCTTACTGGGCAATATTCTCCAGAGGAGCCAGGTTCCCGGGAGAGTTCCCATTGACAATATTGGAGTGAACAGAAAAGGAAATTACGGTAAGTATGAAGGAATTTCTTCTTTCTTTAGTGCTCTACATTGTCAATGGGTAATTAAAGAGCTGGTGTACTGCCTGGAATTAATAGTAATTTTCAGATACAGTCAGCTATCACTTCCAATATAATAATAATAATGAAACTTTATTTATATCGCGCCTTTCTTAAATTCAAGGCGCCTTACGATACTTGACTATATAATAAAACAAATACATAATAATCTGAGCTCCTAAAATCACAATAATTAATTAAAATAAATCTTCGACCACAAATAGGTCTTCAAGGGCTTTTTAAATTCCTCCACAGATGAACACTGACAAAGCAGATGGGGTAGAGAATTCCAGAGGGTCGGAGCAGCATACATAAAGGCACGAGTGCCTGAAGATTTTAAAGAAACCCTCGGAATCTCTAGCAACCCCTCGTCTGCCGAGCGGAGAGATCACTTAGGGCAGTAGGGAACCAAAAGCTCTTTCAAGTAGTCTGGACCCTGTCCGTGTAGGGCTTTGTAAGTCAAAAGACCAACTTTAAAGGTGATCCGCCACTGAATTGACAGCCAGTGCAGATCACGCAGCACCGGCGAAATATAACAGGCACGAGACGTATCTGTCAGTAACCGGGCCGCAGCGTTCTGCACCAGCTGCAAGCGGCAGATAGCAACCCCAGGAAGCCCTAGATAAAGGGAGTTGCAATAATCAAGGCATGAGGTCACAAAGGCGTGGACCAACGTTGGCAGATCGGCAGGCGGAACAAGGTGCTTAATCTTGGCAGTGTTCCTAAGATGGTAAAAAGAAAGTTTGACAACTGCCGACACCTCCACAATCCCCAGCGCTCTACAGCGCCGGTAAGTTGACAGCTGTAATGGCAAGGGGGAGAAAGGGCAGAGGGTGCGAAGAGCAGAGGACGAATAGCATACAGTCGTGGTGGCAGGCCTGCTACACATATTAAAAACCCCATACCCACACAGCTAAACCCAACAAAACCAAAATATAAAACAAGCCAAATTAAACCAAATAAAATATATAAACACAAAACAAATTAAATCAGACAAAATAAAGATATCCAAATAAATAATGTCCAGATGATCAAATGTCCAGAAATTACTGAGTATTTGAAGCAAGAGAGGCTCTCACCCTCCCTCAGTTCTAAAGTAGAATCAAAAAATGCAAGTCTCGCAATAGTCTCGATAAATCAGCATCTAAGAACAAATGAAGACTTCCAAGATCAAACAAGAAATCCTTTTAAAGGTAGCAAGAGAGGCTCTCACCCCCTCTTAATCTAGTCGCTAAAAGATTCCTCCCAAAGACCAGTTCTTCTCCGATCCTTTCCTGAAAACACTCCAGTACTCAGACCAAGACACCAGAGTCAGGATCGAGCTGAAGGGCTTTGGTCAGAAATAGGGCCCTGAGAGGGAAACAGTTGTTCCCGCCACAGAGAAACCTTAGGAACCCCCCAAAAAAGGGACCCCCACCACCATATAGCCCCCGGAGTTCCCTCTAAAACACAACCCAAAATTCAGCCACAATCCCCCACTCAGCAGCCATGGCCCTAAAGGCAGAATGCAGTCCCCCCCCCCAACAGGAGTGTAAAACCTACAGGAGTGGCAGGCTGCTCTAGGAGGGGAATCTGCAACCCCAGCTGCCCGCCAGCTGCTGAGGTCCCCTCACCAACAACCACAGGGGAAAGAGCCCTCCAGTTCAAATCCTTGCAGTTCCTCCTCAAACAGCCCAAAACCCTGCAAATCGTCCACACCAAGAGGAAAGGAGCATCTACCTAAAAGTTCAGGGGAAGAAGTTGCTTCTTTCCGTCCTTGGTACACCAAACAAGTGATCTTACCACATTCAAATGGGATTCAGAAATCCTCCATTTGCTGCCTTCGGACTCCGGTCACTCTCACCGCCCTGACAATAATTCCAGGCAAGCAGCAAAACCCACTTCTAGCATTGATACTTCATGCGCTCCCACCGCAATACAGAAGCAGGTAAAGAAGGATTCGACTTACAGACCGAAGTCCACAGTCCCAGGGATATGTCACCAGAAACCACAAGGCTCCGAGGTCGCAAACTCCCCTCTGAATTCCAAGGTGCCCCATAGCATCCATGATTTCCTTAAGGAGTGCACTGAAAAACACTGAAAGGCAATCCCAAGAATCACAGGGCTCCGAGGTCGCAAACTCCCCTCAAAAGTCCACCAAACTCCAGGGCTGCCCCACAGTATCCGCGATTTTCCTGAGGGAGTGTGCTGAGCTCCAAAATCACAAAACTCCCCTCCAAAGTCCACTGAAATTCCAGGGCTGCCCCACAGTACCCGCGGTTTTCTTGGGGGAATATATTTAGAACGCTGAAAACTGAAAGCTGATACCGGTCACTATCAAGACCTCGATGCAAAAACTTTTAATATTTGCTCCAACACAGAACACAGCAGTAACAAATAAACAAATAGATAAATAAAGAAACAAAATCAAATCAAAACGATTTAAAATACTTTTAGAGCTCAGAGAAAACGGACGCAGCTCAGGCAGCTCACGCAGCTCACATACACTGCCGCCATCTTGCCCTATACATTTATCAGCAGGTGGTACTGTTGTAAAGGATAGAAGATTTTCCACCTGGCAGTACTATGGTGATGTGTATATCTGAAGTATTTTTTTGTTTTCTGTTTGCTAATTAGAAGATTTCCCACCTGGCAGTACTGGGCTGATTTGTGGAGCAGCACTCTGTCTGGAGGCTAGAAAAGTTCTGTTCCTCCCACTACATCACTAGAAATGTGATCAAACACATTGAAGCACCACAACCTTTGCAGCCTGAGCAGTGACTTTCACAAGTTACCAATCAAAATGCAGGCAATCGTGACATCACTAGTAACCAAGAAGAGCCAACCCCTGCTACTTCATGTGAAAGAGAATAATCTGGCAGTGAGAAATGGTTCTTCATGGTTACTAGTGATGTCACAGTCATTGTGGTCTCGGTGTTGATGATGTGTTGGGAGGGCGAGAACTGATGTTTTTTTAGCCTCCAGACAGACTGCTGCTCCACACATCACCCCAGTACTGCCATGTGGAAAATCTTCTAATTAGGAAACAGAAAAGAAAAAGTACTTTAGATGTAAGAAGTGATAGCTGACTACATCTGAAAGTTACAATTAATTCCAGGCAGTACACTAGCTCTTTAATACATATGGGTTCTAATAAGCAGTATCCATTTCCAACTGGGTGGGGTAGAATATTGTCCCATGTATAATCCATATGGGAAAAAAGTATTTATCTGCTAACCACTGCTTACAAAACTCTGCAACCAAAGGCTGCATTGGTAGAGCTTTGAACCTCCAATCTGTAATGCTTGGTGAATGTGTGGACAGTGGACCCCACCAACCAGGATTCTGTGTGCTGGTTTACAGTACTGGGCTGTGCCATTTCCCCTAGTAGGGGTGCACATTATTCAAATGTATTAATTTTCCAATGACAGTGTAGAGCGCTACAGAAAGATGATTTTCCAATACAATAAAATATTTGTAAGCACGACTAATATACATTAAAAAAACTGTAGCAGTTAAACTTAAGAAAAAGTATGCAGTATAATAATCACAAATAAAAATATGAATTTATACTGAAAACTGAATTACACATGATTAACATGGTACACTTCCACCCCCTCTCCTGTCGAGAACCCCTTGAAGGGAAGAAACCACAGGAAAGACTGAAAAGGAGACTGAAAGGAAGAAAAGTTAATGGCATTCCATAAGCAAGGTTAATAAGACTCCACTTCTTTTCGGCTAAAGGAAGACGACTGCTTTCTGATTTTAGATACCTCCAGCTCATATTAAAAGTAAATAAATTCCAAGTGACTTTCAAATAAAAGTTTTCTATTTAGACTCACTTTGTGACCTTGAGCAAGTCACTTCTCCCATTGCTGCATTCTGCAGTAGCTGTAAAACCCAGGATTTGAGTCCTAGCTACACCAAAGACTTTCCACACCCATCTGTTCCATGTTGCCTTCTTTGTTCCACTGGAGAAAATCTCTTGAAGGTCCCTCAGCCTCACCCAAAGTTTTCTGGTGATGGGGCCTTCGCAATGATAGCGTCCCAATATTGAAACTTCCTCCCTCTTCATCTCCATATATCTCCTCAGTGGAGGCCTTTAAAAACACCTTAAAGACCTACTCACTGTATTTTCCTTGGTGTTTAATGACTTTGGTTAATTGTCCTGCTTTATTTAGTGCCTTGTATATATTTGTAACTGGTGCTGATCAGTTTGAACCTGTTTTAAAGTTTTAAGTACAGAGCCTTTGGGACGGGGTGTTTTATAAATAATATTTAGTGAAATAAAAGGAAAAAAATGTGAAGAAGCAGGACCCAACTGAAATCGAGATGTTGCATCTCAGCTGGGCTATCCCTGGGCAAATAAACATCCAAGAAAAAAAAAAGTCTGCACTAAAGGGAGGTTAAGTACAATTAAAAATAGATCTTATGAAATATTTATGTTGTTTTTGTTGACTGAGAAAGGGTTTTCAGCCTCGTCCGGGGGACAGATGGAAAGCGACTGACATTAAACCAGATTAAGACGTTGGTGGTATTTTTAGAGAATGGGGAATTTGGCCAGGACACCGTGAAGTTACCCTGTTCTTTTCAAGAAAAATATATTATAAGATGTGTTAGTGGCAAGAGAAGTAAGCATCACAACATGATAGAAGTCTGTTATTTTTTTTCACTTTTTGTTCTGTATACTTATTACGATATTATGTATGAAATTTGCTGTCAGTTACAATTGTATGAAGTCCAAAAATTGTACTGTCTGAATACATTGTTTCTTTTTGAAAATAAAAATTCCCCTATGCTTTTCGGGATCTTTAACGTCCACCTGAACAACCACCAGAACAGGCAGATGGGACTTCAGTTTAACATCGCATCCAAAAGATGGCACCTCAGAAGTGTGCTACCCCCCTCTGGCTGCACTACAGTGTCAGTATTGGGATTTTACCCAAGTTCCTGATGTGGGGATGGAACCCACAGCCTTCTGATCTTCTAGCCTCACAGGCGAGTGTGCAACCTGCTGAGGTCTTGGAGGTGGAGTTTTGTGAGATGCCTTCCAGGAAGCGCTCAGCGACAACCTCTCCCTAGGGCTCCTGTGGGCCTTGTGATCCCATATCGTTCCAGACTCAGAGTGGGACTCTGGAATGTCAGCATGTCTGGTAGCTCCCCAGCAGCTGCTGTATTGGGTCAGCAGCCCTAAAATAATTTCCTAAGACTTATTTCTTGACCTCTGCTTCCTAAACTCCCAACACCTTCCATCCTGCCTTCTTATTTATGCTCTATGTACAGCGTTTCAATACCTGCTTAAGAAATTATTGAACATTTAAAGAAATGATTCTGTCCTTTTTTGAAAGGTTTTAAGTATTTTTGTTTCAAGTCTGCCTGTTCATGTTGTACTGCTGAGTTCAAATTTGACTTTATGTCTACATTTCAGATTAGGCTGTGGAGTTACCGCTCGACATGAGCCACCAGAACAGAAGGAAAGACAGTGATAAACAACATATTCTCAAAGTCTTCTGTGAGCATTTGAATCCCAAGGTCGAGCAAGCCAGCAAAAGCCAGCCTGCTCCACGCAATTCGACAGTGAAGCCACAGACAGCAAGCTCTGCACCAGAGTCAAAGCAGGCGGCCAAGAGCACAAGCAAGGTTAAGCGCAAAAAGACAAAACGGGAACGGAACTATGTGAAATTTGGCAAGGCATTTCTCAACAGAGTTGTGGAACAGAAATCTGGGGCAGTTTACAAAGCACACCATCTCTGTAAGTGTACCCATCATGACTGCAATAATTCCAGGCCAGCCCCTATCTCAGCACCAAAGCTATCCTCAAACTCCAAACCCGTCATTATAACACAGAACAGACTGACCCAGCATCTTGGCATATTCAACAAGGAAGTGAAATCTGCCAACATTGATCGACTCCTGTCTCAAGGGAAAGAAGAAACCGGGGAAGCCCATGACAGCGGTCCACAGCAAACGTGTGTCAATACTGAAAAGGATCTAGCGCAGGAACTTCTTCTGGACATCAGAGAAGCAGAGACTGAACCTGTTCCAGCAAAGGAGGTTAGTCCAAATGAATCCGAGAACCTTGCTGACAACATTCCAGCAAGTTCTCAGAGCAAAAGTAGCTTGTATTCCAGTGAGAAGGAGAATGTACCCGAAATAACAAGTGACAGAGAGATGCAGAACACTGGGGTTGAAGAGGTGGCTATAAAACTAGTTAAGCTGCTAAACCCTTACTCCATTTTTCCTGGTCGAAATCTACTCAGTGAAACACGTCAGGCAGTAATTGATATAATCTTGGATAGACATGGAAAACTACCTGATTTAACAGCTATAGCGGCCCACAGAAAACAGGATTATAATGTTACTGTTAGCTCGCAGGAAGAAGGTAGGACATTTTATAGTTTCAGAGTTACAGAAAGAAACAACGTGAAATATCAGTGCAATTGTGTCTTAGAGCTGTAGTATTTGTCAGTCACCGTGTAGTTTTTTTTTTTTCAGCAACAATGTATTTTTGGCAACAACAACAAATTTATATACCCATTTTTCTTTTTACTGTCTTTCACTCCTGAACTGAGATGTAGGAGATAGGAATTTTTAAACGTTCCCGCTCCTGTGCCATGCCCGCTATGAAAAATATCTTGGTGTGGGGCAGCGCTGTTTACCGTCAGAAACATGTGGTAGGGCCATCCTAATACATTCACTGTATGACTATACAGTATGACCCTAGTAAGTACATTTTGACAGTAACAACAATGGAAAATATATATTTTTTAATTACGAGTGGCAGCAATCCTTAATGACTTGAGTCATTAATGATGTAATCAGTTATAAAAGCAGTTTTCAAAATATCTGAGGACATTAAAACTACAGTGACGATGAACCTAAGGACATCAGAAATACAATTTTGCTAAAAATACTGTGAGGTAGACCTTTTTGCCGCTATGTAAGTACTGCTGCTTTGGGTATAGTTTCTCAGTTTTCCTTGACACATTAGGGGCGGGGCTTAAGTGTGCCCAGGCCATCATTCAGAACTCATCGCACTACTTGGCCTGTCCTTTAACATCAGGGAATGTAATCTTAGGAGTCACAATTATCAGCTATCATTAACTTACCCAAGGACTGACATCAGACGTTTTTTTTACACTCAGAGGATTATTCCAGTATGGAATGCATTACCCAAATCTCCACTAGATACAAATAACCCCAAAACAAATCTTGACAAACATCTTTTAAACTTGGTCTAACACTTCCAGGCTTCTGGAGATGTAGAAGAAGAAGAATCAGCATTTATATAGCGCTTTTCATACATCCAAAGCGCTTTTCAAGCAATGCTAGACTGGTAGTGAAGTGACTGAATGTGTGGTGGCAGCCATATCGCACATCATCACCCACACACAGCCTGGATAATTGCATGAACCGGTTTATGGGAAGGGGAATGTTGGCCAGGACACCGGGAATGTTCCCTACTCTTTGCGAAGAGTGCCCTGGGTTCTTTTACTTCCACCTGGACACCCACCAGGACAACACCAGGATGGGCAGAAGGGACCTCGGTTTAACGTCTCATCCGAAGGACGGCACACCCCAGCAGTACAGCACCCCCCAATACTGCACTCGGATGCCAGCGATTTTTAGGTGCAAGTCCAATCCCAGTGTGGGACGAGAACCCACGACCTTCTGGTCCAGAGGCGGATGTGCTACCAACTGAGCCACGCTGACACCTAACTAACACCATGTACTAACACCATGTACTAACATGGGCTATGCCTTCTGTACATCTATGACTCTTAGTAGTATGACACTTAGTAGTATTCTTGGGCCACAAGTTGTTTGTCCCATTTTTTTCTATTTTCCCTTCCGATACCCTCCACGTACAGAATGGTGCTGCCAGCCTTCTGGGGCAGCCTCGAACAACACAGCTAACCCTGAGAGGGGCAAACTCTCTGGTCCTCCCTGGGAGCTGTGGTGCCAATTGCAGTGCCATCCCCTCTCTGGGCTGGGAAGCCAAGCCAGTGGCAGCACTGTTTTTCAGCCTGTTCACCTGCTACGTGGCCCCAGGTCCACTTCCAAACCCAGTTGGCACAAATTGGCACAAAAGTGAAACTCTCTTCCACTTGGCCAATGGGCATTTCCTAATTGCCTGGAAAAAGCACTTTTCTTACCCCAGGAGTCCTTTAGCATCAGTAACTTTTTTGCACTTAGCTGGCTAGATACAACTGCTCCGGAGGTGTGCCTTTAAGAAATATTTAAATGAGCATAGGGCCAAGCCAATCAAAAGACAGGATGGGGTGTGAGCTGAGTGAGAGCTGTTGAATGCTTCAGAATTTTTTCTCCACTGTACTGAGCAATATTGCCTCTGAGGTGTCTCCCAACTTTCCTTGTTGACTGCCTCCTAGTGCTTATTTGGGTAAAGTTTTCCTCATAAATTATTTTATTTAGTGTGCTGAGTGAAAGTTTTACTTTTTCATTAGCACTGCGCAAATTTTTAATTTTTAGCGCGACGGCGCTATTTTGACTTTATTTTTACTGCGACTATTTCGTTTAAAGCCTAATTTTATCGTGGGTGCTTATTTTCGATGGTTTCCTTCTTTTTTGGGGTAAATTCTTGTGGGAACCGTCGAATTAGGGACAGTTGCCTTATTTTTACCTCAGACCTCACGGGGTTTACTGCGAGGCATCTGCAGTAGATTTCAAATTTAAACAGTGCCTGGGGGTTTTCTCTCTAGATTGGCAATTACGAGGAAACCTTTTTTGTTATATTACTGGACCTTGGTATCATCTGTGTCAGGACTGTCCGTAAGGGTCCAGCAGCCTCTTGTGTGTAGTTGAGTATTACTGGGTTTCTGTTAAGATTGGCACTGGTATAGATCCCAGTTTTACAAAAAAAAGGCACTAGTAATACACAGAGTTTATTAACTGGGGCAGGACTGGCTGGTGGCATTTTCACAGAAACCTGCACTCAGTTCGTAAGTCCAGAACAGGTTTGCTTTGCTTAAATTGGCGAACATAGCAGACAAACCTTTGATTATTATGGCTGAGGATAAATCAAAAGCTTCTGACGAGGGGCCAATCAAAAGTACTAATACCAAAAGCAGAGGTGCTGAGGAACCCTCCAGATCCCAGCCAAAAAGTAAAGCTTCCAAAGATGTCCTCACAAACTGAAAAATAATAAGAGTGACAAAAAAAGGAAGCTTGATCAAGCCTCTGATGAAGTGGCTATAAAGAAACTGTCAGGACAGATATGCTTCCGTTGCTCCTGGGAAAGCCAGTAGCGAGACAACAGGCAGCTTAAAGCATACAGAAAAAACAAAACACTTATAGACTGCCAGGTTCTTCCATCAGTGCAAGATATGGAAAAAACATGGCAACTGTTTCAGACACTTCAAAAGATGGGTCCTCAATTTACTGGGGCTGGCAAACACTCTTCCACAGTTCTCTCTCTCCTGTAGACTGTGAGGGTGGTGCAGATGATGATCAATTTTATGATGCCCCTGACATGGATTTTGAGGGCCTTGAGCCCCAGGAGTCCTCAGACCCTCACCTTGGGGATCCCCTGGGTGACTATGTTTCCACTATGTTTACATTTATCCAAAATATGCTGGATACCCTGCACCTCCCTATGCAGGAGCCCAACCAGGATGTCGATGAAGATGAAGATTATAGGGAGATGAAGGGTCTTTCATCCTCAAAGGCCCTGGTCGTCCCTATGTATAATGCATTTAGAAAAAATTACCATGAAGGTGCTTCAACACCCCACTTCAGTATCAAGGGTTGAGAAGCAGCTTGAGAGAAAATATAAATTGTCTAAAAATGGCACAGAGTTCCTGTCTGCACACCTTAGCTGTGAAAGTATAATGCAGCAGGCAGCTTGTGAGAAAGCTGGAGTCTCCTTTTCGCCCTCTCCCCTTGACAAGGGTTCCAAGAAAATTGACTTTATAGCAAAGAAAATATATGCCACAGCTTCCCTGCTTCTCAGGCTTTCTTCTTACATGGCATTCACAGCCAAATATCAGAAAGCCCTTTGGAAATCTGCCCAGGCTATCGCCTGCACCGGATCAGATTCTGTGGTGCAGGAGCTGGTGGATACATCAAAAACTGGCCTGAAAGCTACTATGTACCAATTCCACATGGAAGATGACAACAGTGATGCAGTCTCTAGGGCGATGGCCCATGCCATCTCTCTGAGACGCTTTGCCTGGCTTAGAACAACCAGTCTGACCACAGACACTCAGAACAAGGCCATGGATTTTCCCTGTGATCAAAATATGTTGTTTGATTACAGAACCACTGACTACATGAAAAAAGTAGATGAGTACAAGGCCTCCTGGCACAGCCACTCATCCAAGCCTAAACCCGCCACTCCTCAGAGATCCCATCCCAGGGGTGGTAGGGGCAGAAGTTTTGTTCCCAGGTCTTACAATCCCTATCCCCAATCTGACTTTAGCCAGTACAGGGGGTCTTTCTGGGGCAGAAGGGGCCAAAGAAGAGCCACCTCTACCCAGCCATCTGCCTCTCAGTCTTAAGTCCTGATGTGAGTGTCCAGGTCGCCTCCCCATTTCCGGTTGGAGGCAGACTCTCTCACTATCTTCAGCACTGGTCCCTCATCACATCGGACAAGTGGGTGCTGGAGACAGTGGAGAAGGCTCTGTCATTACAGTTCAAGAGCTGCCAGACCTCAAGCATACCCAGTTGTCAAGACCTCTGTCCCCAACACAGATACTGCTGTTGGAAATGGAGGTACAAAACCTTCTGGCTTTATGAGCAATGGAGAGGGTCTTCACCCACGAGCAGGGCAAGGGCCTCTACTCTAGGTATTTTCTGACACAAAAGAAAACTGGGGAGTGGCAACCTATCTTAGAGATCAGATATTTAAACAAACTTCTGAAAAAAAAAGTTTAAATTGGTCACTCTGTCACTGGTCATACAGTCCTTACAGCAGGGAGACTGGCTAGCCTCCCTCGACTTAAAGGACACTTACTTCCACATACCCATAAGGAGATCTCACAGGAAGTTTCTCAGGTTCAAACGTCCTTCAGGTTACTATCAGTTCACCGCAATGCCCTTCGGTCTGTCCTCGGCCCCAAGAGTCTTTATCAAGTGTCTCGCAGTGGTAGCAGCACATCTCAGGAGACTGGGTGTTGCTGTCTACCCCTATCTGGATGACTGGCTCGTAGTAGGAAAGTCTCCTTGCCAGGTCAAGGAATCTCTTTCCCTCACTGAATGCACTCTGGAGTCTCTGGGTTTCCTGGTAAATCTAAAGAAATCTCACCCAGAACCCACCCAGCTGTTCACCTTCATAGGGGCCCAGCTGGACACTCAGAAGGGATATGCTTTCCTCCCGCAGGAAAGAATTCAGAGTTTCCATTCAGTGGCAGATTCTTTTGCCCAGGGACAGCCAAGACCAGCCAGACATTTCCTCAAACTTCTGGGACATATGGCCTCTATGACTGCAGTAGTCCCAGGGGTCAGGTACAGGATGGCACTCCTGCAAGCCTACCTCAGAACTCGCTGGTCTCAGAGAAGCAACACATTTTCAAAGTTGTATACCTGTGTTGGAGCAGTTCCTCCAAAATTTCCTGTGATGGAAGAATCCTGCAAATTTGCAGGCAGGGGTTCCCTTTCAAGCTCCTCTTCCCACAAAGGTGATCACCACAGATGCCTCTCTTTGGGCTGGGGAGCTCATTTAGACAGTGCCTCAGTAAGCAGCAACTGGACTCTTGAAGAGTCACAGTTGCACATAAATCTTTTGGAACTCAGAGCAGTCTTACTAGCTCTCAAAGCTTTTGCTCCCAGCATAGAAGGCCAGGCAGTTCAAATTCAAATGGACAACACCACTGCAGTGTTCTACATAAACAAGCAGGGTGGTACCAGATCAGGAATACTCTGTTTGGAAGCTCTAAAGCTCTGGTCTCTAGCATTCTCCCTGGGAGTCAGCCTCTCAGCTATTCACCTCCCAGGCAAACTGAATACTCTGGTGGATGCTTTAAGCTGCATCAGTCAAGGTCAGAGTGAATGGACACTGAACAAGTAAGTACTAGCCACAGTGTTCAGGTAGTGGGGCACACCAGACGTGGATCTGTTTGCCTCTCCTCTCCTCTCAATTTTCAGCTTCCTCAGTACTGTTGCAGGCCCCCAGTTCCGGGAACACTTCCTCTGGATGCCTTGATCCTAGACTGGTCAGGGAGGTTCCTATATACATTTCCTCCCTTTCCCCTGATATTCAGTGTTTTGCTGAAACTCAGACAGAAGCCTGCATCGATGATCTTAGTGGCTCTGGACTGGCTCAGGCAAGTGTGGTACCCTCTCCGTCTCTCAATGTCCTGCAGCAGGCCCATTTGCCTGCCTCCAACTCGCTCCCTGCTGACCCTTCCAAAGATGGGAGTGCACTACCCAGGCATACACTCTCTTTACCTCAGGGCCTGGTTCTTGAGGAGTTAAGAGTTTCCATCCTCACAGTACTCTGAACAGGTCCTTAAAATGCTGAGGATGGTTAAAAAACTGAACACTAAGAAGACGTATGCAGCCAAATGGAAAAGGTTTTCTCTCTGGTGCAAGACCGAAAAGGTCGAACTCCTATCAGCTTCAGACCTTCAACTGCTAGACTACCTGTACATCTACAGGCGTCAGGCTTGAACCATCTTCACTCAAGCTACACCTGGCGGCCATTTCAGCCTCCCTTTTGGTGGGAAAGAAGAAATCATTTTTTTCCCACAACATTTTTAAACAGTTTTTCAAAGGCTTCTTGCACCTCCAGCCTCCAACCAGGGAGCCTGTTCCTCCTTGGAGCCTGAACCTTTGCATAGATGGGCTCATGAATCCACCTTTCGAACTTATGCCCACGGCCCACATCAAGTCTGTAACTTGGAAGACCATCTTCCTGGTAGCCATTACATCTGTCAGGAGGATTTCAGAGCTACTGGCCCTGTGCACTGAGCCGAATTGCATCATCCCTCACAACGATAAAGTTGAGCTCAGGACAAATAGGAAATTTCTGCCAAAGGTGGTTTCAGAGTTTCACTTGAACCAGTCCATTACTCTGCCTGTCTTCTTTTCTGAGCCATCCACTCTTGGCGAGCAAAAGCTTCACAGCTTGGATGTCAAAAGAGCCATCTTTCACTACCTAGAGCATACTAGACAGTCCAGAGGCTCTTCCACTCAGTTGTTCCTTACCTACGGTGATATAGGCAGAGGAAGACCAGCTACCAAGATAACTATTTCTCATTGGTTGGTCTCTTGTATTAGATTATGCTATGAGAAAGCTGGTCAACACCCTCCAGTGGGGCTCAGGACCCATTCTACCAGGGGCACTGCAGCCTCACTTGCAGCAGCAAGGGACATTCCCCTACTGGATGTCTGCAAAGCAGCTATCTGGAAGTCTGTGCACACCTTTGTGAAACACTACAGTTTGGATGTGCAGACCAGATCTGATGCCAAATTTGGCAGGGCAGTTCTGCACAGCCTCTTTCCTAGGTAGGTTCTCTGCCCGCCTCCCACTTGGTACTGCTGGGTAGTCTGCAAAAAAGTTACTGATGCTAAAGGACTCCTGGGGTAAGAAGAAAAAATGACTCACCGCAGTAATCTTCTTTCTTCCAATGGGTCCTTTAGCACCAGTAAGCTCCCACCCTTCCTCCCCAGTTCACCTGTCGGAGAAGGGCTCCTGCGTCACCTTTTACCAAATTTGGAGTTTCTTATTGATGAGTTTTTAGCTTGTGTTGCTGTTGTTTCTATTTCCACTTTTGTGGATATTTGCATGGTTTTTGAATCCTGTTGCTTCTTTTTCGGGGCATTTGCCCTCGTTTTTCCCTGAAAAAATTCTGAAGCATTCAACAACTCTCACTCAGTTCACACACCCTCCTGTCTTTTGATTGGCTTGGCCCTACGCTCATTTAAATATCTCTTAAAGGTACACCTCCCGGGCAGTTGCACCTAGCCAGCTAAGTGCAAAAAAGTTACTGATGCTAAAGGACGCCTTGGAAGAAAGAAGATTACTGCGGTGAGTAATTTTTTTTTCTAGACCAGGTTTTTTGTGTCTTGAAGAGTACGATCATTATAATGTTCTATTATGCCCCCCCTCCCCGAAATGTTCCTTCAACAGAATAAGGAAAACAGCAGCAGCATGTCAATCAGTAATTACAGATTATTCACCCAGGGTAACCCAAGTGAAGTACATCATCTCATTTTTTTTAGTGGGATTGTTGCTTCTACCCATCTATACACAGCAAGATCATACAGTAAACCAGTGACTGTGGTGGGAATCGATCAAACATGTCCTCTCCTGTTTGTCCATTCTGTGCTGTAACCAGCTGAACCCACTCACATCCAGAATTGTATAACTGTGATGCTGGTATTTTGTTTTGTTGTTGTTTATTTTTGGCTACCGCACAGCTAACCATTGGTCCGTTCTGACCTCCCCCCATCCCCCGGGACTTACCTCTAGACCCTGGAGTGCACCCTGGCTTACTTTCCAGTGCGGGGCCGCTGGGGAGGATCCCTCTGCTCCCTGATGAAGGACTGAGGCTGATTTTGGGGGTGAATGCCTCAGAATGCTGTGTGGGGTTCCAACAGGGTGGACGTCCTTCATGCTCAGCCTGGTAATTTTTGCAGGCTGCATTTCCCAGGGGGGGCATGGTGTACAGTGATGTGGTGGCTCACTGCCGAATGTCTGACAACCCCCCACCAACCATGCAAACTCCAGCTGTCAGATGCCTAGACTCCACTGGGGGGCCACTTGAGCACTGGTTGCTTCACCACCCTCTGATCCAGAGGAGGAGAGTCGTCTGATGGACGCTTAAGCCTCCTCTCCCCGGCTGGCCCTCCGACTCCTGGGCTTGCTTCTGAACCTGGGACATCAGCATCGTGAGCAGTAGTGTTACTGCTGCACCCATGGGCCGGTGCTGCTGTTATTACTTTTTAATATTTGATCTTACTTTGAGAGGGTTCCTGCAGTAGGTCTTCACATATAGGACTGCGCCCCCTGGCGTCAGGTCCGCACGGCAAACTTATAGATTGCAATCATCAGCGGGGACAGCCCCCAAAGTCGGGGTGGCGTGACGTCAGCCCAACTATAAAAGGGGCGGTCCTGCGCCCACTCTCCAGTTCTTTCCCGCCATCACCTCAGTAACATTCGGCTCATGTCAGAACAGCAATCCAACGTCCGCGTTGTATTTTGTCGAAGTTTCCTTCGCCTCTTATAAATGTCTTTCAAAGTTTTCTTCAATTTGATGTCTTCTAGACAGAAGAAAAAGTGCTCTAAGTGCGACGCTCAAATCCTGCACGGGGATGACCATTCCCGCTGCCTCCTTTGCCTAGGTTCAAAGCATGACGTCCAGGAGTGTTCCATCTGCCAGGCCTTCAACCAGGCAACCAGAACCAGGCGCAAGCGGTCCCTCGAGGCCCATCTTCTGACCCGACGCTTGGCGTCTATGGAAAAGGAGCTCCAAAAACTCAGGGAAAGGTCGTCATCACCGGCCCTGAAAAAGAAGAAAAGTAAAGAGAAGCGCTGGGACCGGACTTCGTCGCCACACACGAGGTCTGCAACTGTGAGTACTTTCTTGGGCGCCCCGTCCGCCTCTTTGGGCCGGACCCCCTCTCCTCTTCCTGCTGAGGTGAGCAGGCAGCCGGGGGTAGCCTCTTTAGAGGTGGTAATTTCATCGTCTTGTCCTGCCGATAAGTCACCCCTCGCCTCCAGCGAAGGGGTGTGTGGCTTCCGCCGATCAGACTAGCAGCGGCCTTCCAGCCATCTCTAGCCCGTCAGGATCTGCTGTTTCAGATGCCGGCTTCTCTGGTGCCCATCTAGATCCATCCACTCTCCCGTTGGGCTCCAGTTTGGCCCCCGACGTCTGACAGAGTGAGGGACAAGTCGACCTGTCGTCTGCCAGGGTTCTTCACCCCAGAGACTCGCCACCCGATCCCTTGCTTTTTGCTTTAGCAAGATCATACTCGGACCTGCCGTCAGGGGCCCCTTTGAGTCCCCCCCCCTTGCCAGGCCTTCTGCCGTCACCGGACAAGATTCCACTGCCGACCAGGGATCCTGTTATGGAGCCTTCACCCTCTGGCTCTTCGGGCACGCTCCTGGATCCGATACCACCTTCTGGCACTACGGCACCACCCCCTGCGGGTCCTTCGACTGGGCCCCCTGCGGGTCCTTCGACTGGGTTCCTAGTCCCTGAACCCTCTCTCCCACCTGCGGGGAGCCCTCCGTCGGTCACTCAGTACCCGAGGCCTGGCCAGGTGCCGCTGTCACCAGGCCTCCCAACGCTGGGTTACCAGACGCCGGGTTCAAACAGCATGAAGTCTTGCTGTACTCTGACATATGCAGTGATAACCAACCTTTGAACTGCCCCGGAGAGGAAAGAGTTAACTTTCCATGCAAGGCATGGAACGCTGAGCTCGAGCTCGGTTGAGCCTCTGTCTGTTGTTGTTTGAACCCAAACTGCCAGATTCTTTACTCTGCCTCACTGAACGGTCGCTCCGGAGAGTTCTCCTTTGCTCGGTTCAATTTAGTCGATTAAAGTGTCGTTTTTTTCCCTCGGTTTCAACCGAATTTAATCCATCTAACCTGTCGGTTCAGTCTCTGTCTGTGGTACCGTGAGTACTAGATAGGTTTATTATTGTTAGCTCTGTGTGTAACTTGTAAACGGCAGATCGGTTCGGTTTGAACCGATCAGGTTTGTTAAAAAAGTTTGTTCTGGATAACTCAGCAACTGCTCACTTCTCTAGGATTCCTCCTGAATCTTTCAAAGTCAGTTCTAGAGCCAGTGCAGCTCCTCACCTTCATAGGGGCGGAGCTGGATACAATAAGGGCAAGAGCCTTCCTTCCCCTGGACAGGGCAAGGACCCTTGTGACACTGGCCTCTTCATTCACCCTTCAGGTGTCTCAACCAGCAAGGTATTTTCTGCAGCTCCTGGGCTACATGGCTGCCTCTACGGCAGTGGTCCAAGGAGCAAGATTTCAGATGAGGGACATTCAGTTCCACTTAAGAGCCTTCTGGTCTCAGAGAAAGGATTCTCTGACCAAGCTAATCCCAGTGACTCAAACCCTGATCCAGGCTTTGCAATGGTGGCAGGATCAAGACAACCTAAGACAATCACTCAATCTCATTCTCTAATCCTTACCATAGATGCCTCCCTCTTGGGCTGGGGAGCCCACTTGGGAGATCTGACCACCCAAGGGTTGTGGTCACCTCAAGAATCTCTGCTTCACATCAATCTCTTAGAACTCAGAGCAGTGTTTCTAGCACTTCAATTTTTTTCCAAGTCTGTTCAGAACAAAGTTGTTCAGATCAGGACAGACAATATCACCACAATGTGGTACATCAACAAGCAAGGGGGCACTCGGTCTACGGCCTTGTGCACGGAAGCAATGAAGTTGTGGTCTCTGGCCTATTCTCTGAACACCTCTCTGATAGCAGTGCACCTCCCAGGGAAGGACAATGTCCTGGCAGATGCTCTCAGCAGGATATCTCAGGGCCATCACGAATGGTCCCTAGATCCCCTAATTTTGAAGGTGATCTTCTCCAGATGGGGCACTCCACAGATAGATCTTTTTGCAGCCCCAGACAATCACCAACTTTCTCTCTATTGCTGCAGACCCCCAGTGTTGGGATCAGTCCCCCTGGATGCTCTAGTTCTCAATTGGGAAGGGAAATTCCTGTATGCTTTCCCTCCCTTCCCTCTCCTGTTCAAGGTACTAGTCAAAATCAGGTCTCAACCCTGCAAAGTGATTCTGATTGCTCTGGACTGGGCCAGACAGCCCTGGTATCCTCTCTTGCTGTCTTTAGCAGTCCACTTTCCCCGTCTCCTCCCAGGAATTACAACCTGGTAACATGTTCTCAGGGGAGGGTTTGGTACCCGAATCTCAAATCTCTCAATCTCAAGGCCTGGCTCTTGAAGAGTTAGAGTTTGCTGATTTTCACCTCTCTCAAGGTGTTCTGGATATTCAAAAGGCTTCTCGAAAGCCTTCCACCAGAAAGACTTATAACTCCAAATGGAAAAGGTTTACTATTTGGTGCTCTGGGAAGCATATTTCTCCAGAGTCTGCTGGGTTGCCTGGAGTCCTGGACTATATGGTTCATCTCAATAGCTTGGGCCTCAGACCAGCTACACTTAGAGTGCATCTGGCAGCTGTCTCTGCCTTCTGGTCAGCAGGCAAGCCCTGTTCCCTTTCAGCTCATCCTGTATTTTGTAAGTTCTTCAAAGGATTGCTGCATACCAATCCTCCCTTCAGGGACCCTGCCCCTGCTTGGGACCTTAATGTTTGCATTGCTCAGCTTATGCAACCCCCTTTTGAGCCTTTGTCTTCAGCAGAGCTAAAGTACTTGACTTGGAAAACTGTGTTCTTGGTAGCCATTACTTCTGCCAGACACATAAGTGAGTTATAGGCCCTGTCAGTGGAGCCAGATTTTATCTCCTTCCATAGAAATAAGGTGGTCCTCAGGACTAATAGGAAGTTTTTGCCTAAGGTGGTTTCAGATTTCCACCTTAATTGGTCTATGTCTCTTCCTGTTTTCTTCACTGACCATTCCTCCTCTGGGGAGAGGAGGCTACACAGCCTGGATGTGAAAAGAGCCCTTAGCTACTACATAGAGTGCACCAAGGGTCACTGGTTTGACTCCCTCCAACTGTTCCTCACTTATGGTGAGGTTGGTAAGGGAAAACCTGCCACTAAGAGATCTGTTGCCAGGTGGATTGTCTCTTGTATACAATTCTGCTATGAAAAATTAGGCAGAATCCCACCCTTAGGCATGAGGGCTCACTCTACTAGAGGTACAGCTGCTTCCCTGGCTGCTGCCAGGGATATTCCTATTTTAGAGATTTGTCAAGCAGCCACTTGGAAAACAATACATACTTTCACCAAGCATTACTCTCTGGATATCCAGGCTAGGAGTGATGCATGGTTTGGTACAGCAGTGCTTCAGAGCTTGTTCCCGAAGTAGGTTCTGTCCCTCCTCCATGGAGGTACTGCTTGGTAGTCTGCATATGTCAGAATACAGCAAGACTTCATGTTGTTTGAAGAAAACATTACTCACCTTAGTAATGTTGTTTCTTCTAATGGAGTCTTGCTGTATTCTGACCTCCCCCCTTCCTCCCCTCTCCGAACCTGGGTTTTGGGATGTGGGTGGGCAGGAACAGTGTTGGCACCCTAGAGGTGCCCCCTTTTTATCACCCTCTTATTTTTGGGTGTGTGTGTTGTGTTTTGTTTTTTGGGTTTCCTGATTTGAGTCTTTGCCTTGGAACCAAAAACCTTTTTATTAAATTTAGTTGCCAGTTGGCTAGTGTGAGTTTACAGTTTCCACTCAGGACGCCCAGTGAGTATAGCTCGTAAAGATCTGGCAGTTTGGGTTCAAACAACAACAGACAGAGGCTCAACCGAGCTTGAGCTCAGCGTTCCATGTGTTGCATGGAAAGTTAACTCTTTCCTCTCCGGGGCAGTTCAAAGGTTGGATATCACTGCATATGTCAGAATACAGCAAGACTCCATTAGAAGAAACAACATTACTAAGGTGAGTAATTTTTTCTTTTCTGACGTCATCCTTCCCGACACCAGGTTATCCTACTCCAGGACACCCCACACCGGGTTATCCTGGGTACTCTTCGTATTACCCATCCTGGCACTATCCTCAGTACCTGGGGTATCCGAGTTATGAGCCTACCCCTCCTCCGGTACCAGACCACGAGTCCGTCCCTCTTTGGTGGAAAGAGGCTAGAGTGCAACTTTTGTCAGAGTTAAGACAGCTGGTGCGGGAAGCGTCCACCCCAAGGGTCGCCTCTCCTTAGCCTCCTTGGGCCAGAGTGTCGACCTCTATCACTGTTGGCACCACGGAACCAGACCCTTCTGTGCCAAGTGGCTCCGAGCCCTCTGACACCAACTCCGACACTGATGCAGCGGAGCCTAGGTCTCCCATAGAGGTCCCTCCGAAAGACTCTCCAAAGTCGCCTCCGGAGGACCTCTCTTTCAGAGATTTATTGTGTTCAATTCAGGCGGCTGGCGGATGGCCATCCAAAGAGGTCAATCTGCAAAGAAAATGCCTTGCAGAGCACCTGGATCTGGCCACCTCAGACCCTATTCCCATTCCTCCATGGATGGGGCCCCATGAGGACCTTGTGACCACAGTCTGGCAACAACCATCCTCCAGCGGTCTCACGCAAAGCTGACGGCACCTATTACCCCCCGGAAGGGATATCTCACCTTAACTCCCCATCCTAAGGCTGACTCCATGGTCATCATGGCTGCTCATGACCATTCAGCCCAGCCCAAACATTTGAGCTCTTTGCCTCCTGATAAGGACTCGCGTCCACTCGACCAATTTGGGCGTAAAATATACTCTTCTTCCTCTTGTGCGATATGCTCCCTTAATTACGTCTTGCACATGGTCGCCTTTCAAAAAGCTTCTCTTTTGAATTTGGAAAGGGACCTCCAAGAGGTTCATGATGAAACCCTGAGAAAGACGTTGTTGGACAAAGTTAGGATGGGGAAATCCTCGTGTCGTCATGCCCTTCAGGTGACTTATGACTTGGTGGACTTTGTGGCTAGAGTGGCAGCCAGGGGGATCTGCCTTCGTTGCCTCTCCTGGCTTCATATAGCGGGACTGGCATAGGATGTGCAGTCCTCTCTTCTGGACGCCTCTTTCAGGAGTTCAGTCCTCTTTGGCGGCAACACTAAAGATATTATTACTGGGCTGCAGGAGAGTGGACACTCCTTGTGGGATGTCCACTCCTTATACAAGACGGGCCAGAAAAAGCAGCCTTTTCACCACCAAAGAAGGTGAAACAAATCCCAGGCCAAGCACCAAGCAAAGAGGCGTGCACCTGGATCTGGAGCTCAAACCCCACAGGCCAAATTTCTCAAACAGGCCTCTGGGACAAAGCTCCCCTCCCCTCGGCATCCTGACTCCTTCAAACAACATGAAGTCTTGCTATATTATGACATATGCAGTATAACCCCAGGTTAGAACTGCTCCAGAGGTGAAAGAGTTAACTTCCATGCAGAGCATGGAATCTTGAGCGCGAGCTCGGTTGAACACTCTGTCTGTTGAAGCTCAAACTTAAACTGTCAGATTCTTTTACTCCTACACTGAACAGTCGCCCGGAGATTCCTCCTGCTGCTCGGTTTGTTTGTCAGTTTTAAAGTGTAATTCTCGGTTTATTTTACGAAATTTAACCGCAATCGTCGGTTCAAGCTCTGTCTGTGGTATTGTAAGTACTAGATAGGCTTATTTATTATTTTTCTTCAGTGTGGAACTTGTAAACGTTTTTTTCGGTTCGGTTTGAACCGATCAGAGGGGTTTAAAAATTACTTTCTAGCCCTTTAGAGTGCGGTTCCCGGTTCTTATCGGTTCTAAAAAAAACGGATTTTATTACGTTTTTTTCCACGACCCGTGACACGGTTGGGAACCGATAAGAGAGTCTTGCTTGGTGGATTGCCATTAACGGGCAAGTTTTGGTTAGGCTGGCACTATGTCTGAGAAACCCAAAAGAAAAACCGGACCCACTGGGTTTCAGCACTGTGGCCTCTGTGAAGTCTTTGCCAAGGCTGACCCACACACCATTTGTGTATATTGTCTGGGGTTTGACCACCTCAATACAGACTGCCAGATTTGTAAGAATTTTCCTGCTGCCACCATGGAAAGAGTTGGTAGGCTCAGGGAAAGGGAGGCCAAAAAGTCCGCTGACCCGGATGGCCAACCCGGTTCGGTTCCAACCGAACCTGAGGGAGTGCCCTCTGACCAGGGCGATGCTTCCTCGGGCAAATGAAGAGCCAGCTCTGAGGAGCCGGTTCCAACTAAAAGGGCTAGAAGGTCAGCTAGTTTGGGGCCAAAAGTTCTTTCTCCAACCGCTGAGGAAATATCCAAAGCTATCCAAATTGTCCAGTCTCTTTCCCCAGTTCCGTCCGAACCGGCACCATTGGGCAAGCGCCCGGTTCGGTCGTTTCCCTCGGTTCAAGATTATGATTTTGAAGATTTTTATGAACCAGGGGAAGGGGAGGAGGGGTACGAGGAGAGTGAGTGTGATTTTGACAGTCTGGATGTGCCCATTGAACCGGACATCTCTCCAGACAGACCCTCAGGAGTATCCCCTCCCAGGCTATCTGAGTCCCCTTCTCATTTTTTGTTTTACAAGAAAGTTGCTGACACTCTGCAACTCCCTGTTGAGGAAGCTGTTGATGATCAAGAAGAGCCTGATTTTATGGAAATGATGGATATTCCAGAGTCTAGGAGACTGTCTATTCCCTTGCATAAATCTTTTAGGAAACAGTAAAATTCTGAAAACTCCTCATTCTATCCTCCCTGTGGATAAAGGATGGATAAGAGGTATGCTTTATCAGGCTCTGATACAGAGTTCCTATCTCAGCAGTGCAGCCATGTGGGGTAGTGCAGGCTGCAGCCTGTGACAAGGCTAATATTCCTCTAGTTTCCTCACCCTCCTGAAAAGGATTCCAGGAGGATGGATGCCATGGCAAAAAAGCAGTACATGGCAGCATCTTTGGGACTCAGACAGGCAAATTATGTGGCTTACGCGGCTAGGTGCCAGAAATCCAGGTGGGATACTGTCCTGGCCCTAGCAAAACAGGCCCCTGAACAGCTTGCCAGGGAGCTGGAGCAGGTGTCTGCGGGCGGTATTGAGGCATCCAAGGTGCAATTTTATGCTGCTGTAGACTCTAATGTTGTTTCATCTAGAGTTATGGCTACATCTGTGTCTCTTCGCAGAATGGCCTGGCTCAGATGTACTGCCCTGTCACAGGATACCCAGTCTAAGGCTATGGATTTTCCTGTTGTGGGAAATTCTCTGTTTGGGAGCAGACAGAGAATTATATGAAGAAAATGGATGAGTATAGGACCACCTATAGGAGTGCACAGGCCAAAGAAAGGCAAGTCACCCTCAAAGGCAGCATGTCAGGGGCAGGGGCAGGCCTTTTCATAGGCCGTTTTACTAAGCCCAGGCCTCCTCTTCTGCTTATGCCCAGAGGGGGTTCTTTAGAGGAAGCAGCAGAAGGGGCTCTAGTAAGCCTGCTTCTACCCCTCAACCCAAAGCCCCTGCAAAACAGGCTCCCTGATGGGGTAGCCAGGGCCGAGTCTCCACTACCGGTAGGGGGCAGGCTGGCTTACTTTGTCCAGGACTGGAAGTCTTTAACATCAGACAAGTGGGTCCTGGAAGCAGTAAGCCAGGGACTGGTTCTCAGCTTCAAAAAATTTCCGAAGATGAGAGCCAGATCTTTTCCACCTGCAAACCCATCAGAGGCACTTGCCCTGGAAGCAGAAGTTTCTGCCCTCCTGGCTCTCAGAGCCGTAGAAAGGGTTCTTCCTATACACCAGGGCAAAGGGTTGTACTCCAGGTACTTCCTTACCCCAAAAAAGACAGGAGAATGGCGGTCCATTCTGGATCTCAGGTATCTAAACAAGCACCTTTTAAAACCAAAGTTCAAAATGGTGACCCTGGGGATTATTTTACCCTCTCTAAGGCCAGGGGACTGGCTAGCCTCCCTGGACCTCAAGGATGCCTACTTCCATGTTCTCATGAGAAGCTCCCATCAAAAGTACCTCAGATTCGAACTGTCCTCAGGCCATTACCAGTTCAGAGCAATGCCCTTCGGCCTCTCCTCTGCTCCAGGGGTGTTCACAAAATGCCTGGCAGTAGCAGTTGCTCATTTAAGAAGGCAAAAGATTGCCATCTTTCCTTATCTGGACGACTGGCTCATTGTAGGCCAGTCTCCAGAACAGGTCAAACTGCAGGTAATATTTGCCAGATGGGGCACTCCGCAAATAGATCTCTTTGCAGCCCCAGACAATCACCAACTTCCCCTTTTTTGTTGCAGGCCCCCAGTGTTGGGCTCAGTCCCTCTGGATACCTTCCTTCTCAGTTGGGAAGGGAAGTTTCTCTATGCTTTTCACCCCCTTCCCCCCTTCTTTTCAAAGTGCTAGTCAGAATCAGATCTCAATCCTGCAAGATGATCCTGATCGCCCAATTGGGCCAGGCAGCCCTGGTACCCACCTCATGTCCTTAGCAGTCCACCCTCCCCTATGCCTTCCCAGGAATCACAACCTGTTAACCTGTGCCCAGGGGAGAGTTTGGTATCTGAACCTCAAATCTTTCAATCTCAAGGCTTGGCTCTTGAAGAGTTAGAGTTTGCTGACCTACACCTTTCTCAAGGTGTATTGGATATCTTGAAGGCCTCTAGGAAGCCTTCCACCAGGGCTACCTATAATTCAAAATGGAAGAGATTTTCCATATGGTGTGCTGGTAAACATATTTCCCCAGAATCTGCTGGTGTGCCCACAATCCTGGATTATTTGGTGCATTTGAATTCCTTGGGGCTGAAGCCAGCTACCTTAAAGGTGCACTTGGCAGCTGTGTCTGTCTTCTCGTCAGCAGGTAAGCTCTGTTCTTTATCAGCTCACCCTGTGTTCTCAAAGTTTTTTAAAGGGTTGCTTCACACCAATCCCCCGTTCAGGGATCCTGCCCCTGCTTGGGATCTTAATATTTGCATCACTCAGCTTATGCAACCCCCTTTTGAGCCATTGTCTTCAGCAGAGCTGAAGTACTTGACTTGGAAAACTGTGTTTCTGGTAGCCATCACCTCTGCCAGGCGCATAAGTGAGCTACAAGCCTTGTCAGTGGAGCCTGATTTTATCTCCTTTCATAGAGATAAGGTAGTCCTCAGGACTAACAGTAAGTTTTTGCCTGAAGTGGTTTCAGACTTTCACCTTAATCAATCCATTTCTCTTCCTGTGTACTTCACTGACCATTCCTCCTCTGGTGAGAGGAGATTGCACAGTTTAGATGTCAAAAGAGCCCTTAGTTACTATATAGAATGTACCAGGGTCACAGGTTCGAATCCATCCAATTGTTCCTCACTTATGGTGAGGTTGGTAAAGGGAAACCTGCCACTAAAAGATCCATTGCCAGGTGGATTGTCTCTTGTATCCAATTTTGCTATGAAAAACTGGGTAAGGTTCCTCCCTCAGGCCTGAGGGCTCACTCCACCAGAGGTACAGCTGCGTCTCTGGCTGTTGCCAGGGACATTCCTATCCTAGAGATATGTCAAGCAGCTACCTGGAAAACAGTTCACACTTTTACTGAGCATTACTCCTTGGATATCCAGGCTAGGAGTGATGCTCGATTCTTTCACAGCTGTGCTTCAGAGCCTATTTCCCAAGTAGGTTCTGTCCTCCTCCATGGAGGTACTGCTGTGTAGTCTGCATATGTCATAATATAGCAAGACTTCATGTTGTTTGAAGAAAAATTACTCACCTTAGTAATGTTGTTTCTTCTAATGGAGTCTTGCTATTATGACTCCCCAAGCCTGCCCTCTCAGAACCTCTGTTTTGGGAGGTGGGTGGGCAATGCAATGTTGCACTTCTTTGATGCCCACTTTATTTCACCCTTCTAGGGTGCTTAGGTGTTATGCTTAAGTTTCTTCTTGAATTCCCCGACTTGAGTCTTTGTTTGGGATCAAGATCAAAAGGTGTTTTGTAGTTAGTAGCCACGCTAGTGTAGTTTACGGCTTCCACACAGAACCTTAGTGAGTTTTTGCTCGTAGAAGATCTGACAGTTTAAGTTTGAGCTTCAACAGACAGAGTGTTCAACCGAGGTCAAGATTCAAGATTCCATGCTCTGCATGGAAGTTAACTCTTTCACCTCCGGAACAGTTCTAACCTGGGGTTATACTGCATATGTCATAATATAGCAAGACTCCATTAGAAGAAACAACATTACTAAGGTGAGTAATTTTTTCTTTCCCCTCCTTCCGCTCCCTCCAGTTACACAGGAGGAACCGGTTGGAGGAGGGTTCAGCCTCCACCTGGACGGTTGGAGGTTCGTCACCGCAGAAGCTTGGGTGCTTCAGCTCATCCATCGAGGTCACTCCATAGAATTCAGCGAAATTCTAGCCGCTCAACCACTGGGACGGTCCTTCTATCCTTGGAATCAGGTCCCCATAGTCTCTCAGGAGATCCAGGCACTTCTTCTAAAGAGGGCCATAGAACCCGTCCCATCAAACCAAATAGGAAGGGAATTTTACTCCCACTTCTTCCTGGTTCCAAAGAAAACGGGCGACTTGAGACCAATCCTGGACCTCAGCACACTAAACATCTTCGTCGAGTACAAGAAGTTTCGTATGTTGACCCTTCAGGGGCCCCTTCCCCTGCTCCACCCCAATTCATGGCTGTGCTCCCTGGACATGCAGGATGCTTACCTGTATATTCCCATCCTCCCGGCCCACCGTTGTTTTCTCCACTTTGTCTTCATGGAGAAGCATTTCCAATTCAGAGCACTCCCTTATGGCCTTTCTTCAGCTCCCAGAGTGTCCACCAAATGTCTAGTGGTGGTGGCGGCGTTTTTATGCCATCAGGGCATATATGTCTTCCCCGTACCTGGACAACTGTCTCCTCGCAGCACCCTCTCCTACCAGCCTGAAAGAGTCTGTCTCTTTCACTCTGAGCTTGTTTGTTTTCCTGGGTATAATGGTCAATTTTCCCAAGTCCCAGCTAGTACCATCCCAGAGACTCCAGTTCATTGGAGCCATACTAGACACAGTACAGGGCAAGGCTTTCCTGCCATTGGATCGGGCAGAGACCTTAGCTTCTCGGGCCACTCTCGTGGCACATGCCTGATGGATCCCAGCACACTCGGTGCTTTGTCTGTTGGGACTGATGGTGGCCACCATTTCAACAGTTCCCATGGCCAGGCTTCACATGAGGGTCACCCAGTGGTCTCTTTGAGTCCAGTGGGATCAGAGGATGGACGACATGAACCAAAAAGTCATGATCTCCAACAGCCTTCAGAGAGATCTTCACTGGTGGCAAGATCTCTCAAACCTATTGAAGGGAATTCTTTTCCATCCTGCAGTTCCAATCCAAATTCTCACTACAGACACCTCAGATCTGGGCTGGGGAGCCCATCTGGGGACCCAGAAGACACAAGGGTCTTGGTCCGACCAGGACCTTATGCTCCACATCAATGTTCTGGAGACCAGGGCGGTTCTTTACGTGCTCCAGGCATTCCAGTCGCTTCTGGTTCTGGGATCCCTTTTAGTTCAGACAGACAACATGTCCACTGTCTGGTACCTAAACAAACAGGGAGGAACCCATTCATATCCTCTGTGCAGAGCAGCCATGAGGGTGTGGTACTGATGATTCAGCACAGCCTTTACTTGACAACAGTCCACGTTTTGGGTGTCACCAACGTCCTGGCGGACAGTCTTGGTCGATCAGTGGCCAGGGCTCATGAGTGGGAGCTAAAGTCAGAGGCAGTCGAAGAACTCTTTCTTCGATGGGGTCGGCCAGAAATAGATCTGTTCACCTCCCCGTACAACGCAAAGCTACCTGTCTTATGCTTGCTCGTTCCCGGGCATGGTGCTTTTTGGTGAGACACGCTGTCTCTTTCATGGACAGGGAGGTTTCTGTACATCTTTCCTCCCTTTTCTCTCATTCAGAAGGTTCTGATGAAACTTCAGCAGGAGGGGGCTCATGCAATCCTGATTGCCCCTCTTTGGTCATGCCAAATTTGGTACCCTCTTCTGCAACAATTGGCACTGGAACTCCCGGTTCCTCTGCCCATTTCCCATGACCTTCTGACTCAGGAGCAGGACACCCTGGTGCATCCGCTCCTTCAGTCTCTCCATCTTCATGCGTGGCACCTGTGGACATAGCAATTTCTCGCTATGGGGTATCTTCGCAGGTTGCGCATATCGTAGTGGAGGCCAGAAAACCCTCCACCAGGTCTGCTTACGCTATGAAGTGGAAGAGATTCACTGTATGGGCCCAAGCAAGGAGCTGGGATTCCTTTTCGTGCTCGGCTTCCCAGGTTCTAGAGTACCTCGCACACCTGTCCGAGGTGGGCCTTAGCTATTCCTTCATTAAGGTCCACCTTTCTGCGGTGTCGGCCTACCACCTCCTGGTGGAGGGCAAAACCTTGGCTCAGCAGGAGGTTGCCAAAACTTTTTTGAAAGGCATCCTTCATTTGTCCTCCCTGGGATCTGAATTTCATGCTCGAGAAGCTGACCTTACCCCCGTTTGAACCAGCTTCTTCCTGCGACTTACGCTTCCTTTCCTGGAAGACCTTATTTTTAGTCGCCGTTACTTTGGCCAGAAGGGTTTCCGAATTACAGGCCTTCATCTGTAAAGAACCTTATTTGATTTTTCATAAGGACCGGGTAGTCCTGCGGACTAATCCTTCTTTTTTGCCCAAAGTAGTTTCGAAATCCACTTTGAATCAGAGCGTGGAATTACCAGTGTACTATCCACAGTATTCCAACAGGGGGGAACACCTTCTGCACACCCTTGATGTGCACCGCATCCTGAGGTACTATACGAACAGGACTAAAGAGGTTAGGAAATCAGCCACCTGTTCGCAGCCTTTCCCCTCAGTGCCAGGTGAAAGTATTTCCAAGCAGACCATCTCTAGATGGCTTGCTAACTGCATCCATTTTTGTATACGAAATATGGGAAGTCCCTTCCGGGGGCAGTCAAAGGCCACTCCACCCGTAGTGTGGCGACCTGCACTGCCTTTTTTAGGAATGTGTCCACAGCAGAGATCTGTGCTGTGGCCACATGGTTGTCTGTTCACACCTTCACTAAGCATTACAGTCTGGACATTGCCTCTTGGCGCAGAACTGGCTTTGGTCTTGCAGTCTTGCAAGGCCTTCTGTCGTGATTCCTCATGGCGATTCCTCCTCCTCCCGGATGCACCTATGTTTTTGCTTTTCTTTGGGACTACTTGGTATTCAGTCCTATATGTGAAGACCTACTGCAGGAACCCTCTCGAAGTAAGATATTGCAGTTACGTGAGAACTTACCATAACAGTAGATCTTTGAGAGAGGTTCCTGCAGTAGGTCTAGTTTCCCACCCTCCTTCCCCCAGTTTTTGGATGTTTTATCCTTATTTTCCATCCTATCTAGACCTTCGGGACTAGAGTGGAAGCAGGGTCTGAGGAGTTTTCACTCCGGTTTTCTCCTTACCTATCTATAGGTCTCCATTGGAAAAGAACTGGAGAGCGGACGCGGGACCGCCCCTTTTATAGTCGGGCTGACATCACGCTGCCCCGTCGGGGGTGGTTTCCGCTGATGATTGCTATCTAGAAGTTTGCCATGAGGATCTGACGCCAGGGGGTGCAGTCCTATATGTGAAGACCTACTGCAGTACCTCTCTCGAAGATCTACTGTTACGGTAAGTTCTTGCATAACTGCAATTTTCAACACACACACACACACACCACGGTGCCAACTTTTTTTTTTTTAAGTGTAATTTTTTATTGTTTTCTTTATAAACAAGAAATACATATACAGTAAATGTGAGACATATTTCATTAATATCATTTTCCAGTAAAAATTCTACAATACATCTTAAGAGCAGGCTCAGTACATTGTAATTGTTAAAATGAATGCTCTGAATTAATAGCAAACAAAGGAGAACACAGATCTCAGCTACCTTGACAAATAAAACTAAGAAGATAAATTTTATCCTACATTTCCCAGAGAAATATACTAGCACCATACCCACCCCAGTTCTACCTATTCTTAAATCCCTCCAGAATGTTCACCTTTTTAGGGAAATCATTAGGGCACAAAGTCAGGGTCATGCTGAGATATGTATGGCACCCATTTACGCCATCTGAGCTCGAAAGGCCCCTCTCTGTTCCAGCCCCTGACAATCAGCCTCTCCATGGTATAAATTCCCCCATGACCCTGTGTCACTCTAGGATTGTTGGAGATGTTTTACCCCACAGGTGGGTAATTCCCTTCTTAGCAGGCAGTAAGTAATTGACCAGAAGAGAACCCTTCGAGATGTTTACCCCCTCTGGAGGGACAGAGAGAGACACCAGTTCAGGTGTTAATTTCTCACCTTCCAGGCAAACTCCCTCCAATATGGGGACCCCGAAATACCCATGGAAGGCTTAGTAAATTTCAACCAGTCTTCTGAGTCTGGGATTTCCAATTCTTTATTCCATGCCCCAAAAATCCCAGTAGTTGATTCTCTGGAAATCTCCTGCAGACCTTTGTATATCAGGCCTATAATGTGAGGCCAAACCTGACCTCCTAAGGTTGTTAAAAAAATATTCAGTAACAAATGAAGAGGATTAGGAAGGGAATGCCTTCAGGTGGATACTGAAGCAGTGTTTCTCGGACCTGTAAGTAAACAGCAAAATTCCCACATTAGAGAGCATATTTCCCCTGTAAGGTAGTAAAAGGGACTATTCCCTGTGTATCGACCAACTATAAGATGAAGGAGAAACCTATATTATGCCATTTATTTATAACCTGTTTCACTTGTGGCGGGTGATTATGTAGCTCTACCCCGTAATGTTCATAAGTAATAGCCAAATCTGTGCCTACTGGGAGAAGCCCTAAACCTATCCCAAACTAAAAGACTAGATCTTGCCCTCTTGTACAGTTTGTTTCTTTTTGGGAGCTGGGTATCTGTAAAATAGCTGACTTTAATTATGTCTTGTATTTGATTGAGGGCTAATTGCAATACTTTCCAGGGTATAGAATAGTTTGGATTACTCCAATGTAATATTCTAGTCAGCACCATGGCCTGGGCATACTTCTGCAGATCTGGAAGGTCAAGCCCTCCTCTATCCCTTGGGAGTTGCAGAATTGACCACCGAACTCTGGGTTTCCTTCCTGCCCAAACGAATCTTGCTAGTGTGTGATTCCAAGAATTAAAATACATCAATGGTGGGAAGTCTGAAATAATCTGGAACGTATATAACAACCGCGGGAGAATATTCATTTTTACTAACTTCACCCTGGAATAAAAAGAAGGCGAAACTGCGACCAGGCATGCTGCTTTTCCTCAGTTCTTATAGTTAGGGGATCATAATTGACCAGCGTACTATTTTCAAGGTTTTGAGGAATTAATATCCCTAGATATTTTATTTTAGTGTGACATCATTTTAATGGCAGTCTCCTTTTCAGGGTCTGAGGATGGAGCAAAACTGACTGTTAGAATCTCCGTTTTTATAGAATTTATTTTATACCCCGATATCTGAGCAAAGCTGTCCAACAAATGCCATAGGGCCGGGAGAGATTGATTAGGGTTCCTAAGAGATAAAAGTACATTGTCCGCATATAAAGATAACTTCCATTCCCGTCCTCCCACTAGTATCCCCGCAATCTCCCTAGCCCCTCGCACAGCAATGGCCCATGGTGCCAGCCTTTGAATTGGGACTTCAGGACCTACCTTAGTCCCAGTCACACAATTGGGGCATTTGGAGGTTGGGGCTTTCTGTAACAGAGGCTTTTTCATATATGTTAGTCCTGTAACATTGGAATGATTACAAAGAGACCTAGTGGTCCTCATCTTTGACACCCTTAAGCAATCCAGCCAATGCAACAGAGCTTTCAGGAAGGCCAACAAAATGCTGGCTGTATAGGGAGAGGATTTGACAGCAAGAACAAGGAGGTGATCCTCCCACTCTGTTGGTCCATGGTGAAGCCTCACCTGGAGTACTGTGTCCAGTTCTGAGTCTTCACCTAAAGAAGGACAGGGACAGGCTTGAGGCTGTGCAGAGAAGGACAACCAAGATGGTACAGGGCCACCAAGGGCTCTCATGTGAGGAGCGCCTGAAGGTACTAAATATGTACTTGCTGGCACCTAGAAGGGAGAGAAGGGACAGATTGAGATGTTCAAGTTCCTGACAGGCATAAACAAGGTGCCCTACTCAGAACTTTTCAGTAGGGTCTCCAGCTCAACTACTAGAGGTCACGAGTGGAAGCTGAGGGGAGGGAGCTTCAGGAGGGAACTAAAGAAACACTACGGAAAGAGTCCTGGAACCATGGAACAGGCTACCTGCCAAAGTGGTGGGAGCAAGGACCGTGACGGCATTCAGGCTGGGGTGAGACAGAGCAAGGGCTGAAAAGGAAACAGAAAAGGACAAAAATCAGAAGGGGGTCTAGGTCCCAGGACCTGTAGAATGTCTCAGAAACTCATGGGCAGACTAGATGAACCCTTGGTCTCCCTCTGCCATCATTTTCTATGTTTCTATTATTTTTTTAGATTAATCCATTTGTCATCAACTGAATTCCCTCCTAGTACTGTTACCCAGATCTTTTTCAGCTCCCACTGGCCATCCACCTGGATTCCATTTGAAAATTGAATCCACCATACTGGGGGCAAGAGTCTCTCAATAGTTTGCCTTCCAAAAGTCCAATTAGGACAAATAGGCCATGTTTCTTCTTTGGCTGCATATGATGTGTTCTCACTTCTGTGGCTGCATATGACGTGTTCTCTGTCATCCTAGATTATAGGAACCAAAAAGAGAGGTGTCCCTCGCTTCCATTTCTGACAGTGGCCTTGTTCAGTAGAACACTTGAAATTCCAGTTGTCCCTCACATAAGGGTCACAGGAGCAGTGTCAGTTGATTGGCTGGGAGGAAGGTAGGACACATCAGGTAGCCAGGTGGTTGATTGCCACTACAAATTGGTTTCACTACCTGATTCTGAAAGTTGGTAGCCAGTTGGCCACTTACCCACAAAGTGTTTTTTTCCCCACACGGAGGAATGCTGAATAGAATCTTAAAAATTATGGCCATTAAAAAATTTGGTTTGGCTACTAGATTCTGAAAGCCAATATTCATCCTATCACCAGCCCCTAAACAAATTCATCCCACCCTGCATGGGAGAGTTATGACTAGTGCCCATGTTAAGTCCATGGAGGGCGTGATTGGCATCTGCATCAGGACTGGGTGCTGCAAACAACTAACAAGTGTGACTTGAGGACCTCTTATGCCTGCAGACATTTGAACCCACAAGATGAATCCAAATTCAAGGCTTTTTCAGGTGTCTACTGTAAAACAGTGTATATGCTGTGTGTGTGTGTGTTTATACTGCACCTGAATCAGAGGTCAGTTTTAACAGTATTTAGCTGTCCCAGGGCATGGTCCTGAATGTTTTGGGCTAGAGTGATTCTGCTCCAGGTTGCCCAAAATGGCAAGTTTATGTTGTATGGACCTCAAGGATTGATGTGTGGGCCACAGCAATGGAAGAAGTGATATGGTGCTGTGGTACCCCTCAGAAATGTTTTTCTTTTGTAACCATGTACAGGAGCAAGCAGTAGTGGCACAACAACACTTTGGTCCTATTGTTCCTGCTGGACAGTCCCAAAATAAGTTGTGTGTGTGACCCTTGGGAATAATCTGTTGTGACTCGTAAATCGTTCAGAGGTTGATAGCAAGCAGAGAGTGGTTTGGGTACAGGGCTTGTGGGTCTGCTATCACCTCTGACTTTGTTTGCCTTTCCCGTACAGTAGGGTCAAAGGGTAATGGTGACACGAACAGTGGGAGAACCTCAGGAACAATGAACGGCAGTGAACACAGCACACATGGAAAACGAAGCAGGAAACAGACGTTCCCATCATACTTAAAGGAGAAGGAAGATCTGAGTCCTGGATGCATAGTTGAAAAGCTGGTAAGTAATGAAACAAAGTTGGGGGGCAAGGAAGTAAAGTGAAGTGAAGTGAAAAAACACCAAAGGTACACTGAGTTTGACCATCATATATTTGGAATATATTAAACTTTTAATGATGAGGGAGAATGTAAGAGGCAAAGGCCGACATGAAAATGAGAAGCAGGAATTTTTAATGTTAGAATGATGGTATTATGAGTTTCTGATGTCAGAATGATGGTATTATGAGTTTTTGGTGTCAGAATGATGGTAGAATGAGTTTCTGATGTGAGAACGATGGTAGAATGAGTTTCTGATGTCAGAATGATGGTAGAATGAGTTTCTAATGTCAGAATGATGGTATTATGAGATCTTATCTGTGTCAATCTTCACCATTCATCACAGATGGGTACTGGCCGGAGATCAGGACCCCGCGGGAGCCTTTTTTTAATTTTTTAAAAAGGATAGGCGGGCCGGCGCAGCATCGGTACCGCCCTCGAGGCTGACGTACTACGTGGGCGCCGAGGATTAGCCGCTAGATGGCTGCGACGTACTCGCCTGCCTACCAGTTCTTCGTCTCCTGCTGTCGAGGTCGCCTCGTGGGAAGCCAGCTGAAGAAAAACTTTGGAAGAAATTTTTAGGCCTTCTCCTTTCGTTCGTTCGACAGTCCGTCGGTTACCTGCTAGTTCTGGGTTCTGCCTCCACTCGACGTTGCCGGTAAGATCTTTCCTTTTATTTAAAGTTTGCGACGTCGAGTCTGTTTTTGGTGTTTTTTTCCGTAGGTCATGTCTCGGTCGGAAGGCAAGAAGTTTTCCAAGGCGGGTCGGCCCCCTATGCGGCGGTGCCCGTGCGGTCGCAGTATTCCGTTACTTCACCAGCATGACCGTGTCTCGTGTCTTGGCCCGCTTCATGATATGGATTCGGCGATGCCTGCTTCTCCATGGACCGGCCGTCCTAGAACAGCGCGCGCTTAAAGTGGGCGAGTCTGCCGACTGGGGAAGGGTTCGCACTCGCCGGGCCAAGCCGCGGCCTTCGGGCTTTCTCCGGTCCTTCCTGGTTCTATACAGACCAAGGAGAAGGGAACCTCAGCTACTTGTAGCCTAGCTCTTGGCTGAGGCCCTCCCCTGGGCGCAGGGAGGCCCGCCCCGCTTCTCCCGGAGGGGCGGAGGCGCTATGGCAGTCGCCTCTTCGGGGTGAAGGCTCCCCGGTGTCGCCTCCCCATGTCCGAAGGCTCGCTGACGCTGCCCCGACGCCGCTGGTTGGTGCCAGCCGGGCCTTCGCGCCGCTCATGTGCCAGGCCCTGTTGATGCCGCCGCCGGCGCCGACTCATCTCTCGGCGCCGTGGCCCTGTGACGCTGTTCGCGCGCCTGTGACCCTGGATTCGTGCCACCTTTCGCTGCCTTTGCCCGCGCCCGCCCGGTGCCGAGGTTGAGCACGGCACCATGGGGCCTTTTGGCCATCAGTCGGTGCCGTCCTCGGTGCTGTTGGTGCTCTCGGTGCCGATTGCGGCGCCGAGGAGCCTAGCGGTGTCGTGTTCGGCGCCGAGTCTGCCTTCGCAGCTGTTGGCGTTGCTTTGTTCGTCGGTGCCGCGAGCAGCACCGAGGCTGTTGCTGGGGCTGCCGTCGGCGCTGTCTCTGTCCCTGGTACCGCCCCCGATGCCAGTGGACTTGTCGGCACCGCGGCTGGCCCTGGCTCTGGACCTTTGGCCCGAGCTGCCCTGGCGCCTTCTGTCAGCGCCGCTTGCGGGGCTGTGGAGGGCACGGGTGCTGCCTCGGCCACTGCTCTGATTGCCGGGCCCTTGGTGGCAGTCTCGCCCTCCTACCATTTGGCTTAGGGCCTTAGACTCTACCTCTTCCAAATCAGAGTCGGGCTCAGAGTCGGATGGGCAGTCACACCCTTCGGGGTTGTCTGCAGAGGAGGGTGAGCCTGTGGTCTCGACGACGAGTCACAGCCAACCCCCTTCTGAGGAGCGTCAGGTTCTTCCCGAGGTTAGGGTCAGTGGTACTGACCAGCAGGCTATGGTGCGTGCCACCATTGCCATGCAACCTGGCCTTAGGGGGTTCCTCGACCCCTCGGCGATGGTACCCCCTCCAGTAGTGTGTCTCGATCGCCCAACTTTGGGGCCCATCGGGAAGCCTACAGGAGGGGAGGGTGCTGTTCCCTGGGTCTCCCCTTCGGGCTGCCAGCTACTTAGGCTGGCCCTCTCGAGGACCAGGACCCTCTCGGACTCTGAGGGGTCGAGGGGTGCGGGGTCGGCATGTCGGCCTTTCTCTGGGGTCCACCTCGGCCCTGGACGAAGCCGAAGTGCGGACTTCCGCCCTTCCCCTTCCAGTTCCTTGAGGGGGTCCCATTCTTTGGAGGCAGGGGACCGTCCTTCTGGATCTATACGGCCCCGATCGCCTCACTGGGGGGATTCTTCTGGGCGCAGCCTCGGCAGTACCAACATGGTTGTATAGCTGTCGGTTGTGGAGTCTTCCGGGACACCCTGCTTGGGTGTCCATGGTCCGCTCCCTAGCCCTGGCAGAGGTCAGCCAACTTCTTCTCTCGGCTCTGCCCTTATCCCTCTGCCACATTCTCCAGCGCTCCCAGGCATTCTTGGTCCTAGTGGCCCTCTCACCTGGGAGCAGTTCAGAGCAGTGGCTGCTTGGTTCCCTGCCTATGTTAGGGCCATGGACAGCCAGGTTTTTCAACCTCCCCGCGTGCAGCCACCCTCGGAACGCATGGTGACCTCCAGCTCCTCATCCCCCTCTTCTGGGGGAGAGGAACCATCTGTCCATATCTCTCCTGCCGCTGATCTCTCCGAGTACCAGCATTTCCTCGTGAGGGTGATGGAGGACCTTCACCTTTCTCCCCTGTCTGTGAGCAATCCTGAGCATGCGGCGCATGCCTTTCTAGGCGATTTCGGAGTGGCCACCCTTGTGGTGCCGCCCTGGCCTGCTCCCTTTCGGGAGGCGTCCATGCGTTTCTGGCAGAGGCCCTTCTCCGGAGTTCCTGCCCCTAGGGACCTCAGCCAGAGGTATTGCGCTCCCCTGGAGTCTCCAGGTTCTATGCCTCATCCGCAGTCCGGATTGACGCACCTGGACACCCCTGACGGGCTTCGCGCCCTCCACCGTGACCGGCCCCCAGATCAAGACTCCTTGGATTTTGACTTCTGGGGGAGGAGGACCTTCTACTCGGCACGGCTGCTTCTCTCTATCTCTGCTCATCAGGCCCACTATGCAGCCTACAACAGGTTGTTGTGGTCCGCGCTAGGTCAGATCCTAGCTGCTTTGCCTGACTTGGAGCAAACCGGGCAAGCCATCGCGCTCTCTGCACGCGACCTGGAGCTAGCAAGGCACCAAGCAAGGGCATCTTACGACACCAATGAGGTAGCTACCAGGGTCGTAGGGACAGTGATCTGCACCAGGAGATCGGCGTGGCTTCGCCTTTCCCGGTTGTCACCCTTGGCCCGGCGTAGGGTGATTTGCTCCGCTCACCAGGGAACCTATCTCTTTCCCGTAGGGCGAGACGACGTTTGTTGGGGCAACTTCCTTCCCCTTCCGGGGGGACCCTGTCTCGCTCTCCCCAATCTCGGGCCTCATCAGGCCCAGAAGGTTCCCCCCCTTAGTGTGTCACCCACTGAGGGCTAAGGGACTCTGTCCCTTAGGGTGCAATGAATCAACCCCCTTGGGGGCTTGGTACTCACCCATCTGTGATGAATGGTGAAGATTGACACAGACAAGATATAAAAATTACGTACCTACCGTAATTATGATCTTTCTGTGTATCTTCACCATTCATCACAATCCCACCCGCCATGCCCCTGGGGCCTCAGTCTCTGGGTCCTCCTCCCTCTGTGCCTACCCCTCTTCTTGAGCGGGGTAAAGTTGGGACACACAGGGGGATGTTTCTTCCCTAAGGGTTACAGCTCGAGTGGCGCTCCTTCTCTACTACATATCTCCACCCCTACGGGGTGGGAGCTGGTGGTTGCCCTCCTTCTGTTATCCATCTGTTTAAAAAAAAAAAAAAAAAGTCCCTTTTTTTCACCAAATATCTTTACAGAGAGAGTACTAAGTCCCTGTATCCTGTCCTTCTCCAGAATAGCCGACTCTGCTTTTGGAGTATTGCCAGTTATTCTGTGCCTTGAATTCTGGCAAATGAGCTTTGCTACTCCTTGCAGTTCCTATACAGTCTGGTCACGGACAAGGGTCTTGGATCCCTGTTACCTCTCACTCTCTCCTAAATTTTCTCCCCCCCTTCCCTCCCTTCTTCCGTTTCCAGAGATTGGGGTCCCTACCCAATCCCCTTAGTCTTACTTCTTCTATGCTGTCCTCTCAGTCGTTATTTCTCCTTTTAGTTCAGTTTTTCTCTTCCGTTTTCTGTCCCTTGGACTCTCTTGTCCCACCCTCCATCCCTTCCTCTTACCTCTCCGGCGACTCAGAACTGGTAGGCAGGCGGAGTTGATGCAGCCTAACGGCTAATCCTCGAGCGCCACGTAGTACGTCGGCCTTGAGGCTAGGCGATGCTGCGTCAGTCTGCTTACTCCTTTCACTAAAAAAAAAGGCTCCCGCGGGGTCCTGATCTCCGGCCAGTACCCATCTGTGATGAATGGTGAAGATACACAGAAAGATCATAATTACGGTAGGTACGTAATTTTAATTTTTTGGTGTCAGAACGATGGTAGAACGAGTTTCTGATGTCAAAACGATGGTAGAATGAGTTTCTGATGTCAGAACGATGGTAGAATGAGTTTCTGATGTCAGAATGATGGTATGAGATTGTGATGTCATTGGTTCCTTTTAAAAAAATGACCACCCATACTGTATAGTACCAAAGCAGAAGCAGAGTAATTCAGAAGTGACAGTGAAAAATTGTTACCTATGGAGAGACTGCAAAGGACCAGTCAGCTGCTTTGACAACAATATTGTGTGTCATGTTTTTGACCATATTAAAAAACATGCTAGCTGGTAGATATCCTCCTTGAGGTCTCCAAGCTTAGCTACTACCAGAAGCACTGCTATGTTTGTACTGCTGAAGTACTTTCCCTTTCCTGTTTGCTACTTAGAAGTTTTTTGCTTGATAGTATGCTGTGTGATATGTGAAACTCACTCTCCTTGGTAGCTGATTTAAGCAATAAGCCACTGGGGGTGTGGGTCCCATTGAGTTACCGGCTGGGTGGTTTGCCCACAAGGCGCAGCCGAGTGGGTAAATCCTCGCCAGCCATGGTAAATCCCTCGACAATCCACATCCCCCGAGTGGCTTATTGCGATTATACCATGGATGAGTTCTTTTTAAAAAAGGTATATTTTTTATGTACTAAAAATAATGTTTTTCAGAGAAATAAGCTTACACTGAAAAAAATAGTGCAGCATTTCCTTATTTGTTGCTTGCTTGTGATGCTGCGTTTTGTTGCCGACAGGCCTGGATGGCCGAGTTGCTGTTAAGGGCATGCAGAGTTTGAGTTGGGAGCTGTGGGAGAAAGTGATGGTGTAGCCGGCTGAGGGACTGTTGCGGCATATGGAGAAACCGAAGGTGTTCCCTCTTCTTGACATGTTGTGACCCATTGTGTTGCCATCATGGAGTTTCTGGGTTAATGTCTGCATCATGAAAATGGACTCGGGGAATCTGTTACAGTCGTCGGAAGTTCTTTGCTGTTTTATTTTTTTTTCATGCTGCCATTGATAGAGAAAGAGCGGGGATTTTAAAAAGAGACAGGGACTGTACGGGAGAGAGAGGAATTGTACAGGAATGGAGCAGAGCTAAACGGAGAAAAAAATGATTTCGAGGTGAGCCGGGTGGAAGTAGTTGCGGGGAAACAGAAAGGCTGTTTAAGATTAGACGCTGAGGCTTACAGAGTATTTTGTTTGTGATGTATGGAGGTGTTGTTTCGGGATCCCCGGTTAGCGGGGAAGCAAGATGGCAGTTGGAGTTCCGAGATTTCGGGGTCAGACATGTTTTTTTGAAACATCCGGCTGGCTGGCACCTTTTACTGTGATTATCAGAGGATTTACAACAGAGGTAAGGTACCAGTCTGCCGTTCTGATTGGTTGCTTTCTGAGGTGCATGGTATAATAAGCAATATACCACAACAAGGTGTGGGTAAATGGGTGGATTTACCACACCGGGTGTGGTTTGGTCACAAGGTCGCAGGCCGAGTGACTTAACCACACCAAGTGTGGTAAATCCACCCATTTACCCACATCCTGGAGTGGTATATTGCTATTATACAATGATGGAAATAATTGTTGTGTTATTTTTATGCATGTTTAGTGTTTTATTTATGTTTTGGATTGGGAGATTATGGAGAATATTGTTACGCCTAAAAAAAGATTCCCCCATTAGCATTTAAATAAATGGTAGAAGACACATTTCAGATTTTTTTTAAATGTTTGGAATGAAGCTTATTAATGGAAGACTGGTTTGATATTTTTCAAATATAGATTTTTTGGAGCTGGGAATTCTTGTAGGATGTGTGTCATGTCGGCATTCTGTACCGGCTCTATTTGTGTTGTAGGAGCCGGGACGATTTGAACTGGCAAACACTGGCTATGTTTGTGGCACATGCGTGGCAGTGTAGACTTCTGCTATGTTTAACAGTAGTTTCCCAGCCATCTTCCAGTTTTGGGCTGGGAAACAGTTACATTCTTTTTTTGTGTGGTCTGAGTTGTCGGCATCGGGAGAGGTTGGAATGTAGTAGGTAGCCAGATATCCGGTGAGAGAAGAGGAGGCTGCAAGTGTCGAGAGAGGGAGAGTGTGTGCAGCAGGAATGAGTCAGTTATGCTGTGAGGTATAATGCGGTCCGAAAAAAAACAGTCGACTTGGCTTTTTTTTTTTGTAAAGTTGTTTTGGGAGGGTTTATCGGTGCTAAGTGGGAAGTTCTGTAGCTTGGAATGTCACTGAAGGTGGGTGGGAGTAGTGTGTGTTCCGTGGTATGATTTTCTGGCCACTGAGAGGCGGAGAGTTTTGCCGTCTTTGTCACTCCTGGGATGATATTTCTTGGAGTGATTTCGGGGGAGTTGTTCATGTGGTTCGCTGGCAGCTGACACCTTTTCCAGTGAGTATACTGGAGGATTTATCATGCTGGCAAAGGTGCCAGCCAGCCAGATTGTGGGGTTTCCGACTTTGGATTTACTCCATCGTATAATATACAGTATAGAATTCTCTTCCACGTTATACCACAGCAGCACTGTGACCTAACCTGTGACCTCTACAAGCATGGCAACTGGCTCAATCTAAATAGTAGACTTGCCTACCAGGCCTGCCTACTGGCTAAGAAAATTTGTCTTAACCTCACACCCCCTGCAACTCATGCCTTAATGTTGCCCGCAGTCACTGTACATTTTACGTGCAGTTCCCTCAAACCAACATTTATCATACTAACATACTAACATACTATTTGCCAGCAGATTAGGCCTTACGGTCTATCGAGTCTGCTCGAACTTTAGATCCTTAGTTGGGTGCCGAGACCCTCCCATCCCTTGTGCTCCAGAAACCCGTATCATCCATCCCCACCCCCCTGGGACAGGACATCATCTGATACATCCACTTTCTGTGTCTGTCCCATCCTCTCTTGAAGCCCTCCACTGTGGATCTCTGAACTAGCTCACCAGGCAGTGCATTCCAAGGGTCCACCACCCTCTCAGTGAAAAACCTCCTCCTCTTTTCCCCCCTTACCCTTCCAACTTCAAACCATGCCCTCTGGTGGTGCCTCCCTGCTTTAGTCTAAAGATCCCCTCCATGTTTACCCTATGTATTCCCTTGAGGTACTTGAAGACCTCAATCATGTCCCCCCTGTCTCTCCTTTCCTCCAGTGAAAACAGGCAGAGCTCCTTAAGTCTGTCCTCATACGTCAAATCCCCTAGCCCTCGTATCATCTTTGTTGCCCTCCTCTGTACCCTCTCTAGGAGCTGTATGTCCCTCTTTAAGTGTGGTCTCCAGTACTGTACACAGTACTCAAGGTGTGGTCTAACCAGTCCATTGTACAGGCAGAATCACTTCCTTGCTCCAGAGGTGATCCCCTTGCGATGCATCCCAACATCCTGTTTGCCTTGCTAGCCGCTCTCCTGCACTGCTCAGAGTTATTCATACATGCATCCACCATGATCCCTAGGTCTTTTTCCCCTATTGAGGCCTCCAGGGCCTCCCCTCCCAGGGTGTACCTGTGTTTAGGGTTTCCCCGACCAAGATGCAACACCTTGCACTTGGTGATATTGAAATTTAATTTCCATGTGTGAGCCCAGCTTTCCAGTATCGTTGCATTCTGCCGTACCAACCAGGATCAACGTGCTTTCCACACCAGGGCTCCCCTGCTGCTAAACAACCTTCCCCCTGAAATTGCAGCTGAAAACAAGCTTGGCCCATTCAGACATAAACTCCGCCAGCACCTCACTGACCTCAGCAGTTGTGACTGCTCTGCCTGGGCTTGCGGCTTTGTTTCACCTCTCCCACCTCTTCTCTCCTCCCTTGCTACCCTCCCATCTTCTCCCCGCCCCTCTACCCCTGCTACTTCCCGTCTCTCTCCCACCTCCACCTACCATTCTACCCACTCTCACCTCCCACCTACCATTCCACCCCCTTTCCCCGCTCCTCTCCTCCTGTCTCCCCCTCCGTATCACCCTATCTCTTGTTGCTCCACCCCCAGACTACCTAGCACTTATCTTTCTGTTCTTGCACTTATGACAATGTCAAATCCTTGACTGCCTACCCCACTTTTCCCCACCCTTCCCCCTCTTATCCCCCATCCCTTGCTCCACTTATGTCACCCCAGGATGGTTTTTATTTGTATCTGTGTCTTGCTGTATATACACTTGTATTGTTAATTGTGCATTGTTATTTGCCACTGACTGTTTGCTACTGTGCTAGTCTATACACATGTACTGTCTTTTGCTACTAAGTTAACCTCTTGACCGGTATTGCATCTTACCACTGTTTTGCTTGCACCCTTTGCTGACGCGGGACCTTTGTAAAAGAACCCTTGGTTCAAAGGTATTTGTAATCCTAGTAATAAATAAATAAAAATAACCAACTGTGGCCTAACAACTGCCCAAAGAGGGTCACTCACCTGCTGGCGGATTGGTCACTTGTGATGTCAGAGTAAGGTCACAGTGTTGACATGGTATAAAAGGGAATAAAATAGATATGTATTTAACAACTGATATTTTGTATCTTTTTTTTGGTCACATTTTAAATGCATTTGTCAATGTAACTGTGAGGTAGATAGGTAATCACTAATTATATGCAGCAGGGAAATTACACTGTAGTTAGAAGTTTGTATGTAACTGTATTACAGTTACAATACCATTACAGTGTAGTTAAGGAAACAAAGTTTGTATTTATTTGAAATTTGGTAACCAGGAAAGGCACACTGAGCCAAGACTCATTTCCATGTGACCCAGGGGGAGAGGAACATAGTAAAGAACAGCAGCACAGTACTAAAGTATTACTTTTTATTTATTTATTTATAGCTCTCTTTATCCCTCTTCTCACTCACCAACCAGGACCTCATTCAGGCTTCGCAAATGCCACCGTTTTGTACACCAGGGTCCTCTTTACTGGGACCCCGCCACTCCTGGACAACCTATGACACACCAAACGTCTGCCCACCCCAGGCTTGCCCTCTGCTCTTTGGCTACTCCCCACAAGATCCAGATGGCCCCCTGGAGGAGGTGAACCCTGACTGTATACCCCAAGGCAGAGAGCCCTGCTATTGGAAGTGTGGGGGCAAACAAGGCCTCATCTTCCTGGTTGGCATTTTCCCGATTCCTCTCTGATACTGTTTGTGCAGATGCGCCCTAGGCATGTTTACAAGCATTCCTGCATGCAGTGTGCCAGCATCTAGCAACACTGCCCCACTCCAAGCAGCGGGGATGTGCTACCATCTTGCCAGTGCTAGATAGTAGGCAAGCACCCGGAGCTGGACCCCCTCCCTCTGGAGGAGGAGAGCAGTCCCTGGGAAGCTCTGTCCTTCTCCTCCAGCGGCACTCTCGTGGCTCAGGCTTGCTTCTGAACCTGGGTGATCACTGTTTCACTGTTACAAGTGGTAGCATTACAGCTGCTGTGTTGGGCCGGCTCGGATATTTCTGTAACTTACTTGTGCTATGTTGTACTTAGCTCTGTTTTAACTTATCTCAAGTCCCCCGGACACATCTGTAAATGAGATTTGCTATGGTATTTCTTTATGTTTCTCCTGGATTAAACAGTCTTCAGAAATAAAGGTATAACACTGCTGTTCATATCTCACCTTGTACTGTCAGGTCAGAGAACTCTAATGAGCAAACTGTAATTGCTGAAACAAAATGTAACAAACAGCTGCTTATAAAACGAATCCTTTTGTGTCTGGCATTTTTGAGGCCAATAGTTTTAATGCTACACAGTACCAGTGTATGTCAGTATGCTGCGCGGAGGCACTTTTTAGCAGTGAGTGGCCTCTCACGTGCTTTTAAGAAATGAGAACAGCTAAACTAAGCTGATCTGTTCTAAAACTTTTCTCTGTTCAACTTGTAAAACATGAAAGACATAAGTGAAACCACTTGTATTGATAGGAACGCATTCACGGAGCGTATTTTCACATAGCAACATACATAATAACATGGTAATTTAATGTCGGAGGGGACAAGTCCATTTAGTGTGCCCCGCGCTACGTAAACATGGATCAACAGATATGTTGTTCATACCTGTACTAATTTATAGGGCTTTCCCACCCACCCTCTTACCAAGGGTACCCTGTGAGCCCTCGGTAAGCAGGAATTTGCCCAGGCTTGCCTTGAAGGCCTGGACTGTTTTCATAGCCACTGGCTGCCCTGCTAGGCTGTACCATAGGTCCCCCACTCTCTGGGAAAAGAAGTGCCTCCTAACGTTACCCCCTGAATTTACCACCTTTACCAGCTTCAGTGTGTGTTGGGGCATGCCAGATCAGACATCTCCATCTATTTGACCTTCTCAGGACCCTTCCAATGCAGAAGACTGAGATTGGTCCCCCGCCCGCTTTTCTCCAACATGTTTAGGGCCTCAAGCCTCTCCATGTAGCTTTAGTCTCTGATACTACTGGTCATTTTGGTGGCCCTGCTTTGCCCCTCTCTACTGCCTCAGTGTCCTTTATGTATTGGGGAACTGAGCACTGCACCCCGTAAGCAGTACTCCTTTAGTTTTAATTTTTTTTGCAATTCTATTTATGCTGTTTATGCTCTTTGCTCCCTTTGGCCCCCTTCTTGATCCCCCACTGCACCCCCAGCCCCGTCACCTCACCTTCTCCCAGGGCTTACCTGCTCCCATGTTATCTCCATGGTTTGCCCCCATGGCTGAGTCCTTGGGATGGGGTTTAGGCCCCATGGGAGCACATTATCTAGCCATCAGGTGACTGCCCAGATCAGTGAGTGTGGGGCCACAGGTGCAGTAGAGCCATCATTCTGCACGGGAAGGGGTGTCCTCTTTTCACCTGTTCCCTCCCTCCAAGATACAGGCAAGCTTGGGTGCACATGCGCACATAGGAATGAACATAGTGCAGCAGCAGCTTGCGTCTTTTCTCCCCCTTAGCCACTCCGTTGCCCTGACACCTTTGATCACTTGAGGTGGCAGTATAGCAACGAAGCTGGCTGCCTTCCTGCCCCGGAGAAGAGCGTGTCCTCTGCGACACTTGATCCTCCTCCTCCCAGCCGGCCTGCAATGATCTGCACTCATTCCAAAGCACAGGTTGCCAGCCGCAGTACCCCTTTTTAAAGGTCACTGATTCTGATCAGTTGGGGATACCAGACAGCTGCTGACTGTTGCTGGAAAAGAACGTAAGCAGACAGGCCAAGGTGACAAGCCACCAGGGTAGGTGGTCTTAGTCCAGTTTGAGAATGGACTGGGCCAGCCAGTGACCTAGTGGGCAGTTTGTCCTGCTCCCATAGTGATGCCACAGATTTGGGAACAAATCCAAGTTACTGGCAAAGGGGCGATCAGTGATTGAGGGGGGTTGCCAGCAGGAAAGCCGCAGGGAAAACGGCATGCTGGTGAGGCCCCCAGTGGCAAGAGCATGTCTCATGGGGTGGTTTGAGACCAGAACTACAGGGGGTGAAAACTGCCAGGCACTGGGGTGATGAGGGCCAGGTCAGAGAGAAAGAAGACTGAAGGGAAAAGCACATTTACAGTGGCAACATTTTCTTTCATTGTAAAGTTTGACAACTGGTTTGTTCCATCTTCTTATGTGTCTATCCAGGGGCTGAAACTGACATTAAAAAACTGATGGGCCTGCTAATTTCCACCCCTTCTGACTGACCCCTTTTCTTTTCTTCTGTTAATTTTCATCTGAAATGAGGTTTGTATTCTTTTTTTTTCACACAGGTTGATGAGGAACAAGCTGGAAAGCCACAGGTGGGCCGCTGCTTTAGACCTAGGATTGGTGGTTGTGATGATCATCATGCTGCCTTTTCAGCAGTACCTCTCTCCGAGCATCCAGGCCAGCACTGCAGATACCAGCAAACAGCTGACTTTCGGAAACCTGGGTTTTTCAAGGAAGATGCCCATAAAACATCTCAGAAAACCACGGTTCGGCATTATGACCAAGGAGGTCTTACCACTCCTGTACCAAGTGCATCGCAGGTGTGTAGAAAGATCTTTGAAGAATGCATTCCACGAAAAAGCCAACCAGAGATGATGTGGGATTCCGTGAGTAGGCTGGAACAAACAAAGGGTGTCTTTCTGCAGGTGGATAGGGTTGCTGCTGTACGGAGGCCAGAGCAGCCTGTTTTCACTGCTGCTGGCAGTAGCTCACTAGCGTACTGTTGCCCGAGCCCTTCGAACAATTCCTGCCAGCCGAGCAATGCTTCACCTCAAATACGAGACGCCTACCAAAATTCAGAACCCCTTGCTTTTCACCAACAGTACTCCCAGGATTTTATGGACATGCAGGAATGGGAACTAACCATGATGGAGCCTAATAAAGAGAATTTAAAATACAGACGCTTTGGGCAGCAATCACGCAAAGCATCCAGTGCCGACAGGGAAGGCTTGGAGAGTAAATATTCCTTTGAGTTTCCAGACACTAAATGGAAGCTTGGCATGTATTCTGATGCAGCAGCAGAAGACACGATGACTATGCACTCTGAATATCCTAGACTAGATTGCTCTGTGGGCATAATGCGTGATGCTCGAGTTCCTCAATCTGTTGTTCATTACAGGCAGCCTGGCACTGAGCCCCATGCCGTAGACTTTCTGGACAGTCATGCCACACTTCCACAAGTCACGGGTCTTTATCACAAGCAGCCATACCCGCTCCATGTACAGAGGTGGGAAGGGGAGTGTTTGTCCCACGGAGAAGCATTATACCATTATCAAAGAAGAGGGTTGCCAAGATATATGGACGGAGCCCTGGCAGCTGCCACCACCAAGGCCTGTTATCAGAACCAGGTGCAAGCTGATCAAAGTTTTTTCACACAGCAGCAAATCAGATGCACTAAGAACCCCACAGAGAATGTGGACTTGTACGAGTTGCATAATTCACTAAATTCATCAAAAAGACCTAACTCCAGCACTGGTCAAGTTGAAAGTGATGGCAGTAGAAACCCCTACCCCCCTCAGGACTGGTTCAGTGCACCACTCTCCACACATGTACTCAGGAACCATCATGCAGTCAGAGTCTCGCAGTTACCCATTAGTTTTTTCCCCCCATCAGCGGTGCTGGAGCTGAGCGATTCTCCAGTCCATAACCTGCATGGAGTTTGCTGTGAGCAGCTGCTGGAGAAATCAAGCCCTGAAGCCTGGGTATTCCCCAGAATGAAGCTGTATTAACAGAAACGGACTTTGGGAACCACCACTTTCCAACATACAGTCTGAAGTTGTGTTTCATCAGTGATTGAACCAGTGGTTTTCACATGACAGCTCTGTCTTTGGAAGCTTTTGAAGATGGACTTCACTGCATATTGAAGCAGTGGTTCTAAAATTTACAAGCAATGAAAATGTACAACCCACAAAGTACTGCATGCTCCCATCATATATTGAAATAATGCGATATTTCACTGTCTGACTGTGTCCAGGCCTGCACAGGTGGCTCAACTTAATGCAGAATATCTGGTCTTCTAGTAAAATATAATGCCTAAAGCAAAACATTGTTAGAATAGCCCACAAAACAATAATATACCAACGACACTCACTGAATTACACTTCTCTGCTAGTAAATGTGTTTTCTTTTAAATTCTAGGTTGCCTTGCGGTGACACAAATCAAAAGTACCGAATGGAAAAGCATCTTCTACTGGCAATATTCATCAGACTTTTTATGACAAAGAGTGGAACAAATCTGTAACCATATAGTCCCATCGGATGCCTCCTCGGAAGGCCCTGTATAATATCTTGATATCCTGCTAAACCAACATATCTGGTTTAGGGTCCGTGATTTTGGACTTTCAAAAATCACCAGTTTTGTTTGGCCTGATGTTGAAATTAATTGTTTTCTGTCCCCTCCCACCCCCAAACAAATCTAACACAAATCGGCATGTTGTGGATTAAAATGTAGTCAACAGTTGCTGCCAAGTGGGTTTTTGCGCATGACAGTTTGGAACCAAGTGGGAGATATTGCATGAAATGATGACACTAAGTGGAGGGTTTTTTGCAAACCTTTTGTGTAAAATGGGATTTTACACTAAAACATGGCAGAAAATACTGAAATGTGCCAAAATAGAAAAATGCACTGTTCTCTTTGCTTTTCCAAAAAAAGGTCTGTTCAGTTTTTTTGTCCATTTTTCTGTTTACTTGGAAAAGCATGGACTGTACTAGTCGAACCATGGGATCACTGGTTGTGGAGTGTCAAACATACATTCTGAGATTCATAGAGCACAAAAAAATGGACAAAAAAAACAGTATGCCCGGACTGGAAATGCTATAGATTTGTTCAGCTCTGCACAACAAAATATATTTATTTTGTGAAGACAACGTTGGCACTTTTCTAACAATATAATTTTGTCAGGATTGTAGAACACAGTGATTGTGGATGAAACTCTTCTTTAGGTAAGAAATTCTAAATTACACTTACCCCCAATAATGCAGTGCATTTTGGGATGTTTATGCAAATCACCATGAAAGAATTTGGACTGGTTCTGCTTTAAGCAGGAGTGCGTGGTGACAGATGGCCTCTCACACTGTCTGGAACTGGCTAAGAACAAAAGATATGGACACCTGCTTCGTCCTTCTCAGGACTCAGCAAGACAACAGGGGCAGCCCTATAAATAAGCAGCTCGCTCCCTGCTCCTGTCAGACAGCAGGCGGAAGAGGTGGTGTGTGGAGGGCTGTGTTGCTTGCCGTCCACTGAACACGGCAACGATCGACAGGTACAGGGGATCGAGGGGGTGGGTTGCCAGTGCCGTGGGTTAGGGGGGGCACTAATCACCACCAAGGGACGAACTGTGTGTGTGGGGGCTGCAGATCAATGTTGAGGAACAGGACCGGGCTTTGTTGGGGGTTACTTACAAAGGCGTGCACACAGCAGTGGTGGGCCAGTGATCATCATGGGGAGTGCTGATAAACCAGGGGCTTCAGCACAGGGATGGATATCAGGTGGGGGAGGGGCCACTGGACACCAGGGACATTTCTAAGTAATAGGTGGACATCGAGTGGGGGGAGGGACCATATACCACCAGGGAAAGTTATATTTACTATCGGGCGGACATGGGGGGGAGGGACCACTGGACACCAGGAAAATTTATATTTAATATCAGGCGGACATCGGGTGGGGGAGGGACCACTGGACACCAGGGAAATTCTTATTTTATTCAACAGGCTCGACATCGGGTGGGTGTGGGCCACTGGACACAAGTGAAGCCGTCCCTTACCATTGGGAATGGGTGGAGGGACCACTGGACACCAGGGACATGATATGTATACAGGGGCTGGGATAGGAGGGAGGGGGCACCACTAGGCCCCAGGGACATGATATTTACTATACGAAAGTAAGATCAGGGAAAGGCACCACTGGAAACCAGGGGATACTGTGTTAGGAGTCTGGGGGATGATGTACTTCCTCTGCCAACTGCTAGGATTGTGCGGGAGTAAGTTGTGGTCTAGGTTGGGGGTATTTGTGCCATGTAAGGGGGCCATGCAAAATGCCTGTGCGCAGCTCAAATACTCTGAATATCGGACTGTATCAATATTAGGTCTCCGCCCCCTCAGTTTGCATTGCCCCCCTCTCCACAGTTTGCCCATGCTAACCAGGTTTTTGAATATGGGATATCCGCACAAAGCCGGGTTTGCACGACCAAACTAGGATTTGCGTCCAGTTAAACTTTCGAATATCTGGCCCAACAGGTTTTTGTGTCTTCTGTTCTCAGACATTGCGGAGTGTGAGAGAGACCATTTTGCACCATACGCACCTGCTTAAAGCAGAACTAGTCTAAATTCAATTCTTTTACAGTTATTTGCATATACTTCCCAAGATGATCTGCATTATTGAGGTATGTGGGATTTTGTATTTCTTTGCAACCTGACTTTATTTTCAATGGCCTTCCCAGGTTACTCTTGTCTCAGTGGTTTTTTGCTGAGACTCTTTGTCTTTTTAGATCTGCTTCAGGCAGACATTTTCTGAATAACATGAAAAGAAAGGACAGATTACAAGACCCGACCCATGTAACTGGTGCAAGGTGTACTAAAGTGGCCTGCAAAGAGTACCACATGCACATATAAAGTAGTCTTGAAGGGGAAGGGCAGCATTGTACTCTTTCAAATACCAACCACCTTTTCTCACGCTCGCTCTGTGTACTGTGTCTCTCTTTTTTGTTTTCTGTCACTCTGCTCTTTTAATTATAGATAAAGGGAGCGTCATGTGACGCTCTCGACCAGTCACAGGGCTTCCTTCAATTGCATGCGAGACCGTCGTATTTCCGTAAAAGTGTCTCGCATGCCGTGCCACCTCAGCGGGCTTCTCTGTGGCTGTCTGCACCCTCAACATCTGCAAGAAAAAAAGATAAGTTTAAAGAGTGCGGTCTAGTTTGGTTGGAGGGCTTGTTGTGGATATGAGTACCACCTCTTGTACCCTTAGGGCACCAGAACGGATGACCTTCGCTCAGCAGTTCCCTTATCCTAAGACTGTGCAAGGTGACATTCTTATATATATATATAAAATGCGCTCCAACCCGACCCATGAACTTACAGAACAGCCGAGTATGTATGTATGTGATGTAGCCCCCTCTCATTACGCCATTGGTGCTCCGACCTGTGGCATCATCGGTTGCAATCAGTCATTGGTGCCTGCTGGCTCTACTTTCATTAGTTGCTGCTTTGATGCAGACGGAGCATCACTGAGGATCTGCTCCATTCTCACTGATGTACCCACCTGTTAGGAAGAGCAATATCTGTGTCATGGGCTACTGACTAAAACGGTCCCTGGGACCAGTAGACCTACCCAGTTAGTAAATACATACATACATGAATAAAGATGCTCTCCCTGGTTAGAGCACTCATAACAGCACAGTGGGGGATGGCGGTTATATACAGAGCTGGCTTCAGAAAAGAGGGAGACAGAAAACAAAAACAGAGATGTTTGCAGAGAGAGAGATCGGGGTAAGCGTACTGTATATAAACTGGAAATGCTGCAAAGCTTCTTACCTCCTGCAGCAGAACATGCTACGAGGAACTTTTCACCTATACTTTTTGACTCCATTTTAGATTGCCCTTTACCGCGTGTCTTGTACAGTACCTTTCCTTCTTGAGTCTGCTTTAGCACTTTTTTTACATTTGAAATAATAAAAGGAGCCCTCCAGCTCAGACCGTGGTTTCATCAGTATTTTTCCTAGTTTTTAAACACCAATTGTTTAACGTCACTGCTCTTGTGTCTGAAATAAGCTAGCAGGCAGTGCTCCCTCACCTAATGGGACAGTAAGTGTACAACAACAGCTGAGAATACAGATGAAACCATGATCTGAGCCATATTAAAAGGAGCGCCTTTTGTTACTGTATTTCAAATGTGGGGAACAAAAGTGGTAAAGCAAGCTCAAAATGGGGGGGAAGAAGGGTATTGTACAAGATAGGCATTTAGGGGAAATATAAAATAGAATAAAAAATGTATAGGTCACAATTTTCACCATAACATGCACATCCTTTAAGCCACATGTATGCAGGACAATTTTATGGGGGGGGGTTAAATGCATGATGTACCTCCTCTTTGTGTGAACATCAGTAATTAAACAGCATCTCTAGTAGCAAGTGCATTCCTTTTTTTTTTTTTTTGTGTCATATTTTCTCCCCTGCTGCAGCGCACTCCGGCTTGGGGCATCCAGCCACCGGCTCCGCTCGCCCGGAGAGCTGGGTAACTCGAACTGCACCAAGGAGGATCCGGGATGGCCATCTTGGCATCCTGCTGGAGGCTGCCCGTCTGCCTCAGCCAGCCAAGACAGCCCCGGACCCTCCCCGACAGGACTCTGCCAAAGTCCTCCGGGTGGCTCGGAGTGCGGCCATCAAGCTGCATGGTTGCGCCCAGCCATTTTCCTCCGATTGGCCCCTGGAGCGTGGATGTGCAATGACGTCTGGGCATGATGTGCCGACGTCTGCCACGCTCCCCCTCTAGTGTCACCGACGCTAGTAGTGCCCCCAGGCATCCCCAGGGGCCACTACAGTGCGGTGACATTCCCCAGCCCACCCCAGGACTAGGAGAGCAGTCTGCGGATGCTCAGTCCCAGTCCTACCCTGCCACTCCCCGACAACCCGGGCTCGTTCTCGAACCTGGGTCACCAGTGTGGCGTCCAGCGCCTCAACCCTCAGTGCCACCGGGCCGGCCAGCAAGTGCATTCCTAATTGCTTAAACACAGTACTAGAGGGCTCCACCATCAGTGAGGGATGTCGCTTGTATTCTATGCAGACACAGACTGTAGACACAAAAGCAGAGACATTAAAAAAAAATTAAAAAAATATATATATATATATTTTTTTTAACATTAAACCTGTACAGATAATGTTGTATACGATAGGTAGCAAAACATGTGTTTCATTTTTATAAATTATAAACCTTTTTTGTGTGAATTGTGAAATCAAACACCAAAACATTTCTGCAGAAGGCAGCAGACAAGTAAAAATATTTTCCTGTCCTGCTACTTTGGAAGCTGGTGATGGCCCAGTAGAAGCATGCTTTCCTGTGTCATCTTGTCTCCTATTGGGTAAGTGGGAGTCGCCCTGTACGCCATTCATTATAGTAGATGTGTGTTTATTTTGTACTTTGAGCCAGTTAGAAGAAATACCTCTTTGAAAGAAGACAAGGTTATATGAATTGAAATGTTTTAAGATGTAAATATTGAAATAGTGTATAACGCAGGAGCTCTCAGCTCAGAGGGAGGGGGAGAGAGGAAGTATGGTGGTGGTATGATTTTTGTTAAAAACATAGATTAGGCCTCGGTAGTGGTACTTCCTCCCTTGCCTGCACTCCCTGTGAAAAGATCACCAGACACAGGAATCATTTTTTGCAGCGATGGTATCTAAAGTGCATACTGTATATGCAATGGAATATATGTATACTTTTTCCCCCTTTAGGTTAGCTGTGTCACTGGTGATGGGGTGGTACCATCAAAAGTATAGATTTAATAAAAGAGCAGCACGTATATAACCACACATTTCCTAGTCATATAAAAATGTTCAAGAATCCTCTGTATTAAAAAAAATCAATGTTAGTCATATTTTTCAACTTCAGTATGTAACACATTTTGAAGCGGTGCATCAGTTTCTAAAACTAAGACAGGCATCTTGAAGTCTGCATGCCAGTAAGTGCATATATTTATATTTTTTGTTTGTCTGTCTGTTTAAAATTATTGGTCAGGAAAAGAACTTCGTCCCGAAGCTCCTTTTCTTTCCTTTTTTTTGTTGTTTACTTTATAAATTGTTGCTAACAATACAAACAAATAACAGTATATCGACATGCATGTCCTACAGAAACATATTCATCAGGTACAGGATATTCTTAAATAGATAACTACATAATGCCTGTTTACCTACATATGTTTATTATCAATTCTTATTGCAAGGCATTGGACTAATACTACATGTATTATTGTATTAAATGCTTCCATTCTAATATTGTAAGTAAAAATCATATGTAACTAAATTTAATTTTGTAGTTCCTATTTCATATATATGACCTTAATAAAATGTCTCTCTATTTACTATTGCAATAACAGACAGTACTGCTATTTCAGTGATTACTTATTCAGACGTTGTCATATTTTATTACCATTTCTTTCTGTAAAGGTCCTCATATTAGATTATAGTTCAGTGACGGTCACCAAACAAGAAAGGGACCTGGAAGTATTCACATCTGATTACCTTAAGGTGGTGAGACAGTTTGACAAGTCAGTTGATAGGGCCAGTGAGTTGCTGGGGTGCATAGAGAGAGGGTATCATCATCAAAAGGGGGGAGGTCGTGTTGCCACTGTATAGACAGCTGATGGACCCGCCCCTCTTTAAAGTGCTTTGTTCTGTTCTGGAGACCATATCTTGGGAAAAACATAGCTAGGGTGAAGGCTTTCCAGAGGAGGATAGCAAAAATGATGCAGGGGCTGCATCAGAAGCCGTGTGAGGAGAGACTGAAGGACCTCATTGTGACCCCAGGAATTCAATATTCTTATCTCTTGCAGTCAGCCTGTAGAATAGAACTGCCCAGAGAATGGAATGTATGTAAATGATGGAATCCATCATTGGCTCGTGCTACTACTCAAACTGCTGCCCTTACCAACTGCTCCATTCTATAATGCTTAGATTTCATTCTCCACATGCTAGTCAAGATGCCGCGGAGATCTTTCCTCACAGTCGTGATTTTCATTGTTGATTTTCGTTGTTTACATCGTAAAACAAGTAACATTTAAATTTCATTTTTATCTGCTGCTTTTACTTTCTGTTATATTAGTTAGTGCTAAGTTAGTTTAGTTTTTTTTTTTTTTTATTCAGCGGTTCCTCCCAGTTCTCTGTAACCATCATGGAACTGACGCTTCCGTCAAGTTTTTTTTACTTATTTAAATTTTAATATAGTTTAGTTCGTCATTACTGTTTCTTTTTTCTGTATATATTTTACTGTGCTTTTTCCATTTTTCTTCCTGGTCCCGATCCCCTGCCTTGGATGCGCGTGTGCACGTGGAGGCATACGCACGCCACTTCTCAAGGTGCCCTCCCTATGTGTCTCCTCCTCCACCTACACTAGCCACCGGACCTCCACCTGGTGGCAGCTGGACTACAGGGGGGAAGCGACCACCCCAGGAGAGGAGAGCTGCCTTCCGGCTGCTCAGTCCTGCCCCTACCCCCCCCCCGTGTCGGCACCCTGACGACCCGAGTCCGTTCCCAAACCCGTGTTGCCGGCGAAGTGTGAGGTGAGGTGAGCTGCCCAGCACCTTAGCCCTCAGCGCCACTGGGCGGATCATTATTACTCTTTCTTGTGTGAAATGATACTTTTTTTAGCTAATCGTGGTGTTTTTCCCTCACAGTAATTAACTGCGGTTTTCTAGACTGGTACTACAACTGCACAAATATATAAATTGCAGTTGACTTCTGGGGTTTTGTCATTGGGTTAAAATGTCAGATAAATCAAAGAAGAAAACTGTCCCTACCAGGTTTAAAGGAAAGCTGTCATTATTTTAGATTCCTCACCCCCGAAAGCCTTACCCCCCGATTAGGGGTTTCACAAATAAAACATCTTTTTTCCTCCATTTGAGCTTACTTTTTTTAATTTTTAAGAAGTCCGGGGTTCCAGAAAATGGCGTATGCTGCACGCTTCCATTTCAAGGCTAAGTGTGGTGCCGCACCGCTCCGCTCCAGTACACTTGTATTAGAGCTCAGCAGTGCAGCGCAGCACTTTTCCTTGAAATGGAAGCGCACAGCTTGCACCATTCTGCGGAACCCCAGACTTCTTAAAAATAAAAAATAAAGTAAGTTCAAACACAGGAAAAAAGATGTTTTATTTAAGAAACCCCTAACTGGGGGCAGGGGGTAAGGCTTTCAGGGATGGGGAATCCAAAATGATGACAGCTTTCCTTTAAAAACTGTGTTCAGTGTGGAAAGATTTTTGCCAAGGCAGACAAACATGACAAATGTGTTTGTCTGTCTTAGCGAATCTCACTTCACATCTGAGTATGAAATATGTAAAACTTTTCCAGCAAAAACTGTTGAAAAAAGCAGAAAATATTTAAAAAGAAGGTGGCCCTAAGTAATGAATCAGGAGATAACGGCTCTGACCAGCCTTCTCCCTCCACTAACATGGGTGAAACCATAGATCTGGAACCATCTACCCTGAATAAGGGGGAGCCATCAAAAAAAACAGTGGACCGGCAAACCAGATGAAAAACCGGAACCGGCGAAGAAATTAAAGAAAACAAAACATACAGAGCCACCTGCTGGAAAGCATAAGGGGACATCTGTGGAGAAAACTGATATGCCCTCACCAGAGGCTATTGCTCATACGCTGAAGGTTATACAGGTATTGCAAGGATTGGTACCTGTCTATCCTCCGGTTCAGTCCTCAGTTCAGCAACTTGTAAACCTGGTTGCATCTTCTGTTCTGGAGATCCAGGATTATGAGAAGTTAGAGGAATATGACGATTATCGGGAGCCCATTGAGCCTGAGGTCTCCCCCGATCAAGAATTTAAATCTTCACCAAGATTATCCAAGGATTTGACCTCACATTTCGCTTTTGTGAAAAAGATGGTGGAAGCCTTGGTCATCACTACCAGTGAGGTGGTGGAAGATGCGAAAGAAGCAGAATTTCTTGACCTCATGGGACTGACCCCAACTAAGAAACTGTTGTTACCAATAAACAAGTTTCTGAAGAAACACATTTTGAAAATACTCAAAACTCCAAATTCTGTACCTTCCTTAGACAAAAGGGCTGACAGGAAATATCAGCTAGACAGGGCAGAGGCAGGGTTTTTTTCTCCTACCCTGATCATGAAGGTGTCCTAAACACTGCGGCCTGTGACGTGGCAAAGGTGCCTTTGGCATCTCGCCCTCCAGACAAGGATTCGAGGAAGACTGAAAGCATGACCAAGAAGTTCTATTTGTTAGCTTCTGTCAAGCAGACAGGCTAATTATATGGTCTTTGCTGCCCACAGAAGTCTCTGTGGTAATTGGTTATGGCCATGGCAGATGAGGCTCCCCCTGGTCTTGCAGCCTACCTTGCAGAGACTGCAAGGTTTGACTTAGAGGCCTCTTGGGTACCAAATCCAGATTGCAGTAGATACGAATGACACTGCTGCCAGGTGGATGGACCTCACAGTGCCTCTTAGGAGATTTGCATGGCTCAAAGCCACTAATCTATCACAGGATACTCGGATGAAGGCCATGAATTTTCCCTGTGAGAATAATTCTCTGGGGACAAAACAGAGGCCTACATGAAAAAGGTGGATGAATACAAAACCACCTATAAGAGCAAGTCGGCCAAAGAAAAGCCCTTAACTTCCTACAGGCCTTATGGAAGGGGGAGGCAGAGGTAGGTCTACCTATGGCAGACCTTCATTTCAAGCCCAGGCCGTACAGGAGTAGCAACAGTATCCCCAGCAAACAGGATACTTCAGAGGTAGGGGAAGTAGGGGATCTAGGTGGGGAGTTGGGCTGGCCAGGCCCAACCCCAGTCTAAGCAGAAACCCTGACTTGATTGCCAAGGTCTTCTCCCCTCTACCAGTAGGGGGCAGGCTGGCTTACTACTTCCAGGCACGAAAGAACATTACCACAGACGAGTAGGTCCTGGAAGTAGTGAGTCCGGGGTTGTCCCTTGGTTTCAAAATCCTTTACAGCCTTAAGGACAAGAGTGTTCAGACCAGCTTCAAACTCGGAGAAGAAGCTGTTGAAGGAGGAAGTGGCAAATCTGTTACTGTCAAGGGCAGTAGAATCAGTTCCTTCACAGCAAAGAGGAAAATTATTTTACTCAAGATACTTACTGACTGTATAAAAAAATGGATAGTGGCCAGTGCCGGACTGGCCCACTTGAGTACCTAGAAATGTCCTGGTTGGCCTCTCATATTAGGTGCCCGGCCACCTTCTGAACTCTGAAAATCCTTGCAGGTGGCTTCGATTTTCTAATTAAATGGGGTAGTCTGGGCACTGCAAGTAAATTTAAGGTGCAAACATAGAGCTAATTTATCAAATGCAAGTGAAATACTGATAAGAATGTGTCACCCTAGGCCATCCCTTATTGATTTTCCAGGTGGGCCCCTGTATCAACTTTCCACGTGGGACCCCTGTACCGGTCCAACCTTGGGAGTGGCAACCTATCCTCGACCTAAGGTTACTGAACAGACATTTGGCAAAGCCAAAATTCAAATTATTAACTTTAGTCATGATTTTGCCAACCCTCCAAAAATGGGATTGATTGGCATCCCTGGATCTAAAAGATGCTTACTTCTACATCCCCATAAAGGAGTCTCACAGAAAATACCTCAGGTTCAGGCTCCCATCAGGTCACTACCAGTTCTCAGCACTACCGTTCGGTCTCATTCAGCTCCAAGAGCAGTCGCAAAGTGCCTGGCAGTGGTGGTGCCACACCTAAGAAGGCAGGGAATCACAGTGTTCCCCTACCTGGATGACTAGTTAGTGGTGAAAAATCACCACAACAGGTAAGAAATTACCAAAGGACAACCCAGGACCTTCTGGAGTCCCTAGGGTTCCTGGTAAACCTCAAGAAATCCATCCTGTAACCAGTGCAGGTTCTGCATTTCATAGATGCAGAGCTGGACACGCTGAAGAGAAGGGCTTACCTGCCTCAGGACAGGGTAAGCAGCATCCTCCAGATTGCTGGGTCTTTCAAGCTAAATAAACCAAAACCAGCAAGGCAATTCATGCAGCTCCTAGGACATATGGCTGCAGCAACAGGCACAGTCATAGGGTCCAGGTTCCAAATGAGGGACATACAGTTCCACCTCAGGGCACATTGGTGCCAAATAAGGGATCCACTTTCGAAACTGATTTCAGTAACAAGGACATTACTACAAGCCTTTCAGTGGTGGCAGGTAAGGGAAAACCTCAGGGAAGGAGTCCCTTTCCAGCAGGAGTCTCCATCAGTAGTTCTCACAACAGATGCCTCCCTCCTGGGTTGGGGAGCTCATCTGGGGGATCATACAATATACGGCACTTGGTCAAGTGCAGAGTCACTCCGGCACATAAACCCGCTGGAACTAAGAGCAGTGTTTCTAGCCCTGCAGGCCTTCGCATCCATGATACAAGGCAAGGTGGTACAAGTCAGGACAGACAATACCACTACAATGCATTACATAAACAAGTATGGAGGAACAAGGTCCAGTTCCTTGTGCATAGAAGCTGTGAAGGTCTGGAGTCTTGTCTACTCACTGTGGGCATCATTAATAGCCATTTATGTGCCAGGGAAGGATAACACCCTGGCAGATGCCCTGAGTCGAATCAACTAAGATCTTCACGAATGGTCCCTCAACAGGCAGGTACTGGGGTTGGTGTGGCACTCCAGAGATAGATCTCTTTGCATCCCACGACAACCACCAGTTGACAAAGTTTTGCTGCAGACCTCCAGCCAGGGGCACAGTACCCCTGGATGCCTTGGTGTTGGACTGGTCAGGGAAAAAGCTGTATGCTTTCTCTCCTTTTCCCTGGCTTCTCCGGGTCCTAATCAAACTCAGATCCCAGTCATCATCAATGATTTTGATAGCTCCAGATTGGGCCAGGCAGCCATGGTACTCTCTGCTGCTCTCCATGTCTGTGGCTCCACCAGTACACCTCCCACGGAGGCACAACCTGCCAACCTCCTCCCAGGGGAGGATCCTGTACCCAAACCCCAGATCCCTCAGACTCAAGGCATGGATCTTGAGGACCTAGAGTATGCAGGCCTGCAGCTCTCTTAAAGTGTTCTAAATGTTCTGAAGGGGTCCAGCAAACCCTCAACTGAGAAGACTTATGCATCTAAGTGGAAGCAGTTCTCTATATGGTGTTCTGTTAATGATGTAGCACCTTCACAGCCAGGGGTGCCAGCCTTGCTGGACTACCTTACCCATTTGCATTCCTTGGGTTTGCAGCCCACTACCCTGAAGGTGCATGTGGATTCAGTTTCAGCTTATATTTCAGCTGGCAAAGGTGTCTCCATAGCATCCAATCCCATTTCAAGAAGTTTTTCAAAGGTTTAGTTCATCTGCAACCTCTTCACAGGGAATCGGTGTCTACATGGGATCTTAATGTATGCATTCCAAGCTCATGGAACTCCCATTTGAATCTATGGCCTCAGCTTGCCTGAAATATGTAACCTGGAAAACAGTGTTTCTGGTGGCCATTACTTCGGCTAGAAGGATTAGTGAGCCTCAGGCCTTTTGCATAGAACAGAACTATATTTCTTTCCATAGGGACAAGGTGGTGCTTGGAATTAACTGGAAGTTCCTTCCTAAAGTAGTTTCTGATTTCCACTTGAATTAGCTTCATCACTTTGCCAGTCTTTTTCATTGAGCAGTCTCACTCAGGTGAATGTAGGCTTCACAGCTTGGATGTTAAGAGAGCTTTGAGCTACTACATGACTCACGCCAAGGAACACAGGCAGGACAGACAGCAACTGTTTCTGACTTATGGGGGTGTGGGAGAAGGACAACAAACCTCTAAAAGGACTATCTCTCACTGGATAGTTGAATATATCCAGTTCCGTTACTCAAAAGTGGGTAAAGAACCTCCAGTAGGCCTCGGGGTCCATTCCACAAGGGGCACAACTGCTACCATAGCAGCTGCCAGAGACGTCCCACTACTGCCTGGACACTCAGTCCAGGAGTTATGCCAGGTTTGGCACAGCAGTTCTGCAGAGTCTATTTCCAAAGTAGGTTCTGTGCCCGCTTCCAAAGGTACTGCTTCATAGTCTGCAAGAGTTAAGAATATTGAAGACCTCCTGGGGTGAGAAGAAAAACTTATTCATCTTAGTAATCTTGTTTCTTTCAGGGTATTCTTCAGTATTCTTAACTCTCCCACCCTGCCTCCCCTTCCAGAACCAGTGGCCTTTGCATCTTAAGCTGGTTATCTGTATGGAGGGGGTGTTTTCACCCTTGTGTTATATTTTTGAACCCCGTTGGGTGTTGTTTTTCCCCTCTTCAGGTCATATCTGACAGTTTTGGGAGGGGTACCTTTAATAGGAGGTTTGTTATTACAAATATTTCTGTTATCCTGTTATTATTACCTAAAAGTATTAGTACAAAATTTGATTAGCTTAGGAGAGGCCTTTCCTTGCAGTCTCCAATGAATCTGAGCATTATAGAATGAAGCAGGTGGTAAGGGCAACAGTTTGAATAGTGGCATGAGCCAATGATGGGTTCCATCATTTACATACATTCCATTCTCCTAGCAGTTCTACTCTACAGGCTGACTGGAAGAATTAAGAATATTGAAGAATACCTTGGAAGAAACAAGATTACTAAGGTGAGCAATTTTTTTTATATGTACAAGCTGGAAGAGGGGGAGATGATAGAAACCCACAAATACCTCATGGGGGTAAATAAGGCACAGGAGGAAAGTATTTTTCAGAGGAAAACATGTATGAGAACAAGGGGATATGGAACGGGATACATTTAAGAGAGATGTGAGGAAGTACTTCACTGAAAGACTGGTGTATACCTGGAACAATCAATGAGTGTATGGTCTTGTTATTATACCCCTCTTTGTTTTCCTGAAAGTTTTAACTTGGCTCTGCTAGCTTATTGTGTGCTTGTACTTCCATAACATATAAGAGTATTGAATGCACAGGCAACCACAAACAGCAAGGCTTTGTTTCCATCAAGGAGTGAGGTGACATCATGGACCTTGGCAGTGAAGCTTGAGAAGTCTGTATGATATCATCTCACCACTAGATAGAAACATCGGTTTTGTTGTGTATGGTTGCCCACGTATTATTTTATATAGTATATGCTTGTTTAAATTAATTTACCTTCTTTGTAACTCTGTCTTGAACTGTGGTCAGATAAATAGAAAACAGCAAACAGGATGAGAGTAATAACATTTAATGTGATTTAAGTAAAAGACACATTGGCTGGCAACATTTATAGTACTTCACATTTCAGCAAACAGTTCACTTGAGGTGTTTCAGTCTTGCTGATGTCTTTGTTATGAGGAATCTGCTGTGTAGGTAAGCATGAGGAATTGTAATAGACAGCGCAGTCTATGCTACTATACCACAGCAGTGACATACCTACTGTGGTACAAGAGCATTCTGACATCACTACTGTAGTACAACAGCATCTGACATCACTAAGGTGGTATAACATCATTCTGACAATCACTACTGTGGTAAACAGCATTCTGACAATCACTACTGTGGTACAACAGCATTCTGACATCACTACTGTAGTACAACAGCATTCTGACATCACTACTGTAGTACAACAGCATTCTGACAATCACTGCTGTGGTAAACAGCATTCTGACATCACTACTGTAGTACAACAGCATTCTGACATCACTACTGTGGTACAACAGCATTCCGACATCACTACTGTGGTACAACAGCATTCTGACATCACTACTGTAATACAACAGCATCTGACATCACTAAGGTGGTATAACATCATTCTGACAATCACTACTGTGGTAAACAGCATTCTGACAATCACTACTGTGGTACAATAGCATTCTGACATCACTACTGTAGTACAACAGCATTCTGACATCACTACTGTACTACAACAGCATTCTGACAATCACTACTGTGGTACAACAGCATTCTGACATCACTACTGTAGTACAACAGCTTTCTGACAATCACTGCTGTGGTAAACAGCATTCTGACATCACTACTGTGGTACAACAGCATTCTGACATCACTACTGTAGTACAACAGCATTCTGACAATCACTGCTGTGGTACAACAGCATTCTGACAATCACTACTGTGATAAACAGCATTCTGACATCACTACTGTGGTACAACAGCATTCTGACAATCACTACTGTGGTACAAAAGCATTCTGACAATCACTACTGTGATAAACAGCATTCTGACATCACTACTGTAGTACAACAGTATTCTGACAGTCACTGCTGTGGTAAACAGCATTCTGACATCACTACTGTAGTACAACAGCATTCTGACAATCACTGCTATGGTAAATAGCATTCTGACATCACTACTGTGGAATAACAGCATTCTGACAGTCACTACTGTAGTAAACAGCATTCTGACATCACTACTGTGGTATAACAGCATTCTGACATTGCTACTGTGGTAAACAGCATTCTGACAATCACTGCTGTGGTAAACAGCATTCTGACATCACTACTGTGGTATAACAGTAGTCTGTCATCACTACTGTGGTACAACAGCATTCTGACAATCACTGCTGTGGTAAACAGCATTCTGACATCACTACTGTAGTACAACAGCATTCTGACATCACTACTGTGGTACAACAGCATTCTGACATCACTACTGTGGTACAAGAGCATTCTGACATCACTACTGTAGTACAACAGCATCTGACATCACTAAGGTGGTATAACATTCTGACAATCACTACTGTGGTACAACAGCATTCTGACAATCACTACTGTGGTACAACAGCATTCTGACATCACTACTGTGGTACAACAGCATCCTGACATCACTACTGTAGTACAATAGCATTCTAACAATCACTGCTGTGGTAAACAGCATTCTGACATCACTACTGTAGTACAACAGCATTCTGACATCACTACTGTGGTACAACAGCATTCCGACATCACTACTGTGGTACAAGAGCATTCTGACATCACTACTGTAGTACAACAGCATCTGACATCACTAAGGTGGTATAACATCATTCTGACAATCACTACTGTGGTAAACAGCATTCTGACAATCACTACTGTGGTACAACAGCATTCTGACATCACTACTGTAGTACAACAGCATTCTGACATCACTACTGTACTACAACAGCATTCTGAAAATCACTACTGTGGTACAACAGCATTCTGACATCACTACTGTAGTACAACAGCATCTGACATCACTAAGGTGGTATAACATAATTCTGACAATCACTACTGTGGTAAACAGCATTCTGACAATCACTACTGTGGTACAACAGCATTCTGACATCACTACTGTAGTACAATAGCATTCTGACATCGCTACTGTAGTACAACAGCTTTCTGACAATCACTGCTGTGGTAAACAGCATTCTGACATCACTACTATGGTACAACAGCATTCTGACATCACTACTGTGGTACAACAGCATTCTGACAATCACTGCTGTGGTACAACAGCATTCTGACAATCACTGCTGTGATAAACAGCATTCTGACATCACTACTGTGGTACAACAGCATTCTGACAATCACTACTGTGGTACAACAGCATTCTGACAATCACTACTGTGATAAACAGCATTCTGACATCACTACTGTAGTACAACAGTATTCTGACAGTCACTGCTGTGGTAAACAGCATTCTGACATCACTACTGTAGTACAACAGCATTCTGACAATCACTGCTGTGGTAAATAGCATTCTGACATCACTACTGTGGAATAACAGCATTCTGACAGTCACTACTGTGGTAAACAGCATTCTGACATCACTACTGTGGTATAACAGCATTCTGACATCACTACTGTGGTAAACAGCATTCTGACAATCACTGCTATGGTAAACAGCATTCTGACATCACTACTGTGGTATAACAGTAGTCTGTCATCACTACTGTGGTACAACAGCATTCTGACAATCACTGCTGTGGTAAACAGCATTCTGACATCACTACTGTGGTACAACAGCATTCCGACATCACTACTATGGTACAAGAGCATTCTGACATCACTACTGTAGTACAACAGCATCTGACATCACTAAGGTGGTATAACATTCTGACAATCACTACTGTGGTACAACAACATTCTGACAATCACTACTGTGGTAAGCAGCATTCTGACAGTCACTACTGTGGTAAACAGCATTCTGACATCACTACTGTGGTATAACAGCATTCTGACATCGCTACTGTGGTAAACAGCATTCTGACAATCACTGCTGTGGTAAACAGCATTCTGACATCACTACTGTGGTATAACAGTAGTCTGTCATCACTACTGTGGTACAACAGCATTCTGACAATCACTGCTGTGGTAAACAGCATTCTGACATCACTACTGTAGTACAACAGCATTCTGACATCACTACTGTAGTACAACAGTATTCTGACAATCACTGCTGTGGTAAACAGCATTCTGACATCACTACTGTAGTACAACAGCATTCTGACAATCCCTGCTGTGGTAAATAGCATTCTGACATCACTACTGTGGAATAACAGCATTCTGACAGTCACTACTGTGGTAAACAGCATTCAGACATCACTACTGTGGTATAACAGCATTCTGACATCACTACTGTGGTAAACAGCATTCTGACAATCGCTGCTGTGGTAAACAGCATTCTGACATCACTACTGTGGTATAACAGCATTCTGACATCACTACTGTGGTACAACAGCATTTTGACAATCACTACTGTAGTACAACAGCATTCTGACAATCACTACTGTGGTACAACAGCATCTGACATCACCACTGTGGTACAACAGCATAATAATAATAATAAAACTTTATTAAGCGCCTTTCAAGCACCAAGGTGCTGTACAGATAAACAATAAAATCACAGAAACAAATATATATATAAAATCAGAATGATACAAACATCAACCCATAAAAGCTTGTCTCCACAGATGGGTCTTAAGTTCCCGCTTGAAACTCCCCACGGTCGTGCATTCCCGAAGCTGACGGGGCAGAGAATTCCAAAGGGTTGGGGCTATAAACATAAAAGCCTGGGCCCCAGAAGATTTTAAAATAACCCTCGGAACATCCAGCAACCCCTTGTCAGCTGAACGGATCTGTCGTACAGGGCTGTAGGGGATCAGCAGCTCTTTCAAGTATTCAGGGCCAAGTCTGTGCAGGGCTTTGTAGGTCAAAAGACCTACTTTAAAGGTGATCCACCACTGTATCTGCAGCCAGTGCAGATTGTGCAGTACAGGGGTAATATGTGTCCTCCTTGACACCCCTGTCAACAATCTAGCTGCAGTGTACTGCACTAGCTGCAAGTGGTGGATATCAACCCCAGGAAGCCCCAGGTACAGGGAGTTGCAACAGTCAAGGCGAGAGGTCACGAAGGTGTGGACCAACACAGGTAAATTGCTAGACAGAACAAGGTGTTTCACCCTGGCAATGTTCCTGAGATGGTAAAATGCAGACTTTACGACTGCTGACACCTGATAATGGAGGATCAGCCTGTCGTCAAGTACCACTCCCAGGTTACACACCCGTTCAGAGGTAAGGATCTGATCACCCTCCAGAAATAAACCAGAGGGCTGATTAGTCCCCAGCCCCTCTATCCTGCGACCCGGGTCCACAACCATAACCTTGGTCTTACCTGCATTCAACTTTAACCAGCTCGAATGCATCCAATCATGGATTTCAGTGAGGCAGTTATTAAATACCGAGAAAGCACTAGCCTAGTCAGGAGCAAAAGACAGATAGAGCTGGGTATCATCAGCATAGCAGTGAAACCTCAGCCCATACCGTCTTACAGTGTCTCCGAGGGGCAGCATACACGTAAGCAATAAGACATGATAGGGTGTGTGTTGAACAGATATTACCACATACCCAGAGGCGTAGTAAGGCACGAGGCCACCGGCCAAGTGTCTTCAGCCCCTGGAAGTGCAGTAATATCTGTTCAACACACACCATGGAATGTCTTATTGCGCTTATAAAATGGGCACCTTTTTATCTTATAAAAGTTTAGACAAAGAAGTATGTTTATATGTAGAAAAAAAGATGATTTAATTGTTAATATATAATAAAATAGTCCTTCCGCCTATTTAAAAGTGACATCATTCTGTAGTTGCGAGTGGTACTACTGATTTAATTTTGTTGCACCACCCCAGTGCTCTTGTGTACTCATTACAGTTTTTCTTTCTGGTTGTATTTTTTTTTTTTTTTTTAAATAGGAACAAGCTCAAACTGGGGAACTAAATCTGAGGTATGCTGAGCAGGGGAAAATCTGACTGGTGCCGTGCCCTACTGTTTGAATCCCGGTCCGGTGACTGTTTCTGTGGGCACTTGAAACTCCCAGCCCGTATGGAGCTCAGGCTGCAGTCTGCTCCATGCGGGTGGGAGTATTCATGAAAGACAGCCGATGTGGTGTGGGAGGCACTGATTGAAACACCCCCGTTATTTTATTACTTGCAGGTTTTGCTGTGGTCCATTTTTTTTTTTCTACTAAGAAAAATGAAGAGTGAATGGCTCTAAAGCTTCAGTGATCTGCTATGCTGCTAAAACAATGGCGGCTTTTAAAAAACGAACGTTCCATGCTTAGCTCTGAACATTCCATTTAGGGGCATTGATTTCTTTGCCTGTACTTTTTTTCCCCCCATGTGTAATACATATATGGCACTGCTTTTCTAGCCAATCAAAATGCTTTATTTGCTATGTCCATTTTATAAGCTGCAAACAACATGGGGGAGAGCACCGAGGCCTGAGGAACCCCACAAGGCAGAGAGAAAGGGTCAGAGGAAAAAAATCCCCAACACAACTCTCTGCATTCTCCCAGATAGGAAAGATGTAAACCATCTACATACTGTACCCGACAGTCCACAGATGGACCTCAGGCGCTCGAGCAAAACCGCATGGTCTACAGTGTCAAAGGCTGAAGAGAGATCAAGGAGCACCAGAATAGAACGGTTTCTCTGATTTCTCACCATCAAGAGATCATTGAGCAGCCAAACCAGAGCAGTCTCAGTGCTATGCCTCTTACAAAAACCAGACTGGAGAGGTTCGTAGATATTATGGATGGTCAAATGGTCCTCCAGCTGGTTTATTACTACCTTCTCAATAACCTTCCCAATAAAGGGAAGGTTAGAGATAGGTCTGTAGTTAGCAAAAATATCTGGGTCCAAAGAAGTTTTCTTCAAAAGGGGAGTCACCACCACCTCCTTCAAGGCGCTTGGGAACTCCCCCAATTCTAAGGAGCACCAGATTATTTAAACCAGAAACGGGCCCATGATCTCAACCCAAAATCAGGGAGGTTGGACCCAGATCTAAACTACAGCACATAGGGTGCATCCCCTGGACACTCCGCATGACATCCTCGGACTTCGGCAGGTCAAAGGAACTCCAGGAGACTCGGGGTGCCGTGACCGAATGCCGACTAACAGCATCCCCCATAGAGTGGGTAAGGCGGATCTCCGATCTGATGTCAGCAACCTTATTTGCAAAGAATCGAGTGATCTCATCGCACTCCTTTTGTGAAAAAGCTTGACGGAGCTGTAGACAGGCTGGGTTGCACAACCTGTCCACAGTTCTGAAAAGCTGAGCATCTGACAATTACTACTGTGGTACAACAACATCTGACATTACTACTGTGGTATACCAGCATTCTGACAATCACTACTGTGGTAAAACAGCATTCTGACAATCACTACTGTGGTACATCATTCTGACAATTACTACTGTGGTACAACAGCATTCTGACATCACTACTGTGGTACAACAGCTTTCTGATGATCACTACTGTAATACAGCAGCATCTGCTATAACTACTGTGGTACAACAGCATTCTGACATCACTACTGTGGTACAACAGCATTCTGGCAATCACAACTGTGGTACAACATCTAATATCACTACTGTGGTACAACAGCATCTGACATCTCTACTGTGGTACAAAAACATTAAGGGGAAGGGATCATTGTTGAACCAGGAGTAGCACACTAAGCCGAAGTTTGTTTCCAGATGCGACCTGGGAACACAAGGAAGTAAAGTGACTTGCTCAGGATCACACAGTATGCACCTAGGTGGCTATAGGATTCAAACCCAGGTCTCCAGATCTGCAGCTCAGAGCCTTGACCCACTGCGCTATACTGTGGTACAACAGCATTCTGACAATCACTATTGTAGTACAACATCATCTGACATCACTAGTGTGGTACAACAGCATCTGACATCACTACTGTGGTACAACAGCATTCTGATATCACTACTGTGGTAAACAACATTCTGACGTGGTACAACAACATTCTGACAGTCACTACTGTGGTACAACAACATCTGACAGTCACTACCATGATACAATAGCATCTGACATCACCACTGTGGTACAACAGCATCTGACAGTCACTACTGTGGTACAGCAGCATCTGACAGTCACTACCTTGGTACAACAACATCTGATATCTCTACTGTGGTACAACAGCATCTGGAAATGTATGGCTGTCCATACACACAACACCAAACCATATACTGTGTATGTATTCAAGTTCAAGTTTATTGCGAGGAAAGACTCCGTTGAGCAAGCTTATTCACAAGGAGGTCCTGAGGCACATACACGTACAGTTCGCAGTTACATAGACAGGAGATATAAAATGTAGAACAACAAAGAAAAAATATATAATATAAGAGGTATACACAATAGAAGTCCTTATGCTATATATGCAGTACATTCCAGCTTTAACCTTGCCCTAAATTATGCAACACATTAGTGTACCATTTTCTTTTCTTTCTTTTTTTTAACATTTTCTACATTATGTAGAACTCTAACCTGAAATTCAGAAGTTCAGAATTAAAGAGCTAGTGTACTGCCTGGAATTAATAGTAATGTTTAGAAGTAGTCAGCTATCACTTCATATAGCTGAAGTATTTTTTTCTCTTTTCTCTTTTGAGAATTAGTAGATTTTCTACCTGACAGTAATAGTAGGTGTGATGTATGGAACAGCACTCAACCTGTAGGCTGACACAGTCAGTTCTGTCCCTCCCTATACATTATCAGCATTGTGGCCCCACTGATTGTGACATCAGTAGTAACTAGGAAAAGCCAAACTCTTGCTGCTTAATTAGTAACATGTGATACATAATACCAATCGGGCAGTAAGGATTATGATGCAGCAACAAGTGAGGTCATGTGCTGATGATGTGGTGCGAGGAAAAGAACCAGATATATCATCCTACAGTAAAGCACTGCCTTTTAACATCACATCCAGGTGGGTAGAAAACAATCCAATGAGCATGTAAGGAGTAATAAGGGACTACAAAAAATTACTAAACATTTCTGCCAGCTATTTTTTGGTGCTGCTAGCTGTTTAACTTCCAAACTTGAAAATGCTTCACCACTGATCAAGTGCCCGAGTGATTCTCTCACGTAGAACTTTGTTGGGGACTGATCACATCACTGTTATAATACTGCATCATGATCTAATCCTGTGCACTTGTTTCTCTGTTTAGAAAATTGTTAGGTAAAATCACTTTAGACCGATCACTCTTTTTGTGGGACTTTTAATTCTCCCAAACACTCCGAGTACTCTTACTTCTGGACTGCAGGTAACTTGCCCTCATTCCTGAATGGAAATGACACAGCGCAAGTCAAGTCACTGTGTACTGCATTGTCACTTGTGAGGATAAAAAAAATAATTGATTTTTCTTTGTGCTCATGCTCCCTTCCTTATACACAACAAACTTAAAAAAAAAAAAAAAAGCAGTATTCAAAGTTTTCATTTCTCATGTTTCTTTGTCCATGAAAAATCCTCCTCATAGCCTAACCAGCTTGACATATCACTCTCTGGTGCTAACCATGCAACAGATATGATTGAGTTTCTGGAAAACTGCAGACTTTTGAATTAATCCATTCCATGTTAACATTCTATGTTTGGGGGGGGGGGGGCACATTCTACTTTAGGAATGTTGCAGATTGTAAAATGGGTTGGAAATGTTCTGATACCTGATTGGCTAAGTAAGTCATGGGGCCCATATATTAATTTTCCAGAAATGCACAGGTTGAAAACAAGTTCAGGTACTGGGACTGTGAATTTGGGCCAGTCACATACAAAATTCATGAGCAACTTCAGTCATAATTGATTGCCATCACAAACATGGCTACCACCTTCACTGAAAACCTTCAACAAGTTCCTAAAAAGTAAAACACTCTTCACAAAATTAAAAATGATTTCCTCTTATGATACCCTCCTCACACACACACAGATCTTTTAAAAGATAAAGTACTAGTCACAGTTTTAATTGCTGGTGTTTCTTTGGTGACCATGTAAAATCTCACTCCTATCTTTACAAGCTTGCAAGGGCAATCTCTAGTGATTACCCTGCCACAGATAAAACTGAGTCTGTGACTCCATAAAATGATTTCTGTTGTGTGTGAGGGGGTGAACATTCCACCAGTAGAATTCTGCAGGTGTGTGAATTTCTGTATTCTACAACAAATCAACATCCCATCTGTTGAATGTGTGGTGAGAGAGATAGACAGTTGGGGAGGGATTACTTTTTGCTAGTCACTTTTAGCTAAAGAAAATACCTGTTTTGAAAAAAAAAAAAAGCGGACCATTTATTGTTTTTCAAACTGCTTTTTTCAGTTTACTTATTTAATAAGTTCAGTAAGACACTCCAGAGTGTTGGTTGTAAGTGGTTAATGCACTTTCAGATGCAAAAGGCACTTGATGCGAACACCGTGTCTCATTACGCACCTGGGTGTACATTAACCACAGACAACCAATGCCCTGTCATATCTTATTGGTTACATATTGAATTTTTATGTACTATGGTAAACAAACAAATCTACTGCAGGTGTAGAAAGACAGGTGACTGACAGGTAGAAACCATCTGTGGAGGGACTATTTACATTTTCTAAGAAATTTTAATGTTTTTGTGTATCTTTTATTGTTTAGATTGCCTTTTTTCTTTATTCACCCAACCTATTTTTTAAGTGCAGTAAGACCCCCTCAGGGTGTGGGGTATTGGTATATTTCTGGGGTATTTCCCGGGTTGTGCCTGAAAATAGTCATTGCTATGGTTAGTGCACCTACCCGATAAACAAAAACTAAATAAATAAATATACCCAAACTTCCAGGGGCTGTACAGCTGTCTGTCTGTGGCATCTGGTGTCATCATGCCCGGGGGCATGCAGGTATCCACTTATACCCCACATCTTGTGTAAGCAATAAGACACGACGGTATGTGTTGAACAGATATTACCGCACGTCCAGGGGCGTAGTAAGGCACGAGGCCCTGCCGAGTGCCTTCAGCCCCTGGAAGTGCAGTAATATCTGTTCAACACACACCCTGGAGTGTTTCATTGCGCTTATAAAATGGGAAACTTTTTTTTTTTTTGCCCCTACAAAATAGCACATCTGTAAGCAGCAAAAGGCATTTTTTTATCAGAACTTCTGATAAAATAGTTCTTCCGCCAGCAAGAAAATGACATCATGGTTTTGGCAGGCTGACAGGCTGGACCCCCAGGCGCGCGCGCGCACACACACACACTCTCTCTGGGTTTGGGGAGAACCTGCTATATTTGTGTTAAATTACTTTTTATTTCAATGCTGTGAAGTGGTTTTCTTCACACAGGACTGCAGGGCCGAGCACTCTCTTCTTTCGGTGATACAGCGAGCGTTGTTGACGAATGAACAGATTGAAACTGTCACATCTGTCCGCAGCTGCACTGCATCAGGAACTGCTTCTCGTTTACATACCTGAATGGTACAATGATTATTCGAAGATACGGAGAAGTACTGCTGTTGTCTGCTTCACTATTTGCTCGTATGGCTCTATGAACGTTCCATTTTTTATGTCAACATTCTATTTAGGGGCATCGATTTGTTTGCCTGTCCTTTTTTTTTTCTATGTGTAATACATATATGGCACTGATTTTTTTAGCCAATCAATACTCTTATCTTGCTATGCCCATTTTATAATGTGTCTTAATGCTTACATCTGTCTGTCTATCTGCCTGTCTGTCTGTCCTTGTATCTACAGATGGTATGCTGTCGACAGAATCTGTCTATAGACAGACAGTGCCTGTCTCTCTGGCTATCACCTTTCTGTGTAGCTAGCTAGCTACCTATTCTGTTAGTCTCAAGTTGTAAAATGAATGCCTTTGATTCATTTGTGTACTTAAGTGGAGCTAAAAGTGATTCGTGTAAGATATGCATTCCACAGGCATGCAGTATATTCTGGGATTTATAACTACAGAGAAGGTGTCTACTAGGTACAGCAGAGAGTGTACCCATATCTCCTGGTTTACACAATCTGCCGCTAGTGTCAGCCAATTCTGAAAGTTAATACTTCTGAGATATTTAATGTTTAGTAATACTCCACCACTGTAAATTGTGAGCTGCCATGTTTTCTCCTTCCCAGGATGCACTACAAAAGAAGATGGCTGTGTGGTTCCATCTACTTTCCTGGGAGTTAGATTAATTAAATGCCGTACCTACTGTATGTCCCGGGCCCGGCCTCCTGACATTTTGTACAGCCATTGCTAACAGACAATGTTTATTAATGTTCCATTGACAGAGGTTGAAAATGTAAAACTAAATACAGCAGTTCAGGTCCAGTGCCTCTCAAGCTACCTTCTAGCCCAGGCTTCTGGCTCAGCAGTCTGAGAAGAACTGCACTGTCTCGTTATTTCTTCCAGTATATGGTACACAATTTACAAAAGAGGGAGGGGACTCTTAAACTGATCATCCCTGGCTGTCTGTATAAATCAGAGTGGTGGTGGGGTGTGGGTTCTGTAAATGTCATCTTTGAAATACTCAATTGAGACCATTATATTTATAATTGTGACTGCACTACTGGCACTCCAAGCGGAGGATGGGTAGCCTTGGCAAGCTACTGGTGATTGGACCTTGGACAGTTTCCTTCAAATGCCATTTAGTGTTTTCAAAAACAGCACAGTTGGAAATCAAAAGAAAGATGACATCTTGGTCCCTCTGTCTGTCTGACAGTCCTCCTAAGTAGGGCATATATCCACTGCACCTATTCTACACCCCTGTGCTGAATCCAACCAGCTTAATATTCCAGTAGTCCTCCTATGGATGCAACTGGACTGGTAACTAACAGTCTATAGCAAATAACCCAGGCTGCACTCACTCACTCAGCACAGACCCATGTGAACTGAGGAAGAATGCTAAGTGGGCATATTGGCTGATTGCAAATGTGAATTTGTTACTAGACTGGTTGATTCATCAAGTGAATCCATTATGTCTGTCTGAAAATGGTTGCTCTCTTCTGTTATAGAGCTACCACTCCTCAGTGCCTTCTTGACTTTAGCCCAAAACAATTTTTGGGCATCTGGTGCCGAAGGCCAGTTGATGTATGTCTTTTTCAGCATCACCTTTCTCATCCTGTGGTAGGCTGAAAGCTCCCTTTCGGGGATGTTCTCCAAGAAAATCAAAATCAGAATGTCCTTCAGCTCATGAAAAAGCCTGTAGCTTGCTAGCTGTATCTCTAAGGAACACCACTCGCTGCAAAGGTAACGTCTGCTGATGACACATATCGTCTTCCTGCTGTTATAGATGCTGTCCACAATGTTGTCTATGATGTTTTTGCCTAGCTCAAAGTCTCTGTGATGGAGACAAAGCTTAAATGATAGGGGGGCTTTGGTTTCTAGGTTGGGTACCAGCTCCTGGAACACCCAGTTTTCATCATGAGAATTGTAGGAAATAAAGGCATCATAGTTGTAAGAATTGTCATCGCGCTTTCTCCAGTGATCATTGAACCAAGAGCGAAAGATGTAAAAGCTATATTTGAAGTGCCAATAATATCTTTTGTAGATGACAGGAAGGAGCATACAAAGCAGTATTGTAGGGAAAGTTGCAAAGAAAAGATGCTTTCCAGTGTCCGAGTAGCAGACATGGGTATCAAACGTAAAGAAGGGCTCAGACGGTCTGTCTGCACAGGAGTAGTTATAAAGATAGACAAACTGAACCTGGCTCTGGTTTAACCATTTTTTGAGCCAGCGGTTGTCACAGGTGCACGTCAATGGGCACTTGCGTAGATCTATATATTTCAAGGATGGCAGCTTTTTAATAACATTACGTTTTATACTCCGGATAGCGTTCTTCGCCAGCATTAACCTAATGAGATTGGTTAGATTGCCAAAGACTTCGGGTGTGAGAGCATTCAGGCCGACATTTTCCAGGTTCAGCGCTTTGAGCTGTACAAGATTCTTGAAGACCCTAGGTGTCAAGCTCTGGATGCCGTTGCATGCATCCGCTAAGGAGAGAAATTCCAAATTAACAAGATCGTCAAACACATCTCCAGAAAAGGAGAGTTTATTTTCTGCAAGATTCAAGTTTCGTAAAGATACAAGACCTTTAAAAAAGTCTGGCGGAATAATATTGATTCCATATGGTTGCTGTGCCTGGAGCTTGAGATCATATAGTCTGCCTAGGTGCTTAAATGGAGATGCTTTCGAGCTGCTGCTGATGTAGTTGATGCGGTTACCCTGAAGATCCAGGACTCCCAACGTTGAATTAATATATTCAAAGGTTTCCCTACTGATATACCTTATGTAATTTCCATCTAAATACAACTTTATTAAACTATGCAGACCGTAGAAAGATTCTTTGGTTAAACTACGAATTTTATTACCCCCAAGGTCTAAGGTGTCTAACCTCCCTAGGTCCTTAAATGTTTGATTGAAAATGACAGAGACACGGTTGTTCCTCAGGTTAAGGATTCTTAGATTTGAAAGGTTGGAGAAGCTTGTAGAAAACAAATCTGTGATGAGGTTGTTGTCAAGGCGGAGAAGAATGAGGTATTTAAGACCATTGAAAGCCCCTTTGCTGAGAAATGCAATGTTGTTGATGTTGAGTTTTAGCCATTTCAGATGAGGTGCATATGAAAACGCACTGTTTTGGACCGATAAAATCCTATTGAAGCGGAAACTTATTCTGACTAGTTGTGTTAACCTCTGGCTGCTTTCACACATTTGAAGTTTGTTTAGCCGATTGTGCTCAATTATAAGATCTTCTAATTCTGTATTTGGGGTCACAAATTCTAAGCATCCTATCTGTTTAATAATATTGTGAGATAAATCTAAGGTGCTGATTTTTGCACAATCAGACAGTGCATTCTTTTTTAATTTTTTGATTTCATTACTTTGAAGAGTCAATTTCCTGATGCGTTGGTTTCTCAGATAGTGGCACAAGTAGGAAACGTTCTCTGAGCTGTGTAACCCTAATCCAGAATAGTCGACATACTGCGGTTTAATGTTGCTTATATTTAAAAACTCAAACACATCCAGTTTATTCTGTCTTATCTGCAATAGGGTCACATTCTTGAGATTAATGCGACCAAGCAAAGAGCCATTGGTGACATTGTTATAGGACAGATCTAGCTTTTGGATACTTTCAAGAAAGTTTTCCCCACAGTCAACACTAAGTGAGTTGTTGCACAGGTAGAGGTTTGCCAATGATCTTGGGAGACTAGTGGAATGGTTTAATGAGGTCAAGAAATTGTTGCAGAGGTCCAAAACCCGTAGGTTCTCCATGTGTGAAATGGACTGTATAACGGCACTCAAGTTGGCAAGTTGATTTGATCTTAACTTAAGAAGCTCCAAACTTCGCAGTTGTCTGAAGGGGTTACTCTGGATGGTTGCAAATTGGTTTCGCTCTAGTATTAGATCAGTCAGACTCACAAGTCCATGGAAGACACCATCAGAAAGATATGAGATCTGGTTGTACGACAGGTTTAGTGACATTAATTTAGTGAGGTTTTCGAATGCCCCATCTTGGATAGTCCTCAACTGGTTGACATCGAGTCTCAGCTGAAGCAGTTCTCTCAGATGGCTGAAGGTCCGTGCTTTCAGGGTTCTGATCCTGTTATGGGAGATGTTGAGGTACTCGGTGTAGTCCGGGAGATCAGAAACAGCATGTTTTGCATCCACCAGGAAGCGCTGGATACATTTGAAGCTGCTGTTCCTAAGAGGGTCTTGTATACAGTTTCTGAAGCCATAGCCAAGAATATAAGGAGCACACACTAATCCCAGGAATAGGATTGAACTGAACAACCTCTTGGAGCTCATTTTCATTTTAGTTTCTTTAAATCAGTGTCTGTCTTCAAAGGGATCTCTTGTTTTCAGTCTCTTAATGTCATTGGTCTTATCTTGTGATTTTAAATTCAGTATTCCTGCAGGAACAGAAAAAAAAAACGATCCATAAGCATTCTTCATCCTACCCCTTTTCCCATGTTTCTTTATTTTTTTCTTGTTCTGTGCTTGAAAAGGATTGTGCACTGTACTTACCTGTCCACTCTAGCACCCATATCCATGAATACCCCACTAGCCCTCCTCCTCAAAATGAAACATTGCCCCATCCTCCCTTACTTCCCAAATAATAAAACTAAACTTATTCAACATTTGGGCCCAAATATTCCAGGTCAGGATTTTTAAAAGCCCTTCACCTGAGCTATATCCACCAGTATTTTCTATGGTGCCTGAATATTTATTTATTTAGTTTTTGTTGACCAGGAAAGGAGGGCGAGACAATTCTGCTTGTTTTCAACCTTGTTCCATATGTGTGTGTGTGTGTGTGTGTATGGGGGGGATACAGATGTATCAGATGTAAACCAAATAAAGGAGTCCACTGTTGGTGGTACCTTTAGTGAGTAAGAAAAAGCTGTCCAGGACATGGACAATTCCTCTACTGTTCTCAAGAGGTGTCATGGGGCTGGCTTAATAGAGGAGGAGCTGAGCTTTTGGCCCCCATGCCGGTGACCTGAGTTCAATAACAGATTGAGTTGCTTGTTGGGCTAGCAAGGTGAGGGAGGACTGAATGACAGTGGCAGCTCTGCTCCATGGGGAAGAGGAATGTCAGTTCCCGTTCCCTGGTGTCAGTCAGGCAGCAGCACAACGGGACAGCACACAGGGGAAGAGCTGAAGCATGACGTTGCTGTCCATTGGCACCCCCCCACCCTCCGGTCATCCATCGCTGTAAAAGTAATGAACTCCCTGGTGTCTAGTGGCATCACCAGCCGCCATACTATAATAGCTTTCCGAGATGTCTAGTGGTACCCCCCCGCCTGCCGATCACTCTTCACTCTAAATGTATGAACTCCCTGGTGTCTAGTGGTGCCCCCAGCCTCTGATCACCCGCCGCTATCATGTTAGTGTATTCCCTGGCATCCAGTGGCTCCCTTCACCCTCTGATCACCCAGCCCCATATGATAAGTGATATCCCTGAGGTCTAGTGGCACCCTTGCCTGCTGATCACCCATCCCTGAAACTGCAGTGATGTCCCTGGTATCTAGTGGTGCCTCCCACCCACTGAGCACCCTTCCCTGAAGTTGTATCACTTTTTCTGGTGTTTAGTGGTGCCCATTACACATTGAGCACCCATCCCTGAAGTTGTATCACTTTCCCTGGTGTTTAGTGGTACCCCTTGCATGCCAATCACCCATCCCTGAAGTTCTGTTGCTTTCCCTGGTGTCTAGTGGTGCACGTTACACACCGATCACTAGTTCCTGAAGTTCTGTTGCTTTCCCTGGTGTCTAGTGGTGCCCATTACACACTGAGCACCCATCCCTGAAGTTGTATCACTTTCTCTGGTGTCTAGTGGTGCCGTTACACATTGAGCACCCGTCCCTGAAGTTGTATCACTTTCCCTGGTGTCTAGTGGTGCCCATTACACACTGAGCACCCATCCCTGAAGTTGTATCACTTTCCCTGGTGTCTAGTGGTGCCCGTTACACACTGATCACCAGTCTCTGAAGTTGTATCACTTTCCCTGGTGTCTAGTGGTGCCCGTTACACACTGATCACCCGTCCCTGAAGTTGTATCACTTTCCCTGGTGTCTAGTGGTGCCCGCTACACACTGATCACCAGTCCCTGAAGTTGTATCACTTTCCCTGGTGTCTAGTGGTGCCCGTTACACACTGATCACCTTCCTGAAGTTATCCACTTTCCTGAAAGCGTCTAGTGGTGCCGCTACACTGATCACCCGTCCTGAAGTTGTGTCACTTTCCCTGCTGTCTAGTGGTGCCCGTTACGCACTGATCACCCGTCCCTGAAGTTGTATCACTTTCCCTGGTATCTAGTGGTGCCCCTTGCACACCGATCACCAGTCCCTGAAGTTGTCTCACTTTCCCTGGTGTCTAGTGGTGCCTGTTACACACCGATCACCAGTCCCTGAAGTTGTATCACTTTCCCTGGTGTCTAGTGGTGCCCGTTACACACTGATCACCAGTCCCTGAAGTTGTATCACTTTCTCTGATGTCTAGTTGTACCCCCAACGGCCAAGCACCTGTTCTGAGGCCCCCACAACATGCTGGCACCCTGTACACCACCCAGCCAACCCCCGTACCTCTGAGGAAGGGGCTGTGCGGTGGTCCCGATACAACAGCCGGCACAGCCCTCCTTTCACTTTCTTGGCTGGCTGCTGAATAGGTGACAGGGTGTGTGCATACTGTACACATGCTCCCTGTCATACCATACGGCAGCCGTCTGAGGAGACGAGAGGAGGGCTAGGGACACTTCATATTGGGATCGCCACACATTTCCCTCCTCAGACGTATGGGGGGTGGCTGGGTGGTGTGTGTGGTGCCGACACTTGGGGGGGGGCACCTCAGAGGGGTCACCAGAATGAGTGCTTGTTGGGCAGGGGGGGTACCACTAGACACCAGGGAAGTTAATACAAATTCAGGGATGGATAATTGGCAGGTGGGGAGGTACCACTAGACACCATGGAAATCAATACAACTTCAGGGACGGGTGTTCGGCAGGCAGAGGGTGCCACTGGATACTAGGGGCATCTGTATGAATATGGCAGTGGGTGATCAGTGGGTGGGGGTGCTAGTGGACACCATGGAAATCAGTAATACTATGGTAGTGGCTGATCAGAGGGAATGGGTGCCACTAGACATTAGGGAAAGCACTACAAGTACAGGGATGAGTGCTCAGGGATGGGGGGGTCCACTGGAAACCAGGGACATCCGTATGAATGCGGTGGTGCGTGATCAGTGGGTGGTGCCACTGGACACTATGGGAATCAGTAATACTATGGTAGTAGGTGATCAGAGGGTGGGGGGTTCCACTAGACACCAAGGAAAGCAATGCAAGTACAGTGACAAATGCTCAGGGGTAGAGGGGGTGGACACCAGGGAGTACATTTACATGCGGGAACAGGCATTTGGGGTGTGGGAGGGGCTAGTCACCACCATACCTGATGTGGTGGGCAGCCACTGGAGGGGTGCAAACCTACATCCGCTACCCATGTAAATGATCCCATAATGGGCATGCATGTAGCTGCTCCGCACCTTGCACGTCCAGTGAGCTCATCTGCATTTTTGCATGGACACCAGGGAGGCAGTATAGTGCAGTGGTTTAAGGCTCTGAGCTGCAAATCTGGTGACATCCCCAGCAGACCAGACCTGGGTTTGAATCTCACAGCTTCCACTTGCATATTGTGTGACCCTGAGCAAGTCACTTAACTTCCCTGTGCTCCCAGGTTGCACCTACAAACAAGCTTTCAGCTTAGTGTGTCTCACCTGGTTAAAAAAAAAAAATGTTTTGACCAAATATTGCGCTGTGGGCTCCCCGTGCTATCAGGTCTAGGGACACAGTTCCCTGCAGTTCGCTCTGGGTTGCATACCGCTCAGATCCATGTTGGGGCAACATTACTTGACTTAGTGCTGCACTGATATGGCCTTATATTCAGTTGGATAGTGCTGCTGCACTATCTGACTGATTATAGCTACCTTACAGTCGAGCGCAAGGTCATGTACAGCACAAACCTTTGCACTTTGCTTTTGCCCATATCTAAATATTGAGCCTCTGAACATTTAAAAAAAAAGTATAAGCTTTTTTTTTAACTTGATTCTGTTACATGTAATTCTGTGTCAGAGTCTGGTTTTTAGTTTGTGTTGTTTAAATGTCTGGGTCCACCTTGTAAATAGGCAGTTATAACCGCCTTGCCTGCATAGTAGAAGTGCTACTATTTGCGATGCCGAAGACCTGAGTTTGGGAATGATCCTCAATTGTCAGAGCGCCAGCAAGAGAGCAGGATTAAGCATTCCAGAGGACACTGTCCACTGGCATGGTGGCCCAACAGACACCGTTATGCTATCCAAGTCAGGAGAGAGACCTAGGGGTTATCACAACTGATGACCTGAAGGTGACCAAACAGTGTGAAAAGGCAGTGGGAAGTGCAAACAGAATGTTGTGGTTTATAGGAGGGACATAACAAGCAGGAGGAAAGAGGTGGTGATGCCACTGTACAGATCACTGGTGAGGCCTCAGCTGGAGTACTGTGTCCAGTTCTCAAGACCACATCTCTGGAAGGACATTGACAAAATAGAGGCAGTCCAGATAAGGGCAGCGAAGATGGTACATGGACTGCACCAGAAGCCCTGTGAGGAAAGACTTGAGGACCTTAATATCTGTTCACTGGAGGAGAAAGGGAGAGGGGGGATATGTTAGTGACTTTCAAGTACCTTAGGGGAATAAACAGGGTACGGGGAAAGCATATTTCAGAGAAAACTCTGCAGAAGAACAAGGGGGCATGATATGAAATTGAAGGATGGAAGGCTCAAGGGTAATATTAGGAAGTACTTTTTCACCGAAAGGGTGGTGGATCAATGGAACTGCCTTCCAGCAGAAGTGGTGGGTGTGAAAACAATACGGGGCTTCAAGAGTGCAAGGGATAGACTTAAGGTTACCCTGGAGATGTGCAGAGCAGGCGAGTTGCAAATAAAATAGGATCTGGGGCTGCAGCAATGAGTAGGGAAATGGGCAAACTAGCTGTATGGTTCTTATCTGCTGACAGATTATATGATCTTCCCTTGTCAATCTTCACCATTCATTACTTCCTGGGTGTAAGCTGGAGGCGCGCACCCGTCACGGGAGCTTTTTTTTTTTAAAAAGTTGCCTAACGGCCCCGCCCTCGACGAGCGGCGTCATCGTCATGGTGCGGGCGTTCATAGAAGCGACTTCCTCCTCCAACTCAGTTCTGTTTCTCCCGCCGTCGAGGCAGCACCTGTTTTCGGGCGTCCATTCTCCACTCGTCAGCGACTCCTCTTTCCACCACTCGGCCTTGATCAGTAGGGCCGTTCTTTTTCTTTCTATGGCGCGGGTGTGTTTCCCTACTGTTTCTTGTTGATTTGGCGTTATGTCCGGGTCCGGAGCTAAACGGTTTGAAGACGGCGCCCCTATCGTCGGTGTTACTGTGGCGGCATTTCTCCGTCTCGGACCGGCATGCGTTTGTCTTGCGTTGCCTGGGACTAACCATGACATGGATTCGTCGGCGCCTGTTTCTCCATGGACCCGCTTGCGTCTCCTCGAAGTCCAGCGCTTCAAGCTCGGCAAAGCCCCGCCGACCTCGGGGACGACACGCTCAAGGGATTCTCAGGTAAGGTCTCAGGCCCTTCCCCGGTCCCTCCCCGGCCTATACGGTCTGAGGAGGAGGGGTCTCTCGCTTTTCTGCCCGAGGAGGAGGCCCTTCTGCGGTGTCAGGGGAGCGTCAGTCCCTCCGGGCCTGGGCGCCTGACACCGCCGCAGTCACCTTCGAGGTGCAGGCTCCCCGTAGTCTTCGCCTTTTGGGCTCAGCTCGGTGGACCGACGCCGCTTTTCGGGCGCTGCTGATCCTGGCGCCGTCATGTGCCGGTGATCGGTGACAGTGCCGCCGCTTCCGGGCGCCGGGAAGTTTAGTCCTGGCGCTGCTGGCGGGCGCCGGTGATCGGAGCGGCGCTGCTGGCGGCGCCATTTTGGATTCGGCGCCTGCCGCAGCGCTGTGATCGGGCGGGCGCCTGCTGGGCGGTGCCGCTGGGCCTGGCGCCGCTCGCGCGCGGGATGGACCGGGCGGCGCTGCCGGTGGTGCCGCCGTCCGCTCGATGCCGCCCGCCGGGCCTGGTCCTTCTCCAGGCGGTGCCAGCCTCGCCGCGCTGCTGGGGTGTGGGAGCTAGCCTGGCGGTTACCGCGTGAGGGGAGGCAAGCGGGCGCTCCTGGTACTGGGCGGTTGCGTGCCCTGTGAGCCTCGGGACCCTGGGGTGGCCAGCATTGAGGTCCTGCTGGTCTTGCTCCTCGAGGGCGATGATTCAGACGTGGACCTCATCCTGGCACCCCACTCTTGAGTCTGGGTCCCCGGTGGCTAGAGTGCCAAGGCGGCGCGGCGGGCCCCTCCCTCTGTCCCCCTTTCCGCCCCCTCCCGAGGGTTCCCGGCTGGGTGGCAGGGAGCCCGGGGCAGGCGCGGGGTGGCGCGGGGAGGCTCCCCTCTCTGAGGCCCAGTGACAGCTACCCACGGGGTGCTGTCACTCTAAGGACAGGGGATGCTGTGGTCGAGGAGGAGGGCCTCTCGAGTCCGAGGGGTCGAGGGCAGGGTCTGCTGCTCGGTCTTCCTTGGCCACCTCAGGGGGTGACCAGGCGGTGCAGAGCCTCGCCCTCCCTCCAGGGTTCTAGGGTGTCCTTGGCGTGCGTTAGCGGACTGCCCTTCTGGATCCATGCAGTCCCGGCGTCGTCACAGGGGAGGTTCTCCCCCAGGGCTCTTCCAGGCTCCGCTTCCCCAGAGTTCCGTTCTGCGGCCTGGTCTGATATCCGGGATCCCCCTTTCCAGGGCTCCTTTCCCCGGATTCCAGAGCCCTTGCAGAGAGCAGTTGCCTCCGCGGAGGTGCCCCTCTCCCATCTCTCTGCCTTCACCACCCCCACTCCCAGGCCATGTCGGCCCTATGGGTCCGTTATCCTGGGAGCAGTTCAGGGGTTCTGCGGCGGCCTTCCCCTCATACGTTAGGTACATGCATGAGCGGGTCTTTCGACTCTCCCCACCGCCGCAGGAATCCTCTAGACATTCCAGTTCCCCTCATCCTCGTCTCCTCCTCCGAGGGAGAGAACCCCTGCTCATCTGTCCTCCGATGCTGATTTCACAGAATATCAGCGTTTCTCCCGAGGATGAGTGAGGATCTCCGTATTTCCTACGTTCGAAGAGACAATGCCGAGCAGGAGCGCGTGAATTCCTTGGTGAATTCAGTGCCCAGCATCTGGTGGTACCTTCCTGGCCTATCCCTTCCAGGAGGCGTCTATCGGTTATAGCAGTCCTGCAGCTTCTTCCCAACCCAGCGGACTGCTAGCGTGGTATTGTGCCCCCTCTGGTCTCTAGGTTCCCTTCCTTCCGTCCTCAGGTTTGGTATACCTGGATACTCCTTCTGGGCGCCGTTGCCTGGCGCCGACGCCATACAGTTCGGACTCTCCAGTTGACCGTTGAGGCGAAGAGTGTTCTCTTCTGCTCGTGCGGTGCATGTATTGCATCACATCAGGCTCACCACGCTGCCTATAACCGGCATCTGTGGTCGATGATGTCCCAGCTGCTGGCATCTATGCCTGATACGGACAAACCAGACAAGCCGTTGCCCTCTCCGCTGTAGGCCTGGAGCTGGCAAGACACCAAGGGCATCTTATGACGCCAATGAGGTGGCTTCCAGGCTTGGGGACAGCGATCTGCATCAGGCGGACGGCATGGCTTCGCTCTTTCCAGGTTGTCACCCTGGCCCGGCGAGGGTGATTGCTCCGCCTTCCGGGGACCGTCTTTTTCTTCCAGAGCTAGGAGACTTTACAGGGCTCCCTCCGTCTCCTCGCCTCGGGAGGCACCTCCTAGCTCTTCTCCTCTTAGGCTTTCTGAATAAGCCAGGGTCTTCTCCTTCTGTTTCTCACCAGCAGAAGGCTGGGGTCTTGTTCCTTCAGGGTATGGCTCTTTCCCTCCAGGGAAGAGAGGGCTTGATACTCACCCAGGAAGTAATGAATGGTGAAGATTGACAAGGGAAGATAGGAAAATTACGTACCTACCTTAATTCTTGATCTTCTCTTGTATCTTCACCATTCATTACTTACACCCGCCCACCATCCCCTCAGTGCCTCTTCCTGTGGCTTCTCCACCTCCCGTCTCCTTCCTCTCTCTGCATTTATATAAATATAGGAAAATTCCTAAATTTTCCAAAAAAAAAAAAGAAAAAGTAAAAAAAAAAAAAAGATCTTTCTTGGGGGTTCTAAAATCCAGAAAATTACTTACTCTAAGATTCATACCATTTCATGGATTGCATTGGCGATCAGACTGCACAACTATCTCTTGCTATTCTTATGGCAAGATACCTCTGGGGTTTTTTGGCCTGGCTCAGGCTATTCAGTTTTGATCCTGCAATCCCGTGTTCAGATAGTTGCCCTGAAATCTGATTCCCCCCTCTATTCTTACCTTGCAGAGCAGAGGAACGAGTACGTCTGTTCCTTTCTCTTTAAAAAAAAAAAAAAAAGTGCTGAGGGAACTCTCTCCGACTGCTATAGGCATCTTGGTATCTGGGTCATGCATCTACTTAAAAAAAAAAAAAAAATAATATTTTTATCTGTAAAAAAAAAAAAAAATGGAGAAATCAAACAAGAAGGCAAATGAGAAGGTAGGCTATCCTTCTCGCTGTTTTGCTAGTGGTTTCTCCCTTTAAGTGTCCTCCTGGACAATTTTTACAGTAGACCTCTGCTGACCATATCCAATCTTAGCCAGCCTAAGCCTTGGCCGGCCTTAGCCAGTCAGTCTGAGTCCCATTTCTATCTTGAAACGCCTGAAAGGCTTACATTTTCTATTTCTAAACCCCTGAGCAGCGCTCTCATGCTGCGGGGGTTTTATTCTTCCCTCCTCGGCTGTCCTCCACTTAAAGGCCCTCCGCGGCCAGGAGCCGAGGTGGGTGTCAAGAACAATGGCATGTTGAAGATGAGGACTATGCCCTCCTGAGTCTGTCTAGGGGTTCGGTGAACCTTCTCTTCAGCTCTATCTCCGGGGATTCTTGCTTCCCCTTTAGTCGAGCCTTCAGCTACAAGCTAACTATGCTCGTTGGGCCTTCTGGTCCCTTCAACATCCCATCTCTCTCTTCTCTTTCTTCTTCTTCTTCTATTTTCTCATTTCCTTACTCATCTCTCCTCCTAGAGTCGCCCAGGTAAGGAGGCCCTGCATTCCCTAGGCTAGGGATGTTCTTATCTCCTCTGTCCTTCCTCCATCGGCTTATTCCTTTTTCAGTTCATTCTTCCTTGCTTTGCTATCCCTCGGCTATCTTGCCTCGCTATCTATGTTTTCTGCTTTCACTTTTGCCTCTCCGGCTCACAGAACTGAGTTGGAGGAGGAGTCGGTCGCTACTAACGGCCGCCCCTCGCGCATGGCGTCGCTCTCGAGGCCGGGCGTTAGCAACTTAAAAAAAAAAAAAAAGCTCCCGTGGCGGTGCGCCGCCTGCTTACACCCGGGAAGTAATGAATGGTGAAGATACAAGAGAAGATCAAGAATTACGGTAGGTACGTAATTTTCCTTTTGTGTGCTACTGCCACCTGAGTGACGGGTGGTGGTGGTGGTGGTGCAAGCTGGAGCTGTGGATCGCTGGGAGGAGGACGTAGACCACTGTGGACAGCCGCACCGTCACATACTTGCGTGCATGCTTGTATCCAGAGGGCTCAGGTCACATTCTAGGTTGTTGGGGAAGGAAAAAGGATTACATTGCAAAATGAGTACACAATAGTGACATTCAGAGGCACTAATAGGTTGGCATACATATTAGGGATCAGCCCTTTGTAATGAGAAAGAACAGGGTATCTAACTACTTTTTGTAGTAACATGGTGCTTTTTGTCTTTGTGTAGCCATATTATTTCAGTTGACCAATAGACTCTGAGCCGGTTTGCAGTTGTGAGGTACTTAGAGTGCCTGGGCTGCTAGATAAGAATTCAATGTATTAGTTAATTTCAAACAACATGAAGTCTTGCTGTATTCTGACTATTGCAGTGATATCCAACCTTTGAACTGCCCTGGAGAGGAAAGAGTTAACTTTCCATGCAAGGCATGGAACGCTGAGCTCAAGCTCGGTTGAGACTCTGTCTGTTGTTATTTGAACCCAAACCGCCAGATACTTTACTCCGCCTCACTGAACAGTCGCTCCGGAGATTTCTCCTTTGCTCGGTTCAATTTAGTCGGTTAAAGTGTTGTTTTTTCCCTCGGTTTCAACCGAATTTATTCCATCTAACCTGTCGGTTCAGTCTCTATCTGTGGTACCGTGAGTACTAGATAGGTTTATTATTATTAGCTTCTGTGTGGAACTTGTAAACATCGGATCGGTTCGGTTTGAACCGATCAGGTTGTTAAAAGATTTGTTCTGCTTTTTAGAGTGTGGTAACCGGTCCTTATCGGTTCTAAAAAAATGGATTTCATTACGGTTTTTTCCATGACCAGTAACACGGTCAGGAACTGATAAGGGTGTCTTGCCTGGCGGATTGCTGAAAAAAGGGTAAGTTTGGTTAGGACTGGCCATGTCTGAGAAACCCAAGAGAAAAACCGGGCCCACTGGGTTTCAACACTGTAGTGTGTGTGGGGAAGACTTTGCTAAGGCTGACCCCCACACCACCTGTGTTTATTGTCTGGGGTTTGACCACCTTGATTTAGACTGCCAGATTTGCAAAAGTTTTCCCACAGCAACCCTGGAAAAGAGAGTAGGTAGGCTGAGGGAAAGGGAGGCCAAAAGTCCGCTGACCCGGATGGCTGCCGGTTCGGTTCCAACCCGAACCAGAAGGTGTCCTCTGACCAGGGTGAAACTTCTTTAGGCAAAGAGGAACCGACTCTGAGGAGTCGGTTACGTAAAAGAAAAAGAAGGGATAAGTCAGCCGGTTCGGATCCACAAGTTCTTTCTCCGACCGCTGATGAAATAGCCAAAGCAATAAGGATTGTTCAATTGCTAACTCCGGTTCCGACCGAACCGGCACCATCGGTTAGGGGCTCGGTTCGGTCAGTTCCCCTGGTTCCGGATTATAATTTAGAGGATTTTTATATACCGGAGGAGGAGGAAGGAGAGTATGAGGATAGTGATGGTGATTATGAAAGTCTGGATGTGCCCATTGACCTGGACATCTCCCCAGACAGACCTTCAGGGGTTTCTCCTCCTAGGCTTTCTGAGTCCCCTTCCCACTTTATGTTTTACAAAAAAGTGGCTGAAACTCTTCAGCTTCCTATGGAGGAAGCAGTAGAGGATCAGGAGGAGCCTGATTATGTTGAGATGATGGACATCCCAGAGTCCAGGAGGCTGTCTATTCCCCTCCATAAGTCTTTTGGGAAACAGACATTTAAAATTTTAAAGACTCCTAATTCTATACCTCCTACGGACAGAAGAATGGACAAAAGGTATACTCTTTTCAGGCTCAGATACGGAGTTCCTTTCCCAGCAATGCAGCCATGTTGGGGTAGTGCAGGCTGCTGCCTGTGATAAGGCAAATATACCCTTGGCTTCACACACCCCAGATAAGGACTCCAGGAGGATTGATGCCATGGCAAAGAAACAGTACATGGCAGCATCTTTGGGACTCAGGCAGGCTAATTATATGGCCTACACAGCTAGATACCAGAAGTCAGATGGGACACTGTGATGGCTCTAGCTAAACAGGTCCCTGGCCAGCTTGCCAAGGAGCTGGAGCAGGTGGCTGCAGATGGTATTGAGGCATCCAAGGTGCAATTTCATGCTTCAGTGGACTCCAATGATGTTTCATCTAGAGTCATGGCTACATCTGTGGCCCTTCGGAGGATGGCTTGGCTCAGATGTACTAGCCTGTCACAGGATACCCAGACTAAGGCCATGGATTTTCCTGTTGGTAATTCTCTGTTTGGGGAGCAGACAGAGAACTACATGAAGAAAATGGATGAGTATAAGACCACCTATAGGAGTGCTCAGGCCAAGGAAAGGCAAGCCACTCCCCAGAGGCAGCATTCCAGGGGCAGGGGCAGGCCTTTCCATAGGCCTTTCTACCAAGCCCAGGCCTCCTCTTCCGCCTTTGCCCAGAGGGGGTTCTTCAGAGGGAGAGGCAGACGGGGTACAAGCAGGCCTGCTACCACCCCTCAGCCTAAAGCCCCAGCCAAACAGGCACCCTGATGGGTTTGCCGGGCCGATTGTCCACCACCCGTAGGGGGCAGGCTGGCTTACTTTGTCCAGGACTGGATGTCTTTAACATCAGACAAATGGGTCCTGGAAGTAGTAAGCCAGGGACTGGTTCTCAGCTTCAAACAATTTCCCAAGATGAGAACCAGGTCCTTTCCACCTGCAAATCCTTCAGAGGTCCTTGCCCTAGAGGCAGAGGTCTCTTCCCTCTTGGCTCTGAGAGCCATAGAAAGGGTTCCACCCCTACACAAGGGAAAAGGATTGTACTCCAGGTACTTCCTAACTCCCAAAAAGACAGGAGAATGGCTGCCCATCCTGGATCTCAGATATTTATTTTATTTTTTTATTTATTTAGGGATTCGGATCATACCTTTGAGCTCAGAGCTCTTTTACAAAGGTTCCACATCAAACAGTGACAATAACAGCAATAACAAACAGTTTACATACAATACTCGAATAGTAGGTAGCTAGTATACTTAAACAGTATTTAAACAAGCACCTTTTAAAGCCAAAGTTCAAAATGGTGACTCTGGGAATAATTCTACCCTCTTTAAGGCCAGGGGACTGGCTAGTTTCCCTGGACCTCAAGGATGCCTATTTCCACATTCTCATCAGATGCTCCCACAGAAAGTACCTCAGGTTCAAGTTGCCCTCAGGCCACTATCAATTCAGAGCAATGCCCTTTGGCCTCAACATCAGCTCCAAGGGTGTTCAAAATGCCTGGCAGTAGTGGTTGCTTTCCTAAGAAGAAAAAGATCTCCATCTTTCCATACCTGGACGACTGGCTCATAGTAGGTCAGTCTCCAGACCAAGTCAAGTCACACCTACAGATAACTCAGCAACTGCTCACTTCTCTAGGATTCCTTCTGAATCTTCAAAGTCAGTTCTAGAGCCAGCTTCTCACCTTCATAGGGGCAGAGCTGGATACACTAAAGGCAAGAGCCTTCCTTCCCCTGGACAGGGCAAGGAGCCTCGTTACACTGGCCTCTTCATTCACCCTCCAGGTGTCTCGACCAGCAAGACATTTTCTGCAGCTCCTGGGCCACATGGCTGCCTCTACAGCAGTGGTCCAAGGAGCAAGATTTCAGATGAGGGACATTCAGTTCCACTTAAGAGCCTTCTGGTCCCAGAGAAAGGATTCTCTGACCAAGCTAATCCCAGTGACTCGAACCCTGATCTGGGCTTTGCAATGGTGGCAGGATCAGGACAACCTAAGGCAAGGGAGTTCCTTTGTCACTCAATCTCATTCTCTAATCCTTACCACAGATGCCTCCCTCTTGGGCTGGGGAGCCCACTTGGGGGATCTGACCACCCAAGGGTTGTGGTCACCTCAAGAATCTCTGCTTCACATCAGTCTCTTAGAACTCAGAGCAGTGTTTCTAGCACTTCAAGCTTTTTCCAAGTCTGTTCAGAACAAAGTAGTTCAGATCAGGATAGACAATACCACCACAATGTGGTACATCAACAAGCAAGGGGGCACTCGGTCTACGGCCTTGTGCACAGAGGCAATGAAGTTGTGGTCTCTGGCCTATTCCCTGAATACCTCTCTGATAGCAGTGCACCTCCCAGGGAAGGACAATGTCCTGGCAGATGCTCTCAGCAGGATATCTCAGGGCCATCACGAATGGTCCCTAGATCCCCTGATTTTGAAGATGATCTTCTCCAGATGGGGCACCCCCACAGATAGATCTTTTTGCAGCCCCAGATAATAACCAACTTCCTCTTTTTCACTGCAGTCCCCCTGGATGCCCTAGTTCTCAATTGGGAAGGGAAGTTCCTGTATGCTTTCCCCCCTTCCCTCTCCTGTTCAAGGTACTAGTCAAAATCAGGTCTCAACCCTGCAAAGTGATTCTGATTGCTCCAGACTGGGCCAGACAGCCCAGGTACCCTCTCTTGATGTCCTTAGCAGTCCACCTTCCCCTGTCTCTTCCCAGGAATTACAACCTGTTAACATGTTCTCAGGGAAGGTTTGGTATCCGAATCTCAAATCTCTCAATCTCAAGGCCTGGCTCTTGAAGAGTTAGAGTTTGCTGATTTGCATCTCTCTCAAGGTGTTCTGGATATTTTAAAGGCTTCTCGCGAAAGCCTTCCACCAGAAAGACTTACAACTCCAAATGGAAAAGGTTTACTATTTGGTGCTCTGGGAAGCATATTTCTCCAGAGTCTGCTGGGTTGCCTACAGTCCTTGACTATATGGTTCATCTCAATAGCTTGGGACTCAGACCAGCTACACTTAGAGTGCATCTGGCAGCTGTCTCTGCCTTCTTGTCAGCAGGCAAGCGCTCTTCCCTTTCAGCTCATCCTGTATTCTGTAAATTCTTCAAGGGATTGCTGCATACCAATCCTCCCTTCAGGGACCCTGCCCCTGCTTGGGACCTTAATGTTTGCATTGCTCAGCTTATGCAACCCCCCCTTCTGAGCCTTTGTCCTCAGCAGAGCTTAAGTACTTGACTTGGAAAACTGTGTTCTTGGTAGCCATTACTTCTGCCAGATGCATAAGTGAGTTACAGGCCCTGTCAGTGGAGCCTGATTTTATCTCTTTCCATAGAGATAAGGTGGTCCTCAGGACTAATAGGAAGTTTTTGCCTAAGGTGGTTTCAGATTTCCACCTTAACCAGTCTATGTCTCTTCCTGTTTTCTTCACTGACCATTCCTCCTCTGGGGAAAGGGGGCTGCACAGCTTGGATGTGAAAAGGGCCCTTACAGTAGCTACTACATAGAGCGCACCAAGGGTCACAGGTTTGACTCCCTCCAACTGTTTCTCACTTATGGTGAGGTTGATAAGGGAAAACCTGCCACTAAGAGATCTATTGCCAGGTGGATTGTCTCTTGTATACAATTTTGCTATGAAAAATTAGGTAGGATCCCACCCTCAGGCCTGAGGGCTCACTCTACCAGAGGTACAGCTGCTTCCCTGGCTGCTGCCAGGGATATTCCTATCGTAGAGATTTGTCAAGCAGCCACCTGGAAAACAGTACATACTTTCACCAAGCATTACTCTCTGGATATCCAGGCTAGGAGTTATGCGCGGTTTGGCACAGCAGTGCTTCAGAGCCTGTTCCCAAAGTAGGTTCTGTCCCTTCTCCATGGAGGTACTGCTTGGTAGTCTGCAATAGTCAGAATACAGCAAGACTTCATGTTGTTTGAAGAAAAAATTACTCACCTTAGTAATATTGTTTCTTCTAATGGAGTCTTGCTGTATTCTGACCTTCCCCCCTGCCTCCCCTCTCAGAACCAGGGTTTTGGGATGTGGGTGGGCAGGAACAGTGTTGGCACCCTAGGGGTGACCTCCCCCTTTTTCGCACCCTCTTATTTTTGGGTATGTGTTCTGTTTTGTTTTTTGGGTTTCCTGACTTGAGTCTTTGCCTTGGAACCAAAAAACCTTTTCATTAGATTTAGTTGCCAGTTGGCTAGTGTAAGTTTACAGTTTTAACACAGGACGCCCAGTGAGTTTAGCTCGCAAAAATCTGGCAGTTTGGGTTCAAACAACAACAGACAGAGTCTCAACCAAGCTCGAGCTCAGCGTTCCATGCCTTGCATGGAAAGTTAACTCTTTCCTCTCCGGGGCAGTTCAAAGGTTGGATATCACTGTAATAGTCAGAATACAGCAAGACTCCATTAGAAGAAACAACATTACTAAGGTAATTTTTTCTTAACAGCCCTGGTTTATCTTTATTCATTTGATAATGACATAATTGATTATTCACTATTTAAGATCTCTGCAGAATTGCATATTTTAGCCCTTGACAAAGCTCCAGGTCTAAGAGCGAAACAACATCAGGCTTTTCTTGCGGGGGTGTCACTGTACATATTTTTGGTAGTACAGTCAAAGTCGCTTAGAACGGGCACATTTGTGTATGGTAGTTTTGCCCAGTAAAGACAGTGGTCGCTATAACCATTTACTTTCAAAATGTGGCTCTGATGTAAGAGATAGGGTGCAGAGAGGATACTGAGCCATGGAGTGTTGAAAATTACATGTTTGGGTCTGCAAGAATAAGGGAAGTAAGACAGAAATGGAACGCCTGACTGCTGTAACACCAGACCACACAGAGTCATCGAGGAGACTGCAGGAAGCTGCACAGCACAGTCACGGGTAAGAAGAGGGACAGTACAGCACTGAACTACAGTATTGACTACGAGTGTTCTCTCCTCACCTGTACTGAAATGTTTCTCCTCCCCACATCACATCACTGCGCTTGAATGGTCTTCCCTGTAATATGAACGCTATAGTGTGAATCAACCGCGAGCCAAATTGTACCGAATCAGCCACCAGAGTCCAAGAGTAAGGCTGTAGGAAACCACACGGTTAATGAGTGCTGTGTTCATTGCAACAGTAGTTGTGTTGTTTGAAATGGCTCAAAATGGCAAAACAGGTGGTCAGGGACAGGGAATCGGATGCAAAAGCATACTGCCTCACCACTTATTGCCCTGCAAATTGCCCGCTATGTACAGCGGCCAATGACCGCAATAACAATTGATTTTTATGAAGGGGTGAATGAGAATGGTACATGGTAACACAGATTTGCCCGCATTATCCGATGTGTATTTAATAAATGAATACATTTGCGCATGTGTATCACACTACAGCTTGATTTGCAGTTTTTAACATGGAAGTGAAAGTTGCAAGGCTTTTCTAGTTTGTTCCTTTGTGATTTGGCTCCACGCAACCACAGCCGGTGGGCAATCTCTCTCTGTATTTAGAACTGTAATAGGCAGGCACCTCACACACACCTGTAGAACTGTAACAGGCAGGCTGTTACAACACCGCTTGCTAGTGAAATGGTTACAGGCATGCAGTAGTGACACCCCCTGCCTATAGAACTGTTACAGGCAGACAGTAGCGACACCTCCGGCCTGTAGAACTGTTACAGGCAGGCACTAGTGACACCCCCACCTATAGATCTGTTAGAGGTAGGCAGTAGTGACACCCCCACCTGTAGAACTGTTGCAGGCAGTGGTGACGCCCTTCCTGTCTGTAGAACTGTTACCAACAGGCAGTAGTGACACACCCTGCCTGTAGAACTGTTACAGGCAGGCAGTAGTGACACCCTGCATGTAGAGCTGTTGCAGGCAGATGTGACAACCTCTGCCTGTAGAACTGTTACAGGTAGGCAGTAGTGACACCCACTTCCTGTAGAATTGTTACAAGCAGGTAGTAGTAACACCCCCGCCTGTAGAAATGTTACAGGCAAAGCCAACCCGGTGCCGCAGAGGGCTGAGGTGCCAGACACCTGACCTCGTGCCACGCCAGCGACCCGGGTTTGGGAATGACTCCCAGGTTGTTGGGGAGCCGACATGGGAGGGGACGGAGGAAGTGGGATTGAGTAGCCGAAGGCAGCTCTCCTCTCCGAGGCTGGTTGTTCTCCCCACCCCCCACAGTTCCGCTCCCTTTGGGTGGATGTCTGATGAGAAGTGTAGGTGGGAGGGGGCGGCGGTGATTGCCAAGGGGTGGGATGGAAGGGGCCAAGCCAGTACCCCGCATGCGTAAGTGCCTCCATACACGTACACGCATGTCTGCCGGGGTCCCAGGTCTGGGGAGAAAACAGGAAAAAATCGCAAAAATTACTAATAAAACAAAAGAAATTTTGCAGGCAGTAGCGACACCCTGCATGTAGAGCTGTTACAGGCAGGCAGTAGTGACACCCTGCATGTAGAGCTGTTACAGACAGGCAGTAGTGACACCCCCTTCCTGCAGAACTATTACAGGTAGGCTGTAGTGATGCGGTAATACCCCCTGCATGCAGACTGTCACAGGCAGTAGTAACACCCTCTTCTTGTGGAGGCAGTAGTGACACCCCTTGCCTGTAGGACTGTTGCAGGCAGTTATAACACCCCCCACCTGCAGAACTGTTACAGACAGGCAGTAGTGACACTCTTCTCCTGTTAAACTGTTTCAGGTAGGCACAAGTGACACCCCTTGCCTGTAGAACTGTTATAGGCAGGCTATACTGACAACCCCTGTCTGTAGAACTGTTACAGGCAGGCAGCAGTTACACTCCTTGCCTGTAGAAGTGTTACAGGCAGACAGCAGTGACACCCCCTACCTGTAGAACTGTTAATGATAGTCAGTGGTGATGCCGCCTTCCAGTAGAACTGCTACAGGCAGGCAGCAGTAACACCCCCAGCCTGTAGAACCGTTGCAGGAAGTCAGTAGTGACACATAATACCCCTTGCCTATAGAACTGTTACAGGCGGGCAGTAGTGACACCCCCTGCCTGTAGACTGTTACAAGGAGGCAGTAGAGATACCCCCTGCCTGTAGAACTGTTAGAGACAGGCAGTAGTGACACCCCCTGACTGTAGATTGTTGCAGGCAGTAATAACACCCCCTGCTTGTAGAACGTTTACAGGCAGTAGTGATGCACCCTACCTGTAGACTGTCACAGACAGGCAGTAGGGACCCCCCCTGCCTGTAGAACTGTTACAGATGGGCAGTAGTGATATCCTCCTCCTGTCAACTGTTACAGGAAGTGACATCCCCTGCCTGTAAAACTATTACAGACAGAATAGTGACACCCTCCTCCTGTCAGACTGTTACAGACAGGTAGTAGTGACACCCTTCTCCTGTCAAACTGTTACAGGTAGGCAGAAGTGACACCCTCAGCCTGTAGATCTGTTACAGACAGGCAGTAGTGACACCACCTGCCTTTAGAACTGTTGCAGGCAGTAGTGACACCCCCCTGCCTGTAGAATGGTTATAGAGAGGCTGTAGTGACATCTTCTGCCAGTAGAACTGTTAACACGTGGGCAGTGGTGTCACCCCTGACTGTAGAACTGCTGTGGGTAGGCAGTAGTGGCACACCCTGCCTGTAGAGCTGTTACAGGCAGGCAATAGTGACAACCCCACCTGTAGAAATGTTGTAGGCCAACAGTAGTGACCAGAGTTGGACTGGTGTAGAGGGGGCCCACCTTGAAAATGACTAGGAGAGCCAGCCTGGTGGTGCTGAGGGTTGAGGCATCTAGCCTTACCTCATGTCATGCCGGCGACCCGGGTTTGGAACGACCTCGGGGAGCCGGCTGGGGGGGGGAGGAGGGGTAGGAGCAGGACTGACCTCTCCTGAGGTGGATACTGTCCCTCCCGTAGTCCTGTCACCATCAGGTGGAGATCCGCTGGTGGCACAGGCACAGAAGGGCCGCTAGTAGGGTAGGGCACTCCGCAGTGTGCGTGCCTCCACACACATACGTCCAGCGCCTCAGATGCACAAGGGAAAGGGCAAAAAATAGGGAAAAAGCAAAAATTGTAAATGGAAAAAAAAGATGAGTAGGGGAGTACCTAGGGTGACACATTCATACAGTCGTGGCCAAAAATATTGGCGCCCTTGCACTTTTTCAAATAACTCACAATTTCCTCTAAACATAAGTTGAAATTAACAACAGTACAGTATTTGGTCTCCACAATTCTTTATTTCTCTGTTAATATTACAGAACCTTTGTTTTTGTTCAGAATTTAATATATCCTTTTAAATCAGAAAATGAAAAGAAATGGCATTGACAAAATTATTGACACCCTAGACTTAATATTTGGTAGCACAGCCTTTGGTCAAAATAACTGCAATCAACCGCTTCCTATAGCCATGGATGAGCTTCCTGAACCTTTCTACTGGCAGTTTGGCCCACTCTTCTTGTGCAAACTGCTCCAGTTCTCCCAGATTTGAAGGGTGCCTTCTCCCAACTGCTGTTTTCAGATCTCTCCACAGGTTTTCAATGGGATTTAGATCTGGACTCATTGCTGGCCACTTCAGAACAGTCCAGCGTCTTGTCTTGAACCATTCCTGGATGCTTTTTGAAGTGTGTTTGGGGTCATTGTTCTGTTGGAAGACCCATGACCTTCGACGGAGACCCAGCTTTCTGACACTGGGTTCAACATTGCACTCCAAAATGGCCTGGTAATCTCCAGATTTCATGATGCCATGCACACGTTCAGGGCACCCAGTGCCAGAGGCAGCACAGCAACCCCAAAACATCACTGAACCTCCTCCATGTTTGATTGTAGGGAAGGTGTTCTTTTCTTTGAATGCTTCATTTTGTTTTCTGTAAACATAGAGATGATGTGCTTTACCAAAAAGCTCTAATTTAGTCTCATCTGTCCACAGCACATTCTCCCAGAAGGATTTTGGCTTGTTCAGGTGTGTTTTGGCAAACCCCAGTCGGGCTTTCTTATGTCTCTCTATCTCAGCAGTGGGGTCCTCCTGGGCCTCCTACCATATAACCCCCTTTCATTGAGTTGGCAATGGATGGTGTGAGTTGAAACTGTCGTACCTTGTGTCTGAAGGTCAGCTTGAATCTGTTTGGCAGTTGATCAAGGTGCTTTCTCCACCATTCGAACAATCCTGCGCTGCAATCTTCGATCAAGTTTTCTCTTGCGGCCACGTCCAGGGAGGTTGGCTACAGTGCCATGGGCCTTAAACATCCTGATAATATTATGTATGGTGGAAACAGGAACATCAAGGTCTCTGGAGATTGATTTTTAGCCTTGAGATTGTCCATGCTTGGCTACAATCTTCTGTCTGACCTCCTCAGACGATTCTCTGGCTGTCTTTCTTTTCTCCATGCTCATTGCGGTACACACAGTGACACAAAACAGGAGAATGAGTCCTTTTCTCTATTCAAACTGGTTGAATGAGTGATTTTTATATTGCAGGCACCTGCAACTCACCACAGGTGAGTTCAATTCCAAAGTGAAGGAGAATCACCTGCTTGAAATCTAATTATTTCTAACTACTTCTAAAAGGTGCCAATAATTTTGTCTGGGCCATTTAAGGATTTCTGTGTGGAATAAGCTAAGACTTAGTAAATTTTTCTGCTTTTTGTGTTTTATTCCACTGCAAACCAAAGAAATACATATGTGGATACCAAAATATTTTTTTATTTCAACAATTTTCTGGAAGGAATGGTGCATTATTAGAAAAAACTGCAAGGGCACCAATATTTTTGGCCACGACTTGTATCAGTAGTTTTGTGTTTGCATGTCACATTTACTTGCAGTGCCCAAAATACGCCATTAAATTAAAAAATAGACAATAAATAGAATGATTTTTACAGTTTATAAAGTGTTCATATATCAAACAGAGGGGGCCTACCTGGAAATTTCCAGGTATCCTTTGGGGTCAGTTCAACTCTGGTAGCAACAACACCTGCTTGTAGAACTGATACAAGCAGACACTAGCAGCCACCTCTGCCTGTAGAACTTTTTCAGGCAGCCCGTCTGTCTGCACAGCAGTAGCACTACCAGTAGCAATGCTGGCAACCCAAGATTGGGAGCAATCTGAGTTTGTCAAGGGCTGGCTGGTTGGAAGGAAGACTGAGGGTCGTATACGCTGCTGCACTATCGCCACCTGAATCATGGTGGTACAAGCGAAGCAAGCAGGCAAGTGTGTTCACAGAATTTTAGTACACACCCACAAGGCCCCCGGGGCCAGAGAGAGAACATGGGAAAAGACTGCCGGCTGAGGCAGCATGATGTAGCATCCTACCGCAGGCCCTGCACCACCTACTAGGCTTCCCTGCCTACTGTATCCAGACTAAACTCTCCCTGAGGCTCAGGAAACCTCGGAGAGCTCCACCACAGGGGCTACACTGTGGGGCACTGTACCAGGCAGGTGAGTAAGTGGGTCCCAGAGATGGCGGGTGACAGGGTTGGAGCGAACACTGCAGATGGGAGCCAGCTGAGGAGAGATGAGACCAAAAAAAAAATTAGCTGTACAGGCAGGCAGTAGTGACACCCTTTGCCAACAGAAGTATTACAGCAAGGCAGTAGTGACACTCCCTGCCTCTAGAACTGTTAGGCACTAGAAACACCAGTACCTACAAACCCTGCCTATAGAACTGTTACAGGCAGGCAGTAGCGGCAACCCCTGCCTGTAGAATGTTTGTAGATGGACACTAGAAACACTCCCCTGCCTATAGAACTGTTATAGACAGGCACCAGAAACCCCCCTGCCTGTAGAAATGTTGCAGGCAGGCAGAATCTACAACCCCTGCCTGTAAAACTGTTACAGGCAGGCATTAGTGACAATCCCTGCCAGTAGAACTTTTACAGATGGGCACTAGAAACACTCCCCTGCCTATAGAACTGTTACAGGCAGGCTGCAGTGACATCCCATGCCTGTAGAACTGTTGCAGGTGGTAGTAACGCCACATGGCTGTAGAACTGTTACAGGAAGGCTGCAGTAACACCCTGTGGCTGTAGAACTGTTGCAGGCAGTAGTGACAACCCCTGCTAGTAGAACTGTTACAGAAAGGCAGTAGGGACACCCAATGCCTGTAGAACTGTAAGAGACATGCAGTAGAACACCCCCTGCCTGTAGAACTGTTACACGCTGGCAGTAGTGACACCCCCAGCCTGTATAACTGTTACAGGCAGACTAGTGACACCCCATGCTTATTGAACTGTTACAGGCAGGAAGTAGTGACATCCTCTGCCAGTAGAACTGTTACAGGTAGGCAATAATAACATTCCCTGCCTGTAGAAGTGTTGCAGGCAGTAGTGACACCCCTGCCTTTAGGATTGTTACAGGCAGGCAGTGGCAAATACCCTTCCCTGTAAAACTGTTACAGGTAGCAGTAGTGACACTTTCTGCCTGGAGAACTGTTACAGGCAGGTAGCAGTTACACTTCTGCCTTTAGAACTGTTGCAGGCAGCAACCCCCTGCCTGTAGAACTGCCAGGCAGGCAGCGGTGGCAGCCTCTGCCTGTAGAACTGTTGTAGTAGTAACACCCCCGCCAGTAGAACTGATCCAGGTGGGCAGTTGGGGTGGTGAAAAATTGCAACTAAATCAGACGAAGTCAGAGGGGGATGGACATCATTGAAGGATGCATGGAGCAAAAAGCAGGTTGTGGGAAGGCAGTCCCTGGGTACTAGAGAGTGCTAAAGTACTGAGGAAAAGGCTATCCGGAGACCGATCTTAGGATTACGCGCAGAAGAGACAGTGTCTCTGTGATATCTTAATTCAAGGCTTCCTTAACATCATACAGAAGGTCAGCAACTCTCTTAATCCTAAACTGTGCTCTTCATTCCAGTTATATTTGTTTTACGTCTCAGGATATTATTGTGGAGACAGTCCTCATACCTCTTTTTTTTTTTCGTTTAAACATATTTTCTTTCTCCAGTGCTGGCGGGGCTTGGTGGTGGTGGTTATACCAACCATCTATGCTCCATCCCGTCTCCAGCTGTCGGTGATCATGCTGCATGGGACTGGGGACTTTCGCATAATTTTTTTCTTTCTTGCTTGTTTTCCCCGAACCCCACCCCTGAGGATGCTGGCACGAAGGATGAAAGTCCAGGCTGTGAACGTGCTGATGCATGTCTCGGCCAAGCGCTGAACAGCGTCCTCCCCTCCCCTCACCGGGAGTCCTGCACTGCTGCCCGTGCATCCACAGGTAGCAGTGATGAGGTGCTGTGACAGCCCTGTCTCCCATGGAGGAGGCGAGCAGCTTAAAGGATACTCAAGCCTCCTCCCCACGGCCAGCCCCAACTACCAAGGCTCCTTCTCTTTCTTTCTTTACTTTTCCAAGCATTTTTATAAAAAAGTAATAATTTTTAAATCATTGTTTCTATTAGCAGTTATTTTCCTCTCACTCCTTGGTTAATAAAACAACTACTGTTGAGGCGGTCTGGACCGCCACCACTATTTCTGTTGTTGGTGCATGTGGCACCACACTCAGTGCTGTGCACATGTGCGTGGCACACGCTGGCCCCAAAAGTTCTAACTCCCATGGGATCCTAGTTCTTGCAACCCTAAGATTTAGAGACCTAGTAGAACCAAAACAGGCAGACAAGAAAATAATAAAAATTATAAGAAGTAGTCAGTTGTAACTTTTTATTTCTGAAGTATTTTTCTTTTTTGCCGTAGATCATTAGTAAGTTTTCTATGTGATAATTTTGTGCTGAATGTGTTGAACAGCTCTCAGCCTGGCGGTTGATATATCTATCTGTGGTCCCCCCACTGCGTCATCCACATAGCGACCTCGCTGATTGTGACATAATGGGTACTGACCTGGCAGTCACTGAGTAGTTGTTCCTAAACAGCAGTGATTTCACAATCAGTGAGGTCACAGTGCTAATGATGTAGTGGAGGGGGGGGGGAGATAGATACATCAGCTGCCGGGCAGAGTACTGTCCCACATACCACACCTATTAACATCAAGTAAATGATCGTCTAATTAACTAAAGGGAAAAGAAAAAGTACCTGATAGATATAGAAGATGATGGTAGATTGCTTTTAAAAACTAATATTAGTTTTAGGCAGTACGCTAGCTCTTTAACAGAGTTGCTTTATGTATGAGATATTCTCGAAGAGCTGGAGTTTCAGTATGTAACTTTACTTTTTTTTTATTAAAGTATAAAAATATATGATACATATCACTGCACAGGATTAGTACAGTACGTGGAATACAATAAAGATATAAAAAAAAGAAAAATGGCTACATTTACCTCTTAGATTAATTGTTATAACGTACAAATTAATACATTATAACCTGTTTCTGAGTGAAATAAACTTTTCAAACGGTTGCCAAATTCTATCAAATTTCATAACATTTTCTTGTAAGCAATAATGAATTTTTTCAGTTTTATACGTATCAATCATAAGATTTAACCACATCTGATGATCTGGAGGTAGAGGATCTTTCCACTTCATTAATAAACATTTATGAGCGTTAATTATAGCCAACATTATTAAATTTTGTTGGTAATCATTCATTTGTTCAAATACATAACCTAGTGTCAGAAACAAACAGCCCTGAAAAAGGGACCTTCGGGGCTCAGTGGGCCTACCCGGTCACCAAAATTTAATAAATAAATATTCCTTTTGAGTTTCACTGCTGTAATTTTAAAGATGACCTGAAGGATATTTTCCCAAAAGGAATTTAAAATAGCACAATCAATGAGCACGCGCTCTAAAGTAGCATTTGTATTTTTACACCGAGGACAATGATTTGAATATTTAGAATTCATCAGGTTTAATCTATGGGGGGTGTAATAGATCCAGGCCCAGATATTCAAACTGCGCCAGGCTGTGGTGCAAGCTTGGGCGCAGCTCAACTTGGCTGTGCAGGGGTGTGGACTGGGTGATATTCAACGTAGCTGCGCCATGGCTCAGCAACGTTGAATATCGCACCCTGGCCACCCCCAATGTGCATGGTGCAGTGGCACTGCGCCAGCGCAAGTGGCCAGAGTGAAGCATGGGTATGCGCTAGCGCAAGTTCCATTGCCTATGCACAGCAACCACGCGTTATCTGGTGCTGACAGCAACGGGGCCATAATGTATGCAAGGCACACATGGGGTCATTTGCATGTCATGGCCCCATTTGCATGCAGGTGTGCTGATCCCCGATGAGTTGCGCCTGGCACCCTGCCAGGCAGCAGCTGTCGGGGACTGATGCCCCCTGCAGCCCGATCGCGGGCATTTGTAGTAAAAATATATTATGTCCAGTATCCCTGGTGGTCCAGTGGACCGCTGTCTGCCCGATCACGGGCAGATGGCGTCACTGGACCACCAAAGATAGTGATGGAATATTTCTTTTTACACATGCCCGCCATTACAGATAGCGGTCCACTGGACCACCAGGATATTGGACGAATAGCTTATTTTTACACATGCCCGCGATCGGGCAGATAGCAGTCCACTGGACCACCAGGGATATTGGACTTTCTTATTTCTTTTTACAGATGCCTGCGATCGGGCATGGGGGGTAGCCGCCAGGTGCAGCTGGAACTCGGGTGGCCACCCACAGGTGACAGCTGCCGTGTTGCGCCCTGCAATGCGGCAGCTCACCTGTGGGTGGCCATCAGTTGTTCCTTTTTTTTTTTTGGGATCAACTTTGTGCTGGTGCAGGTAGGGGTTGCGCATGCATGGCTTTGCACATCCCGGGCTGAATATCAGGCTGTGCAGAGTATGCATGGGCACCCTCCACCTGTGCCTGCATACACATTGATGCCCCAAGACGGGATTTTGTGCCAGCACTGCTTAATATTGCTACCGGGCTAACCTTTGAATATCTGGCCCCTATGTATAATATTAAAGTAGATTTGAATCAATCTAGTAGATAATAATCCCACATTTTTAAAATGTATAATGCGTGCCCAACATGTGTCATTTATTTGAATCTTAATTTTACCCTCCCATTTTTGTTTTAATATATTCAACGGACTTCCAATACTGCTTAATATCATGGAGTGCACCTTTGATATTATTTTGGTATTATTCTTGAGCGTAAGTTGGATTTCTAAATTATTAAGACATGCTTTAGTATAAAGATATCCTTTCTTTTCCAAATGGTTCTTTATTTGAAGATATCTGAAGAAATGATGATTTGGTATTTTATAGAGCTGTCTGATTTCTGAAAAGGAAATCAAGCCCTCCTCATTATGTAAACAATTGAACTCATGTAGACCATTTATATACCATATTCTGAAGCCATTATCTTCTGCAGAAGGTATACAATCTCTATTAAAAATTATTGGGGTATTTAATGATATAATATTATTCTGATATAATTTCTTTATAGTAGTATCCCATCATTTACAAGTTGTAAGCGTAGTAAATAAAATCGGGTTACCTCTAAAGCATGATTTTCCTGAATATAAAACGTGTTTCAAATATTTAAATGGAGTTTGAGATAATTTGAGTTGACAGTTTGCCTGATAATGTTCTTGTTGGTACCATTCATATACTATAGAAATGTTTGCCGCTAGATAATAATAATAGAAATTGGGTAGGGCTAGGCCTCCCTCCGTTTTGAAAGTATACAACTTGTCAATCTTAAGCCTTGGTCTTTTGCCTATCCACAAAAACTTTTTTATTATTTTTTCAATTTTTTAAAGACATTATTATTAGTAAGAATAGGAAATGATTGAAAAAGAAACAAACATTTTGCAAGAGTATTCATTTTAATAACATTAACCCTACCTATCAGTGTTAAAGGTAACGATTCACATTTATTAAGTTGTAATTGTGTTTTACATACTAGTGGTTCAAAATTATTGTGGAATAAACAATCATTATAGCTATCTAACTTTGCACCTACATTTTTTAATTCCTCCACTTTTTTAATATGGGAATTAATATTATCCTTAAAGGGATTGGAATGGTTTCTAGATTCTAATAGCTCAGTCTTATCCCAATTAATTTTATAGCCTGAATGTTTACTGAAAGTACAGATTACATGGTTTGGTCCAAGATTCCAGGCATGGATAGAAATTCTATATAATAATATGTCAGGAAAAATTAAAACTAATAACGACATCTCTAATTGTTTTTATTTACAGAGAGGGGTTAGACAAGGATGTCCCTTATCTCCTTTACTATTCGCATTGGCTATAGAACCATTAGCAATATCAATTAGGAAAAACGAAAAAATTAATGGACTACGAGTGGGTCAAGTAGATCATAAGATCAGTCTTTACGCAGATGATGCCTTGATTTACTTAGTTAACCTAAACAATACCTATGAAGAATTAAACCATGTAATCAGTATGTGATGTCAGTGCACAGAGCATGTTTGTGAGCCTCACCTGATGTCAGTGCACAGGCGCACAGAGCATGTTTGTGTGCCATCACCTGATGTCAGTACACAGGTGCACAGAGCATGTTTGTGAGCCTCACCTGATGTCAGTGCACAGGTGCACAGAGCATGTTCACGTGCCATCACCTGATGTCAGTGCACAGGTGCACAGAGCATGTTTGTGTGCCATCACCTGATGTCAGTGTGCAGGTGCACAGAGCATGCTTGTGTGCCATTACCTGATGTCAGTACACAGGTGCACAGAGCATGTTTGTGAGCCTCACCTGATGTCAGTGCACAGGTGCACAGAGCATGTTCACGTGCCATCACCTGATGTCAGTGCACAGGTGCACAGAGCATGTTTGTGTGCCATCACCTGATGTCAGTGCGCAGGTGCACAGAGCATGTTTTGTGCCATCACCTGATGTCAGTGCGCAGGCGCACAGAGCATGTTTGTGTGCCATCACCTGATGTCAGTGCACAGGTGCACAGAGCATGTTTGTGTGCCATCACCTGATGTCAGTGCGCAGGTGCACAGAGCATGCTTGTGTGCCATCACCTGATGTCAGTGCGCAGGCGCACAGAGCATGTTTGTGTGCCATCACCTGATGTCAGTGCGCAGGCGCACAGAGCATGTTTGTGTGCCATCACCTGATGTCAGTGCGCAGGCGCACAGAGCATGTTTGTGTGCCATCACCTGATGTCAGTGCACAGGCGCACAGAGCATGTTTGTGCCATCACCTGATGTCAGTGCGCAGGCGCACAGAGCATGTTTGTGTGCCATCACCTGATGTCAGTGCACAGGCGCACAGAGCATGTTTGTGTGCCATCACCTGATGTCAGTACACAGGTGCACAGAGCATGTTTGTGAGCCTCACCTGATGTCAGTGCACAGGTGCACAGAGCATGTTCACGTGCCATCACCTGATGTCAGTGCACAGGTGCACAGAGCATGTTTGTGTGCCATCACCTGATGTCAGTGCGCAGGTGCACAGAGCATGCTTGTGTGCCATCACCTGATGTCAGTGCGCAGGCGCACAGAGCATGTTTGTGTGCCATCACCTGATGTCAGTGCGCAGGCGCACAGAGCATGTTTGTGTGCCATCACCTGATGTCAGTGCACAGGCGCACAGAGCATGTTTGTGTGCCATCACCTGATGTCAGTGCACAGGCGCACAGAGCATGTTTGTGTGCCATCACCTGATGTCAGTGCACAGGCGCACAGAGCATGTTCACGTGCCATCACCTGATGTCAGTGCACAGGCGCACAGAGCATGTTTGCGTGCCATCACCTGATGCTCAGTGCACAGAGCATGTTCGTGCCATCACCTGATGTCAGTGCACAGATGCACAGAGCATGTTCACATGCCATCACCTGGTGTCAGTGCACAGACGCACAGAGCATGTTCACATGCCATCACCTGGTGTCAGTGCACAGGTACACAAAGCATGTTTACATGCCATCACCTGACATCAGTGCACAGAGGATGTTCATGCTCCATCACCTGATGTCAGTGCACAGGTCCACAGAGCATGTTCACATGCCAACACTTGATGTCAATGCACAGCTGCACAGAGCATGTTCGCGTGCCATCACCTGATGTCATTTCACAGGTGCACAGAGCCTGTTTGTGTGCCATCACCTGATGTCAGTGCACAGGTGCACAGGGCACGTTCGCATGCCAACACCTAATGTCATTTCACAGGTGCACAGAGCATGTTCACGTGCCATCACCTGATATCAGTGCACAGGTACACAGAGCATGTTTGTGTGCCATCACCTGATGTCAGTGCACAGGCGCACAGAGCATGTTTGTGTGCCATCACCTGATGCTCAGTGCACAGGTGCACAGGCATGTTCATGCTCCATCACCTGATGTCAGTGCACAGGTGCACAGAGCATGTTTGCGTGCCATCACCTGATGTCAGTGCACAGGCGCACAGAGCATGTTTGTGTGCCATCACCTGATGTCAGTGCACAGGCGCACAGAGCATGTTTATGTGCCATCACCTGGTGTCAGTGCACAGGTGCACAGAGCATGTTCACATGCCATCACCTGGTGTCAGTGCACAGGTACACAAAGCATGTTTACATGCCATCACCTGACATCAGTGCACAGAGGATGTTCATGCTCCATCACCTGATGTCAGTGCACAGGTCCACAGAGCATGTTCGGATGCCAACACTTGATGTCAATGCACAGCTGCACAGAGCATGTTCACGTACCATCACCTGATGTCATTTCACAGGCGCACAGAGCATGTTCACATGCCATCACCTGATATCAGTGCACAGGTGCACAGAGCATGTGTGCGTGCCATCACCTGATGTCAGTGCACAGGTGCACAGAGCATGTTCGCATGCCAACATCTGATGTCAGTGCACAGAGCATGTTTGCGTGCCATCACCTGATGTCAGTGCACAGGTGCACAGGGCACGTTTGCATGCCAACACCTAATGTCATTTCACAGGTGCACAGAGCATGTTCACGTGCCATCACCTGATATCAGTGCACAGGTGCACAGAGCATGTGTGCGTGCCATCACCTGATGTCAGTGCACCGGTGCACAGAGCATATTTACGAGCTATCACCTGATGTCAGTGCACAGGTACACAGAGCATATTTGCATGCCGTCACCTGATGTCAGAGAACAAGTGCACAGAACATATCCATGTGCCGACACATTCTTGCTGGTGTGTCCCAAGGCTGGGGACAGAAAACCAAAAATCCTCTCAGCTGAATCAGGATGAAGCTGGACCCATGCACTAATCCCGGTCATCGACCTTAGAACCCTCCTCTGCTGGATTCTGTTTCAGAGGGGTCTTGGGGTACTCGACAGCCCTGCCATGGGGGTTAAACTATGGGGATGGAGTATAGGGGTAGGACCAGGAGAAGGGGGGTGGTGGGCTGGGGGGGACCAAACATATGGACAGGTTGGCACAGAAAGGCACGAACAGAAATCCCTCCCCCAAAAAAGTGATAATCCTGGGGACATGTGGCTTTGTTGCTATTACTTAACTTTGTAATAAACTCTGGCAATGTTGTTCCAGCAAGTGCAGCCCTGTTTTTGGATGGCATAGCCATCGTCTTGATATCTGTGCCTCACCAACATCTGCTCAGACAATGGTGAGGTGAATACAGCGCACAGAGGGCCTTTGACGATCAGCATTAGTGCTGCCCTTGATGGAATGGCATCAGTGAACCCTTATGGGGCAGTTTAGTGGTTAGGAAGGCTAGGGTCAGCATATTTAGTTTAATTTTCAAGGTGATTCCCTGTTAGCTGCATCAAGTAGTGTTGATAGATATGACCCCCGCCACCACTAACACCACCACCACCAGAGCTAAACGTGTGCAGAAAAGCTGCCAGCTCTATAGAAGTCACAATTACAGAAAGACTGATGGATTTCTATTGTGGAAGTCCTTTTTTCCTTCATATTACAGAATCGAGCAATAATGCATGACAGGGCATGTGTTATGCTGGGATAACATCACGCCTCGGATGGTTGGGCACTCGGCCGCATGCTGAATGCGTGCAACACCCAAGAAGTGATGCTATCTCCACAACACATACCCTGGAGTGCACTATTAGAATTATAAAATGACTTGCTTGTATAAATAAAAACAAGAAAAAAGGTGAAAACATTTTTTTAATACGTTTTCAATTGCGTTTTGAATAGGCGTGATATTGTGCTGGAAAAGGTTACAGCTGAAAGTCGGCACTGACCAGTCAGAGCCCAGAAATTGTTCTTGCCATTTTATCATTTCATTTTTTGTCCTTAATCCATTTGTCATTCAAGGAAAATTCAGTCATTGAATTCTCAGTAGAAGCTGGTTTTAAGGGCCAGTTCCAACAATGTTATTGTTCAGTCCATACAGGTCTTTTAGTAACCACAGTGGGCATTTCAGACTTCTGGTGAGTACAATTTTAAAACTTTATGATGTAATTTATGTCCCTCTCAACCACAAAGATCTGTAGTAAAGCACAGATGTAATGTGACAACAATGTAAGAGCTTAGCAAGGGTATAAACTACATCTTGCAGTTCTAAAATGGTTCTTACCATCAGTCCATAAATCAGAAAAAAACACTGGGATAACTAAAAAGCCTGTAGAGCTGAAACAATGACAGAATTTGTACCAGTACTTAAGATTTTTGGTGCAGTATTAGCCTTTGCTAAGCACTTTAAAACACAAATTGTAGAGAGCAAGAAATAATGTAACCTCAGTCTTTCTCAGTACAATTTATGATCTCTTCCTTACCAAAACTGGGACCATTTAAAGGCACTCTTTGTCAGCGTCTTACAGCTAACAGTTCCTGTGACTGTTTCAACTGACACGGTACTACCTCAGCAATATTGACACATCCTTGTACACCTACTTCTTCCCCTTTCTCTGCGAATGACCACTTTCACCCTAACTGCTCTGCCCTATTTCCTGCCTCCTTCCCCGATCCTTCTTTCACCTCACCCCTCTCACCCTCCACCTTCCTCCCACTGTTTATCTTCACTTACCTGACCTTTTGTTCACTCAAATCTACCTATACCTGTTTGACAAAGCACCTTGGGCTGCCTCCTTTCATTAGGTTATTTTTGATTTCCTACCGATTCATAGTTTTAATTTTAGTTACAATGTTAATGTCATATTGTCATTTTAAATACTTTCTTGCCAAAGTTTTATGTAATACCATCCGTTGTATGTCTGTCGCCCTTCCCACTAATGTGGAACGTTTGTAAAACAGCTGTTGTGTGCTCAAATGTATTCTAATCCAAGAATGAATAAATATAGTAAATAAATAAAAAAATAAGTAAATAAATGTAAAAATGCTTAGCAGTGGCTAATACTGCAGCAAAAACATCTGATTGTCATCTCGACTGTTCCTATTTGCAGGATTTGCAATACCAGAGAAAGGAAGTATATCCGGGAATACCACTTCCAGCAGTATGAGCCAGTAGCTTCATGGTTAGAGCACTGGAATAGTATTCTGGGGACCTGGGTTCAATTCCCAGTAGGCTACATTATTTGCTTCTCACTACAATTTGTGATACCACTATTTAAAAATCAGCTGCCACTGGGGAAAATGACTTGCAGGATTAAAAACATAGAATCTGATGGCAGATAAGGGCCCATCAAGTCTGCCCACTTTTTCCCTACCTACATTCTCACTGTATACCCTACTTGACCTACAGCTCTTTCTCCTTCCTCCCATTCCTTTACACTGTGATTCCCGAGTGCTGATCCCATGCATTCTTGAACCCCTCTACTGTTTTGGCCCCCTCCGCCTCCACAGGCAGGCTGATCTACCACTCTTTCTGTGAAGAAGTACTTCCTCACATCTCTCTTGAATCTACCCCCCTCCAGTTTTGTAGCATGTCCCCTTGATCTGGAGCAACTTCTTTTCTGAAAACTATTGTCCTCCTGTACCTTATTTACCCCGCTAGGTATTTAAAGGTTTCTGCTACATCCCCCTCTCCCGCCTCTCTTTCAGGGTGTACATATTGAGGTGCATTAGTATCCCCTCGTAGGGCTTCTGGTGCAGACCCTGCAGCATCTTAGTTGCCCTCCTTTGAGCTGCCTCCACTCTGTGTATGTCTTTCTGGAGATGGGGTCTCCAGAATTGGACACAGTACTCAAAGTGGGGTCTTACCAGTAATCTATACGGGGGTAACACCACCTCCCTCTTTCTGCTGGTGCTACCCCTTCCTAGGCATCCCAGCATCCCACTAGCCCTGTCCAATGCCATATCGCATTGCCTTGCTAATTTTAGGTCATCCGATGCAATTACCCCACCAGGTCTCTTTCCTGCTTGGTAGTCGTCAATACCACTCCACTCATTTTGTACTCTGCCCTTTGTGTTTCTATGGCCCGTGTGCATCATTTTGCACTTTTTTTGCACTGAAGCCCAGCTGCCATATTCTTGACCACTCCTTGAGTTTTCTCAAGTCTCTGTTCATTCTTTTTACCACCACCCCCAGAATGTCTCCCCTATTTTAGATCTTTGTGTCATCCACAAAAAGGCAGACCTTCCCTTCCAGCTCTGCTGCAATGCCACTTATAAAGACATTATAGAGGATCAGTCCCAACACCAATCCTAGAGGTACCATGCTGAACACTCTCCCTTCCTCAGAGTCAACTCCATTTGCCACCACCCTCTGTCACCCATCCCTTAACCAATTTCTTACTCAGTTTACCACCTTATTACCCACTCCTAACCTACCCAGCTTGCTACTAGTCTCCTATGTGGAACAAAGTCTTGCTGAAATCTAGGCAGACCATGTTCACTGTTCCTCCCTGATCTAATTCCTTGGTCACCCAGTAAAAGAAATCTATCAGGTTAGTTTGACATGACCTCTCTCCTGTGAATCCATGCTGCTTCAGGTCTTGTAACCCATTGGATTCTAGAAATTCCACAATCCTTCCCTTCAGCAGCGATTCCTTTAACTTTCCCACCAGCAATGTCGGGCTTACTGGCCTACAGTTGCCAGCCTCTTCCTTGCTACCGCGTTTGTGAAGTGGGACTAGATCTGCCCTCCTCCAGTCTTCTGGAACCACTCCAGATTCCATTGATTTATTGACTGCCTGCACTCTACCCCAGCTCTCATCTAGTATGACTTGTTGCTGTTCCCTCCTCTTCCCTGCCTTCTACCTCTTCCATCTACCCCCTTATGCTCTTGCTGACCTGTTTCCGCCTCTCAACTTAATAGTAATATTCTTTCTTGCTTAGGTGTACTATATGTCATTGTTATATTGTGCTCTGTGAATTTTATATGAGTCTATCCTGTGCCGTAACACATTGCTGACTTATGTTCTCCTTGGCCCAGGTCCACCTTGTAAATTAGTTCTCTCAATGGTGATCCACCTAGTAAAATAAAGATTGATTAGGACTGTCAGAGATGCAGTCAGTACCTTGCCGAGTTCCTTCAGCACTCTTGAATGCACCCTTGTCTGGCCCCATTGCTTTGTCCACTTTCAGATTAGTGGATTATCACAGTTCTCCTTTAAAACATAAAATCCAGGCATCAAGATACTGTAGGATATTGAAAGTCAAAGGAAGGTCCACATGGAGATGGGAACTGAACTTAAAAAAGTTAAAAATTGACTAGACCATACTTATACATATTGCCCTCCTGAAATCATGGTAAGAGGAAATGTGGAGCAAGGGTCCTGGCTTGGGGACCCTGTGAGACCCCCTCAGATCACTCAGAATTTTTTTACGGGTCTGAGACCTTGACAGACCCAACGCACTTTAAGTCTTGACCACCACCACTGTTTCTCAGGGTTTTGAAGTCCTTCAGCCTCCTTCCATTCTTCACCCTGCTGTTCCTCCCTGCAATGTTCTGCCTACTCTCAGGACGTTTCTTCACCATACACTGTGTCAAAAATGTGACTCCCCCTCCCTTACTTTGGACCAGGGAATGTGGATAAACGTCACCCTTGACTAAAATTAAAAAAACAACAACTTGCAGGAGGTCTCCTGGCAATGCTACTGATCTGATACAAAGGGCTTGGCATGCACTATGCAGTTTGTACACTAGAGGGCACCATACCTCAACAATCTGTTGCCTAGTGCTTGACTGGGTATGAAGTCATTATCTCATCAGGATGTAAGCCTCTGGGACTGATGTCTCAATTACAAAAGTGTCCTGGGGCAGCAGCAATCAGGTTACAGCAGTCATATAAATGCAATACCTATAATAATTACAAAATAGAAATTATTTGGCATAATAAAAAAGCTTGGCAAGAAATAGGTGCAGCACTAGAGCTGCTCATCATGTTGCTTTCACACTAATGGTTATAATAAAGCATATATTTTTTGAAGCAGAGAGGACATTCAGTAAACAGAAATGCAGTGCCAGAGTGATTACGGGAGGAGCTTTGAAGTGTGGGCTTTGACGTCAAAATTTGGGGAAGTGTCAGCAAGGCACAGGTCAGGAAGCATAGGAAAAACCATGAGTAGTTGTAGAATTCGCAAAAAGTGTTTATTAGTACTAGCAATAACATAAAACAATTGTTCAGAATAACTATTTACAAAGGCAGAATAAACAAGAGAAAATCCATCTGAGTTTTCCTTCAATCTCAGTGTGTCTCTCAAAACATTGCAGCTCTCTGTGTTATAAGTCTTTGCAACCCCCCTCCTTAACTAGCATCCTGTTTTTTTCTAAAATGTTTTTGTATGTTTCAGGCAGGTGCAGCAAGAACACAATGTCCCAGAACTGAGGCCCCTTCTCCACAGCTTCTGAAAAAGGGCTTAAAAACTGCTCTAAGGTTAACCCCTTGAGTTCCCAATAGCTTTTTGCAGTCATCTCAAACTATAATTATATACATTTCAACAGTAACACTATATACATTTCTAAACAAAGGGATCCCAATATCAGTTACATTTCCATATAATGATTTGCATATATTTTTATACCAGCAGATATGCAAGGGAGGAAAAGACAGAAACAGCAAAGGAAGACTGAGAGACAGTGAGAGGCAAAGAATTGCGAGACTGTCAGGGTGATCAAATCCTAGTTCTCACAGGAAAATGTGGTTGCACAACAATACAGACAAGGGACAGGAAAGGAAAGAACAGAACAGATCCCTGCATTGAAACTCTCCATAACAACTGGGACAGGGCCCTATTCAACCCTGTCACATACACCCCCTCCTTAAGAGGGAACCTGTTTTATCAAACAGGTTTCCAAAACTTTCTATTAATTCTCTAACATTAGCTTCTAACTTTCAGAAATTAAGCACATGTGCAGTATCCTTTTTTCTATAACAGTATGGCCAACAAAGTTTGAACTCATACATTTATAGAAAATCAGAATTGCTATTCTCTTTACCAGATTTGCGTATCATCATGAATTTAAATGGCTGTAGTGCCAGGTACCACCTTCTGATTCTGGAATTTTTATCTTTCATTTGGTTAAGGCAACAGAGAGGATTGTGATCTGTTACAGGTACAAAGTTAGTTCCTAGTAAATAAAACTTAAGGGACTCTGGGGGGCGCTGTGGAGCACGCTCACTGACAAGAAGCACACAGTTGGAGCTCTTCAAGATAATCACTTTAAAACAACCAAAACATCAAAATAAGTTGGGAAAAGAGTTATACTGTATGATGGAATGCTGTTATTGTTAAAAATCCATCACTTTTGAAATGTTGTTATGCTGTAGTAGCTACGTCATCACAGCTATTATGCTGCACTAGCTGTGTAGCTACTACAGCATAACAACATCGAGCGGTAGCGCATGTGCATTATATGACCAGGAAGCAGCTGCGGTGGTGAAAACAACAGTGAAGCGAGCGGCAAAGTGGAGAAAAAAATGTAAGTCGCCCAAATAGTCATGTTTCGTAGTACTTGGCATCCTACACTATAAAAAACAATGGATACCCAGCTAATGGTAACTAGCTGAGTTAGTTCATTTCAAGGTTGCCCATGGCGACTGAACCTCTCGAGCTATGCTCTTGAGGTTCAAATGGTCACCATGGCAACCTCTCGATAAACTAACCAACTTGTTACTGATAGCAGGGTATCCATTATTCTCTATATTATTCCATGAGATCGGAGTTCTGTGAAGTAAGCATTACCAGGAGATACCAGACTTTAGCTATTGGTCGCACCAATAAAGGACATACGACCACATCCAAAAACCAGCCAATACAGCCTGACCAAGAGGCCGTCTCACAACCCTTCTCGGAGCCTGAGTCACCATGGCGGGCTCTCCAGAAATCTATGCAAGCTCTGGACTCAAAAATGGAAGCGATCCTTACCAATTTTGAGGAGCAAGCTGTTAAAATAAATGCAGTACAAAAACAGCGATTTCATCAGAAACAATGGCAGTAAAAGCCCTGGCATCCACCAGTAAATTTCAGCAGAAAAATGCCCTGCTCCGCTACAGGCTCAAGGCCCTTGAAAACTCTCAGAGGGCTTCGAACGTTCATATTGTAGGGCTTCCAGAAAATGTGGAGGGAAACAACCTGCTTTTTTTTCTCAACGAATGACTGCCGGTAGCCCTACAGCTTACAACCTCATTAGACCACAGCATGTTCGTTAAAACTTACTGGATTTCACCTAGAACAGCAGCGGCCACCAACAAGCTCCCCAGAACAGTCCTCATGGTAATGACAAACCCAGCAATTTGGGACGTTATCCTCTCAGCAGTGCAAAACACTGATCAGCTTAATTTCCATGGATCCGCCATACATCTATTCCCTAATCTCTTGTTCTCTACTAGAGCAAGAAGGAAAATGTTTGTTGTTGTTCAGGCCAGGCTGCACAGCTTAGGGGTAACTCATTCGCTCCTGATGCCTGCCAGACTGCAGATCCAGTATGGAGGCCATGCATATCTGTTCACCAACCCCAAAGAAGGTGGAAAAAAGGCAGAAGCTCTCAGTTTGGAATTTGAGAGGGCCAGAAGATAAGAGGCAACTGATTCTGATTCGGATGATGGCACCTGAGTATCTGCAGGTTCCCCTATGCATTTTTTCAAAAGTTTAGAGACTGTAACTCCAAGTAACAGTGTCCCTGTTTAAAACTGTTAAAATGTTAGAATTGTTGGGAACTGCATTTAGAGAGTACCTTTTCTGTACACTCAGGCTAAAGTTCAGGTTAAGTTACCAGTCTAACTTGGCCTAATATGGGAAACATAGTACTGTTTAAAATTAAATATGCAAATTAGGGACCTCTGTTCGTTTTGGTCCAGAAGTGATGATTATCTCCATTATCTAGGGAGAGTTGGACGAAGTTCATACTGTGTGCTAGAACTTATAGGATAAAAATGTTTGGAGGGAAGGCATAACAACACTAGTTGTATTTTTTTCTATGTTGGGTACAATGTTTGCTATGCAATGCTCCCCCATAAGTCTTGTGAGGTGTAGCTTTTTGTGGACTACCATATTAATTTCTCAAATGAAGGACTACCCCAGTATCCGAAAACAAGACTGCTTAGACTTACTACACCTGTCACATGTAATGTATCTATTTTGTAAGATGTGAACTCTGTCACGAGTTACTTGTATGTACTTGGTTTTTTTAATTAAAAAACAATAAAATATAAGTTAAAAAAAAAAACTTAAGGGACTCCATGGCCCACTTTGCTGCTAAACATTCCTTTTCTCTCTGTCATGCACCTTCCTACATATGTACAGAATTGGATGTTCTTTCCCATCAATATTTTGACTGAGGACTGCACCCAGGCCTACCTCTGATGCATCTGTTTGTCACAAAAATGGTTTCTCAAAGTCTGGGCTTCTTAAAATGGGTTGAACATAATGTAGCCTTAATGGCTTGAAAAGCTTCATCACACTCTGGGGTCCATTTCACATTATTTGGGTTCTGTTTTTTCATGAGTTCAGTGATCGGAGTAACTAACTCAGCAAAGTTGGGAACAAGTCTCTGATAATAACCTGCCAGCCCTAAAAATTACCTGACATGTTTCTCGGTTTTAGGGACAGGGTTGTTAGCTACAGCTTCTATCTTAAAAACCTCAGGCTTGACGTCTCCATTTCCTAAAACTTAGCCCAAATATCTGGTTTTCTGCATGCCAAATGCGCATTTGGTAGGATTAATGCAAATAGTATTTTGCATTTTAAACATATGTTGCACAAACTATTGCATACTGAAAATTTGTGCAAATGGTATTTTTTTTTTTTACCAGGAGAGACACACTAAGCTGAAAGCCTTTTTACAGGTGTGACCTGGGGACACAGGGAAGTTAGGTGACTTGCTCAGGGTCACACAGTATGCAAGTGGGGGCTGTGGGATTGAAACCCAGGTTTCCAGGTTTGCAGCTCAGAGCCTTAAACCACTGCGCTATACTTAACTGTATTAAGTGTATTGTTTGTTAATGTTCCTTGTAAGTGATGTTTTATATGTCAGGCGTGGCTGAAAAAGGGCTGTGTCCAGACCACCTCCTGGTGAAAATTAAAAAATGAAAATGAAATAACAGTCAGACCTGCATTTTTGATAGCTTGGATAACTGCTCATAGGTGTTCCAGGTGGCTTTTCCAGTCTGGACTGTACATCACGACATCAATTTTACATCCATGTACCGCTGAAAAGTAGCTGGCGCACCATGTAAACCAAATGGCATGGTGGCGAACTGATAGAATCCAGCAGGAGTGGCAAATGCAGTTTTGTCTTTGGATTCTTTAGCTAAAGGGATTTGCCAGTAACCTTTGGTGAGATCAAGGGTAGAGATATACTTTGCACTCCCTAGTCTGTCCACCAAATCATCTATTCTCGGCATAGGATAACTGTAAAATTCTGACACTTGATTAAGTTTCCTAAAATCAAGGCAGAGTCTAACACCCCCTTCTTTTTTGTTTACAGTTACCATTGGAGATGACCAAGCACTCCTTGACTCTTCTATGATACCCAGTTGTTTCATTTTTTGTATTTCCTTAACCACGTCAGCTCGGAACCACTCTAGTAACCTGTGTGTCTTTTGCCCAATAGGGTGAGCATTCCTTGGCATGCCACTATTACATGCTTGACCCCTTTTGCTCAGCCTGGTACTGTGGCAAAAGTTCTGTTAAATGTATTTAGCAAGTTATGAATTTCTGCGGTTTGTTCAGGGGTTAACAAAACATTCATCTTTACAATATCAGCAGTTACAGTTTGTTCCAGTCTATCATAAGTTACATCAATGTTTTCTTTATCAGTTTCTGGTAAAACCAGCAAAGGAGCTTTTGGCATTTTTTCAACCCATTTGTTGAGGAGGTTAGCATGATATATCTTAGTAGGATTTTTCCTGTCAGGGGTTTCAATCTCATAGTCAATGGTGCCAATATGTCTAAGCACTCTATAAGGCCCTTGCCACTTCATTAACAGTTTATTTTCTGTTGTGGGTAACAGAAGCAAAACCTTTTCACCTGGCTCAAAAACTTTTTCTTTTACCCCATGGTCATAATATACCTTCTGCTGGTTTGGGACCTCTTCCTGATTACTGTGGGCAATTTCAACATATTTTGCCAGCTTCTTTCTTAGGGCACACATATAAGACGTTATAGATTGTTTTTGAGTGGGGTTATCTTCCCATGTTTCTTTTATCACATTCAGTGGCCCTCTTGGCTGCCTACCATACCTTTCTCTATGCATCCCTGGTACTAGGTCCAGTACCCATGCACAAAACTCCTGGCTTAGAGTATGCAAAGTGTAAATCCCTGTTAGGCTGACACCATCTGTCGTCGAGGCACAGGTCAGGAACCATGGGAAAAAACAGAAGCAGTTGTAGAATTTGCAAAAAGTCTTTATTAGTACTAGCAGTAACATAAAAAAATAAAATTGTTCAAAATAACTATTTACAAAGGCAGAATAAATGAGAGAATCCATCTGAGTTTTCCTTCAATCTCTATGTCTCTCAGAACATTGCAGCTCTCTGTGTTATAAGTCTTTGCAACCCCCCTCCTTAACAAGCACCCTGTTTTTTTCTAAAATGTTCTTGTGTGTTTCAGGCAGGTGCAGCAAGAACACAATGTCCCAGAACTGAGGCCCCTTCTCCACAGCTTCTGAAAAAGGGCTTAAAACTGCTCTCAGGTTAACCCCTTGAGTTTCCAATAGCTTTTTGTAGTCATCTCAAACTATAATTATATACATTTCAACAGTAACACTATACATAGTAGCAAGGGGGAGAGGCATAGTCGCGTTTGGGTGGAGGCCATGCCAGGAATGACAGTGGAAAGGGTGGGACAATCTGTTCTGAAATATGCTAGAAGGGGTAAGGACAAGCCTCATTTAACTATACATCTCGGGACGAACAACCTGGCTGACATGACAGTAGATATAGTCCAGAGGAAGTTTGTGGAACTAGGACAATTATGTGAGGGGGCGGGAAGATCAGATACTTCCAGTGCCCAAGGCAAGCACAACAAGAAAGCTGAGAATAGAGGAATTTAATGGATAGCTAAGAACCTGGTGTTATTCTAAAGGGTATGGGCTGTTGGGGGAGGGACCTGGGAGGACAGTAGTCTCTATGCCAAGGACAGACTACACTTGAGTGAGGAGGGAAAGAAAGTGTTGAAACAAAGGATGGAGGAGTACATAGAGGAAGTTGTGAATTTAAACTAGCAGCGGAGGGTGGCAAGTGGGCAAGAGGCATGCAGAGACCACAGGTTGGGAAACCATATTAGCTTACCCCCCATAACAGTGACAAAGGACAAATGGCAAGTACTGTTGGTGATGCTAGTAAAGGAGGGCAGGATGGGGGGGGGAGAGTGGAAGGTGGTTACCCTTAATGCTAGGAGCCTTGGGAGGAAAACTGCGGAGTTGCAGGTGCTCATGGCAGAGGGAGAGGTGGACATTGCAGCCATCATGGAAACATGGGCCACCCAATACAATGACTGGAACCTGTCTGTACCAGGGTACAGGTTATTTTGTAGGGACAGGGTGATTGGGAAAGGGGGGGTGGCACTATATGCGAAGGAAGAACTGAAGTGTGTAAGGGAGGAAGGGGAGGAGGGTAGTACGGAGTCACTTTGGATGCAAATCCAGGATTCCAAGAGTAGGATTCTCAGAATGGGAGTGGTGTACAGGCCGCCATCTCAGATGGAGGAATTAGGGAACTAGCAGGACAGATCAGGAGGACCTGTGAGAAGGGTAGTGTGGTGATTGTGGGGGACTTCAACATGCCAGGAGTGGACTGGAGTACCCCAACAACCAGGAACAGAAGGGAGCAGGTACTGCTGGATGCCTTCCAGGACAGCTTCCTGCTGCAAATGGTCAGTGAACCAACAAGGTTAGGGAATACCCTTGACCTTGTGCTGGCAAATGGGGACTTTGTGAGAGAAGTTACAGTGGAAGAACCGCTGTCAGGGAGTGACCACCACTCAGTATGGCTCACATTGGATATGGGCACGGAGGGAGTGGAATCTGGCACAAGAGTGCTGGACTTCAGAAGGGCCAACTTTGGGAGGATGGGGGAAGTGGTCAAAGGGTACCTGGCCAGAATTCAACCTAGTATGGATGCTAACCAGAGGTGGGAGCTCATAAAGCTGGGGATAGTGGAGGCAACCAAAACCTGCTGCAAAGCCCAGAGCAAGAAGGCTAGGGCTAAGAAACTGAGCTGGTTGAGCAAGGAGGTCATGGAAAAGGTAAGGACGAAAAGAGCTGCCTTTAGAAGTACAAGAAAACAGGGAGGAGGGAGGACAGGGAGGAGTACTTGACGGAATCGAAGGAGGTGACTCGAGCAGTAAGGAGAGCCAAGGCATATACAGAGCTCAGGCAGGCACAAGGGATTAAGTAGAGGGAGAAGAATTCTTTAGGTACATCAGGGAGAAAAGGAGCTGTAAAGATCACATAGTAAGGATTAGGAAGGAGTGGGGTTGGGTGGAAGCAGAGTGCAATAAGGCAGAAGCACTAAATGAGTACTTCTGCTCGGTATTTACTAAAGAGAAGAGGGGGTGACACCCAAGGGGGGAGGAATGGCAGAAACAGGGGAGGAAGGGGGTGACAGATGGAGAAATCATGGAGGGCAGAGTTTGGGAGGATTTGAAGGCACTGAGTGTGGACAAGGCATCAGGCCCAGATGGCATCCACCCCAAGGCACTGAAGGCACTGGTAGAGGTCCTTGCAGGACCTTTGGCAGACCTATTTAATGCCTCACTACACTCGGGGTGTGTACCTCAGGACTGGAGGATGGCTCATGTGGTGTCCCTCCACAAGAGTGAGCCCAAGGATGAACCGGGGAACTACAGACTGGTGAGCCTCACATCCATCATGGGTAAGCTAATGGAGACTATCCTGAAGGAGAGGCTGGTGGCCCTCCTAGAGGCCAAAGGACTACAGGACAGCAGACATCATGGCTTCATATGTGGCAGATCCTGCCAAACCAACCTGGTGGAGTTCTATGACTGGGTAACTAGGCAACTGGACAGGGGCCATGCAGTGGATGTCCTGTATCTGGACTTCAGTAAGGCATTCGACTCGGCTCGATTCGACTTAGAAGGCACATGGGCAGGTGCAAAGCTAGTGAGATGGGTAGGGAACTGGCTTCAGGGAAGGCAACAGAGAGTGGGGAGCACTCACACCCAAGGGTAGTGACGAGCGGTGTTCCACAGGGCTCGGTGTTGGGACCAGTGTTGTTTGGGATATTCATTGCAGACATATCATTGGACATCAAGAGCAAGATCAGTCTGTTTGCTGATGATAAGGTAGGAGTGGTGGTGGATGACCTAGGGGGATGGCAGGGGTTGCATGATGGTCTAGCAAAGCTTGAAACCTGGTCAGACACCTGGCAACTGGGGTTTAATGCCAAAAAGTGCAAGGTGCTGCATTTTGGGATGAAGAACCCAAGGAGGAGTTACCAGCTGGGGGGAGTGCAGCTAGCCCAGACAGAGGAGGAGAAGGATCTGGGGGTGCTCATTACAGGGTCAATGAACAACTCAGCACAATGTAGAAAGGCATCTGCAAAGGCCAACAAAATGCTGGGTTGCATTGCAAGGGGTATATCCTCGAGGAAGGAGGAGGTGATTCTGCCACTGTATAGGTAATTGGTTAGAACGCACCTGGAGTACTGCGTGCAGTACTGGCACCCATATCTGAAGAGGAACATTAAGTTACTGGAGTGGGTTCAATGCAGGGCGACAAAGATGATCAAGGGTCTGGGGGACTAATCATACGAGAGGAGGCTGAGGGAATTGAACATGTACTCACTGGAGGAGAGGAGGGACAGGGGGGACATGATTGAAACCTTTAAGTACATGAAAGGAATAAACAAGACAGGTACAGAGGGGCTGTTCAAAGTAAGGGAGGGGAGGGACACCAGATGCCATGATATGAGACTGGAGGGAGGAAGGTTCAGGAGGGAGATGAGGAGACACTTTTTTACAGAGAGGGTAGTAGCTGAGTGGAATGCGTTACTTGCAGAAGTGGTATCCAGTAGAACAGTGGACTGCTTCAAAAGGGGATGCGACAGGACAAGGGGGAGGGTCAATGTACGGGAAGGGTGAAAGGGAGGGGCAGCTGCAGAATAAGGGGTACTAGCTGCACATTTGAGCAGACTTGATAGACCGATAGGCCTTTATCTGCTAGCAAATTTCCTATGTTCCTATATATTTCTAAACAAAGGGATCCCAATATCAGTTACATTTCCACATAATGATTTGCATATATTTTTATACCAGCAGATATGCAAGGGAGGAAAAGACAGAAACAGCAAGGGAAGACTGAGAGACAGTGAGAGGCAAAGGATTGCGAGACTGTTGGGGTGATCAAATCCCAGATCTCAGAAAAATTTGGTTGCACAACCAGACAAACAAGAGACAGCAAATGAAAGAACAGAAGAGATCCCTGCATTGAAACTCTCCATAACAACTGGGACAGGATCCTATTCAACCCTGTTACAGGAAGCAGTTCCTAAAGTTGACAAACTGGTAAGAGGGAGAGTAATCAGCACCACCGTGTAGGAGGGGTCAAGTGTATCTCGCAATGGTAAGGTGCTGCGCTCCTGGGAGAGAAGGAGGGAGAGTGTGTGCCACCCAGTGTTCACACATGTTCTTCGCAGCCAATCACAGATCAGTATTAGCTGTGCAGGCCCACTGTCCCAGCCAGGTGGAGGAACAATCCAACTGTGGTTACTCCATCGTTGAGGTTAGGGACAGGGGAACCAAGAAGGGATTAAAAAACCAAAACAAGAAAACTGGAAAAAGTAAGGATGATTCATTCTCCTAGAAATGTAAACCACGCAAAGCCAGAAACTGTTACCAGTAAAGGAGCAATTAAAAAAAGAAAGTCTAACAGAGACATTTTATGAAGAGTTGTAAACAACTCACTGGAATGAAATAAGGGTAACAGAAAAAGGCTCCTAACTGGTTAGGCGTCTCTAAAGGCATCCACCTGTAATCTGATAAATCTCATTCATATGGCTAGTCGCTCGTATAAAGGCAGTGCTGTCTCACCATTAGAACGCAGGCTTGGGAAGCAGGAGACCCAGGTTGAAATCTCACTCCAGGTACTTACTGTCTCAGTTTGAGCAAACCACTGAACTTTCCTGTGTTTCAGTGTCCCACAACTGCAAAACTGGGCAAAGCAGGCTTGCCCTATTCCTCCATGTCTCAATCTCTGACACACACACACACACACACACACACACACACACACACACACACACACGCAGGATTGCCCTATTCCTCCCTGTCTCACACACACACACACACACACACACACACACAGGATTGCCCTATTCTTCCCTGACAGACACACACGCAGCGCAGGATGGCCCTATTCCTCCCTGTCACTCACACACACACACACACACACACACACACACGATGGCCCTATTCATCACTGTCTCTCACACACACACACGCAGGATTGCCCTATTCCTCCCTGTCTGTCTCACACACACACAGACACACACAGGATTACCCTATTCTTCCCTGACACACACACACACACACACACACACACAGGATTGCCCTATTCTTCCCTGACACACACACACACACACACACACACACACACACAGGATTGCCCTATTCTTCCCCGACACACACACACACACATATACAGGATTACCCTATTCTTCCCCACACACACACACACACACACACACACAGGATTACCCTATTCTTCCTTCACACACACACACACACACACAGGATTACCCTATTCTTCCCTGACACACACACAAGCAGGATGGCCCTATTCCTCCCTGATGCACACACAAAGACACACACACGTGCAGGATGGCCCTATTCCTCCCTGACACACACACACACACACACACGCAGGATTGCCCTATTCCTCCCTGTCTCACGGCTAACCTGGCCTAATAATGTTTATCAAATTCATCAGCTTCAAAAACAACCAATAATTGAAATGGAAATGTGGGGCAGGGTAAAAAAAAGCTTCTTCCTAGTTGAGTGTGCCAACCAAACAAGAGCTCGTATTGTGACCCACTGTTCTGGCTGGAGACAAATGTAACTTGGTGACATAGTTATTCAACAAGATGGGTTCTGGTGTCCGTCTCAAATACCTCCTACCTCAGGGAGGTAGGGCACCTCCTTCCTCTGCATGACTGCCCCCCTGCTGGCCCCAGGTGGAGGATGTGTCATGCAGGAAGGAACAAGTGGCCCGTCTAGAGCAGGCTTAACATCAGCACACAGCTGCTTACCTGCCGATTGACACAGAGGTGTCAAACATTAACAGTGGAGTTGGCAGGGGGTTCTGAAGGCAGGGCGGGGCTCAGACACCCTTTTTTTTAATCTTTCATTTTTCCCTCCTTGCTCTTTCCCTGCCTTTACTCAGAGCCACCTGCCCTGCACTAGCCTGACACCCCATCTTCTCCCAGGGCTTTACTCATCTCCTCCAGCAGTTGCCTATGCTATCACCTCTCTACAGTGGAGGATGGTGGGGGTGGACCATGTCCCCGGCTGTAAATTCAGGTCGCTTAGCATGGGGGAGCCTTGCCTGGGTCAGCATTTGTTGGGTCTGCATTCAGACCGTGTTCCTCTTGGTGCATCAGAGAAGTGTTTCCTCCATTTTCTTGTCCCCACCCAGCAGACACAGGAGTGGCGCTAGGGTGTCAGCTGCCACCTTCAGCCAGTGGCATCACTCCCCATACCATGGTGGCAGTCACTCAGCAGCAATGAACCCCCTTCCCTTCCCAGAGGAGGAGAGCGTCCTGCGTGACACTCGATCCGCCTCTGCCCGATCCGAGCCTGGATTGCCAACACAGCAGCAGGTAGGGTGCTAGTCATCTCTGCCCTCCACGCCACTGGACCGGCATGCTCACCCTTCTGACAGTGGCCCAGGAGGGTGTGTCATGTGGAAAGGAACAAGTGGGCCCTCTAGAGTGGCCTAATTGCAGCATGCACTCGCTCAGCTGGGACTGACACAGAGGTGTCAAACATTGAGAATAGGGCCAGCAGGGGAGTTGTGATGGTAGGCTGGGGCTTCCCCCACCCTTCTGATGGCCCCGATAGGTGCTCTACCAGGTCACTTATCAGGACCACGCCCAGGGGAGAGATGAGAGGGCTTATTGTGAAAAAAGACCCCAGCAAACTCTGGCAGATGAAGCTGCCCTGCCCCTCCCATGCCATAGTAGGGCTCCACTGACTCCTCCCATGCCTTGGAGGCTCCTCCTCCTCCTGGACCGTGACTTCTGAGTGAAGTATCCTCCTCCCGGCTTGCAAACTGGGGGGCCCACTCTCAGAGATCAAGCTATGAGTTATGGTCTGGATTCTGGAGAGGATGTGGTGAGCAGAGGCTGGTGACTAGCAGGACCATCAAAGGACTCCTACCGTGGCAGGAGGCCTTGGGCAGGTGTACAGAGGAGCTAGCAGTTGGCGAGGAGAAATGGGGTCAAAAAATGAAAATAAAAAAACAATAATGTGGGATCAAAGGGACTTAAGGTCCATCATGTCCTCCGTTGCTCACCCTGCCTTGACTGTGTTATTTATTCTCAGTTTGTAGTCATGCTCTTTGTTTGGTTGTGCTTTTATCGACAGTCTGCTATGTACTGTATCTGTGTACCTCTGTCAGTCATTCACCCTGCAATAGTTTTGTTTCACACTGCAACTTAATATCAGTATTGTTATGTATTGTATGTACTAGGTTTATTTTCAGATGTCTCCTGGGTTTATGGTACCTCACCCAGCCTGCTTATTTGTACCCAGTGTACTTGTGCGTGTTACTCCCTCCTCTGTATAATTCCTTGTCGATGTGGAGCCTTTGTAAAGGAACCCCTCGCTCAAAGGTCTTAATTTTGAGATTTAATAAATAAAATAAATAAAAATAAATAAACTTGTTCCTGCTGACTCATTATCTAACCCCCATTTTGGGTGTACCCTGTCTGTAACTTAGTGTTCTTGTATCTGTGTGCTATTTATGCCTTTGTCTATCTTCGGTACTGCTTATGTGCATCTGCCTAAGCCTTGCCAGTATACTGTGTGTCCACACTGCATAGCACCTCACTAGTCATGGCTACCATCCCATATTACTGATTTTATTACTCTTGTTTTAACTTTTTGTAAAGCGCCTAGGTACTTTGAAAGGTGCTTCTGCGAAATAAAGATAATTATTATTACTGTACTATACAGGCATCAATATGTGAATGAATGCCCTAAGGGAAGCAGGTAAGGCAGTAAGGCAGGCAAAGTCCCAAACTGAGGAAACACTAGCACGAACAGTAAAAGAAGGTGACAAGACTTTCTATAGATACATTAGTGAAAGAAGAAAGTCCAGAGGGGTATTGCTGAGCTTAATGGAGAAAAGGAGCATGTGAGGAGGAGGACCCTGTAAAGGCATCTATCCTAAATAGATACTTTGCTCAGTATTTACTGAAGAGAAGGTAAGACAGGGCCCACAGCTCAGCATCATGGACACGGGGGAGGTGAGCACTACCCTTCACAAAAGAAAGGGTCCTACAAGAGCTTGCTAAGCTCAGGGTGGATAAGGCAATGGACCTGATGGCATACATCCCAGGGTACTTAAGGAGCTAAAGGAGGAACTAGCAGAGCCATTAGCAGAATTGTTTAGTGAGTCTCTGAGCACAGGAGAGGTCCCAGAAGACTGGAGAAGGGCTCATGTGATCCCGCTCCACAAGAGTGGTAGCAGGGAGGAGGCGGGGAACTACAGACCTGTCAGTCTTACCTCAGTAGTGGGCAAGATTATGGAGGCACTCCTTAAGGAAAGGATAGTGCAACACCTGGAATCCATAGGGCACAGGATCCAAGACAGCATGGGTTTACAAAAGGAAGGTCCTGTCAAACTAATCTCATAGATTTTTTTGACTGGGTAACCAGAGTGGTGGACCAAGGGGAGCAGTTGAAGTCGCTTACCTTGACTTCAGCAAAGCTTTTGACACTGTTCCACATAGAAGATTGATAAATAAGCTGGGTAGGCTCGGGTGGGTCAGAAGTTGGTCAACTGGGTGGCAAACTGGTTGACGGGCAGAAAACAGAGAGTGGTGGTAAATGGTATACAGTCAGAAGAGATGCAAGTCACAAGTGGGGTACCTCAGGGATCAGTCCTGGGGCCAGTCCTCTTCAACATCTTCATTAGTGACCTTGCAGATGGACTAGAGGGTAAGGCTTGTCTGTTTGCAGATGACACCAAAATCTGCAACAGAGTAGATGATCCAGATGGGGTGGGCAGAATGAGAAGAGATCTGGATAAACTAGCAGAGTGGTCAGAAGAGTGGCAACTGGGATTTAATGCAAAGAAGTGCAAAATCATGCACATAGGGAAGAGAAACCCTGAAGCCACCTATAGGCTGGGAGTGGAGTTGCTAGCAGTCACAAAGGAAGAAAGAGACTTGGGCATCATCATCACTGATGACCTAAAATCATCCAAGCAGGTCTCTAAAGCAGTAGGTAAGGCTAGGGGGGTGTTAGGGTGTATTAGTAGGCGTATCACAAGTCATAAGAGGGAGGTAATAATCCCTCTGTACAAGACACTGGTTAGTCTTCATCTGGAGTACTATGCAGCTATTGGAGGCCACCTTCACAAGGACATTAACCAAATTGAGGCAGTCCAGAGAAGGGCAACCAAAATGGTGCAGGGACTGCATCAGAAGACATATGAGGACAGATTAACGGAGCTCAATATGTATACCCTTGAGCAAAGGAGGGAGAGAGGTGATATGATCAGGCATTCAAACACCTTAAGGGCATAAACAAGGTGAAAGAGTCTAACATGTTTAAATATAAGAAAAATAGCAGGACAAGAGACACAGCATGAGATTAGAGGGAGGCCGATTAAGGGGAATGGGAAATTCTTTTTCACAGAAAGGGTGGTGGATGCATGGAATGGCTTACCACAAGAAGTGGTGGCTATGAATACAGTGCAGGGCTTCAAACAGGCATGGGATAGGCATAAGGAGCAATACAAATGACTATGAATAGATAGGCCACTGACAGAGCAAAGGCCGATGGCACATTTATAAGGTAGAAAAATAAATGGGCAGACTGGATGGGCCTTGCGGTCCTTATCTGCAGTCAACTTCTATGTTTCTATGTTTCTATGTTTCATTCACATATTTGAGCCCGTGTAGTACAGTATGGCCTGCAAGCCCATTGGTCCACACTGTGGACCAATAGGCTTACAGCTCATACTGTAAATTGTAATTCAGTGGGCAGCCAGGCAGTGTGTGTGGGCGGGGTGCAACCGCTGCTGATGGGGGGGGGAGCTGGGTGGCTGGAGGTCCTCTGTAGGACGGAGGGTGGGGAGGTGCCACTGGACCACCAGGGATCTTTGTCAAGACAGTGTACCCAGATCATATACGGGAGGGAGGGGTTACCACTAGACTACCAAGGCGTATTCAACATACCAGCGGGCGTGATTTTGGGAGGAGGGAGGGAGGGGGAACACTAAACTATCAGGGATACGGTTTGAAATACAAATGCCCACGATCGGGCATACGGGAGGGGAGGGGTGTACACTAGCCCACCAGGGAATCAACTCCTGATGACAGCAGCTATGCAGGGTGCCAGGCACATTTCGCCTGGATGCCCTGCGCAACGCATGCAAATGCAGCCATAAGGACATGCAACTGGCCCATTTGTGCCATGCATACATTATGGCCCCATTTGCATGCCCGAGTCTGAATATCGCAGTGCTGCACCAAGCTGAACTAGTGGCCTTGATGGAAGAGGGTTGCCTGGATATTGTGGCAGTCACAGAAACATGGTACACAGAGAACCACGACTGGGATGTCAACATACCAGGATACACAATCTACAGGAGGGACAGGGAGGGTAAAAGAGGAGGAGGAATAGCTCTCTATGTAAAGGAAGGGATCAAAGCAACAGAACTAAAGAGTACACAGGGAGCAGATGAGGCACTCTGGGTCACCCTGGAGATAGGAAATAGCACCACAATTTGCACAGGGGTTGTTTACAGACCCCCATCTCAGGGGGAGGAAATGGACAAGGAAATGATAGAAGGCATCCTTAGGATGGCAGAGAAAGGGGAGATATTGCTGATGGGGGACCTGAATATGCCAGATGTTAACTGGAACACCTTTACTGCAGCCACATCCAAGAGCAGGGTCATTCTTGATGCCCTACAGGGGGCATGCCTCAGACAGCTAGTATTGGAACCCACTCGGGAAGGAGCAATCTTAGACCTGGTACTCTCAAATGGGGACGGAGAAAGAATCTCAGATTTAGAAGTGGGTAGCCATCTGGGGACAAGTGACCACCAAACAGTGTGGTTCACAATAAACACAGCCATACAATCAAGCCATACAAAAGCAAGAGTATTGGACTTTAGGAGGGCTGACTTTGGGAAAATGAGAGTGCCTCAGAAAAGCACAAGCAAACAGGCAAGAAGGAGGGTGGAGGAACAATGGGAGTAATCAAAACAGCCATCACAGAGGCAACAAGCCTTTATGTAAAACAAATCAACAAAACACAACAAAGGAAAAAACTGCTATGGTTCTCAAAAAGAGGTGGCAGGAAGGTTAAGGAGAAAAGAATAGCATTCAGGAAATATAAGAAACACAGAAGGAGCAGGACAGAGAACTTTATCAGTTAAAGCAGAAAGAGGCTGGGAAGGCAGTCAGAATAACAAAGGCCCAAACCGAGGAAAGGATAGTCAACTCTGTTAAGAAGGGGATAAGACCTTTTATAGGTACATTAGGGAGCGAAGAAAGACCAAAGGAGGGATACTGAGGCTTAATAAAGGGGAGGGAATGTGGGTAGAGGGTGACAGTGAAAAAGCAGGGATACTGAACGAATATTTCTGCTCAGTATTCACAAAGGAAGAGTAGGGGAGGTACCTAAACCAAATAAGAGAAACACTCTGAAGACGGGGGTCGATACCAGTCCATTTACAGAAGAAAGGGTTCTGAAAGAACTAATAAAATTGAAGGTGGACAAAGCAATGGGGCCTGATGGGATTCACCCAAGAATTCTAAAAAGAACTAAGAGTAGAACTAGTGATACTATTTGACTACTCTTTAACAAATCATGGGAAGATGGGGTGGTACCTGAGGACTGGAGGAGGGCAGATGTGATTCCTCTTCACAAAAGTGGGAGCAGGACAGAGGCAGGAAACTACAGACCAGTTAGTTTGACCTCAGTGGTAGGGAAAATTATGGAATCACTTCTGAAGGAAAGAACTGTTGAGTACTTAGAGGCCAGTGGGGCACAGGACCCAAGGCAGCATGGATTCACGGTGGGAAGGTCATGTCAGATGCATCTAATAGATTTCTTTGACTGGGTGACCAAAGTAGTAGACCAGGGAGGGGCTGTGGACATGGCCTACCAAGATTTTAGCAAGGCATTTTGATACAGTCCCACACAAAAGATTAATACACAAGTTAGCCATCCTTGGAGTGGGTCCCAAGATGGTAGCCTGGATAAAAAAAATTGGCTAGACAACAGGATGCAAAGGGTAGTAGTAAATGGAGTCCACTCTGAAGAAAGGAGGGTTACTAGCGGGGTACCGCAGGGTTCAGTACTGGGACCAGTCCTTTTTAATGTCTTTATAAGTGACATTGCAGAGGAACTGGAAGGAAAAGTATGTCTCTTTGCAGACGACACAAAGATCTTTAACAGGGTTGATACACAAGAGGAGTGGAAAGGATGAGAAGGGACTTGGCAAGGTTGGAGGAATGGTCAAATGTATGGCAGCTCAGATTCAATGCAAAGAAGTGCAAGGTAATGCACCTGGGAAACAAAAACCCAGAGGAAGAGTACGCAATGGAGGGTGAGATACTGACAACAGTAAAAATGGAAAGGGACCTGGGGGTAATTATATCAGATGACCTAAAGGTGAGCAAGCAATGTAAGAAGGCAGTAAGGAGAGCTTAGGTGGCACCACTAATAATTGTCTGAAAGATTATGGACATTTGGAATTTTGGGGATGTTAAAAGTATACTGGTAAAAGGAGAATGATTTACTTAATAAGTATAGTGGCCAATGTTAACAATGTAACTATAGAAAATGGATCTCCGGCCAGGTATAAGGGTCATATAGTAGCCATATAAGATATTTTTGTAGCCCTAATGAAGGGTAGTTCTTTATAGTATTATACACAAAAAGATGGAAAAAAAATCCTGTCATTTAAAATATGACACTGGTATAATGATAATTTAACCCCTGAATCATGATGTGGGCCAGCCTTGACTTGTAGCAAATGTTGGGCTAATAGCCCTTTTAGTGCCCAATTGTGCTAAAAACATTTTCTGTAGAAAAATGAACACATTATGTGGTTTTTAAATATGTACATATATGTATAGTTGCCTTGCTTGCACCCACCCTGGGACCCACTCTTGCTGAACTGTTCCCTATAATGGGAAATCTGACACCAGAGATGGCTATCTTACTACACCTCCCTACCATATTTAAGCAAAAAAGTCAATTATACCTACTAAGTATCTTACTTACGGTGGCAAAGAAGGTTATTGCTGGACTTTGGTTATAGGCCGCACCCCCAGCAGTGGAAAAATGGGAAGAGACAATCTATGAAATATATAAAATGGAGGCGATCACCCCCTCACGTCACTCTAACACCCCAGTGCTAACAAACAGATGGACCAAATGGTTCCTATATATATATATGTGTATATAGTAAAAAAAAAGACAAGGCGCTGCGTCAGCATGTGGTCTAAAAGCAAAACAAAATGGTTATATTAAATGCACGCTGAAAATAGAAAATAGAGTTACAAATCTACGTTACGACCTTAGGTCTTCTTCAGGAAATATCTAAAAGAGAAAAAAAACAAGTTAGTGTAGAGCATATATATATATCACAATGCAGACCAGCCTTCGTTCCGTAAAAGGGGGAGGTTGGGACTGCGGAATTTGGACTGGTGGACCCACTTCAGTTCACCTACATTGGAACCTTCCCTGGCTAATATATACCCGGGAGGTCTGAAATCAGACCCCATGAGGACAAGTAGACTGGAGCCTCCCCTCTGTCTCTGCCTCTGGACCTGTACCAGTAATTTAGTGAAGTTGTATAGAAATATAGAAACATAGACTTTGACGGCAGATAAGGACCGCTAGGCCCATCTAGTCTGCCCATTTCCCTACCTACAGGATAGGCCGCAGATCCTAGTTAACCAACAGCCTATATCTTCCTGCCCCCCACAAGAATTGCCTTATGTCTGTCCCATGTATTCTTGAATTCTCCCACAGTTTTAGACCCCACAACTTCCTCAGGAAGGCTGTTCCATGCATCCACTACCCTCTCTGTGAAATAATACTTCCTCACATTGCCCCTAAACCGCCCTCCTTCTATCTTTAAATTGTGTCCCCTTGTTCTTGCAAGTCTCTTTTTCTGAAAGATGCTACCCTCTTGGACTTTGTTGATTCCCTTGAGGTACTTGAAAGTTTCTATCATGTCCCCTCTCCCTTCTTTCCTCAAGGGTATACATATTAAGCTCCTTTAGTCTCTCCTCATATGGCTTCTCTTGCAGACCCTGCACCATTTTAGTTGCCCTCCTCTGGACTGCCTCTATCCTGTCTATGTCCTTGCGGAGATGGGGTCTCCAGAACTGGACACAGTATTCAGATGGGGTCTCACCAACTGTCTGTACAGAGGATAACAACTTCCTGTTTTCTGCTGCTGATGCCTCTCCCTATACATCCCAGTATACCCTGACCCTCCCTACTGCCTTCTCACATTGTGCTAACCTTAAGGTCATCTGATATGATTACCCCAGGTCCCTTTCCTGTTTTGTTGTTGTTACTACCTCCCCACCCATTGTGTATTCTTCCCCTGGGTTCTTGTTTCCCAGGTGCATTATTTTGCACTTTTTTGCATTGAATCCTAGCTGCCATACGTCTGACCATTCCTCCTTATGCGTATGGATAAAGCATAAGATACAGGTTGTTATGCAATGGAACTATGAGAATATGATGCTTTGAATATAATTGCTACTCTCCAAGTCTTATCAATTGTCTTGATGTACTGATGATGTCCTGCTTTTGAAAATCGAAGAAATTTTGAGTTAAAAAAAATATCTATCATAGGGGTACTCACTTCTGCTTTCTTTTTGGAATTAGAAAATATCATAAATTTGGTTTTATTTACAATTAAAACCATTCGCTTGGATTGAACCCGTTTGTGAAATAGAAAAAAATTGTTTTGTATTACTTCTACTGAATCCCCTGGTTTTGCACTAGTACTGTGTATTACTGCATCATCAGTAAAGAGTGTCATTTGAGATTTTTTACAAACTTTAGTGGCTGAGTTTATGGCCCCAAGATTGATCCTTGGGGCACTCCACACTTGATTTCCTTAGACTGTGATAACTCTCCTTTAATAACAGTTTTGTTGTCAGCCCGGTGGCACTGAGGGTTGAGGCACTGGATGCCACACCTCGCGCCACACCGGCAACCCAGGTTCGGGAGTGAGCTCAGGTGCCATGGGTCGACAGGGGCAGGATTGGATTGAGCGTCCTCTGGGCTGCACTCTGATCCCGGGGGGAGGGTCCTGGGACGTCCGGTGTACCAGCGGCCCCTGGTGGAGACCAGGAGTGCTTCCAAGCACCAGACTGCACGTGATCAAAGGTGGCCCAATGTAGGCAGGGTTGCTGTGTGCTGCAGGTTGGGATGTGCACCACGCAAGGGGGAGGGAGGGGGGAGGAGGATGAAACTAAGAGGGGAAAAAGCTCCTTCCTCCGGACATCTCCTTCAGTGCCACTGCCGCCACACACCCAACGCTGATTCTCTGCCACTGCCCCTTCGATCTCCCCGTTGGGGGGTTTGTAACATCTCTGAAGATGGTGGGGAACACAGTGGGTGGTAGAGCAGCTCTGGTGAGAGAGGTAGCCTGAGAGAGTTCTGGTAGGGAGGAGAGAAACAGACTCAACAATAACAAAAAAAAATAACAGTTTTGTGTAACCTGTTCCTCATTTGAAAAATAAAGATCTGTCATAGAATTAAACACCATTCTATGATCAACAAGGTCGAAGACCTTGGTGAAGTCCACAAATACAGCTGCAACAGAGTGCCCCTTAGCAAGGGCACCCTGTACGTAGCTAGTGAACCCCACCAAGTCCATCTCCGTGCTCTGTTTTGATTTGAATCCATGTTGTGAACAGAATAATAAACTATATTTTTTCTCCCTCAAAAAACAGATGTTTGATCAAAAATGATCCTTTCTAAAATTTTAGAAAGTGGAAATAACAGTGAAATGGGTCTGTAGTTTGAAATACATTCCATACTACCACTTTTAAATATAGGTTTTATTATGGTCATTTTCCATTGGATGGGAAACATTCCATTACATAGGGTGAAACAGAATAGAATTGAAATGGACAGTATACCGACCGCGCAGTGTTGGGAATACCGTGAAGACCATCACAGCGACATTTTCGGCTATTCCTGTGATGGTCTCCACGTTCCCAACACTATTGCCGGTGAGATGTTTGTCCCCATCCCCAAACTAAGTCCAACTGAAGTTAGGAATCTAAAGTTCAGGGGGTGTAGGGGGAAGAGCCCCCTGCATGGGGGGTGTGGGGGACGAAGCCCCCCACAGAAAACAGTTGGTCCCAGAGTGATGGCACAACACCAATTGGCGGTGTTGTGCTGTTGCTGTGCAGTCGGTTGACAAATATCTTGTTGCCGTGGCATAGTGGAACCGAAATGGACTGGGCCAAGGTTTTGATACCTAATTTAATGAATCTAAAGTCCATGCCATCATACCCAAAATGCGGCCTAGGGTCATATTTTAGCACATTATCCTTAACTTGTGCTGGGATACTTTTTTTAAATAAAAACTTTGGAATGAAATCGCTATCATACCTCCTGCTATCATCATTTTATTGAACAGTGCTATTATTTTTTCTGTATTTTTCCAGGTCAAAAAATCCAGGGTTAAATCCCATCATCACCCCTGGATTACCCCTGCAATTATTGTTCGGTGCAAGTCCCATGACCTCACCTGATCATGCTGTAAATCTTTTTGTTCTCTCCCTGACCTCCTCAGGTATAGGTCTATCAGGAATTCCTGTTCAAAGGTTGCCAGGGCAGTAAAAGCGCAATATTTCATGGCCAACCTCAAGAATAACATTAACAACCCTTCAAAGTTCTGGAAGGTTATTCCCTTACTTTTTGACCCACCCCAGCCAGCCTAGCCCCTCAGTTCTTCTAATTAATGATTCACCTGTGTCTGACCCTTCCTCTGTTGCTTCACACTTCAATGAGTTCTTCACTACTTGTGCTTTCCCTTCCTCTTCCACGCCTACCACAACTCGTTTTTACCTCATTCCCTTCCCTCCCAGGGCTTCTGCTTCACCGCTGTTACTAACCATGAGACACTGACTGCCCTTTACTTCCCATGAAGTTGAATAAGTCTAGCCCAGACAGACTTGATCCTAAGCTCCTGCATATCTCTGCTCCTGTCACTGCGTCTCCTTTGACTCACCTTTTCAACCTCTCCTTCTCCCTCAGTGTGGTCCCTGTGTCCTGGAAATTGGCCAAAGGTATACCACTTTACAAAGGGGGGTATCCTTCTGGCTCTGGTAACTATCAGCCTATTTCCCTTCTACCATCTCTTGCCAAATTGCAAGAAAAGCTTGTGTACCATAGACTCTCTCTGATTTCCTCTTACCATTCCAGTCTGGTTTCAGGAACGATCACTCCACTATCTCCTTTGTGCTGCATGTAACTGTGCATATCCTCTCAGGGGTAGGTCAGGGGCTCATCACGGCAACCATCTTTATCGATCTGGCCCTTGACTTGGTGTCTCACCCTCTCCTTTTAGGCAGATGGAGTTCTGCTGGCCTCTCAGCTCCCACTGGTTTATTAGTTCTGCTCTTGTTTCATGGGCCATCTTCAGTCAGTGCAGGTAGGTAGTGCCCAGTCGCCCCTTCTTCTCATCTAGGTGGGCGTTCCACAGGGCTCCATATTATGGGCCCCATACTCTTTTCCATCTTCCTCAATTACCTCCCTTCAGCCTGTGCCAACTTGCATATTCACATGTATGCAGATGACACAGTGATACACACTTCTGACCCCTCCTCCACTGATGTAGAAGGTCTGCTTCAGCAAGACTTCTATAATGTTTAATCCAGGCTAATCAGCTTCGGGTCACTGCTAAAATAACAATGTCCATGTCCTTTGTCACCAGCCCAAAACTGGCAAAACTCACTTCAGTTCCCACCTTCTCCACCCTGGATGGTTCCCTACTTTTTTTGTTGTCGACTTTCTTTATCTCCTGGATGACGGATGGGGGAATGTACCTCCCTTTTCAGTGCCTGGACTCAACCTCCTGGCATCCCCCCAGGCCAGCCAGACTGGGTGGCCTGTAGCTTGTACCCTATGTCACGGCTCCGGGGGTGGGGTGGTGGAGAGACCGAAATCCACCAGCGGCCCCAGCTAAGGCTTACGCCTGGGGTGTCATTTGGGAGGTGGTTCAGGGGCTTCATGGTGCTCCATGACCAGGGGTTTTCTGCTTGTTTTTTCTCAGGAGATGCAGACATACGATGGTGCCAGAGCAGGACAGGTGTGCATCTACACCTGTCCCACAGACATCTGCCAGTACCTCCACATGTTGCCAGTTGGTCCCAGGTGTTGGACACCTAGTCTTAACTGGGTATCACTAGAATGTTGGGAAACCACAACCCTCCCCCCAGAGGAGAAGAGCTGTCCATGGGAAGCTCATTCAACTTCCCTCTGACGCACCGTGCTCGCTTCAGAACACGGGTCATCAACACTGCAGGCGGTAGCACTTCTGCACTGGTGCTGGTGGGCTGGCTCAGATGGCTCCCTACTTGAAGTGGTTCATTCCTTCATGTACCTTGCCGTGTGGCTTGACAGCAAGCTCAACTTCTCTGCCCACATTGACACTATCTATGCCAGGCTCCAACCTAAATTTGGTAAATTGTACCGAAATAAAGATTTTTTTCCCTACAGGTTCACCGAGAGCTCGTCACCAAAATGGTGCTCTCTGTCTTCGATTATGCGGACATGGTCTATGGGTCCGCCCCCTCCACCTCCCTGGCCAGATGGGATGCCCTCTGTAACTCTGTTGCTTTGCAAGCCACTCCTCCTCTCACACTTGTCATTGCTCTCTACTCATCACTATCCATTCTTCCTCTTCTATCCCATTGCCAGATGCACTGTGCCTCCTTTATATCTAATTACTGGTTTTGTTCTCTTCCCTTTTACCTCTCATCACTCCTCTCCATTGTTCCCTCTGCGTCATGCTCCCTTCGCTCCAGGGACTGCCACCCTTTTGCTTCACCACATGCCTGGACCTCGGTTGGCCAGTCAGCTTTTGCCTGTTGCTTCCCTTCTCTTTGGAACCAACTTCCTTCTTCCCTCTGTTTCGCCCCTCCCCTGCCTCACTTAGATATCACCTGAAATGCCTTCCCTTTTCCCCCTTGCTCCTGTTTCCCCTCTCCTTAACAGTCAGTTTACACCTATTGTAATGGTGAACTGCTGGTTTATTTGATCATTATGCACTTTTTGGGGTCTCTGTTAACCATGACTTTGCACCCTTTTTTTGTAACACTATATCTGTCTGAGCTATGTTTTGGTTTTGCCTGTTTTGCCCTCCCCGGGGTCGCCCTTGGAAATGAGCCTCGGCTCAGTGTGCCTTTCCTGGTCATCAGTTTTCAAATAAATGTCCTCTCCCACTTCATGAGCAGGGACTAATAAGTATGGTGCACAGACACATACTAATTTAGAGGGATTCCCCACCTCACTTCCCAGGGTGCCCTGAAATTTCTTTGGCAAGTAGACATTTGTTTGGGCTTACCTTAAAGGCCTATATTGTCTTCATATCAACTGCTTTTTTTACTCATTCATTTGTTTATTGATAATAGAAATTAACATCTTTGAGCTAAACAGTTCATTTACAAAGGATCCGCATCATGGTTCACAAATATATACAAAACAAATAAGAATTGCGAAACAACAAGAAGGCATTAAATACAGTCGGTTACAATGAGGTTTCAAGGTCAGAAAGTTTGGTACAAATACATTATTGAAGAACAGTAAGAATAAATTCAAAAGAAATCATAATCTGGTAGCGGAGGAAAGGAGGAAGAAAGTAAAGGTAAAGAGAATGTGGGGGGTGGCAGTGGAAGGAGAAGAGAGAGAGAGAGGGAAGGGTAAATGGGTCTGGGACTGGGAGTGGACAAGGGAGGTGGGGGAGAAAGCAGCTCAAAGAAGCCTTGTCAAGGGAGGGGTAGGTGGGGGGGGTGGAGAAGGAGGGAAGGGTAAGAGCTGGGAGGGGAGAAAGAGAGCTACTACTGTCTCCACCAGTAGGTTGTTCCATTGGTCCCCCACCCTCTGTGAGAAAAGGTTCCTTGCAGTGTTACCCCTGAATTTACTACCCCTGAGCGTAAGGCATGTCCCTGCATCCTGCTGCAGGACAAGCTTCTCTGTCTATTTGATTTTGCCAATTCCATTGCATATGCTAAAGAATCGTCTCACATCCTGCCCCTCCCCCAGCCTCCTGACCTCCAGGGTGCACATGTTAAAGTCCTGCAGAACTCCTCCCTCATAATGTTTGTCCCCCCCATACCCTTGCTAATTTTGCTGGCCCTCCTTTGCACTTTCTCGATTCTCTTAATGTCCTTTTTGTATTATGGATCCCAAAATTCCTCACAGTACCCCAGCTGAGGCCTGAGCAGGGTCTTATACAGTGGCGGGAAAATTTCTCTTGCTTTACTGATCACCCCCACCCCCGTGATGCACCCCGGCATTCCACAGGCCCTGCTGTCAGTGACCGTGCACTGCTTGCCATGTTTCAACCAATTGTTACCAGAAAAGGATGCAAACAGTTCATTTCGAGAGGTGTCCTAAGGGAAAGGGTACAAGGGGCAAGGATACAGGAATTATGATACCGCAGCAATTATAGAAATCCTGTCATGCAATTCTATGAATTTATTTCCCCTTATAAGTCATTATTCCCATGTTCCTTGTTCCCCTGGGGTCTTCAGTGACCCTCCAGCCTTGACACCATGGTACTGGTTCCCGTGTAGCACAGAACCAGGAAGTACCAGTGGCCATCACACTGACAGCTGTGGCTGGTGTTTTGGTGTTCTCCCTGCCCTCCAACCTGCACTGTGATGACACGCCTCTCCCACTGATGTCACACCTCTCGCACTGATGACACACCTCTCCCACTTATGCTATGCCTCTCCCACTGATGCCAAGCTTCTCCCACTGATGCCATGCTTCTCCCACTGATGCCACGCCCCTCCCACTGACGCCAAGCTTCTCCCACTGATGCCACGCCTCTCCTACTGATGCTATGTTTCTTCTACTGATGCTGTATCTCTCCTTCTGATGCTATGCTTCTTTCACTGATATCCTGCCTCTCCCACTTGTGTCATGTCTCTCCCACTGATGTCGCGATTCTCCCACTGACACCACCCATTTCCCACTGATGTCACACCTTTCTCATTGATGCCATGTGACAACTCGGTCTCTGCAGCACCATTGCGGAGAAGGTTTAGCTCCATGTGGCCCACTGCAGGGGGTTGCCAGGGCAGTGGAATGCAACAGTGCCCTCCCCCTGCCAGGAAGCACTACTGGCAGCAGCAGTCACTGGATATATGCTGCTCAAGGCAAAGAACCAGGCTCGCAATTAATACGGGTCACTGTCATTGCAGTACAATGTGTGTCTGTGGATTATTTAAGCAATAAGGTGCGACATGGTGTATGCTATTGGGGGGATTTACCCATGCCTTGTGTGGTGCGTCATGAGGTGAAGTCTGGTGGCTTAACCAAACGAGAAATGGGTAATTCCCAAGTCACCCTCATTCTGCAGTTCCTTATTGTGATTATACAATGGACCCATGTGTGAAATAAGTTTAAAGTGTATTTTTTGGTTTTTTATAAATACTTTCCTGAGCCATAGCTTACTGCAGAATTTACCCAGAGGTAAAGACTTTAACTGATCAATAAGGTTACAGGGGGCCGGTCCGGTGGTGCGGAGGGTTGAGGTGCTGCACACCACACCTCGCGCCTCGCCAGTGACCCGCGTTAGCCTGGGTCATCGGAGGCCAGCCAGGGGGGGGAGAGGACTAGAGCAGGCTGCTGGCTGGCAGCCCTCTACCTCGTGCAGGGGTTGCAGGTACCCTCAGAGCTCAGCCACCCCCTGGTGGAGGCTGGAGAAGCTGTGTCACTCTGAGTACCTTCGGTGTTAGGCCAGCTGGGGAGGAAGGAGGAGACCCCATCTGGAGCTGTGGTGTGCATGTGCGCCTCCACGTGCATGCGCTATCACTTCCGGGGGTCTCAGGAGCAGCAAGTTCATGGGAGATAACAGAGGAAAGTGTGGGAGGCCGCCAAGGTGCTACAAGCCCCCAAAGGACCCCAAGTCCGGTGGGTTGGTGGACGGCGATGGTGGACCTGTCACAGGAGGATAAAGAAAGTAAAAAAAAAAAATTAAATAAATAAGGTTACAGGGTTTTTTATGTCCATTTTATAGTTTCCCAGTGTTTTTATTCATCTTTTCTCACTGGCCAGTCTGCATCACCTTCATCTGGTCCCCCCTCTGGGACCATCCAACCTCATCCACTACCACCCGCATTGCAGCTACCTACTCCTGTTGTTCTCTGTCCATGGTAGGGGTCATTGGGGGAGCTGTTCTCCCCCTGGTGATTTATTCAGGATCCAGGGTGGGCAGTAAACTTCATGGAGTTGGGGTACAAGTGTGCCAGTCTGGCCCACCATCTAGATGGGGACCCAGCCGTTTTAATCCAGTTTCCTTCTCTTCCTTCCCACTTCCTGGCTGGTGTAGGTGACAGTCATCAATCGGCCTGCCATGCACGCAGCATGCTTTCATGATAGAGCAAGCTCCCTGGTCCAGCCAGAGAGGTGGCTACATGCTAGATGCCTACCGCCAGCCCTCCCGACTGAGGTGCAGTGCTGAGTGGCAGCCACCTGTGCCTGCCTCCCAACATGGCTCCCCAAGCCCATTTCCGATCTCAGGTTACCTGCATGGCAACGTGATAGGTTGCCGCCACTGGGCACGCCTTTTTATGAGGATTTGTTTGACATTTAGAGAGGTGTCAGTGGAAAGTCACGTCATATCACATCAGCAGGACTCAACCAATGAGAGTACTGCTAAAAAATGACAAATGCTACTCAGGTCCAACAGGTCCGATGGCAGAGCTGCAGTGCTGCCACTTATGGCACCGGAGAGGGATCCAGGTTCAGATCCCATGCTCAGGTTATTCGGTGGCCAGCTGGAGATGATTAAGCATCCAAGCAGATGCTCTCCCCTGGGGGTGGGGGTGGGGGAGCATCCAGGTTCCACTGCAATGTCACCAATGGTGACCACGGCTGGTAGCACAGTGGCACAGAGTCATGCTGTGGATGAAACCGCACAAGTAAAGACCGCGCACAGACAACAACGTGTAGCAACTCAGCGGCAGTACATAATACTGACCGGCACAAAAATGCTGCACACCCAATGTATTCTTTAGTTTTTGTGGGGGTAATACTACTAATAATCAACTCCGAGGGGGTGTGGGCAGAGGGGTAAGTTAAAACTCCCATTGTGGCACTTACTCGTGGCCACACAGACGGGAGTAAAACAAAATGTTCTTTGTACAGGGTCTCCCCCCCTCACTCACTGCTGGGTTGAGAGCCTTGGCCACTCCACCAGGGGAGCAGCTGAACCGAGCACTCGACCAGCAGTACTCACAACCCTTTCTTCACTTCCATGTTCCATTCTGCAGCCGCAGGGGTAGCGATATTGTCTTATCACTCTCATACCCCTGTCGATGTACTTCCATACGTGCTTAAGACAGCGCTGTTCTTCATGCGCAGTTTTATCCGTGCTATAGTGACCCTGTACCTAGCACAGCCATGATCCAGTAGAGCAGAGGGAGAGTTACCAGGTCTGCTCTGTATCAGCATGCAGTCTTGTGCCTACACTGGGACAGCTTACAGCCAACAACCCTAGAGAGAGACATGGGATAAAATGGCCTGGTGTCCAGAGTGATACCTGCGTTCCTCTTGGGCTCAGCTCTTCCACCTGCAAGAACAGCCTGTTATTGACTATATTATTGCCCCTTGACCCCAACAGCTCCAACAAGAAGACAGCTCTCTGAGACTCTGAGGGAAAGTTTCATGCATCCCACTGTACAAAATCCTCCTTTGGTGAGGAGCTGGAGAATAACACACTTTACGAGTGACTATATGATATCGGCCGTCCATCACAGACTCTGCTTAGGACAATTTCTTGCACCCTCTTGTTCCTTTCTACCCCCTCGCTAATCATATATACTCTCCCTCGACCCTCGCCTGCTCTGTCCACTTCCTTTTTTACCCTTATTCCAACATGCACTGTGCACTTTGCTTCCCACATGATTTGTTTACTGCTCTCTGTGTGTTACAATGCTGTATTTAATTTATGTTGGCACATTTTATGGCTGCTTCTGTGTACACCAGGTATTCTGTAATTGCTATACTGACTCCAAATTGTGTTTGTATTTGTACTCCCTACAACCCCTCTCCTGCCGGCTCAGTGTGCTTTTCCTGGTTACCAACTTTTAAATAAATAAATAATGTTGGCTGGCATAGTGTGGGTGACACCAGAACAGAGTGATGAGAGAGCATAGTGGAAAAAAACAGGGCAGTGAAAGTAGAGGTGTTGCTCATCCCACCGCCACACGCCAAATGCGACTTTAGAAATGGCACTAGAGACCTCCACCCACATGACCGACCTTGGAGAGAAGAGTTGAGATCTGCTGCAGTAGTGAATCTGTAGGTACAGTCGGGGTGAGATCAGTGGAAGGGCTGGAAGCTGTTGGAGCTGGAGTGGGTGACTTAAGCTGAATAGGTAAGTCAGGTTGCCCAAGGGATACAAAAGAAAGTAGGTAATTAAAATGCCTGTACAGTTCCTACTGATTCCCAAGAATGGTGGATGCAAAGGTGAGAGAATTAAAGGGCAGTTTTCACGGACAGGGGCTGGCACAGTTTGAAGTCCATGAAAAACTCTTTCCAATGAGGCATTAGACTCTGCTTTAGTTGGAAGCATGCCAGAGATACAGATGACTGAGAATCTTCATTATTGTTACTGTTTTATGTTGTAGCCATTTTTAGAATATTATGATGTCATTGAGGAACAAGCTGTGTCTAACTATATTTTCTGCCTAGCTGCGCCCACCAGAAAAACAATGTTATGCTCCACTACTACACAAAAACCCAGACAATTAGTAGGTTACACAGCATGTTTATTGCACAGACTAGCAATTCTTAGAAACTGTGATGTCATTGAGGAACAAAGCTGTGCCTAACTAAATTGAGTCGTGCACAGCTTGTTTCTCAGTGAAATCACAGTATTCTAAAAATGACTGCGATGGAGTGCTTCCAGCTACAGATGAGCCCTGTACCTCATTTGCAAAGGCATTTTGTGAGCTTTCAAACTATGAAGGTCACTGGACATGAATGTGTCCTTTTAAGGTGCAGAAAAGCTTCATCTGTTGGCATAAAACCAGTACTTTGCCCAAGGAGAGTGTGAGCAATTATTCTCCTAACTTGCAAACCAGAAATGGGGATTTCCGAATCTTTTGTACTGTGTCTGCTAATAACAACACTATCTCAGCATTGATTTTGGGCTGGGAATTAGCTAGTGCTAGAATTCCACTCACACGAGCAGTTTGGTGTAGCTGGCCACAGTTCCATTTCTGTTGCTTTCCTAACTTCCTCATATGCAGTGCACCGATTACACAATTATTGTTTTTGATGAACGTGCTGTTAGAATGGGTCTGAAAGCATTACTCTGTGTTTAGTGGCTCTTTATTAAAGGAAGTGATATCTAATGTTTCCACAAAGGGGTTTCTGTTGTGCCTTCATCATGGGGTGGCTACACAGTCCTGTGCTTCCCCCACCCCCAAGGGGCATGATACGACTTGCAAAAATAGAAAAGCAACTGACTGGGTAATCGCAGAGGTGCAGCGGCAGAGCAGTACATGCAAACTGCATGTTTGTATATTATAGATTCATAGATTCATAGAAATGTAAAGGCAGAAAAGGACCGACAAGGCCCACCGAGTCTGCCCATTTGTCCAGCTATCTGCCTGGACCTATGAGTACCATAATCCCATGTGGGGGGCCCAGTGCGTGGCTGAGGGGAGGCTTGGGGCTGACCAGCATTCTTGTGCCCTTTGTCAGCTGATCAAGAAGCAGTATTGGCGGTGAACGTGAATGGAGTCCCTCGCCCACTGCCCTCCCAGCCAGAGGATGGGTGCAGCCATGGAATTGCCAGCATCAGGGTGGGAGATGGGGCAAATATTGGGACCAAACAAATAGAGTGAGATACCCCCGTGGCACTGCACTATCATGTAAGAGATCCGGGTTTGAGAGGGACCTCTGGTGTCCACTCAGTCTGATGGCAGAGGTAGGGCTTTTCACAGAGGTGCTGAGCTCGCTTTCTGGGGCAGGAGTGAGTGCTGCACCCACTCCCAGGAAATGAGCAGTGCTCGTTGGGGTCTTCCAGTAGCCTTCATCACTCACAACTGAAGTTGGGTGTTATGCTGTTTTCTGTGGGCCCCAGGAGGAGACACATGCAGAAACCAGGGCTGATGCCCCAGGGTGGAAAAGGAAATTTGTATCTGCTGTATCATGTGATTGTTCAAACTCCAAGGAATGCCAGCCCTCAGGTTCAGCTAGATTCAGGGCACTTTTTATCTTAACATCGTGTAGCCACTATCACCTGTGAGGTGTGAGACTGAGAAAGGTTATAGGAATGCATACACCAAGTAAATCATGGCTTACAAGTTAATTGGAGAGGGGGTCAGCAGTCTGGGCTCTGACCACTGATTTTGGTTACCCCTGCTGTCTGATATCCACAAGGTAGCATGTGATAAGGGTGAGTTAAATTCAGTCACTTAATTTGAGCGACTCAGTTTGACTGCCCATAGGAACAGCGAGGTAGAAAATGTAGTGAGGAGTCGAGTATAGTAGTAAGCTACACCCACTATAGCAGGCTATGGGGCTGTGTTTAGCCAAGCGTTGCCGAGCTGGCCATTTGGTATAGTGGCTTGAGTCACCGCCACTAGAGCTGGTGGACCTGGGTTCGGGTGTGGCTACGGAAGAAATTTTTTTTTGTTTTGTTCTTTCCCCTACGTCCACTCCCCCTAGAGTTGGTTACTTTGAATCTGGGGTGTGGGGGGCTTACCCCCCACATAAATATGTTTCTTTTTTATTGCTGCAGTTGAGAATTACAGTGACCTTCACTATTGCGGTGGTCGCTGTTATTCTGGTCGCTCTTTTAATGTCGGGTGGTGTTTTCTTCAGTGTATGTGATCGGTGCTGTATAAAACTCACCGCTATCACATAAAACCATCCACTGCTGTATTTTTGCTGATAACGGGCCTTATGCAGGAAAACTGGAATTGCCTATACGGCACAACTACACAGTGTTTAGGCAACTCCAGTTTGAAATGCTGTGCATTTTATTTATTTTTATTTATTTGTGAATCAGAATTACAACCTTTGAGCTAAAAGCTGATTTACAAAGGGTCCTCGTCAATTAAGGGAGGGTCAATCAGTTGGGAAATTACAGAAGCAGCTAGCAAGAATTGTTAATAACACATTAATGGCACGGACAACCAGCAGAATAATAGCATTACAAGTGAGAAGGGCAGAAGAAATGCATAGTACAATACAGGAATATGGTTATAGAATTGCATAAAGGAACAATCTCGAAGTGAACACAATAAATAAGATACAAAAGTCCATCAATATACAGTTGTGGGTACTCTCAAATAGCAGCTAGGAAACCTTGTCAGTAAGCAAGATCAACCAAAGTAGAAACATTCTAGAGTGAAGGGGTAGAGGCCACAAGGTAGGAGGGTGGGATAGGTTCAGCAGAGGTTGAAGAGGTATAGACATATGAGCATCGAGGGTCCCACAGACACCGAGCAGCAGTCACAGAAGGGGTGCATGCCCCTTCTGCAGTCAGTACCCCAGTCATTTGCACAGCTGTAGTACATGCATACACGGTCCGAGGGAATGCCAAGGGGCGTCCCCTCGGCCCATGCCATTCACAAAGGTGTGGAGCGTCCTGCTGAGGGGGACAAATTGTTGCATGCTTCCCACAGATTACCTTCCCCAGCTGTGGGAAACCATAGCCCTCCCACCCCACCATGATGCCTCAGCCCTCCAATCAGGCAGGGAGGGCCTGGAACAGCCATTCTGGCACTCAACCGACATTTGTAATGTCAGGGACCTGCACTGTCTCAGAACCCCCTGCTCTGCACAGAGCAGGGGATCTACTACAGGACCAGGTCAGGCATCCAATTGGGTGTCCGCCCGTGTCTTCCAATCTGATCTCCCCCATAATCCTGCGTGCCAGGGGGTGGAGCAATGGAGAGGCAGCCAGTGGTGGCCAGCGATTCTGAATGCACGCCACTGCACATGCCTGGTCCACAGTGATGGACAGGCACCATTATGCAGTTTCTGAAGTACATTACGGGGGTGTATAAGGATCCAGGTAACAAATATGTACATGTCTAGAATGGGGAGGGGTGGCAGCAAAGTGGCCCCCTGACGAAGCCCAGACTGGCAAAGTGCTGGGGTTTTTGTTTTACTGTCCATGTGGGTGGAGGTAAATATTTATGCAGAGAGATACTCCTGTGAAAAGTCTTAAAACTTATGACATTTTGCTGCTGTTATTTATGTTGCTGCTACCTTGCTGTTTACACAAATCAGTCTGCACTTTATAAATTGTGGATTTTGAAGCTGTGATTTCGCCATAATATGCCATGGACCATTGTGCAACTCATCTCAATCTATGTCTAGCACATGTCTGAAAAAGACAAAAGTACTTAAAATACAGGAACAAACGAGCGAGTATCTTGGTCCAGTACATGGGAGTTGTTATTAGTTACCTTCCATGAAGAGCGTTCTTTTCATTTGGGGCTAGCCAGCCCTGTTGAACGCATTTTCTCCACACTGTATGCATTTGTTCATTCTGGATTTGGCAGCCATCAGTCCAGTCTGTCTGCACACCCAGCCTAACTACTCTGCATTGGCCCTAGTGGTCATCGCTACCCTTCCCCCCCTTAACTAATCCCATATGCCTGTCCCAACCCTGTTTGCAGTTGGTCACTGATTTAGCCTGTACCACTGCCACTGTGTTCAAAACAGTGGGGCTGTTTTTTTTTTTTTTAGTCCTTTATGCTCCTTCTACCCCTCGGCTTTCCCCTTCTGACTGAACCCCCTGCCCCGTCACCCCAGTATCACCAGGACTTACCTCTGCTCGGTTGCCGGGTGTGGAGCCTTTGGGGGGGGGGGCAGTTATCATCCTGCAGCCAGAGGGTACTTCCACATTTTCTCCCTTCCCCATTGCTGGGTGCACATGCAAATGTTCACACACATAGAGGTGCACACATGTCCACAGAAGTCCTGCAACTCCCTCCTCCCTCCTACCCCTGGCCCCTCTGACCCACACTATCCGCTGGCCTCCACCTGGGTAGTCATTTGGTGGGAGTGCCAGTCCTCCCTCCCCAGGAGAAGATAGCAGTTCTCCGGATTCTCAATCCTCTCCCCTGCCAACCCCCAATGGCCCGTGCTCATTCCTGAACATGGGTCGCCGGCGTGGCGCCAGGTGTGGCACCCAGCACCTCAACCCTCAGCGTCACCAGGCCAGCCACAGTGGGGCTGTTTCAAAGGATTTATTGGGAACACGAGGGAGGTGGGAGCAGGAAGGATGCTGGAGGGGCAGAGTTCACATAGAAACACAAAATTTGCTAGCACGAAAGGACTGCTTAGCTGACCCCATCTGCCCAGATGGTCCCTACCTAGTCTATCTCCACAGACCCTAACTGATCTCTGGTGACCCTTCCTCCTCCCTGTCTGTTTACTAATATTCCCCTATGACTATCCCACGCATGCTTGAAGCCCCTACTGTTTTCACCTCCACCACTTCCTGTGGAAGTCTGTTCCAGGCATCTACCACTCTTTCAGTGAAGCAGTGCTTTCACGCATCCATTTTAAACTCCTCCCCCTCTCCAGCTTCATCACATGCCCCCTGTTTTTGGTGCTGTTTCTCATTTGAAAGGACTCCCTCCTGCACCTTGTTCACCCTGTGAGGTATTTGTTGGTCTCTATCATGTCCCCTCTTACTAGCCTCTCTTCCAGGGTGTACATGTTGAGACCCCTGAGTCTCTCCTCGTAGGGCTTTTGGTGCAACCCCTGCACCATTTTAGGTGTCCTCCTCTGCACTGCCTCTACTCTGTCTGTGTCCTTCCTGAGGTGCAGCCTCCAGAACTGGATACAATACTCCAGGTAGGGTCTCACCAGCAAGTGACATAATGGCAGCACCACCACCTCTCTCCTCCTGCTGGATATACCATTCCCTGTGCACCCCAGCATTTCACTAACTCTACCCACTGCTTTGTCACACTGCCCTGCCACTTTGAGGTCAGACATCATAACCCCAAGGTCCCTTTCCTGCTTAGTGACTGTCCGTACCTCCCCCAAATCCTATACTGTTAGTGGGGCATCAGGCCAGACTTGAAGGACCTGTCTTTTTTTGTCCTTAGTTATCTATGTACATATGTGTCTGTTTTATCCAGTAATATTAGTAAGAACTCCCCCATTAAAGGGGAACAGAAAGCATGCAGCCTATTTCATATCTCCTTAGGCCCAGTTTTGTTTCTCTATATGTTTTTTCTGCTTTCTGTCTCCCAGCTCTCTAGAAGCAGCCTCCTACTGTTCTATTGCAGGTGGTATAACCAGTGACATCATCGTTTGCAATTGTCAGTGGTCCCCTCATGCTGATACCGCTGTTTGTATAAGTTGCCATTTTGGCAAAAACTGAGCAGAATGAGGAGATGTTCGGTTTTCATTGACTCTGGAGTCCCATGCAAACAGCCATATCAGCATTGGGAGTCACTGAATGATTGCAACCAATGATGTCACAGGTTAGCACTCCAATTGTAGTAGTAGCAGCTTTATATCTGTCTGGCACCCTTCCCCGGAGGCTCAGGGTGCCATTACAAAAAGTGAACAGGTAGAAGACACAACAATAAAAATAGTAAATACATATCATTAATTAATACTCATTCTTTCTGTAAACTAATGAATAAATGCATAAATCAATAATCAAATAATTAATAAAGCTAAATACTGGGGTATCTGCATAACAAGGCGACAATCACTCCCCAAATGCTTGTACAAACAGAAATGTCTTAAGACCTCTTTTAAAGGCTTCCACCAAAGCGGCCTCACTCAGGCCTCTTGGGAGAAAATTTCACAGGACCGGGCCTGCTGCCTCCAAGGCCCAGTTCCCAGGGGTTTTAAGCCTGTCCCTGGGGACAACGGGGAGACCTCAGTGGAGAAGAGATGGTGTGCGGACAGATAAGGATGAAGGAGACCAGACAGGTAACCCAGGTCCAACCCATTTACAGCATTATGTTAGTAAACCAACTCTGAAGGAGATCCGTCACTTTACTAGCAGCCAGTATAGATCACACAGCACCAGCGAGACATGGCTTGTCCTCGAAAGACTGGTCAGCAACTTAGCCGCTGTGTTCTGCACCATCTGTAGGAGTCGTAGAGTACATCCACTGACCCCGAGGTGCACTGCATTATAGTAGTCAAGCCTTGAGGTCCCAAATGCATGCACCAGCGTAGCCAGATCACCAGGGGGGATAAGGGATTTAATTCAGCTTTTGTTCCTGAGATGGTAAAGCCATTCCAGACTACTGCTGACACCTGAGCCTCAAATATTTGCTCTTCATCCAGAATGACTCGGATTTGTCGCCTTTGTAGCATTTAGAAGCCCAGAGGAACCAAGCCAAAGCCCAGTCTCCCTTTTGGTAGTTGCTACTCCCCCCCCCCATGACTCTGCTCAACCACCAGTACTTCAGTTTTGTCAGGGCTGAGCCTTAACCAGCTCGATGACTTCTAGTCTTGGATCTCAGCCAGGCATTTATTCATCACATCAGCTGCACCCGGCATCCTGGGTGCAAAAGGCAGATAGAGCAGATAATAGGATAATGTATCCAGAGCAAGATTTAAAAACCAGGAAGGCATCAAATTAAAAGAGGGGCATGGCAAGAAGGAGAAAAGGGGGTAAGGAAATCTAAACTAGGCCTGCTGCAATGTTTCTTAAAATACTATTGAGTTCATGGTGCAAAGTGTTCCTGTGTAATATTCATGCTTACTTTCTTCTTTCCCATGTCTGAATTGTTTGTACAATCTTACATTTTAAACTCAATAAAATATGTTAAATTATATCATACAGTTCTTTTTTATGTCCTTGCATGTTCTTACACTGTCGTCATAATTCGTATGTGTTTTTATTATAGCTGCGTTCTGCTATAGAACTCTATAATTAAAACAGACTTATAAAATGAGTTGGAGAAATTCTGCATTGTTAGTAAGCCACTGGCATGTCAGCATGCCAGTCGCGTGGCAATGTTAGATTTGCATGGCACCGTCTCAGTTGCATGGCAGTGCACAAGTTGCATGGTAGTGCCCCATCACATGCCTGTGTACCAGTTCCATGGCAGTGTGGCAGTCGCGTGGCAATGCTTAAGTTGCATGGCACCATCTCAGTTGCATGGCAGTGCACGAGTTGCATGGTAGTGCCCCATCACATACCTGTGTACCAGTCCCATGGCAGTGTGGCAGTTGCATGGCAATGCACCAGTACCATGGTAGTATGCCAGTTGTGTGGCAGTCTGCCAGCTGCATGGCAGAACTCCAGTCAGATGGCAGTGTGCCAATTAAATTGCAGTGCCCCATTTACATGGCAGCGTGCCAGTCTCATGGCTGTGTGCCAGTCACATGCCTGTGCCCCAGTTGCATGGCAATTTTCCAGTTGCATGGCCAGTTGAATGGCACTGTCACAGCTGCAAGGCAGAGTGCCAGTCACATGGCTGTGTGCCAGTCACACGCCTGTGCCCTAGTTGCATGGCAATTTGCCAGTCACATGGCTGTGCCCCAGTTGCATGGCAGTATGCCAGTTCCATGGCAGTGCACTAGTTGTATGGCACTGCCCTTGTTATGTGGCAGTGCCACAATTGCATGGCTGTGCACCAGTCTGATGGCAGGGTGCCAGTTGCACAGCAGTGTGGCAGTCACATGGCAGTGCCCTAGTTGCATGGCAGTGGGGCATTTGCTTGGCAGTTCACCAATTGCATGGCAGTACAATAGTCACATGGCAGTGCCTCAGTTACAAGGCAGTGGGACAGTCACATGGTAGTGCCCCAGTTGTATAGCAGTGCCCTAGTCACATGGAGTAGGGCAGTCACATGGCAGTGCACCAATCAGATAGCAGTGCGGTAGTCACATAACTGTGGCCCAGTCACATGGCAGTGCCCCAATGTGCTAGTTGCATGGCAGTAGGACAGTTACATGGCAGTGCACCAGTCACATGACAGTGTGGCAGATACATGGCAGTGAGGCAGCGGCATGGCAGAGTCCCATCTCATGGCAGTGGGACAGTTGCATGGAAGTGCACCAATCGCTTAGCAGTGCGGCAGTCACATAGGAGTGGTCTAGTCGCATGGCAGTGCCACATCATATGGCATTGTGTCAGTTGCATGCCAGTGTGCCAGATGTGTAGCAGTGTGGCAGTCACATGGCAGTGCCTCACTTGCATGGCAGTAGTATGGTAATGTCCCAACTGCATGCCCAGTGCCCTGTTGCATGGCAGTGTGCCAGTTGCATAGCACTATGCCAGTCACATGGCTGTGTCCCAGCTGCATGGCAGTACCCCTGTTGCATGGCAATGCTTCATTGCATGGCAGTGCCTCTGTTGCATGGCAGTGCCCCGGTGCATGGCAGTGCCTCACTTGCATGGTAATGCCCCTGGTGTATGGCAGTGTCCCTGTTGCATGGGCAGTGCCCCATTGCAGGGAAGTGCCCCTGTTGCATAGCAGTGCTCCTGTTGCATGGTAATGCCCAGTTTCATGGCAGTACCCTGTTGCATGGCAGTGCCCCTGTTGCATGGGCAGTGCCCATATTGCAGGGTAGTGCCCCTGTTGCATGGGCAGTGCCCTGATTACAGGGAAATGCCCCATTGCATGGCAGTGCCTCTGTTGCATGACAGTGCCCCTATGTCATGGCAGTGCCCCTGTTGCATGACAGTGCCCCTGTTGCATGGCAATGCCCCTGTTGGATGGCAGTTCCCCTGTTGCATGGTAATACCCTATTGCATGGCAGTGCTTCTGTTGCATGGTAATGACCCTGTTTTTGGGAAATGTGCCAGTCACATGGCAGTGTGCTAATTGCATGCATGCTGTCATACCCGCTTCCAAACCTGCCTTCTTGTAAAAAAGACCCTGCTAGGGCCCCCCCCCCCAGGTCGCCACCTCCCTGCAGCGTGCCTCTCCCTCAGTCTCCACCTGTAGCACTGTCAAGACCTCCCTTATTGTCCCCAGGACCTCTATGGCTCAGAGATCCTTTTGCTATCGGGCTTCCTCCTGGTTCAGTTCCCTCCCAGCCAATATAGCTGACTCCACTAAGCTTGGTCCTTTCAAGGTCTCCCTCAGAATCCATCTGACAAGCACTCACTGCTGCAACTGCACAAAATCCCACCCCTGCCCCTTATCTTCACCCCTAAGCTGGGTCTGCCCTGTCTACTTTTGCTGTATATACCTGGGGTCTCATGCAACATCTGCTGACTAATGTAATAAAATATCTCTGGTTGCTACCCGACGTGGTACTCGTGTACCTATATTATGTCTACTGTGATCTACCTATTACAAAGTGTGTACCACCAGTGAATGCCTGTAACACTGGTTGCATTTTTAATCTAAGTGTTATGTACTGTACTGTTTGTTTGCTGTGATGTATTGCTCTCTTGACGAGGTGTCTTTGTAAATGAGTCTATGACTCAAAGGTCTGTAAACCGATGATCTAATAAATAAATAAATACCCAAATGTCCCTGCTATGAGATGCTACTTCCTCGGTCATCACCCCATACACCCTGACCCTGTACCTTATGATCCACTTGTGGGCCATACCATTTTGGTTTTTATGTATCCCTTAATGTCAGCCCCTGGTTGTCCACTGTTCCCACCCCCGACAAATCATTCTTTTGTTTCTAGACCTGCTGCCTAGTGGAACCCAAAGACAAACAAAAAGCCACTTGGTGGTACATTGTGCCTGAGTAAAAACAATAGAACTACAAGCAAGGGGACTTCTTCCAATGACTCCTGACAGATCACCCTGTTATGGTGCAAAACATTGAGTCTCCTTGGTTATTGCTGCTATGGTGTTTCTAATACATTTAGTCACTTTATACATCTTTAAAAAATTGTGGTGACAAGTTTTTTGTTGGGGAGTTTGGTGTCCTGTTTTTTGCTTGTGGTCCACTGGAACCCCTCTCCTTATTCCTGTTCCCCTCTGCAGTTCCACTTTGCCTTGGGTCCCTCACTGATCTTGGTTCCATGTTTCCACGTCAGGGATGTCTTTCTGTCCCCTCCTGCATGCCTGATGCACATCTTACGCAGTCCTGTGGATCTACAGGGGTGCCTCACTCATATTGCAGCTCTTGGTAGCGAACTTGGGGACTGGGAAGCAATTTTGCATAGCACAGTGCTTTATTAGCATATTGGACACTGCCTCATTCCTGTGACAGTGCAGGGGAAGCCATGTGACCCTTTGTATAGAGCACAAATGGGTGCAAGGTTAAACAGTGCTGCAAAGTTGTACTTGCGATCACTGCACAGCACCTCAGTGTAATTAGGTGTGGGATGCCTGCTGTAATAATTGACTGTGACATCACAATCACATCTACATCAACAGTTTGAGATGTCAGAAGCATTACCAAAAAAATCAACCCCCAAAATGAGAAAATACCCAGACTTTCTGTCAGATTAAGATAAAAACTCATGATGGTGCTGTATAAGGGTATACCTCGACACAAACAACCGACGTGTTAGAAGGAATTACAAAATGAGCAGGGAGAATCCTGCTTCCTGATAGGTGGAGCAGGTTCCAAAGCAGTGCAGTTCAGGAACAGTAACTGCACTACAGTACTAAACTTATCTTGATTTTGTTTTACTGTAGACACATTTTATAAGTGCAATAAGACACTTCAGGGTGTGGGTTACTATTCCTGAACCGTACTTCCAGATGGTTGAAGGCACTAAGCGCAAGCGCCTCATGCCTTACAATGCAACTGGATGTGCAGTTCAGGAACAGTAACCCACACCATGTTGTGTCTTATTGCTTTCTCAACCACTCTCAACAAATTAGCATCAGCTGGGCAAGAAAAATGATATATTCTAGCTATGAAAGTGTATTAGTGATGTCATACAGTATTTGCCCATATCTGAGATGTTAGCCGTCTGAAAGTTTAACCCAGTAAGTGCTGGTCAGTGTATATCATGCCTCTTATAATGTAATTTAGTAATATGTATGCGCAGTCAGCATTTAAAGGATTACTTATGAACACCCTACCACTGATAATAGGAGCAATGTGGCTCATGCCACAGCTGGTTCAAACGGCTGCCTAAGGAAGATAAACAGAATGCAAGGCTTATCCTTTGAATTGTTACGGTGTTTTCTGCATGCCTACTTATTTTTGCTTCATGAGACAATTACTGACTTTTTTTGGAACTTTAACGTTCTGTTTCCTTTGTTTTACTCTGCATTACCAACTCATGTCGCAGTCCTTTTTCTTTTGAGAAACATAATTTTTCTGTCTTGGTTTTATTCTCTTTCCTTCTGTACAATGGCACACATCTTATGAACTAAACACACGAAAAACCTCAAACTCAGTTTCTTGTATCCTGAAAAATGCTTATAAAATCAATCAAACTTTATTTAACCAGGCTTTACACCTTTGAGCAAGCTCCTTTACAGGACAGTCCTGGACAACACAAATACAACTGGCAAGAGTATACAGATACCCAACAAATACATATAGTCATTTACAGTCATTGATACATCTTAAGCATATTACAGGATATACACGCTACGGCATAAAGACTAACGTATAATACAACAAAATCTGATGGCAGAGATCTGCTAAGAAAAGGGGGTGAGGTGGCGGTAAAAAGAGGGAGGAACTGTGCATTTAGGGAGAAAAATGAAGGAAAAGGGAGGAAATTATAATATTTGCACACAATTCTGTGCATCTTTCATTAACTTTCTGCATTTATGTCTCCTCATTCTTTGTTACTGAGGACATTTGCATGGAAACAGGATCTCTGTGTTGCAGATGCTGTCTTTTCCTCCTGTTCTTCCCATCGATGAAGTCATAATCCTGTGTGACAGTGGCAAATTATGATGTCACAGACAGAGAATTATGATTTCTGTGTGTGTATGTGGGGGGGGGCAGGAAGATGAGACAAAATCTGCAGGACTAGACCCTGTTTTCATACAAATGTCATCAGCAGTAAAAAGGTTTGGGATATCAATACAAAACGTAATGAAATATAAGTCAAATTGGGTCTGAATATTACATTTTTTAAATGTTTCCCTGAGTCCTGGACAATCACTCCAGGGCTTGCATTAACTCCCTACTGAAGTCCCCAGATGAAATTTTGTAGGATCTCGAAGCACAACAATAAAAGCAGTGCTTCATCAATGATATAGCTTTGTGGTTTAGGGCTCTGAGCTGCAAATCTGGAGACCTGGGTTTGAATTCTGCAACCCCCACTTGCATACTGTGTGACCCTGAACAACTCACTTAATTTCCTTGTGCCCCCAGGTCATACCTGAAAACAAGCTTTGGCTTAGTGTGTCTTTCCTGGTTAAACAATTTCCCCTTTCCCTTTCCCGCATTAATGATACTCGGAAATTGGCTGGTTCCAATCCAATTGGACTGTTTAGGAATTTAAAAATGCCTGATTCTGAATCTGATTGCAATTCAATTCCAAAAAGGACCTTCAAAATCAGAATCAGATTTGAAATCCTAAATCCCTGTATAAAAACATGACTTTGCCTTAAATTTCAGAATTAGGATTTTCAAATTTCCGGAAACCTAATTGTGAACATCATGTTGGAATTCTGACCAGTTTGATTCTGTGATAATGGAATCAGAGCAGCACTGCCCTTTGTATTGAAAGGTTTGCACCTGTATCATTAGCAGAAAAAGTGTCAGTTAATGTAGTTCAAAGACAGTCCAGCAACTTTCTGACCTCTGGAGAGTTTCTGTGCTGACCCCCAGCATTTGAAGCTGAGGGTCAAACTGAACCCCACTTTACTAGTGCCAATGCAAGCCCTGCACTTCAGGTGACAAACGAGCTCTGCTTTCTATAAGGACGGGAAGCAGCGCCTGATTTAAAAAAACACAAGGTTGAAAAAAAGAACAAAAACTGACTCCTACCTCTGCTGCTTTGTTTTTTTTTTTTTTTAGGATTTTTACAAGTGGAGCAAATTAATCCCGAAATGGCACTGTACTGCTCATCCCTTCCATCTCGCCTCTCCCATTTGAGTCATCCTCATGGAAGGAGGTATGTCCAAGTGTCTGTCTGAGAGTGAGATACAGAGAGATACAAAAAAAAAGAGGAAGCCTCACAAAACTGAATCTGCACTGGGATCTCTTCTTTAGAAGACGAAAGCATATCGGCTGACAATTTACTCATACTTCCTGTTTTATGTACCTATACATATATACAGTATTGCAAATTAATCAAAGCTTTTTTATTGCTATTTAGTGAACTGAGTAATGCTGACATGAATCAACCTGACTGGGACGCTGCTGCTGTACTTAAGGGGAAGTGGTTACATAATCTTGTGATGACAGAAGGAAATTGAGGTATCTACCACTCCTACCATTTGGCAGTGATTATAACCCAAATTTGAGTAGGGACACGTCTAAGATAATCAGCGATATTGGGGAAGAAAGCTATAAAGGGAAGTTAGTGGCCCTTAATATTTCACTAGAATGTTTATCTTGGTGAACAGGGCAGAGAGGGGACATGATCGCAGTCTTCCGTGTACTTGATGGGAACGGCAAGATCAAAGAAATGGAGATGTTTGATCCTGCGTCCACCCACAGGACACATGGACATGCTTTGAAGCTCAGGGGTGGAAAATTCTAGGCTAATGGTAGAAGCGATCTCTTCTCCCAGAGGGTCTGTGAAATAATGGAACAGCCTACCAGCTGAAGCAGTCCACTGTCCCGTTATTCAGTCTATGGTCCAGTCATCACAGAGTAATCAGATGGCAACTCTGCATTCTGTTTGGCTAAGAGTGTTTTTTTTCAGTATAATGAAAGCTATATGGTATAAATGCTGTATTAATTAATTGCCTTATGTCCCTTTTGTATTTGGAGTACTGTATGATTGTTTTGCAACTCCTAGGACCTCATTGTAAATGAGCAGCAGCTCAATCGAGACAATCCTAATTCATATGACCTTGTATGAATGAAATATTTTACTACTTACTACTTTACATATTTGTATGACGGGCCTGTCAGCACTGTAGTAGGGCTACCCCATGTGATGCAGGTAACATGCAGCCAGCCAGGGAAGGCAGGAGGATTAAGAGTCCCGGAAGATGCTGCCCCCTGGGGGAGAGGGTTGCAGGCTCTGCTACAGTACTGCCACCAGGGTGACCACACATGTCAGTGTAGTCGGGACAGAAAACGGGTGGGAGTACACCAACTGCCTTGGAGGGAGAGTTAAAGCATGCCATGTGCTCAATGATGCCTTGCATGCTAGCCTTGAGGGAGCAGAACTAAGCTGGAAAAGCTGAGGTAATGCGCAATGTGAAGCTGGTACCCTTTGTGCCCGGCTAAAATGACTGGCCAGATTACCCCCTGCATATCATGGACCAGAAGGGGGCACTATACAACCCCCAGACTGAGCCCACTATACCAACATACAAAGAAGTCAGCAGAAGAAGGCCATCTGGTCTATCTAGTCTGCTCATATTGCAGGGTCCACAGCTTGAGCTAATGTCCCCGCCCTCCCTCCCCACCTCCCATCCTCCCTACCCATGATCCTTACCTTCCCCACGCCTATCCCAGCCTCTCTTATAGCTGCCCACTGTCTACAACGAGATGACCTCTTCTGGCAGTGCATTTCAAGTGTCCACCACCCTCTCTGTGAAGAAGTGCTTCCTGACCTTCCTCCTAAACCTCCCACCCTCCAGCTTAAGACTGTGCCCCCTCGTGTTATGGTTGCCACTCAGCATAAAGAGACTCTCCTTATCAACCTTATTTATCCCTTTCAAGTACTTGAAGGTCCCAATCATGTCCCGTCTTTCTCTCTCTCTCGTCTTCCAGGGAGTACATGTTCAGTGCCCTCAGCCTCTCCTCATATGCCTTACATTGCTGATCTGCTATCATCTTTGTAGCCCCCCTCTGGACCTTCTCCAGCAGGTTAGTGTCCTTTTTGAGGTGTGGTCACCAGTACTGAACTCCATACTCTAGATGAGGCTTTACCAGTGACCTATACAAGGGCAGTATAGCCTCCTCTCTCCTACTACTGATCTCCCTAGATATGCATCCCAGCATCTTGTTTGCCTTTGCTGCTGCTTTCTTGTACTGCATCTCTATGGATGCACGACCTGTACTGGGGACCCCCTGAAGGTTGAAGGTAAGTGCCAACAAAGGGCTGAGCAGAGGTGGTTCACACCTCTGATGGGGATAAACAGTATGGAAAAAAAAAAAAAGAAGTGTATATTTGCTAAGAAAAAGAAACAAATCTGCATCATCCTGAAGAAATTCTTTGAGCTCCTTAGTGGCTGGGATTTTCTGACATCACAATACCATAATTCTATCAGATTCTTTTAACTGGCAGTTTGAGAAGTACCCCCCTCTTAAAGGGAATCTCAGCTGGCTCCTGGTAGGTGTATGCCTTTCATATGTTTGTACCCAGGCATCATAGCTGAGATTCTTACCTCCTCAACCTGTATGCAGTTTCACTCCACATGAACCAGCAAAATACTATATGTTCAGTATGCTTTTCTGTTTGTAATCTTGTGTTTTTGGAAAAAAAATAAAAAGCATTAATGGTGGGAACCTACTAGTTTCATTGCACAAAGAAGTCATTACAAAAGCAGAAAATCTTTTACTAACATTCTGATACCTAACTAAACAAGTTGTCTACATCATAGAAGGGAACACCATGGGAGTAAGTTTCAAAAGGACGGACTTGGATATAAATGCGGGTTGCGACTACCTGATTGGATCCACGCAGACATGCTGCTATTTTTAAAAGATGTGTCCATCTGCTGCTGCAAAAAAATAAAAATAAAAATGATTTTCCGCAGTCATGTTTTTTGGGGGGATACGAAGATTCACACCTCTCAACCTCTCAGCATTAAAAATCATAGAGTTGGCCTTCAAAAATCATAGCAAAGGGCCAGAATGTGTAGCACTTTCTTATTTTAAATAATAATATGTCTACATATAGTGGGAAGTTACAGGCCCGTGAGCTTGACATCAGTGGTAGGCAAGCTCGTGGAGAAGCTAGTAAAAGGCAGGATCACCAGCTACCTGGAGACAAACGGCCTGATGAATCCAAGACAGCATGGTTTTACTAGGGGCAGATCCTGTCAAACAAATTTGATAGAGTTTTTTGATGGGGTCACCAAGGAACTAAATCAAGGTAGAGTGGTAGATGTGGCTTATTTGGATTTCAGAAAGGCATTTGACTCAGTGCCTCATGGGGGGCTGCTGTGTAAAATGGCAGGACTGGGGATGGGGTAGGGGGCAGTCAAATGGGTGGGAAACTGCCTGGAGAAAAGGAGGCGGAGGGTCATAATAAATGGGGTGGCATCCGGGGAAGGGAAGGTCACGAGCGGGTTCCCCCAGGGATCAGTGCTAGGTCCCTACTGTTCAATATATTCATAGGAGACATCGAGGAGGGCCTTGAGGGGGGTGTGAGTATGTTTGTGGATGATATCAAAATCTACAATAGGGTGGACATGGAGGAAGGGGTGGAACAGATGCAGAGAGATTTGGGGAGACTTGAGGCATGGTCAAAAAGGTGGCAGCTTGAGTTCAATGCAGAAAAATGTAAAATCATGCATCTGGGCTACAGAAATCAGAAAGCAGGATACCATATGGGGGAAGAGAGCTGGAGGAGACGGAGCAAGAAAGGGACCTAGGCATCATTATATCCGGGGACCTGAAGGTGGAAGGGCAGTGTGGGAGGGCAGTGGCCAGGGGGAGTGGAATGCTGGGATGCATCGGAAGGGGGATCACCAGTAGGAATAGGGTGGTCATAGTACCCTTGTACACCCATTTGATTAGACCACACTTGGAGTACGGAGTCCAGTTCTGGAGGCTGTACCTCAGGAAGGATGTGGGGAGGATAGAGAGGGTTCAGAGGACAGCGACAAAAATGGTAAAAGGGTTAAGCCACCTATACTACGAAGAAAAGTTGAGAGATTTGAACATGTACTCCCTGGAGCAGAGGAGGGAGAGGGGGGGACATGATCGAGACCTTCAAGTACCTTAAGGGTATAAACAGGGTGCTGGGGGGAGCATCTTCAAGATGAAAGGAAGTCAGAGGACGAGGGGGCATGGCCTGCAGGTGGAGGGAGGACAGTTCAGGGGTAACATCAGAAAATACTATTACTCAGAGAGAATCATTGAAAAGTGGAACAGACTCCCAGAAACAGTCATTGGAGAGGAAACAGCGGAGGGATTCAAAAGGACATGGGACAACCACATGAGAGTGTTAAAGGGGGGAGGCACAGGTCCAGGCAGACAGCTGGGCAAATGAGCAGACTTGGTGGGCCTAGTTCGGTCCTTTTCTGATGTCACATTTCTCTGAATCTATGAATATAGTGAGCCCCATATAGTTATCGATAAGGAATGTTTCTGTCTACTTATTCAATGATTTAATAGTTTGTGTGTCCAGAAAAAGCTTTAACAATTATGAGGAACATCAGTAAACCTATGCGAAGCAAGTGTAAATTTGAATGTGAAAATCATAGCGCTACGCTGAATTCATAGCAGTTGAGCATACCTCTCAACTTCTTGCCTCATGAATCAGGGACAAGGCTTAAATAAATCAGGGACAAAGACCCCAAATCAGGGACACATCTTAAAATCTGGTACTATTCACGCAGAAAGCTAATAGAATAAAGGGGTTTGTGTTAAGATACATTTTCTGAAGAATAACAAGTCTGTTACTTTAATGTCTGACATTATTTTGTGCTTTTAATCCAGACTGTTCTGTCACAAGAACACACATTTTAAGAGGGACAGAGGAAAATCTGAGGCAAAATCAGGGACATCCCTGAAAATCAGGGACAGTTGAGAGGTATGCGAAGGATACGGAAAACAAACCCCATCGACCAGCTAATAGACTGCAGAACAGTTTGGAGTGTTACCTGTTTCGAAGATCGCAGCAGCTGATGGACCTTTATCAGAGTCTTTTGAAATTACTGCCTCTGTGGAAAAAAATCTCCCCAGAAACAAAGAAAAAGAGAAAAGATTGTCTCGACTCTGTTCTTTAAAGTGAGTTTCTGGTTTTCTGCAAAACACAAGTGTCGGAATTAAACTTTATTGGCGGGGGTGGGGGGAGTGCTTAAGGGTGATATCTTTAAATTGAGTCTCTTCCCAGTATAAATCAATGGAACTGATGCGTGGGGTACCGAGGCTCACTTCAGAGCAAGGGGAGCCGAGCCCTGACAAGCCCCCCCCCCAGAAGTCCTTCCAGCACTACAAAAACACCGACTGCTGGCATCACTAGGACTCCAGTTCAACAGCATTCCCCAACACTGTAGCATTCCCGGAGATTCCAGTCTATGTTCCAGAAGATGTCTGCAGGAAATCAAGCTTTTTTCCCCTTTAGACTCCATCCATTCTCGCTGCCTTTCCCCGTTGAATTCATAGTGAACATCCGTGATGTCAGAACCTGCTGCCCTGGTGATGAATTATTCTGAAGTCACAAGCAGAGGGCAGGGACTTGGAGGAAGGAACAGTAGCAGGGGCAGATAAAAGGACCAACAGTATGTCTTCCTGCAAAATGTCTTCAGTAATAGAAAAAAAAAAATTGTGTCCAGAATTCACATTTTTGTGGAAATTTTGTGCAGCTCAGTTCTGCTGATGCCATGCGAAGTTGCGAAGTGTGATTTTTTTTTTTTTTTGGCTGGAAAGCAGACTTTGCTTTGTGGGCCTCCTAGAACAGAACCATAGAATGTGACGGCAGAAGGGGACCACAAGGTCCAGCTAGTCTGCCCAGGATTTGTAGGTTGCTACCCCCTCCCTGAGTACCCGTTCTGGATAATGATGCCCCTGCGCCACAACAAGTTGTAGACCTAACCAATTTGCTAGCCTAATACAGGTGTCACCAGCAGTGTGGAGTAAAAAGGCACCTAATTGCCTGTGCATTTTCATGGCCACGTCCTTTGGATGCTGCTTTTGTGTTTATCATTCATTTCTCCCTGGCACCTTGGTAACAACAATGGTGGCATGGATGCCTTCTGTTATAACACCAGTCGTTAGGCGATTGGGGGCAGCTGAGATGGGCGGCCTGAGAGTGACTGTGAGCTTGGCCCGATTTGTAACAAGGGGGGGGCAGTTTGCTGGGGTGAGAGGGACTCAGCTAGGTAGCTCTGTGTTCCGGGGAAAGGGTGGCACAGCCGATGGGCAGTGGTTGCTAGGGACTGGCCACCACACCTCTCAACCCCCTGCCTCATAAATCAGGGACAAGGCTTAAAAAAATCAGGGACAGAGGTCTAAAATTAGGGACACATCTTAAAAAGTGATGATATCCACTCAGGAAGCTGGTAGAATAACTGGTTTAGTGTAAAATGCATTTTCTAAGGAAGAACACATCTGTAACATTAATGTCTGACATTATTTTATGCTGACAACCCCCACTGTTTGGTCATGGAAACACAATTTTTAGGAGGGACAGAGTAAAATTTTGAGGTAAAATCAGGGACATCCCTGAAAATCAGGGACAGTTGAGAGGTATGCTGGCCACATACGCACAGTTCGGTTTCCACCCCGCCCTCTCCTTGCCATCGCACGCGTCCTCTCTGTCCCAAAGCTTTCACTTCCCTCTTTGCTCCATACTTGCAGTCCGTCAGCAGTAATGATTTACTGAAAAATTGCTGGTTGAAGCTCAGATTAGTTTCCTTTTCTACATCGGTACGTGCCAAACAGTGGAACTCATCTGGCCCGGTCTATATATACTACGTGTTGAAAGCAGGGTAGGAGGGGGTTAGTGCGACATCTGGGTCCAGTGGATACGAACATGAAGTGTGACAGAGGACATGTCTGTCATGGGGAAAACTGACAAACCTGTTTAGGTCGATAAATAAAGGACTTTAATTTTCTATCATTCTTTTTGTTCATTGTAATGGGAGGGCTGTCAACAAATCTGAGGTTCTGATAGGTATCTAAAAAACCTTGAACACCACAGGGATGACTTAAAAAATACAACAAAGGCCATAGCTGATATATATATATATATATATATATATATATTCATTTTGTACTTAAAGGGCTAGTAGCACCAACAAATAGGCAGACAATTTAGTAATTTTTAAAAGTAGTCCCTTATTCTTTCTATTTCTGAAGTGTTTTCTTTTTCTATATGCTCACTAGATGGCTTTCTACCTAATAGCCTTGGGGTAATGTGAAAAGCAATGCTTTACCTGCTCTCCCACTACATCATCAGCATGTGACCTCACTCATTGTTACATCACAAGTTACCAATCAAGCATCAGGAGACTGTCTCTGCTAGGTTACTAGTGATGTCGCAGTCAGTGAGGTCACAATTCTGAGGATGTCAGGAATGCTATGTCAATAGAATTTATGGGGGGGGGTCACACAGCTGAAAATAAGTCTAGGTTAAACACTAAATTACACTTTTACAGCATTCTCAGCCCAAAAGCACCACTAGGACAGGATTTTTTTTTTGGGGGGGGGGCACAGTGTATAGAGAATACTGACTGGGGAAAGGTGTAGAACCAGTGCATTCACCCACCTCCTGATTCTGATTCACACAGACCTCAAGAGTGAAGGATTTAAGAATGCATGGGATAGACATAAAGGAATTCTGGAGGTCAGGGTTAAGGTGCAAGAGACTTCTAGGAAAGCAAACTGAACTTACAAGCTCAAATGGGCAGACTGGGTGGGCCATAGGCCCTTATCTGCCGACACTGTCTATGTATCTATGTAATCAAAACCCCAAGGTGGGTGAGCGCACTGCTTTCGACACCTTTCCCCAACCAATATTTTTTTAAGTGACTGTTGTTGGAACACTGTTGAAAAAACAAACAAAAAAAAATTAATTGCTTGATGGTTGTGCTGCAGTTCTCTCTAATTTTAAAACCCATTCTCACACTGCTCACTGCTCAGAATGCTGTTCTAACCAGAAGGGTGAACAGCGTTATGAGCAACTTTCTACTAGGGAAGAACAGCTTTTTAACGATGCTGAAAACTGAAGGAATACAACGTTCCAACATACAGTATATGGGTATAATGTCCTTGGATGATGTACAGTGAGGAATGGAACTGACTGTGTGAGCCTCCAGGTTAAGTGCTGTTTCACACATCACACCTAGTACTGTCAAAAGGCACTACTTGCATAGGATTTTGTTTTTAGGGTGGCACAGTATATTTATTTATTATTTTTATTCATTCACTTTGTTGACTGGGTAAGTACCCTGAGCTATAGCCCCTCTTCAGGATTGACTCAGAGTCACAAGACAAGCAGCCAAGATGGTACAATACATAACAAACAAAATATGTACAGATGTACAACATTAAAAACATTCACATTTGGTTTGTTGCAGTAAATATGATTTGAACTGATTTTTTAAATTTAAATGGCTGCGTATAGTAAGGCAAGACAGAGGTAATAAATTTCATGATATTGGTGCTTGCACAGAAAACGCACACTCCCCCATGGCAGTTAGCAATTTAGGAATATGTAAATGTAGACTAGAAGATAATCTTCACACTCTATTTTCTTTCCTGATCTCAATTCAATTAAATAATGGGGACAGATGTCTTATTCTTACTGTATTATCAACCGAACAGCCGAGGTTGTATGTAAAATTTAACTTTGGGGGTAACCAACCAGTTTCTTTATATAATACACAATGGTGAGCTTTGTACTGCGTAAGTGTAGAAAATCTACAAACATGATTAAAGGTTTCAGTTATTAAATTTAAATCAGTACCTAACAACCTTGTAAATAAAAAAGAATTGTAATATGAAGTTGGTAAAAGCACAGTTTTAGAGATTACAGTCCTGAAGCCAGATTCACAAAACTTTGCCCGGGCTCAAACAAACTGGGTTTTACCCGGAGTCGGTATTCACAATGCCCAGTTTAGCCTTGCAAACTGGGTTTGTGCCCAGGCAAAGTTGGAGAGGGGCCGCAGTGGAAATGAAAGGAAGGGGACCTGCATATTCCAGCAATGCCATTCACTAAGGTTTTGCTCCGTGCAAGAGCCTTTGTGAAGGTCCTTTCACAGAGCAAAGTACCACTGAAAAAAACTGGCAGTAATCTGTGCAACCCCCCATCCCCATTCGCAGATCCAATAATAAAACTAAACTCTTTCCATAGTGTAAGGGTCCCTCCCCCCACCCCAATCATGGATCACTGCACTGTATAATACAAAAAAACTTTTCATAGCACAGTGTCCCACCCCACCCCGTCCCTGATTGCTGTATTTGATTCACTTTCCACAGTGTGGTGTCCCACCCCGCTCCCCAATCACTGATCCCCCTATAATAAAATAATTTTCTATAGTGTAGTGGTCCCACCTCCAACCCGTTCCTCAACCTCATGTAGCAGTGGAAACACCCTGGTAATCTAGATTTAGATCCAAACATTATACACTTTGTCTTCTTAGTATTTTAAGAGCAATCAATGCCGTTGCAGCAGCCAAGCATTTAAGGCTAAGAAATTTGCATTCAAAGACTAATTACGTTCACTGATGAAGCACTAGTGAAAAGAATAATGCCATCAGTGTACAATGACAGTTCTGAACATGTAGGATTGCTAGTGATATGCTCAATGTATATAAAAAATGAAAGGGGTCCTAAAATTGACCCCTGAGGAACTCCTTGCTCCAAAATATGGTTGTTGTGGAATATGAAGCAACAAAATTAACCCGCAATGGATGGCCTGTAAGATAACTTTGGAACAATGGCTTTCAGTCTCTGGAGCAGCATGGCATGATTAACTAAATCAAAGGTTTTTGATAAATCTACAAAAATTGCGCCAGTTAATTTGCCCTGGTCCATAGATTTTAAAGTATGGTCTGTAAAACATGCCAAGGCAGTCCCTGTACTAAAAGACTTTCGAAAGCCATACTGCTCCAGAGAGAGAAGTCCACTGGCCCCCAGGTATTCAACAAGCTGCTTATTATTTTCCTAAAATATCACTAAAAGGAGACAAAATAGATATACTGTAGAACAATAATTATTCAGATGCTGTGCTGAGCTTGTTCAAGGAATTGGTTTCATTACTGTCTGTTTCCAGATCCAGGGGAATTCCCCTGTAGCTAAGCAAACATTAAATATTGTTGTCAAAGGTCGATAAATGAACATGGAAACCAGCTTCAAAAATTTAGACTCCAGTCCATCCAAGTCTGAGCTCTTATTAATAGGCAGTTGTCTTATAGCTTAAGTACTTGTAATGGTTTTATTTTACAAAAGTAAAAAGGAGGGGTGGTGCCATTAAGTGCAGATGAAACATCTTTAGCAGACAGTACATGAACTTCAGTTTCTACTCTATATTTTGAGAGGTCAGCACATATATGTATAAATAAATCACTAACGTCTTTGGTATTATTTAAGAATGTACTGTCAGTCTTGATTCCTCCCGTTGTTACAGTTTTTAAAGGATTAAGTAAAGTTTTCATTGTAGTTCAGAATTTTTTTTGTATCGCCAAGGGATCCAATTTGTTTTTTCTTAAAGTAGTTAGATTTACATTGCCTGATCAAAAGTTTACACTTATTCCTTAACTGATGATATTTTTTAAATTCAGATGTACCTTTTGTAATCTTATACGTTTTCTAGAGTTTATTCGTCTGTCTCCTAAGATCAAACAACTCAGGAGAGATCCATTTATTGCCAGTTCCCCTTACCATCTACTTAACATGGGAAAATATTTGTTCTGGACTTCAGTAAGTGTGTTAAGAAAAAGGTTGCCTGCTGAATTTATATCTGGAATTCCATCAAGATAAGACCAGTCTATGGAATACAATTCAGAATTAAATTTTTCAACATCGGCATCTGTGTATTTCCTATATGTAATAAGTTTAGGAGGAATTTTAATTTTAACGTTGTTCAGCGCACAAAAAGTGGGAAGATGATCACTTCTATTATCTAATAACTTACCACAACCAGCAATCTTGCCTGGACTATTTGTTAAATATCCAGTCTAGTATTGTATGGTTGTTACTATTTGTATTCATACGAGTATGGGTAGTTATGATCTGGGTAAGACCACCTGCATTTGAGATTAAAACTTCTAGATCAGTCTCAGATGCTATTCCCCAATTTAAGTTGAAGTCCCCCATAACTATGACATGTTTACTTAATGTAATCAATTGTAGATATTCTAAAAATTCAATTATGAAATGGGTAGAAAGAATGCTGAATTCTGATTGACCGAGAGCTTCTTTCAGCTGGGCTGTTATCCCAGCACAACAGTCCATCTAAAAGAAATAAGCATAAAAACTGCATAAAATTTACTAAAAATAACCCATTTCATAATCTCAATAAGGCAGTTCAGGGGGTGCTTTATGTTGGCCTAATGGCCCTTCTCAGGTGGTGGAAGCTCTTGGCTACGCCTCGTGCCTCAAACCACCTGAGGTGGGCCGTTATCCCACCATAATGCCCCCTGTCATGCATTATTGCTTAATCAGTCCCTTCTTGCCTGAAGTAAGTGTGTGTGTGTGTATGTGTGCGCGTGTGGCGGGGTTACATTCACCTTTGTAGGACCTCCCAATATCAAATCCATAAACGGCCATTCACAGCCAGTAGTTGATTTAAAAGATATATCAACTACTGGTTGTGAATGACTGTGAGTATGACAACTTTGGATGATGTATAGGGAGGAACAGAACTGACTATGTCGGCCTGCAGGTGGAGTGCTGTTTCGCACATCACAACTAGTACAGTCAGATAGAAAATCTAATGAGACAAACAGAAAGAAAAAAAAAATACTTCAGCTGTATGAAGTGACAGCTGACTACTTCTGAAAGTCACTATTAACTTCAGGCAGTATACAGCTCTTTAGTTACTTATGGCATTTTTATAAAAACAGGATTCTTTGTTACTTGGTTGTTACCTGCTCCACCTACCTGTCTACTCCTGTGACATCACAACTGGTTTCTGTAGCAATGATTATGATGTCACAGGAGGGAATTAGGATGTCACTTGTAGACAAGCAGATGGAAACCAAGTGACAGAGAATGCTGTTTTCATGCCAATATCCTTAGAACTCTTGAACATACGGGAGGTAAACACCGTAAATACCATAATTACAAGTTGAATTTGGACAAGAGATTCATTGCCAGAGATACAGTCACTGTTGGTTGTGGCACAATTTTGGGGTGCCACATTTTCCTTGTTGTGCCATTGCTCAAAAGTGCCATACATAAGGGGTGAACATAGAGCAGTGGGAGGGTTATCCTTGGGGACTGCATTGCAATGTGAAAGATAGTCGCCACATGTTACTGTAGCAACACTCTCCCTCAGGCAGGAGGCAGAGTTGCTCTTAACAGTGTCTATTGAAGTACTGGGTGCCTTGGCACCATGGCTCTGTCTTTAGTTGTAGGGGAGATGAAGCACAGGGAGATATAAGGAGAGCGGAGGCAGCAAGAGGGAGTTCCCAGTTTGGTCCAGGTTTAGTCAGTTGCTCAAAGTAAGTTGCAACAGAGACTTTTCAGGGCTGAGAGGGGGGCTTACTGGACCTAGCATGGTGGCAGGGCACCAGGCACTGGCCCCCTGCCTGTGACATTGTTCAGTACAAAGGTGTGGCAGCTGGCCAAGGACAGAGAAGTAGGGGGTCCTGGGTGGACACCTCCTCAAGGAGTATGCATCAGTGGTTTTCATGCCTGGAAAGATACCATGAAGATCAGATGTCTCAAGGTGGTGGTGGCTGGTGCCCTAAAATGTGAAACTAGTAACTGCCCATGAGCTCTGCCATCATAAGGCAACAATAATCATGTTAAAGGATGCAAGTTTTCCTGAAAGTAGCGGCTAGCTTGCTGTGCTGTTTACCTGGTTGGGAGGCCCCTGAGGGTTAGTCAGCAGAGTTGGTGCCTCATCTGTTGTAGGATTGGTTGTAGTCCCAAATATGCCCCTGTAATTATGGGTGTGAAGTCCGCTGGGCAAGGTGGTATGGTAGCCAAATATGCAGAATAGCTATAAGCATCTCTGGCTGTACAGCATCTGAATACGAGTATCCATTAACAGGGTGGGTGGAATCTCAGATCATCTGGCTTGTAAGCTAGATTTATGGGTGTAAAGGGATGGAAGAGTCCATGCAATAGTGCGAGGGGTCAGGTGGTCCAAAGAGAACTGGCATGATGCCGTAGTGAAGAAGCAATGCTTTTCGATGAATTAGTTGGATTGCGTGCTGCTGGGTATCCATAGAATGAACTGAAACTGCACACAATGAACTTTCATGCCTAAGTCTGTCTCCCCAGTAAAGCGACCAGATAAGGACTTCCACTCTGTGTGTTGTGTGATCTTATGTGTTATTCAGGAGAGAATGAATGGGATTGCAGCTGTACCCTGTCTAACTGAAGGGGGACTTCTGCTAAACCAAAAATCAGACTACCTCTAGACACAGGATTTACTCTGGGCCATGCCCAACCCCAGCAGGGCAGATATGCATATTGGCTGGCATTCTGAGGGGAGATGGCATTGCTGTTTGTTTCTGGTCACCACTATCTAAACAGTGACCACCATGGAGCACTGCGAATGGCAAAGTGACGGTTGCATATCACTTGCACAGTACTCCCTGGTAACCGTGCTACCACTGTAGTCCCCCCCCCACATAACCCTTACCTTCTGGCCCACTTCTGGGCTAAGCCATGCACCGTACGCCATGATAATGGTAGCACTGTATTCCCCCCACACACATTTTGGGCCCTTTTCTGGGCCAAGCCATGCACAGTACTCCTTCTAGGCCAAACCATGCACAGTACTCATTCTGGGCCAATCCATGCACAGTACTCCTTCTGGGCCAAGCCATGCACAGTACTTCATGGTAATGGTACAACTGTATTCCCCCCTCCCCCCAACACATAACCCCTACACTTTGGCCCATTTCTGGGCCAACCCATGCACAGTACCCCATGGTAACTGTGCTACCACTGTAGTCTTCCCCCTCACCCATTAGTACTTCCTGGCATCCAGTGGTTCCCTTCTCCCTAGGCTTGTTCCCATTGCCATCCATTGATCATGTTGCCCTCTAAACCCTCTTGCCCCTCCCACCAATAATTCCACTACCCAGTTTTGCATGCCTGTGCCTCCTCCCTGTAGAACTGATCATTGCAGTTCTTCTGTCTGGGAGTTGCTCAGGCTTGTATCAGGACTGTGTAGGGGCTGGTGGGCTTCGGTGCATGGCACAGTGTGCAGTTTGCATGTCATCGTCCTCTCACAATGCTGCGTGTGAGTGGACTGTGGGGGGGCTGGTGGGCTTTGGTGCATGGCACAGTGTGCAGTTTGCATGTCATCACCCTCTCACAATGCTGCGTGTGACTGGACTGTGTGGTGGCCAGTGTGCTTCTGTGGTAGCAAAGTGTTCAATTTGCATACCAGATTTACTTCACAATACTCTGTGTGACTAACATGCATGGGAGATGGTGTGCTTCTCAATTCATGACACAACAATGCACGGCACAGCGTGCAGTTTGCATGGCAACCCCACCTCACAATGCTCAGTGTATCCGGCATTGTGGGGATGGTGTACTTCCACAGTACAGCATGCAGCCATGTAGAACACAGTAAAAGGTATGCAGTCTGCAGCTCCCAAAGGTGCTGCCAGTAAGGCAATGCTTCAGTAGCTGACAAAGGAACAGGCGCACACACCAGAGACTGCTAAATAACATTGTTATTGTGATCAGGATGCCATGAAAGGCAGACTAGGGTGTTAGGCTGCCTTGTGTGGTGTCCTCCTCAGAATTGAAAAGCTACATAGCAGGGTAGCCCCACTGGCCCAGCAGCAGTACATATCCTACCATGGAGGTGACCTGAGTCGTGTCACTGTGTCCGGAGGCAGCCTTGGCCACAGCAGCTGCTGCACTGCAGTGTCTTGCGAGAAGGCGTCAGGAACTGGTGCTGCAGTGACCTGTACAGTGGGCCAAGGGAGCTTTCTCCCTCTGCAGGACGTGGCTGCATGTAGCCAAGGTGGACAGAAGCTAGCTGACATCTAGGGTGTTGGGTGGAGCCAGGGTGACAACCAGGGCAAAAATCCCATGGCTGTCAGTATGACAGCCTGGGCTCTATGGGACTCCTCTGGGTCCTGGTGCCAGCCGGCAGTGGATTTTAGTCCCCAGAGTGGACTGCCTTGGAGGAGAGGATGGCCCCTCTTCCAGAGGCCTCCACCATAGGAGGGCAGACTCTCAGAAGATACTGAACTAAGTTGGGAGTCCTGAGGAGGATGTGGGGCAAACAGGCCTGATCGGGGAAAATCCTTGTGAAGAGGCTATATCCCTGGGAGATGACCTGGAGTTGGTAGAAAAAACACTGTAGACAAAAAGAAGCTATCTAGCTGTCCTTGGTGTGGGAGTCTGTTCTTTTTTTGGATAATGGTACAACATGCACATTGCATGTCAGCCGGATCTTGCAGTGTTCTGTGGGACAGGGCTGCATGGGGGCTGGTGTGGTTGAATGCATGGCACAGTATGCAGTCTGCATGCCAACCCAATCTTCTGATACCAAGTGGGAAAACACTGTGTGGGACTGGCATGGTCCCATGTGTGGCACAGCACGCACAATCTCATGATACCCTGTGGGGAAACACAGTGTGGGGACTAACATGGACCCATGTGTGGCACAGCATGCCTCATCTCATGATACCCTGTGGGAAAACACTGTATAGGGGCTGGCATGGACCCGTGTGTGCCACAACATGCACTATCTAATGATACCCTGTGGGAAAACACTGTGTTGGAACTGGTGTTGTTCCACCTGTGGCACAGCACACCCCCTCTCATGATATCCTGTGGGAAAACACTGTGTAGGGGCTGGCATGGTCCTACATGTAGCACAGAATGCCCCATCTCATGATACCTTGTGGGAAACACTGTGTGGGGGCTGGTATAGACCCATGTCTGGCCCAGCATGCCCCATCTCATGAGACTCAGTAGGGAAACACTGTGTGTGAACTGGCATGGTACCATGTGTGGCACAGCGTGCCCCATCTCATGATACCCTGTGAGAAAAAACTGTGTAGGGGCCGGCATGGACCCACATTTGGCACAGCAAGCAATCTCATGATACCCTGTGAGAAAACACTGTGCAGGGGCTGGCATGGACCCATCTGTGGCACAGCACACCCCATCTCATGATACCCTGTGAGAAAACACTGTATAGGGGCTGGCATGGACCCGTGTGTGCCACAACATGCACCATCTAATGAAACCCTGTGGGAAAACACTGTATTGGAACTGGTATTGTTCCACGTGTGGCACAGCACACCCCCTCTCATGATATCCAGTGGGAAATCACTGTGTAGGGACTGGCATGGTCCCACGCGTAGCACAGCATGCCCCATCTCATGATACCCTGTAGGAAAACATTGTGTTGGGGCTGGCATTGTCCCACATGTGGCACAGCAAGCCCTATCTCATGATACCCTGTAGGAAAACACTGTGTAGGGGCTAGTGTGGACCCACATGTGGCACAGCATGCCCCATCTCATGATACCCTGTGAGAAAACACTGTGCAGGGGCTGGCATGGACCCATCTGTGGCACAGCACATCCCATCTCATTATACCCTGTGGGAAAACACTGTATAGGGGCTGGCATGGACCCGTGTGTGCCACAACATGCACTATCTAATGATACCCTGTGGGAAAACACTGTGTTGGAACTGGTGTTGTTCCACGTGTGGCACAGCACACCCCCTCTCATGATATCCTGTGGGAAAACACTGTGTAGGGGCTGGCATGGTCCCACGTGTGGCACAGCATGCCCCATCTCATGATACCCCATGGGAAAACACTGTGTAGGGGCTGGCATGGACCCACATGTGGCATAGCATGCCCCATATCATGACACCTTGTGGGAAAACACTATGTAGGATCTGGCATGGTCCCACATGTGGCACATCAAGCCCTATCTCATGATACCCTGTAGGAAAACACTGTGTAGGGGCTGGTGTGGACCCACATGTGGCACAGCATACCCCATCTCATGATACCCTGTGAGAAAACACTGTGCAGGGGCTGGCATGGACCCATCTGTGGCACAGCACACCCCATCTCATGATACCCTGTGAGAAAACACTGTATAGGGGCTGGCATGGACCCATGTGTGCCACAACATGCACCATCTAATGAAACCCTGTGGGAAAACACTGTATTGGAACTGGTATTGTTTCATGTGTGGCACAGCACACCCCCTCTCATGATATCCAGTGGGAAATCACTGTATAGGGACTGGCATGGTCCCATGTATGGCACAGTACACCCCATCTTATGATATCCTGTGGGAAAACACTGTGTAGGGGCTGGCATGGACCCATCTGTGGCACAGCACACCTCATCTCATGATACCCTGTAGGAAAACACTGTGTAGGGGCTGGCATGGACCCATCTGTGGCACAGCACAGCTCATCTCATGATACCCTGTAGGAAAACACTGTGTAGGGGCTGGCATGGACCCACATGTGGCACAGCATGCCCCATATCATGATACCTTGTGGGAAAACACTGTGTAGGGGCTGGCATGGTCCCTCGTGTAGCACAGCATGCCCCATCTCATGATACCTTGTGGGAAACACTGTGTGGGGGCTGGTATAGACCCATGTTTGGCCCAGCATGCCCCATCTCATGAGACTCAGTAGGGAAACACTGTGTGTGAACTAGCATGGTACCATGTGTGGCACAGCATGCCCCGGCCCCCATCTCATGATACCCTGTGAGAAAACACTGTGTAGGGGCTGGCATGGACCCATCTGTGGCACAGCACACCTCATCTCATGATACCCTGTAGGAAAACACTGTGAAAGGGCTGGCATAGTCCCTGTGTGGCATAGCAGGCCCCATATCATGATACCCTGTTGGAAAACATTGTGTTGGGGCTGGCATGGTACCACATGTGGCACAGCAAGCCTTATGTCATGATACCTTGTAGGAAAACACTGTGTAGGGGCTGGTGTGGACCCACATGTGGCACAGCACACCCCATCTCATGATACCCTGTGAGAAAACACTGTGTAGAGGATGGCATAGTCCCACGTGTGGCACAGCATGTAGTTTGTATGCCAGCCCCACCTCATGATGCCCTGTGGGAACGGGCTGTTTTGGAGCTGGCATGGTCCCATGTGTGGCACCGTTCTCAGACTGCATAACATCTGCCACTTGCAAATGCCTTGTGGGACCAGGCTATGTGGAGGGAGGCATGATTCTGGGTGTAGCACAGTTCGCAGCTTGCATATCAGCCCCCACCTTGCAGTGCCCTGTGGGGATAGGCTGTGAGGGAACTGGCATGGTCATGTGTGTGACACAGTTTACAGTTTGTATACCTACCTCCACCTTGCATTGCTCTGTGGGAACAGGCTGTGTGGGGACTGGCATGGTCTCTGTGTGTGGCACAGTTCTGGGATTGCATACTGGCCCCCCACCTTGCAATGCCCTGTGGGAAAAGGCTGTTAGGGAATAGCATGGTTCTGTGTGTGACACAGTTCATGGATTGCATACTGGCCTTCACCTTGCAGTGCCCTGTGGGAACAGGCTGCGTGGGGACTGGCATGGTTCTGTGTGTGGCACAGTTTACAGTTTGTGTACTGGCCTTCACCTTGCAGTGCCCCGTGGGAACAGGCTGTGTGGGGACAGGCATGGTTCTGTGTGTGGCACAGTTTACAGTTTGTATACTGGCCTTCTCCTTGCAGTGCCCCATGGGAACAGGCTGCGTGGGAACAGGCTGCGTCGGGACTGGCATGGTTCTGTGTGTGGCACAGTTTACAGTTTGTATACTGGCCTTCACCTTGCAGTGCCCTGTGGGAACAGGCTGCGTCGGGACTGGCATGGTTCTGTGTGTGGCACAGTTTACAGTTTGTGTACTGGCCTTCACCTTGCAGTGCCCCATGGGAACAGGCTGCGTCGGGACTGGCATGGTTCTGTGTGTGGCACAGTTCACAGATTGTGTACTGGCCTTCACCTTGCAGTGCCCTGTGGGAACAGGCTGCGTGGGGACTGGCATGGTTCTGTGTGTGGCACAGTTTACAGTTTGTGTACTGGCCTTCACCTTGCAGTGCCCCATGGGAACAGGCTGTGTAGGGACTGGTATGGTTCTGTGTGTGGCACAGTTCACAGATTGTGTACTGGCCTTCACCTTGCAGTGCCCCATGGGAACAGGCTGTGTAGGGACTGGTATGGTTCTGTGTGTGGCACAGTTCACAGATTGTGTACTGGCCTTCTCCTTGCAGTGCCCCATGGGAACAGGCTGCGTGGGGACTGGTATGGTTCTGTGTGTGGCACAGTTCACAGATTGTGTACTGGCCTTCTCCTTGCAGTGCCCTGTGGGAACAGGCTGCGTGGGGACTGGCATGGTTCTGTGTGTGGCACAGTTTACAGTTTGTGTACTGGCCTTCACCTTGCAGTGCCCCATGGGAACAGGCTGTGTAGGGACTGGTATGGTTCTGTGTGTGGCACAGTTCACAGATTGTGTACTGGCCTTCTCCTTGCAGTGCCCCATGGGAACAGGCTGTGTAGGGACTGGTATGGTTCTGTGTGTGGCACAGTTTACAGTTTGTATCCTGACCTTCACCTTGCAGTGCCTCATGGGAACAGGCTGTGTAGGGACTGGTATGGTTCTGTGTGTGACACAGTTCATAGATTGTGTACTGGCCTTCACCTTGCAGTGCCCTGTGGGAACAGGCTGCGTGGGGACAGGCATGGTTCTGTGTGTGGCACAGTTCATAGCTTGCATACTGGCCCCCACCTTGCAATTCCTGATGGCCTAGGTTATGTAGAGGTTGGCATGGTTCCATGTTTGGCACATTGCACAGATTTCATACTGACCCCCACCTCGCAGTGCCCTGCAGGATGTCACACAAAAAAGGCTTCTAGCCCTGTTGTATATAGCACCACAGGGTGCAAACCACAAATGGTGCATGAAGTGATTATTGTCACCGCCTTGTGCCACTAAATTGTGGTTGTGTATAGAGCCCTGGAGATTGTGACAAAGGCACTTCCTTTTTCCACAGGTCTTTTTCTCTCAGCAATGCTAATGATCTGGGGACATATCATGTTCAGGGTCTGCTATCCCTGTCTCCACCCCCCCTCTCCCAAGTCCAGTCCCATAAAACTACCCCGAAGGCTTCTTATCTGAGGCAGTCCACTGTGTGGGTAAGATCCAGTGTTGGCAAGCACAAGGACCCAGGGAGAAGAGGTGCCCAGGCTGTCAAATAGACAGATAAGGAATTTTATGGTTTCCTCCCTCCTCCCCTAATGTGAACACAGACTTCTGGATGGCCTTGCAAATTCATAGCACATGCCTGCAGTGATAGCAAGCTCCCTGGCTGAGCCACATGTATCACTGTGGTAGTGGAACCCACTTTTAACCCTTTCCAACCAAGACACACTGCTGCATGGCAGCAACTCCAGCCTTGCCAACCTACTAAGCCAGTGGCATGAGGTTGTTCCTCAACTGCTCCCAAGTGTCCTGAGACACTGGTTCAAAATTCCTCTAATGGAGGGCTTCTATCCTTTCCTCCAACTCCCAACTCACTGGTTCTGGTGGTAGGGGTTGGTAACATAGCCTGTTTGATTCAAGATGGCAGCCGATGTGTGACTAGAACTGAATCCAGCATGGCACAGGAGGCACAGAAGAAACCATGGTAACTGCAGCTTCTGCCAGCTTCCCTGTGCAAAGTTCACATGCTGGGGGCTGGAAAAGGCAGAACTCAAGAGACAGTAGTTGGGGTGGTCAAAGTAAGCCTCACACTGTTTGAGGGAGAGGGGTTGCACACTCCTCTGCTGAAGAAATGTCTGCCCTCAGCCATTAGCTACAAAGTCTAAATCTAAAAGGCTACTCTAGACAATCAATTCCTAGTCTAGGTCACTACATTTGGCTACCTATGCAAATGATTCCTAACTAACCACATCAGTGTAGGGGAATACCAGTGGAAGCATGTGGAGCATCGTAACTGAGTTTCAATATTTGCTTTACAGGCCTGTTCAAAGGTCTCGCAGTGCCAACCACTTCCACTTCTGCGTCCAGTGCCTTCTGTGGGTTCCAGTTCATCTTCCATATCAACCAGATTTGGTTCCTCTTGTGGTTCCTGAACCTCAGTTTCACCTTCCACAGGCAACTCCTCTTCCTCATGGTGAAGGGACTAAACATCTGTTTGAACAAAGGATTTCACTGTAGTATCCAAATCACTCCCACTTGGATGGTTGTCTGTTTCTGGCGCGTCAGCTGGAAACAGACTGGGGATTTCTCTGAAAGCGTAGTACAGGGTCATTTGGGGGTCCTCATCCAAAGACTCACCATCCATGTGTTCTAGTGGGGGATAGGGATTGTAGGTGCACTGTGACACTCAGGCTTGAGTCTCGGGTCCTTAAGGTGGTTTGGGTACCATAGTGTGCATTGGAATGTCAGTACTATAGTGTCCAGGGGAATGTCTGTGCCATAGTGTCCATGGGAATGTCGGTACCATAGTGTCCATGGGAATGCCGGTACCAAAGTGTCCATGGGAATGTCAGTGCCACAGTGTCCATGGGAATGCCGGTACCAAAGTGTCCATGGGAATGTCGGTGCCACAGTGTCCATGGGAATGTCTGTGCCACAGTGTCCATGGGAATGCCGGTACCAAAGTGTCCATGGGAATGTCAGTGCCACAGAGTCCATGGGAATGCCGGTACCAAAGTGTCCATGGGAATGTCAGTGCCACAGTGTCCATGGGAATGTCTGTGCCACAGTGTCCATGGGAATGCCGGTACCAAAGTGTCCATGGGAATGTCAGTGCCACAGTGTCCATGGGAATGTTGGTGCTAGTGTCCATGGGAATGTCAGTGCCATTGTGTCCATAGGAATGTTAGTGCCAGTGTCCATGGGAAAGTTGGTACCATAGTGTCCATGGGAATGTCAGTGCTATAGAGTCCATGGGAATGCTGGTGCCATAGCATCCATGGAAATGTCGGTGTCAGTACCATAATGTCCATGGAAATGTTGGTGCCATAGAATCCATGGGAATGTGGTGTGAGTAATATAGTGTCCATGGAAATATTGATACCATAGTGTCCACAAGAATGTCGGCACCATAGTGTCCATGGGAATGTCAGTACCATAGTGTCCACGGGAATATCAGTACCATAGTGTTCACGGGATTGTCCGTACCATAGTGTGCATGGGAATGTTGGTACCACAGTGACCATGGGAATGTCTGTGTCATGGTGTCCATAGGAATGTCCATGTGTCCGGCTGGAAGCAGATGACTTAAATGCATTGTTTTGTTACTTGTAGGTTCACTTTCCAGGTGCTTCTGGTAAACAGGTAGTTTTTGAATCTGGCCCAGGATGACATGGGGGTGTTGTCCCACCACGCAGTCATTTTTTTGATCACTGCAGTTGAAAAATGATCCTTACTAGCACAGCAGTAACAAACAAGAAACACTTTTGGAATTTTCTGAAAGGTCAGTGATATGCGATATGAAACCAGTATTTAAAAAAAGTGACTTTCACAGATAAAATAACCAGTTGGTTCATCTTAATTCTTCAACTGCGGCAGCAGCTTTGTCTATCAACAGTGAGGGGGTTGCACACAGAGATCTTGCATTCCACGCACCAGTGAAACTAGGTTTTGTGGGGTACTTTCCTTGACATTACGCAACAAAACTGAGTTGTCATGGTGGAAACAGCCTACACCACAGCTGTCGTGGTGCTGCTGCCTACTGCTTCAGTAGCTTAAATTATGAGAGAAGAACACCTCCTTCACCACCCAAATGCTTCCCTGCTGTACCCTGGGGCATGCAGGCTACTTTAAATAGATCCTGTCTATATTACCCCTCCATGTATTGATCACCTTGGCTACTTCTTACATGATTTTTTTCCTTTCGGGTCTCATTTCTGTTTTTTTCATCTCTGTTTTTGCCCTACTTGTCCTATCAGTCAGGCCTCCTTAATCTGCTACCAGTGCTGCTGTTCATCTGCGAACCTGACCAATTCTTACAGTTTAGTCACTCACGTTGACTGCCAGTGGACCTGTCACTGGGTTGCCTTACTCCCCACCTCAGCCTGCCTGTCATCCCCATAGCAGACCCTCACCCTTCTGTGTATCTAGTCACTTGTGACAAGGGGAGGAGGCACCTGAGTGTTGGAGTTGGCGGGGGAGGGGGATTGAGGAGACGTGATGAACATGAGAGCGGGGCATCATCCTCCCAGCTGGAGACCATCTTCTCCTGCCTGATCTCACCCACCAACCCATCCCAGCTGAACACAAGGGGCCAGATTTTCAAAGGGCCTGACACCACCCATGGACTAAGTCTGTGTGTGCAGCTGCCTGGTAAGGGTAAGAAATCACTGCACCTGTGAAAAGGCTGTTTTCAGCATTTTATATGCACGGCGGCATGTTCCTTTGTTTGTACATCTGCAGAACAAAATGGACCTGGTAATACCAGGGTGTAGCATCATTGCGCAGCTGTGCAAAAAATATGCGCATACTGCCGTAAACTGATGAAAAGGTTTCAAAACGGCAACCTTTTTGAAAATGGCGTGGACACAGGAAAAAAAACTGCAGTTGTGCTTGGAAACCGACCCTTGTGTAACTTATTTTCTGCACGAGTGATTTTTCCACTTTTGAAAATCTGGCTGCAGGTCATTCATTTATTTATTTATTGAAATGTTTCACTAGGAAGGGCACACTGAACAACAAATTGCTCATCTCATGGTGCGTCCCGGGGGAGAAGGTACAGGGAGTACATAGTATATGAAATAATGACGAGAACAATCAAAATCCGATACAATCAGAGGATAACAATCAAACAGAAACTAAGATTAAGATTTAAACAGTGCAAGATAAATGCTATCTTATTATGCAGAGAATTCCGACTTGCAGCAGCAATAAGTGAACCCCCTTGAGTAGAGCTATATCCATCAGGAGGCTGACAGAAGGAGAACATACTGAGGGGTAAGGCAGGGAGGAGTTTAATTGCAGTTGCAGTTTGGAGAAAAGTTGTGGAGGGCCAGGGTAATGGAGTAGGGGGAAGAGGAGAGGTGAATTTGGGGGAGAAGGGCATTCCAGAGTTTAGGGAGGCAATGTGAGAAGGCAGACTGGCCTGTAGCTGTGGTACAATGTGGGATTTCCAGTAAACGATGGGCATCAGATCTAAGGGAATGGACTGGGGAAGGGAGGGAGGATAGAAGGGAGGTAAGGTAAGGGGGCAGGGATCCAAACCAAAATTTCGATACAAATGTAGCGCAGTGGAGGAGTCGTAGATTTTCTAATGAGGGGAAGGCCAGCGAGTGGTAGAGATTGCAGTGATGGGTAGAAGAGGGTGCATCGAGACCGAAGCGACAGAAGGAGTTAAAAAGGGTGTCCAACCTGAGTAAGAAAGATTTGGGAATGGCACTGTAGACTACATCACAGTAGTCAAAGATAGGTAGGATCATCTTCTGGACAAGTTTATGCCTAGCTGGTAGCGGGAGGCAGCTACAGTTTCTGTAGAGGGCACCAAGCTTAGGGCACAGTTTCTTCAGAATGGCATCCAAATGTCCAGAGAAGTTGAGATTTTGCTTGAACCAACCCCCAAGTACCTAAAGGATGAAGTATCCTCCATAACGGTCCCATCGAGGGTATGGAAGGAGGGCAAGGTGGGGAGCCTAGAGAGTCTCTGCTTGGTGCCGAAGGCCATTGAGACTGTCTTCTTGGCATTGAGAGAGAGTTGATGGGAGGAAAACCAGTGCTGAACTTTATTGAAGTCATGCTGAAGTCTGGTTCCAACATCAACAGAGGACTGGCCTGAGTAAAAGAGAATGGTATAGTCAGCGTACATGTTAATAGAGGTGGAGGAGTAGACTGAGGGAAGGTCATTCAAAAAAATGGAGAAAAGAATAGGGCCCAGGACAGATCCCTGAGGTACCCCGGTGTACATGGGGAGAGGGGGGAAATGGAGTCGGCTATTCTGACTGACTGAGTCCTTCCTACTAGGTAGGCACTGAACCAGTTTAGGGCAGAGGCGGTTAAGCCGGCTGAGGAGAGGGAAGTTAATAGAAGGGGGTGGGAGACAGTGTTGAAGGCCATTGGCTGCACACCATACATCCTGACCATGCTGTGCAAGGGACGTCATGCTGCGCTGCCATCCATGGCCCGCCAGATAGTGGTAAGGAAGTCAGAGTCACTGTCCCACTAGGCCAGCTCTCCAACTGCTGTTTAACTCATTTAAAGCAGCAGCAGCACGTTATAATGAAAGATTATACCTTTTTAGTTTATACCTTTTTATTTTATTTTTAATTTGTTTATGCTCAGGCCCTATTATCTTAGCCTGACCCCTCCCCCCCCAGCCCTGTTACTCAGCATCCCAGGGACTTAGCTTGGCCTTAATTTTTCTCCCCACAGCTCCTCCCCATGGTAGGGTCAGCAGACCCCCTTTTACCTGCCAGAGAATGGATCCAGTTCATGGAGGGAGGGCCCTGTCACCAGCACAGGGCCTGCAAGGGGTCAGATCTCTCATTGTCACTCTGTCTGGGAAGTTCCCTCCTGGTTTTTCCTCCTGGAACACAGCTTCAGGGTGGCACCTAAGCATGGAGTGCGTCACCACCAGCATCTCCCACCCAGTAAGTTTCTCTGACCGCATTGCTACATGTGGTCACCCAGGTGGCAGTATCACGCCAGAGCATGACTGTCCTCCCTTCCCAGAGGGGAGTATCCTCTGGATGCTCAATCCCCCATCCCCCGCAATGACTTAGACTTGGTCTTGAACCCAGGTCACTGGCATGGAGACAGGTGTGGCATCCAGCATCTCAACTCTCCCAGACACTGGACTGGTACAATATCTTATTAATCTATTTTAGGGTGCCCTTGTTCTCCTGCCCAGTAAAATGCCCTTATTTCCCTGCTTTGAGTCCGCTTTAGCACTGACAATGGAAATAATTGAAAAGAGTGTTCCTTTTAACGTGGCTGTCCCTCAGTTTTTCATCATTATTCTGTGTTACTTTTTGTTTTAATCTGTATGTTTGTTCCTCAGCTGTGTGCTCAGTACATCACCTTCAGGTCGGATGTGCTGGCTGTCATGGAGCTCTACTAGCAGGGATTTACCCTTGCTGCAGACCTGCAGGAGTTTCCCAGTCCCATAGGGACACTGGCACGGGGACTGGGGTCCAGGTAGAAGCATGCTAATGCATTAAAATACACTGCACCCTAATGCATTAAAACATCTCCTCCTTCTCAGGTCTCAAGCACTGCATCACCACCCATACAACCCTAGGTGGAAGTATCAGAGCAAGACAGAGCAGCCCTCCCTCCTTCACTGGAGGAGAGCTTCTGCTAGAATGCCCTTCACCCAGTAAGTCTCTCTGAGTGCACTGCCACCTGTGGTCACCCTGGGGCAGTATTGCACTAGAGCATGACTGCTGTCCCCCCGAAGACAAGAGCATCTCTGGAATGTTCAAGCCTCCTTTCCCTAGCTGAGCCCCGACATCCTATGTTCGTTCACAAACCCGAGTGGTCAGCATGGCATTCTGTGCTGTTGTTGAACTCCCAGTGTTTACCTTCACATTTCTTGTGATTAAGAGGAACAAGGATGCACCAGACACTGCTCACTAACCTTATAGGACAATGAGTGTGCAAAAACAGTGGAGAACAAAGATGAAAGCCTGATGCACAGCTAGCCATATTAAATGGAGTGCTTCTTTTGTTTTATTTCAGATGTAAAAAAATAGCTAAAATAGGTTCATAACAGGGAAAAGGACATCTTACAAGCAAGTTACAAGACATTAGAATAAGGGCACTATAAAATAGATTTTCAAATGGGTAAAAGAAACCATTTTATTTATTTATTTATCTATTGAAATGTTTCACCAGGAAGGGTACACTGAGCAACTTAATGCTCGTCTCACGGTATGTCCTGGGGGAAGGGGGAGTGGGAAATTTCAGCATATTTAAATGATACAAAAACAAAGCACAGTACAGGACAGTACAGAGACAGGAGCATAAAAATATAACAGTCAATACATTCAGGTAATACAGTGCAATCATTATGCGGGGGGTGTATTTCTGACCTGTGCTGTTGTGTTGGTATAATGCATGGTCATCTGTTCACATCTGACCAATCACAGGTCATGGTTAATCATATGGAGGGCAGATGCCATGTCCTGTGATTGGTCAGTTGTGATCACATGACCATGCATTATACCAACACAACAGCACAGGTCAGAAATACTTAGTGTTTTGAACCTCGTTGCTCAGTTTTTTAACTATAAATCAGAAGAATCATTTTATAATCACAATAAGGCACCCCAGCGTGTGTATAATTGTGGGGTAACAGCACTTTGTGGATGTGTGAGGCACTTGGTGTTGCATTGTGCAGCACTTTCTGAGGCATGCCATTATCCCACAGTAATGCACACCCTGTCATGTCTTATTGCCTAAGTAAAAAAAGTATACTGTAAGTTGCAGTCTTCTCCATGACACACAGCGCTGCTTCAACTGCCCTGTTTGCAGGTGCAGCTCAAGTGAGCTGAGATGACATCTGAGGTGGGTGCTAAAGGTAGCCCATGTTAATTTATTGATGCTACACACCTTTTAGTTTACACCCCCATTCACTGGAGCTGCTCAACTCTGCCTGGTGAAAACTCAACCCCCTCCACCTCCTCCTCCTTCTCTGGCACTTACCTGTCCTCATAGGGTCTGCAGGGCATTCTGCCCCCTGGTGGATTCCATTTGGGGTTTGGCAGGGAAGTGTCCCCCTCTAGTATACAAGTGTGGAGGGCAGAGGCCAGTTGGAGTGGGGGGACCTGAGTGTGCTGGTGCCATGCTGCTGCGCATCGGACTTTCCCACTTTTTAGACACAGCTGGTGAGGACCACATGGTGCACATGGGCATGCAATTGTCTGGCTTTTCTCCAACACCAGGCTACATCCTCCCTCTATCAAGCTCTTCCATCTGCACTGCCACCTATGGTCCCCCAGGTGGGGATATTGCAGCGGAAAATGCTACACCCCCTCCCTGGAGAACGAGAGCATTCTGTGGGACACTTAATCCCCCCCCGGCCAGCCCCCACATACCAGGCTCATTTCCACACCTGGGTTGCTGACGTCATGAGTGGTAACCCTACTGTTGATGCTACACCTTTTTATCTTTTCTCCCCTCCTCTCTCACCTGGTGACCCCCACTCCTTCGGGCTCCGACAAGTCCTATCTCAATCCCCGCTAGTCCTGCCCGAGCCCTCCGATCCTCACATCGCAGCCATCCCTCGGGATATCCCGGACATAACCCTTTGCCGGGTGGGTCCCTCTCCTCCGATGGGAAGGCACCGGGGAAGGGGTTCCAGCGCGCTACTTGATAGGGCCCAGGGGATGCTGCTGAGGAAGGAGACTCGCTGAGGGCACCGGAGGCATCGAGGGACAGAGAGCCGTCATCCAGCAGCCACCAGGTGGCATTTCCGCTTTTCTAAGTCCTCTTCACTACTTCGCTCGCATAGTGACTCCAGTCTCCACTGGGGGCCGCTGCCGAGCAATGTGTTCCCCTAACCCACCCCAAGGATAAGAGAACTGTCCCTCCGGATGCTCGATCCTATTCTCCCCCTGCCAACCCCTGGCTCTCCGGGTCCGCTCCTGAACCCTGGTCGCCAGCGTGGATGGAGGTAAGGCGCCAGCGCCTCAACCCTTTACGCCACCGGGCTGGCTCTGATGCTACACCTTTAAAGAACTCCTGACACAGTTGAGACAACTCTGAAAAAATGTAATAGGCATAAATGTAGCTTACCTGTCGTATTTTATTCTGTAATTCTCACCCTTGTTTCCCTATTACTAAGGGTATTTGCATAAATACAGTATCTCTGCCCTTTTGTCTCTGGCTGCGTGCCTACACCTGACATCATCATTCTGTTCATGACATCAAAATATGTTGCTGTGGAGATAATTATGATGTCGTAAATAGGGGATTGTGGTGTCATGCGTAGAGAAGCAGCCAGAGTAGATATTGTCTAGGGGACAGGGATCTTGTTTTCGTGCAGCTGTTTTCAGTAATAAAGAAAATGGGGAATTAATTAATGAACATATATGAAGTAATAAAGAAAATGGAATAGAGTTAAATATAAATCTTACTTTTTTGAGAGTTTGCCTAATGCTGTCAGGGGCTCTTTAAAGAGCTTTTTCCAGAAACCATTCCCGGTTGGCATCAGCTGAATCTGGTTATACATAATTTGCCCGTAATATATACAGTATTCCAGGGCCTTCCTTTTTTCTTTCTTTTTCCTGAAGATATTTTCATGACAACACAATCTTTTTCCTTACACTTCATCTGCTCACTTCCCCTATTCCTGCCATGAAGTCATATTCCCCTGCTAATGACATCACAACCTGCTGCCACAAAAATGATTCAGATGTCACAAGCAGAGGATTGTGACTTCTGGGCAGTATGGCCTAGAGGAATGAGTTTGCTGCAGCCAGCCGACCTGGGTTTCATTCCCATGACCTTCACCTGTGTGCTGTGTGACTCTGAGCAAGTCACTTAACCACCCCAGTGCTCCCAGGTCAGCCGTGAAGAGAGGCATTTGTGCCTAGTGGGCCTTTACCCAGTCACCAAAGAATGATAAGAAAAAAAGAACCAAGCAGCCAGACCTGATGAATTCTAAATGGGCCAAGAAGCTGGTTTCCAGGAAGTGTCTTTAACAACAGAGAATGTAACATCTTGAATGGCACGAGATATTTATAAACACTGCTGATTCCAGCTTCAGCTGGCAATGTGCACAGTAGAACAGAAAGTTGGGATGATTACTGAGCACTCTTTTCTGCTGTTTGTTTTCATGTTTGTGGTGAAGTGCTCAACATTTGTGAACCCAAAGGACTGGTGCAGCTGGAAACAGAGGTGCCATCTTTGTGCGCAGGGAGGGGGTGCAGTTTGGATTTGACATCCTCAGACTACACCACTGGACCTAAGCAACATCCTCACCAACGTGGAGAGATGATGGGAGCGCCATCTCACCATGACTAATAATGACATTTTTCTGCTTGATGCAACCCTTAACTGCAAAATCCAAACCGATAAGCAAGTTTCCCTGGTAGCCCAGTAGTAGTATGTCACGCTACCATGCAGGTGACCTGATGTGGGGGTGCGCCTTGGGACCTCTGCTGTCCAAGAGCTTGTGGTCAGGGATGCTGCTATTGGCTGCACATTCTGTCTCATCCTGGCTGGGAGGGAGGCGCCTCCCTGCATCTTCCACAGGGTCGCAGCTGTCTCAAGGATAGGCTGTGGCACCTGTGGGAGGAGGGAAGGAACAGGAAAACAATACCAGCCAGCTTGTCGACGCAGTGGTTGAAAATGGAAAGGAGGTAAGCGTCAGAGACGTGAGGGTTGGGTGGAACTGGGCACAACTAGATTAAAGAGGCTGAGATAGTTCAGAAGAATAAACAAGAAATTTAAAACAAGAAAGGGCTGGCATGGTAGCACAACAGTCGTGCTACCACTTGCTCTGCCAGCAACCCATGTTTGTTAACAAATGCGGGCCGTTGGGGGCTGGCCAGGAGAGGAAGGCTTGAGTGTCCTGATGACTGCTCTCCTTCCTCAGGGAGGGGGGGCACTGCTTCTATTGCGTGACTGCTGATTGGTGGAGACCAGCCATCAGCACAGTCAGGAATGCCAGAGAGGAGGGGTTGCCACCAGATGTCAGTCACACAAGTGTTTTACTGTATGCATGTGCGGCCACGTCATTGCATGCTGGTACCCTAGGGAAGAAAAACAGGAGGAAAATTCCATCTGTCCATGCCAGCACCCCCCACAGGCTCTGAAAGAAATGACATGGATGGCCACCCACCACTATCGTGGTCCTGGGTAAGTGGTAGATAATCAGTCCACCAGAAGAACGGTGACGGGTTGGGGGTGCTGCCAGGTGTGACCAGAATGAGAAACCACTTGCTAGAAAAAAAGAGAACTACACTCCACAGCTGTCAGAATGATGGCCTACAGTCATTTCAGACCCAAGGCAATGCAGTAAAGCCGCGCCATGTGTGTCGGGCCTGGGAGGTAACTGATTGTGTCTCCAAAAGGGAAGCAGCCATGGAGGATAAACTGTTCAAATATCCAAGCAGATATGGGTAGATTGTGAATGAGAGCTGGTGGTTGGCTATATGGTGTCCATATCGTATATGAAGACCCCTTTGATTAGCGACCTTGTGGATATTTTTTTTTTTATGTGGTTGTCCAGGTGGCGGTATAGCATAGAGACTCCCGCCCTCTCTCAAATAGAATTTACTGTGGAATGCTCAATTCTCTTCCATCCCCAGTCAGCCCCTGAGGTCAGTAGTTCGTTCCTGAACCTAGGTCAGTGGTGTCACAGGCAGAACCACTTCCGCTATACCAACAGACCAGCTCGACCCAGTGGGTATTGCTGTTACTGTTTACAGGTGCACTCAGCTCTTTAAAACGAGATACTAGCATTTTGAACACAAATGCCATCAACGACAAACCCCGAGAACACACCACTCATGTTTTCTATGTGACTAACATACAGTTAAAGGAGCTGCTGAAGGTGTTCAAAACATAAAACATATCTGAAGCCTGTGGTCTGGACAGCATAGAAACACATCGACGGAAACTTGCTGTAGGCAGCTGAATACAGCCAATTACAGATTTATTAAACCTCTTACTAACCACTGGCATCTTTGGCATTGCCTCCTTACAAAGGAGGAGATGCCTTAGAAGTGGACAACGACTACCCAGTTTCTCTTTTGCAATTATTTCTAACCTCTTTGAAAAAAACAAAAAAATAGTGTGTAACCAGCTAATGTCCAGCCCCAATAATTGCTACAGGCTGTCTGAAACGTAGTGCAGATTTTGCTGTGGCCTCGTACACAGCATCGCTGGAATTTAATGATTCTGTAACCACGGTGCTACAGAAGTGAGAATATTTGGGGGGTAATCTTTATTGATCTATCCATTGCCTTTCATTTACTGGATCATGTACATAATAAGCCATGACAGGGTGTGCATTATAGAATAATAACTGAGGAGCATTTTTTCCCATAGGAAAACCCAATTATAATTCACTATTATAACCAGCTGGTTATAAAGGCAAACCCATGCCGCATTTCCCCTCGCACCACGCATGCATCAATTGCTGTCTTCCCTTCATGGTGGGACACTTCACCACCACTCAGACTCTGCCCTAAGTAAATTAGAAAAAAAATTAGCTTCACTTTTGAACCACTTTATATTTAAAAAAAAGTTACCACAGCCGCTTGAATTCGAACAGACCACGGCTGCACAGTGATGTGTTTGTATTTTAAATAATTGTTGTGGCAAAAAACACTCCCCAGCAATTATATAAAATAAAACATGGGGTTGTGTGCTTAATGAGTAATATTCACCCCTAGTGTTGGATGCTTAATAAACCTTCGAGTCATCGGGTTTATGTAGTATCCAACACCTTGTGTGTGTGTGTGTGTGTGTGTATATGTGTGTGTGTGTGTGTGTGTGTGTAAATTGTCATTAAATACATCACCCCATGTATTATTCTATGTTTACTTCACACCCCAGGAGTGTAGTAAGGCACAAGGCTGAAGGCTGAGTGTCCTTATGCCCCTAGGAAGTGCATTCATGTTTAACAAAAAAAAAAAAAAACAGCCACCAAAGCAGCCTCAGTGCCCAGAAATGACACCTAGGTCCTCAAGATCAAACATCATAAAAGGCACTCACAGAAATTGTTAAAAATATAGTAATAAAATGAACTACATCAGATTTAACCGATGACAAAAGACATGTGATAACAGTCCTAACTCCCAAATGACATCTATCAAACAAATTTTACATCTTCCTAAAGACAACAGTGTCCTCATTCACAATCACCACAAATGCATACCTGTCATGTCATGAAAGAAAAATATTTTAAATATGAAAAACATTGTCACTAGCACTTATGTCAGGGAGCTCCTCACAAACACAGCCACTCTGCTGCTGCCAGAATGCTATGTTACATATTTTATATCCTCAGGGACTTGTTAGGGTGGCTGATTCAGGGCAGCCTGGGACCCTGTCACTATGTGGTGCTCTGTTAGTGTGGTGTACCCCGACTTCCTTGTGAACATCCCCTCAAATGATCGCAGCATCCTACACATTTCGGTAGTGGTCCAGTGGCAGCCTCTTAGAGAGGTTGATGATGTTCACTGAGGATTCTTCTTCAGCCTCTCCCAAAAGATCCGTCAGTGGGTCTGCCTCTCTCTCTTTCTCTGGGTAGCTTCACACAGCCAGGACCCTCTCATCTTAGTCATCGCAGGGTTTCAAGCTGATCTGCCTCTGCAGGTGGTGGCTGCATGGCCAGGACAATTCGCTGGCATGAAAGACCTTGAGCCCTTGTTAACTAACCAGGGTGCCATATCATTACAGGAAAAAAGGGATTGTAATTACCTATTAGAGTCAGCTTCTTCTGCCTCTGGCAACAATTCTAATCTAATTTCCCCAGCCTATCTCTGTCACCGCAGCAGATAGAGTTAATTAAAATTACAAAATAATTGTAACATAGACAGACTGTGTTTGTGTGTGTGTGTGTGTGTGTGTGTGTGTGTGTGTGTGTATGTATGTGTATATATATATATATATATATATATATATATATATATATAAAACATTGTTAATGCATCAGTTAGTGTTAAAGTGACAAAGTAAGAATGTGGCATTAGGGTTTCACCTAACACCCCACCCTACCCTATAGGCAGCAACAGGCGTGGGGGTGTCTTGGGGTTGTCAACCCTAACGCTCACCCGATCCCATGAGTAAATAAGCTGAGATGGGTACAATATAAGAGAATAGGGTGAGCGTTAGGACTGACAACCCCAAGGCATACCCACGCCTGTTGCTGCTCAGGTAAGGGTTAGAAGGAAACCCAATGCCACATTTCCCTACTTTTGTCACTTTAACCCTAACTAATGCATTAACAAAGATTTTTTCAATAAATGTCCTTACTTTTTGAGACAGTATAATTGCATTCTCATTTGCCTGTGGGAGTGCAGTGGCCTCTGGGCCCTGTGCTCCCATCCATTGATACTTTTTGAGACAGTATAATCACATCCTCATTTGTCTGTGGGAGTGCAGTGCTCTCTGGGCCCTGTGCTCCCATCCAGTGATACTTTTTGAGACAGTATAATCACATCCTCATTTGCCTGTGGGAGTTCAGTGCTCTCTGGGCCCTGTGCTCCCATCCATTGATACTTTTTGAGACAGTATAATTGCATCCTCATTTGCCTGTGGGAGCACTCCCATCCCTCCATAGATGCATATATCTATACTGCTGTAGCCCTGCACTTCCAATTTTAGCAAAACTGCAACCACATTTTCACCATAAACTTCTTATTACCCCACCTCATGAATCTGGTATTGAAAATTTCCAGATCACTGCCAAAATGTGATTCCACACCACCACAACATCATTCCATGCCACAGGTGAAAAAAGACAGTTTCCCCAGGATTTGAAAAATGACAGCTGTCACATTCATAAGGTGGTATAAAAATATATCTATGTTGAAAATTTGGTGTCAAAATATTCAATATTACCAGAGTTACGAGCAAGCATAGCAAAATTCCAATGCATTTTCATAACTTTGCCATATTTACATATTTTGACCTCACATTTTTAACATAGCCTTCTTATGACTTCACCTCATGAACAAGGGCAGTGAAATGTTTCAAATCCTGCCTGAAAGGTGATTTTGCCAAGTGACTATGAAATCACCTTTTGGGCTGGATTTATGTAATTCTAATGACATTGTTAATGAGGTGGGGTCCTAAAAAGGCCATGTGGAAAATTTGGTGTCAAAATATGCAGAAATGCCCAAGTTATGAATCAGAGTTGAAAATCCCATTGAAATACATTGAACCACATTTATCTTAGTTTCTCATATTGCAGTCAGCAGTTCCAGCAGCAAGATGTGTTTTTGATCAGAGAGTGGATCTTCAGCCAGCGAGCTGTTCAAGTGAGTGAAGGTGTGTGGGGTGGTGTGAGAGGGGTGCGGGGTGGTGGTTGCTCAGTGGGAGGTTAGGATTGGTGGGGGTCGGATTGGCAAGGGACTGTTCTATTTTTTACAGGTAAAAAATAAAGACATAGAAGGACCATTTTCTTTACTACAGGTCTAACAAGAGATGGTATTGGAGGGTGGGGGGGTACCACCAATGAGAAAAGCAAATATTGCAGGGATGGCAACTGGAGTGTGGGGTGCCACTGGGCATGAGGGACCATAAAGAAACATATTATGGGGATGAGGATGGCACGGTGGGGGGACGCCACTAGACGCCATCGAAAAAAAAAATAATTATGGGAGTGATAATCAGAGGGTGGGGGATGCCACTAGACACCAGGGAAATAACCAAAAATACAGGGGCGGTGACTGGATGGTGGAGGAGGCATCATACACATGGAATAATAAAGAAAAAATGGGGAGGGCAATCAGAGGACGGGGGGTGCCACTAGACACCAGGAAAATATAGTGGTATTACAGGGGTGCCGATCAAAGGGTGGGGGTGCCACTAGACACCAGGGAACAGATGCCAGCAAAAGAGAAATTATGTTTCCTTCATGAAAAAGGATCTTTTTTCATGACATGAGATATGAAAAAGAATCCTTTTTTGTATAATGAATCACAAAAAAAGATTTATAATCTTAAAAAACAGCATGTCAAGGGCATTTCTCCTACAGTTAAGTGCAGAATCCAGCTTAGGGACTCAAGATAAGCAAGCTATATGTGTTGGCCGCTCTGCAGAATGTCATTTTTGTGGTTTTCCAAATTAGAATTTTTAGGGTAAAACAGAAAGCAAGACAGTGGCATTAAAAAAAACAAAAAATAAAAAACCATACAATAAAGAGTTCCCATATGAAAAGTTCATACAGCTATTTTGAAGTGCTGACTGAGCATGCTCAGAACCTGAATTTTTAAAATGTAATAACTTTAGAATGGGCTGATATTTTTTTCACCAAACCACTGAAAGGCAAATCCATGGGTAAAGCCCTTTCTACCCTGAAAATTTCAGGCCACAATTCTAAACCATCTGGGTGCAAGGTGATGATAATAAAACAGCAAAACAATGATTTTTAACATTTTTTTGCTATCTGCCTCTCAGAATCTGCACATCTGACCAGAACAAAACTTGGCACATCAAGAGATCTACCCCCACAAGGCTGCACATGCAAACTTTGTGCAAATCCATTGAACGGTTGCAAAGATATTAAAGTGCAACATTTGAGGTTTAACAAGGAAACCACTGCCATGCCACTATAACTGATAGCTTCGCCCCCCGTTCAGTGGAATTGCACTACATTTTGCATGCGTAGTCTGGGGGACAAGATGTCTTGATCTACCAAGTTTTGTTCCAGTGAAATGGGAGGATTCCAAGATCCAGATAGTGTTTTTTTAGGAAGAAAATAGTTTTTTTTTGCTTTATTTTGACATCACCTACAGCCCAGATGGTTTGGAATTTTGGTCTGAAATTTCCAGGGAAGAAAGAGTGTGCTGCAGAATGGGTCCTTTCATTGATTTGGTGAAAAAATATGAATCCATTCCCAAGTTATAAATATTTCTAAAGTTTGGCTCTGAGCATGCTCAGTACGGTATCAGATGTCTATCCTAAAGACCCTACAGAGCAAGCTCAGAACCAAAATTTCAAATCCTTATAACTTGGCAATCGATTAATATTTCTTCACCAAATCAGCAAAAGGTACATCTGTTGGCCAAGCCCTTTCTACTCTGAAAATGTCAGACCAAATTCCAAACCATCTGGGCACCAGGTGATGACAAAAAGCAGCAAAAAATGACAATTTAAAAAAAATATATTTTTTGCCTATATGGATCTCAGAATCCACACATGCGGCCAGAAAAAAACTTGGCAAGTCAAACGATCTACTCTCTGAGCCTGTGCATGCAACATTTTGTCTGAATCTGTTGAACGGTTGTGAAGATATTAAAGTGCAAAGATGGAGTCTCACGAAAATGATTTTTTTTCTCACAAAAAAGGATTGACCTCTCACAACAAAGAATCCTTTTTCATGAGACCAAATTCTTTTGCCATTCCAGGAAGTTATCCAAAAGACTGAACTGAGCATGCTCAGAACTCAAAATTTTAAAATTAAATAACTTTGGAACGGATTAATATATTTTCACCAAACCAGCGGAAGGCACTTCTGTGAGGCAAGCCCTTTCTACCCTGAAAATGTCAGACCAAAATTCCAAACAGCCTATGTGCAGTGAGATGACAAAAAAAAGCTCAGCAGTTTTTATCATTTTAGCACTATGTGCAGCTCGGAATTCGCACATCCGACCGAAACAAAGCATGGCATGTCAAGAGTTCTACCCCTAGGACTGTGCATGCAAAACTTTGTGCAAATCCATTTCATAGTTATTGAAGTGCAAAGTTTGAGATTAAACATAGACACCCTGCTGAAGCCTAACTATGGTGGTACTTCCACACCACTATAATATAAATTGAAATAAACATTTTTAATGCACCAGTTAGGGTCAAAAGCTGGGAAATGTGGCATTAGGGTTTACAATCCTAAGCCCCCCTCCAGACAGTACATCAGGTGCGGGGTGTGCTTTGGGGTACTCAAGCCTAACACTCACCCCATTCCTTCTGTAAATAAGGTCAGATGTGTACAGGGTAGGAGAATGGGATGAGCGCAAGGCTTAAGTACCCAAAGGCACACTCCCACACCCAACGTGCTGCCTGTAGGGTGTGTGTTAGGGCTGTAAACCCTAATGCCACATTTCCCAACTTTTGTGGCTTTGACCCTAACTGGTGCATTAACGACGTTTTTTCTGCAATGTATTTCCTTATGTTTTAAGATAGTGTAATCATATCCTTATTTTGCTGTGGGGCTGCAGGGTCCTTCAGACCCTGTGCTTCCATGCATTTTGCTGTGGGAGCGCCGGATCTTTTGGACCCTGTGTTGCCATACAGTTTGCTGTGGGCGCACAGGGTCCTTCCGACCCTGCACCCCCATGCATACATAACTTTGTCACATTTTATTTTTCTAACTGACATTTGTCTGTTACCTGCTATTCATTGGATCTCCGCTCTACACTTGTGCCCGGTCCCCATCAATTTTAAGTTAATAGCCCTGAAATTTAGTGGCACTCCCCACCCTCCAATTTCCATATAGATTTTATTATATTTGCATTGGTGTTCAGCGATACCCCTCCACACTTCAACGGTGCCCCTGTCCGCATTAATTTTTAGTTAATAGCCCTGGTGTCTAGTGGCATCCTCCACCCTCCCAGTTCTATATATGTTTTTCATATACTCATTGGTATACGGTGGAACACCTACCCTCCAATTTTCCCCATTCAATATTATGCCACAATGTATATCCCTGGTGTCTAGTGCTACCCTCCCACTCTCCGATCCCCATATTAGTTTTCTTTCATATCCCCATTGGTGGCCAGTGGCACCCACACCCTTCTATGTAACTCTGAAGCTGAAAATTAGAAAACAGTTCCTTGATATCTTTGTTTTTTTCAAACCTGTAAAAAAAGAAATCCAATGTTGAGCTGACTCGCACTCCTACACGACTTCCCACTGTGCACCCACCATCTCACACCCCCTAGAGCCCCCACACACACTCTCACTCACCTGAAGTGTTCCAACATTGAAGATCCACTTTCTGATTGAAGATATGTCTTACTACTGGAATCGGCAACTGTTGTCTGACAAGTAAGGTAACAGGTCAGAAAATTGAACTGCAGTTACCTTATTTCTCATACAGCAACAAGAAGTGTTTTTAATTGGAGAGTGGATCTTCATTGTTGGAACACTTCAAGCCAGTGAGGGTTTGTATGGGGGATCTAGGGGGTGCGGGCATACCTCTCAACTGTCCCTGATTTTCAGGGACATCCCTGATTTTGCCTCAAAATTTTACTCTGTCACTCCTAAAAATTGTGTTTCCATGACTAAACAGCAGTGGTTATAAGCACAAAATAATGTCAAACACTAAACTTACAGACTTGTTCTTCCTTAGAAAATGCATTTTATACCAAGCCCTTTCTCATACTAGCTTTCTGAGTGGACATCTCCAATTTTGAAGAAGTGTCCCAGATTTTGGTCCTTTGCCCCTGATTTTTTTAAGCCTTGTCCCTGATTTATGAGGCAGGAGATTGAGAGGTATGGGTGCGGGTGGTGGGTGCACAGTGGGAGGTCAGGTGGGGGTGCAGGTCATATCAATGGTGGACTTTTTTTTTACTGGTTTAAAAAAATAAAGATGTTGAGGAACCGTTATCTAATTTTCAGCTTTACAGTTACATAGATGGGAGGGGACTGCCACTGGTCACCAATGGGGGCATAAAAGGAAAGTAATACAAGGATTGGAGGTTGGGGGGGTGCCAGCAGACCTCAACAATATACATTGTGGCATAATACTGAATGAGGAAAATTTGAGGGAGGGGGGTACCACTGGCCACCAATGACTATACGGAATATCTGGCACTGCAAAGAGGGGTAAAAATCCTTTTGCTTTCCAGTAAATCCTTTTTCACTATCTTTTTTCATCCACGTGAAAAAGGATCTATTGTCACGCAAAAGGATTTTGGACTTGGTTATTTTTGTATCCTTTTTTGCAAGTAAGGATCCTTCATTGTGAATCCTTTCTCATCCTCATGAAAAAGGATCCCATCTCGCGAAAAAGTATGTTGCACTTAGTTGATTTTGTAATCTTTTTTCATGCAATAGGATCCCTTTTCATTAATCCTTTTTTGTTTTCACGGAAAAGGATCCCGTCTCGCGAAAAAGGAATTAAAAAAAGTCTGAATTCCTTTTTCATGAAATGCAATCCTTTTTCATGAGAACAAATAAGGATTCACAAAAAGAATCTTAGTGAGTCATGACAAATTATTTTAATAAATGTAAAAAATCATTACGGGGACCTATTGGGAACAAATAAGTGAACAATACACCTAAGGAAGTCCCGATGAGCAAAATACATGTTTTGTTGTCTGTGTTATGCACCATTTTGGAGAGCAGTACAGTTTTTTTTTTTTTAAAAGGAAAACAAGATAGCAGCTCACGAAAAAGGATTTTCACTCAAGAAAAAGGATCTGGGCCCTCAATTCCTTTTTCGTTCCAGGAAGCTATCCAAAAGACTGTACTAAGCATGCTTAGAACCCAAAACTTTAAAATTAAATAACTTTGAAACATATCAATATTTTTTTCACCAAACCAGGCACTTCTTTGGGCAAGCCCTTTGTACCCTGAAAATTTCAGACCAAAATTCCAAACTGTCTGGGTACAGCATGATGACAAACAAAAGCTCAAAAAGGGCAAATTTCAATGTTTTAGCACTATGTGCAGCTCAAAATCTGCCAATCTGACTGAAACAAAACTTGGCAAGTCAAGAGATCTACCACACAAGACTGTGCATGCAAAGTTCTATGCAAATCCATTGAACGGTTGCAAAGTTATTAAAGTATCTGACAGCCTGCTTGAGTAGCTTTGGCATTCACTCCCTGAACCAGTAATCATAAAAAGTAAAGGCCATGCAGCCGCATAGTTATGGATGTTTTATATACACCCTCGGTGTGTGATGACCTCATAAACCTCTCGAGCTTTGCTTTTGAGGTTTATGGGCCATAACACACCTCGGGTGTATAAAACAATCCATAACACACAGTTGCATAACCATTATTCTCTATTTACTGCCTGGATGTAAATCAGAAATGCCCACCAAGATAGCTCAAGAGCCTGTAGAGATGGAATAGTAATGTGATTGGAGCCAGCATTTAAAGTCAGCTTGTAAAGGGGAAATGACTTACAGGTTCAGCGCAGGTCTCCTTTAATTGTGCTTAAGGTGGTCACCCAACATCTCCTGGCTTGCTGTTCTTCGTTGTCTCACCACTAGACTACACAGCCTCAACTCCACTTCTGTCAGAGTTTTCGCATTACAGGTTTTACTTCGGATCCAGACATATTTCTATTTGTTCCACAAGCACAGGGAGTAGGCAAAGAAACACAAGCAATAATCCCTGTTGGTTCTCCTTCAGTAATTATTGGATTTTTCTAAAAACATACCTTTTCCTTTATAACGCTGTAGTAGAAAGCAGCCTGAATGCAAACTGCTGAGCTTTCAGAGCAGTGATGTTAGCAAAGCTACAGTAGGCAGGATGACCGACTGAAAACCTTACCAATATCCTGATTGGGCACTTCAGCACAAACACATTGTGCAGGTGAAGTCATTTCAGAGAAAGTAATGCTAATCAACTGCCGAAGGACAGCACCGTGAAAAAAAATTCCAAAGATGTTTTCTCAAAATATCCAGTCAGTACTGATCAGACAGTATTTTTGTGAAGTCCTTCCTTTTTCCGACAGCACTTATTGCAACAGAAGACAATCTGTGGTATTGTTAACAGTTTCCTGTCTTATACCTTAGCAAAACCAAAATTGCCCAGGGGCATTCATTGCATCACCTGTACCAATGCAATTGCCCAGATTAACTGCAGGTTGAGGGATCTGGAGATATGTGAAATATGTCTTCTTGGGCGGGGGCTTCCAAAACACCTTCCTCTTTTTTAATGTGCCCTCCGAGCGTCTGCACTCTCCTACACCTCAACATTTTACAGAGCCAGTGGCAGCTCTGAGAAATCACTGGAAATTATATATAATTTCAGCTGGGTTTCCTATACTTCCTGTTTTTATTCTCCCATTATTCTCCATTATAAAATGTGTATAAAAAAATCCAAAAACCTGATTGGCTGAGGAGTTCGGATTTGGAATGCAGTGCTGATATCCCAGTGCAACAACACTGGAAAAAGATCCGGGACCTCACTATGACCTGTTTACATTAAGCAGGCACAACTGTATCAATACACCTGTATTCATCTGCCATCTAATGGCCAAACAGTAAAATTGCAATAGCTCGATAGGACTACATTTTCTTTTCCCTTGTTTTTACATAAAAAAAATATATATTTCTTTACTAATCTCAATGGATTTATTTCATAAACACAATAAGACACTCCAGGGTCTGCTTTATTCTGGGATAATGGAACTTTTTAAATGTTAGAAGCACTCAGCCTTAAACCTCTGCTTCTTTGGGTTGAATGCTCCCCTCCCAACCCAGCATGCCTATTTGAGAACTTAGAAACATGGAATCTGTCAGCAGATAAGGACCACTTGACCCACCCAGTCTGCCCAGTTTGTCCCTGCCTATACTGTCATCACAGACCCTACATGATCTCCAGCCTCTCCCCTCCCACACACTTTCCTATCAAGATTCCTTTGTGTCTATACCATGCATGCTTGGGACCCACTACTGTTTTCACCCCCACCACCTCCACTGGAAGACTGTTTTAGGTGTCCTCCACTCTTTCAGGGAAGAAGTACTTCCTCAAGCCCCTCCTAAATGTCCTCCTTTCTAGCTTCATTGCATGCCCCCTGTTCTTGTATACTTTCTCTTTTGAAAAACACTCCTTCCTGTAACTTATTTACCCCCGTGAGGTATTTGTTCTTAGGGAACATAGCAATGACCAGGGCTTGGCCTTTTAACACCCAGATGTGAGACACTGCCCCTCAAAATGTGTGAAGAGGAGCCAGCTTGTCAGTGCAGCAGCAGCGATACGACTCATGACTCTGGTGATGAGGATTTGGTAGTGAGCTTCAGGTGCTAGGGACCAGGCAAAGGGGATAGGAAGCCTGAACATCCCAGAGGACACACTCTGCCTCTGCGGAGAGAGGGTAGCTGCCTGCGCTACAACACTGTCAGCTGGGTGCCATGCCTCTGGGGAGAGAGTGTAGCTGCCTGCGCTACAACACTGCCAGCTGCGTGCCATGTCTCTGGGGAGAGAGTGTAGCTGCCTATGCTACAACACTGCCAGCTGTGTGCCATGCCTCTAGGGAGAGAGTGTAGCTGCCTATGCTACAACACTGCCAGCTGCATGCCATGCCTCTGGGGAGAGAGTGTAGCTGCCTGCACTGCAGCATTGCCAGCTGCATGCCATGCCTCTTGGGAGAGAGGGTAGCTGCCTGTGCTACAACACTGCCAGCTGCATGCCATGCCTCTGGGGAGAGAGTGTAGCTGCCTGCACTGCAGCATTGCCAGCTGCATGCCATGCCTCTGGGGAGAGAGGGTAGCTGCCTGCGCTACAACACTGCCAGCTGGGTGCCATGACTCTTGGGAGAGAGGGTAGCTGCCTGTGCTACAACACTGCCAGCTGCATGCCATGCCTCTGGGGAGAGAGGGTAGCTGCCTGCGCTACAACACTGCCAGCTGCATGCCATGCCTCTGGGGAGAGAGGGTAGCTGCCTGCGCTACAACACTGCCAGCTGCATGCCATGCCTCTGGGGAGAGAGTGTAGCTGCCTGTGCTACAACACTGCCAGCTGCGTGCCATACCTCTGGGGAAGAGTGTAGCTGCCTGTGCTACAACACTGCCAGCTGCATGCCATGCCTCTTGGGAGAGAGTGTAGCTGTCTGTGCTACAACACTGCCAGCTGGATGCCATGCCTCTTGGGAGAGAGTATAGCTGCCTGTGCTACAACACTGCCAGCTGCATGCCATGCCTCTGGGGAGAGAGTGTAGCTGTCTGTGCTACAACACTGCCAGCTGTGTGCCATACCTCTGGGGAAGAGTGTAGCTGCCTGTGCTACAACACTGCCAGCTGCATGCCATGCCTCTTGGGAGAGAGTGTAACTGTCTGTGCTACAACACTGCCAGCTGGATGCCATGCCTCTTGGGAGAGAGTATAGCTGCCTGTGCTACAACACTGCCAGCTGGGTGCCATGCCTCTTGGGAGAGAGGGTAGCTGCCTGCACTGCAGCATTGCCAGCTGGGTGCCATGCCTCTTGGGAGAGAGGGTAGCTGCCTGCACTGCAGCATTGCCAGCTGTGTGCCATGCCTCTTGGGAGAGAGGGTAGCTGCCTGCGCTACAACACTGCCAGCTGCATGCCATGCCTCTGGGGAGAGAGTGTAGCTGCCTGTGCTACAACACTGCCAGCTGGGTGCCATTCCTCTGGGGAGAGAGGGTAGCTGCCTGTGCTACAACACTGCCAGCTGGGTGTCATGCCTCTGGGGAGAGAGGGTAGCTGCCTGTGCTACAACACTGCCAGCTGGGTGCCATGTCTCTGGGGAGAGAGAGTAGCTGCCTGTGCTACAACACTGCCAGCTGGGTGCCATGACTCTTGGGAGAGAGGGTAGCTGCCTGCACTGCAGCATTGCCAGCTACATGCCATGCCTCTGGGGAGAGAGGGTAGCTGCCTGTGCTACAACACTGCCAGCTGGGTGCCATGACTCTTGGGAGAGAGGGTAGCTGCCTGTGCTACAACACTGCCAGCTGCATGCCATGCCTCTGGGGAGAGAGTGTAGCTGCCTGTGCTACAACACTGCCAGCTGCGTGCCATGTCTCTGGGGAGAGAGGGTAGCTGCCTGTGCTACAACACTGCCAGCTGGGTGCCATGCCTCTGGGTAGAGATGGTAACTTCCTGCACTACAAAACTGCCAACTGGGTGACCATGGGTGCCAGTGAAGCACAGCTACAGAGGAGAGGGGGGAGAGTAACCAGGCACCACTCAGGCATGCTTTGCATGTACAAGCATGGAGCCCCTAGTGAGCTGAAGTCTCAGGGACTGGGCATCCCCTGAATTGGGAAACAACCCTGGCTCATACAAAATGATCCTGGCATGTTCGGGCCCTGACCTCTGCTACTTTCTGCTCTCCGCAGCCTGGTAACTTCTGCCTTCACACTCAGGAGGTGGAGGGAGTGCGAGTCAGGTTTTGCCAAGCCCCACCATGGGGGGTAAGTCATTGGGGTTGTAAGGGGTAGAGCAGGAAGCAGCAGGGGGACGAAGCTGGGTCCCAGTCAGGGAAAGGGGGCTATGTCAAAGACAGGGGCCTAAAATGTAAATTGTAAAACAAAAAAAATGTGGAAAGAGGGGCTGCTCTGACAGCTTAGCAGGAGAACACTTCACTGCCATGCAGGCCACGTGCCTTCTGGAGCAAGCCTGGGTTTCCCTGCAGCTTGGAGGTGCACAGCCAAGGGTGCAGCTGAATGTGGCGCTTCTCAACGGGGCAGGAGGTGCTGTCCTTCTGCTCCTACAGTTCCTGGAATGGCAAAAGAATTTGGTCTCGTGAAAAAGGATTCTTTGTCGTGACCCCCATGTTGGAGAAAGAAGTGACTGGTGCGAATGTGTCTCTGCCTCCTCCACAGAGTCACTGGGGAGCCATGGTCAGGCTGCAACACCTGAGTGAGAAGCGAGGGAATGAGGTAAAAATAGGGAAACCCTGTCCATAGCCACTAGAGAGATGGCTTCAGGTGCTCTCGGGCCTCATACTACTCAATATACAGCCCGATAGGTGACAGGACAAAGAGAAAAAAAAGCAGCACGCATGAGCCATGTTGCAAGACATCAAGTAATTTACTGCAGTCAAAAAGTGCAAAGCTCTAAAAACAAACTTACAAATAAAGCAGGTACAGTCTTAACAATATGTACAAAATTGTGTCAAACTACTAAATTATATATTATGTATAATTTAGCAGTTCATTTTGACACAATTTCCTTTATTGTTAGGCAATGACATTTGTACAGTTCCTTCATATGGTCCATTCCTATGTTTCAATGCTCGTTTTTATTCATATATTGCACTTAAGGGACACTGTCAACCCCTTTAGGCCTCAACTCCCTGAACTCCCTGATTCAGACTCCCAAGCAGTGGAGTCCCTATTCCTCTCCCTGACCCTGGGTAAAGTTAAGAAACTTATCATTGGGTGTGCTCATCTTCCGTCCAACAAGGCCTCCCCAGGCCTCCCTTCCTTCATCGCTTCCCTCACCAATCTCCCTCATCATGACGTTGTACTGTGTGGTGACTTCAATTGTGACTGGCTTGCTCCCGCTGCTGACGAATTATGTCCTTCTCTAGCTGACTCTAATCTAGCTCAACTTGTCCTAGACCCTACTCGCATCAATATCAAAACTGGCAAACACTCTTTGCTTGACTGGGTGATCACTAACTGCCCCCTGAAAATAAAAGCAATGCATGTACTTTCTGATTGTATTAGTGATCACTCTCCTACTATTTGTGTCTGGAGAAAAAACTCCCCCAACCCTCAGATCTCGCTTGCCCGTGACAAGTCCATACTTGATACTGACAGCTTGATTAGTACTATTTCTAATACTGACTGGGGACCTATCATATCCCTCCCTGATAGCAACCAAGCTCTGGATTTCTTTATTTCCACCTTTACACAAATTGTCGACAAGCACGCACTCCTGAAAAAATGCAGGACTAAGGGTGTCAAGGCCGCATGGCTCAATAATAACCTTAGAATGCTTATGTCCTCCCATGATAATGCTTGGCAGACATACAAAGAAAGTGGCCTGCCTTCTGACTGGCAACTTTATGGGCAACTCAGGAACAAATGCAAAAACTCCCTACATAAAACAAAATGCCACCACTACACGTCGCTGCAAACTGAACACCTTTGTAGTCCTAAAGCATTCTGCAGACAGATCAATTCCTTGGTCAAAAGGAAAGTTTCTGAGCTCCCATGTTCCCTCACTGCCCAGGGCACTACTCATTATGACCCCCTATCGATAGCCACTGGATTCAATGAATTCTTCACGGACCTTGACAGATACGCCTTACTCTTTAACAATACCCCATTGTCTCCTCAGCCTCAGCTACCCCCAACTACCTAGGGACTCGTCCTTCTTTCCACCTGAAGTTGACCACCACCAAGGAGATCCAGAGGCTTCTGGATAATTTGAAGGCCGAGAGCTCGCCTGGTCATGATACCCTTGATCTGAAGTTCCTCAAGCTAGGTGCACCTGCCCTTGCTTGCCCATGACCTATTTAATTGCTCCTTCCTATCTAGTTCTGTCCCCGACAAGTGGAAGGTGGTGGTAGTTGTACCCATACATAAGATGTGGACCCAACCTGGTGCTTGAAAATTTTAGGCCAATTTCCATCCTGTGCCCCCTGGCTAAAATGCAGGAACATAATAGTTTATAATCATCTCCAGAGTTATCTGGAACACCACAATCTACTATCTCCCTACCAGCATGGATTCAGGAAGAATCACAGTACCCTCATAGCCTTAATTGAAGTAACCACGGACATAATCCAGTCCATGGATCAAGGTTCTGCTACTGGTGCCATCTTTGTTGACTTGACAAAAGCATTTGACCTAGTGAATCATATTCTTCTTCTACAAAGGCTTCATGTGCTGGGTCTTTATAATAGTGCCCTGGGTTGGGTACATAGCTACCTGTCCTGCAGAACACAAAGGGTTAAGTGGTCTGGTGCCCTATCCACCCTCAGACCTGCTACTCAAGGGGTGCCGAAGGGCTCTATTCCTGGGCCTATATTGTTCTCCCTGTTCATCAGTGACTTGCCAGTAACTGTGGTAGTGCATCTGTGCACCTATATGCAGATGATGCAATCATTTACCGCTCATCTCCTGATGTTAATCAAATAAAAAGTGACCTTGCCTCAGACTTCTCTGACCTAGAAAGTTGGTTCAGGTGTAGTCATCTCGTCCTTAACACACAAAAAAACTAAAAGTATGTTATCCTCGCTCTCATCTTCCTCTCCTAGTACACCCCCCCCCGCTTAATATCTCATCTCTGAATGGGGATGTCCTCGAATCCATCCACTCCTTTAAATACCTGGGCACCATCCAGCCTGGTGACACTGAGAGCTGAGGCGCTGGATGCCACGTCTCACGCCACACTGGCAACCCGGGTTTGGGAACGAGCCCGGGTTGTCGGGGGTAGGCAGGGGAGGAGAAGGATTGAGTCTGTATTGGACTGCTTTCCTTCTCCGGGAAGGGGGGGGTGTGCTGCCGTCAGTGCACTGGTGGCCTCTAGCGATGGCTGGGGGTGATGCAGTGGCACAGGCAGTCTGAGGGGACATGCTGGGGCCAACACCGGGAAGGAGTGCATGCAGTAGCGTGCGTGCTCCTGTCCCTTGGTGTCATTGCACGCCACACACATCAAGGGGAACTAGAACAGGGAAAAAGGCACCAGTCGTGGCGGCATGATGGCCATCTCCATGCGGGAGTGCTCAGCTCTGAGGGTACGCAGCGCAATACTGGATCCAGTCCTGGTGGAAGGGCGTGGGGGGGCTCTCCACCACCCCGCCGTGGGGGGCAAGCAACAGGGGTAGAAGCTGCAGGACCCAAATAGGAGCTGAGGGGTCCTCAGGACGGTGTCCAGAAGACCCAGGGGGATGCCAGGATGCAAAGAGATAAGGTAGACTGGGGCCAGGGAGAAAAAGGATTTAGAAAAAAAAAAAACTGGACATCACACTTGACTCCTCCATGCTTCTAATTTAGTTAAATCCCAGAATCAAAAGTTAGGTCTCCTCTACTGTATCTGTCCCTTCCTCACTGCTACCTCTTTCCTTAAAATAGCTTCCTAATCCCTCCTCCCTCTCCTAACCTATGGGGCTCCATTATTACTGTCTACCAATGTCACTGCCATGTCTCTCCTGGCTCAGGTTTATCACAGAGTGGGTAGGTTCGTCCTGGGGGTCAATGCCCATCACTACCACTGTGACATCCTTTCCTCCTTAGGATGGCTACTGTATGGATCAAAACTGAGGTAAATCACCCTGAGCCTCCTGAATAAGTTGGTCTATAAATTTATCCCGCCCTATCTCAGTGAGATTGTCCACCATAGACAAGCCCCATGAGCTTTCAGATCTACCTCCCTCCCCCTTCTCCAGCGGCTTAACTTGCGACTGGCTAAAGCCCGTAAGTCCTTCACTTTTGCTGTAGTGTGTGACTGGAACTCCCTCCCTCTGTCCTGTCTTGCCCTTCTCTTTCCACGTTCCAACTGAATTTGCCCACCACTCTCTCTGCTGTGGCTACCTGCTTCTGCTTCCGATGATGCCTTTTCTGCTCCTACCTTGTTGCTTTCATTCCACTCTCTTCTATCTTCCCAACCTACACTTCACTTCTCTGCCCTCTACCCCGACTCACCTTGTTACCGTTTTGTACCTGTACTTATGGCTTGTCTTTACATGATAATGTATAATAACCTGTTAAACGTTGTGTGCCTAGTCTGCTAATTATTTTATATCGCTTGCCATTGCTGCATTTTTGCTGTGCAACTGATCATTTATTCTACTGTTGTGATTTGTGTTATTACTGTAAATATCTTCCTATGAAAGTGTACCATAAATGAAATGTTTTCCCTGTGAATTTGCTGTAATTGCTCTGTGCTATGCTTCTCTGGTTGCTCTCCTGAGTCGTCCCTGAAAATGGGACTGCATTGTCTCAGTGGACTTACCTGGTTACCAAAATTCAAATAAATAAAACAAACAAACAAACAAATAAACAAACAAGCAAATAAATGTTTTCCTAGTTTAAAAAACACAGACTTTATAAGTGTTCACATTCTATAGAACCTGTAGATGCAGCTGGTAGTTTGATTCAGATCCTTTTTTCTTTTAAAAAGTGAAAAACTGACTGCCCACCACACTGGTGTTACGACACCAAAACATGTTTGTTTACATTTCTTGACTAACTCCCACTCCATCTTTTCTAGACTCAGGAACACCCCCAACACAATCTAGCAATCTAGCCACTCAATATGCAGTGGGAATAGAGAAGACTATGGTATCATGAGTGGCTGCACTGTTTGAGGGTATTTCTAATGTTCAGGAAGGATGCGGTAAAAGAGGTTCAATTATTTGAAGTGAAACAAGGCTGGGTATAGCTACACATTACCATGTATTTTAGTTCTAATAAGCAAGGAGGCAGATAAAACAACCTGCAACATCGATGAATATTAGAGAGGGTAAACAATTATAATTTGTGGGTTTTGACCTAAAAATTATACGATGCAAAAAAGATTGACGGTGTCCCTTTAAGTGTTAGCCGTTTTATTGTTCTGTATTCTCATGAGCCTCAAGGGACCTCCTTGAAAATGAGCTCGCTCAATGGAGTTTTCCTGGAAAATAAACTTGAACTTGAACTAATCGTGATAGTTACCTTTTTTGTAGTCGTATATCGTTAAGACTCAGCCAATAAAAAGAGATACACCAGTATAGAGCCTCCACCCCCAGTAGAAGTGTCAGAGGGACACAAAACATAGGGGAGTCAGGTCGAACACCTTCCAGGGGCTTTGTGTGACAGGTCGAACACCTTCCAGGGGCTTTGTGTGACAGGTCGGACACCTTCCAGGGGCTTTGTGTGACAGGTCAGACACCTTCCAGGGGCTTTGTGTGACAGGTCGGACACCTTCCAGGGGCTTTGTGTGACAGGTCGGACACCTTCCAGGGGCTTTGTGTGACAGGTCGGACACCTTCCAGGGGCTCTGTTACTGGCTGGGTTCTTTATTTGCAAGTTTGAGTTTTGCATGTTGCACTTTTGCACCTTTTGACTTCAATAAATACGTTGGTGGCCAGCCTGGTGACACTGGGGGTTGAGGTGCTGGACACCACACCTCATGCCACGCCGGCGACCTATGTTCGGGAATGACCTCGAGTTGTCGGGGTGCCGGCGTGGGGAGGAGGGAAAAGCAGGATCAGAGCATGCCATTGGGCAGCTCACCTCTCTTGAGGAAGGTGAGGGTGGGTTGGCGCCCCCCCGTAGTTCTGCTTCCACTGGGTGGCGGTCCGGTGGGTAGCGCAGGCAGAGAGGGGTGGAAAAACGTTCCAGGAGGTGGAAGGGGCTAAGCTGGTGCCATGGGGTGCGTAGCATGCCTCCACATGCTCGCACACCATGTGCCAGGGCCTTGGGGGGGTTAGGGGAGAAAAACCTGTAAAATCACTATTTGTCCCCATCGCCAGTTGGTGGGAGGAGATGACAAGGACCAAACAGCTATATTAAAAAAAATAATAATAATAATAAATAAGTTGGTGTCTTGCAGTATGGCTCGTGTGTACTGCCTGTTTTTTCTCTCTGCCGTGCAGCTTACTTTGTGACTAGGCAGCAGCACCACCTGTAGTACTGTGTAGTAGTGTTGTCCCCCTTCCATTTTTTCGATAGGTGACAGGAGCCTGGCAAAGAGAAAAGACTCCATAGAAAACAAGTGTGATCCTCTCAGAGCAGTCAGAGATCTAGGTTTGGATGTGAGCTCGGGTGCTGTAGAGAAGGGGTGGCCAAGTCAGGGATAGCTTTTGATGCCAGTGCTTCTCTGACAGGACTAGGCTGGCACTGCGCCTACAGGACCTGCAACCTTAAATGGTGGTCCAGGGAGGTGTGTCTCCACCCACTGGTGAGACTGATGCGGGTGCAGTCACCATGTCATGCAACATAGCACTGTGGCAGGAGAGTAGTCAGGGAGACAACAGGGTAACAAACCCTTGAAACTGTAGTATGAAGATTATCCTCTGGCACCATCAGACACTCTTGAGGACCCTCGATCACCCTCAGGCACCCTCAGACACTCTGGAGGACCCTTGATCACTCTCAGGCACCCTCAAGCCCCATGCTGTCCAGATATGATTACAGTGGGGCTTACTGGGGTTCCTCAATCTGCTCTGAAGTGAGTCCCTGTAGCTCTGTCATTACCGCTATATACTTATAATGGAAAGGGGAGGCACTTTCAGGACATGGACCCCAGGGTACCTCATAGGTTCCAAGACTCACTGAGTGTTATTCCAAAGCTAGTGCTGTCGATTCATGACAGAATTGAAAATCACCTCAGAGTGTGTGTGTGGCGGGGGCAAACTGCCTCCAAATCTGAAAGGTGGAAACTGTTACAAAAAGGATGAAGCAGATCCTTCACCATCCAGGTAGCCAGAGCAGATAACGGAGCTGTGGGATTGTTTGCAGTGGTATCCCGGTGAAGGTCCAAAGCCTAGCTACCACACTGAGCTGATGGTGAAGAACTGTACTTGTTACTAAGCCCACACAGACTGCGTTATACAGCAGTAGTGCAGACACACTCCGACAAATGCATGAATTAGAGCACTAGAATCACCATTTCTCAAAAGGGCTTCTGCACTGTGATATTCCATGGGTGACAAAAGTCACTTCTGACCATGGCAGACACATAGTAACTGAAGGTGTCCACTGTTATTGTTTATGTTTATAGCACCCCCCCCCCTTACCTGTGGAGCAGTCAGGCCATATCCCTCCAGCTGACTGATAACCAGCTTTTGAAATCTGTTGCTGACCTCCACAAACTGCAAACAATAACCTTTCCTTTTTGGGCAACGACCACTCCTCAAAGTTGCCCGACCCTGGATGCTCGGGTGGCCACTGTGTCCCAGGTGGGCTAGTGGGGGGGGGGTGAGGTAGTCATCTGTCAGAAATACTCCTCCTCCTCCTGGTTTTCTTTTTTTTCTGCCCATCCCACCTCCCTCCTTCAGGACAAGGATTGATGCTCTGTTGACTCCAGTGACTCTCCAAGCCTACTCACCTGGCCTGCTACTCTTAAAGGAGCTAGGAAATTATTTTTACACGGCTAATTGCCCTTTCATCTTTCTGCTCATGCCAGTTATGTATTCTGATGTGTTTTGATCAATGATCAATAAATAATTCAGCTTTGGGGTGCACTCAGAGCTACACTCTCCACACTAGCTGCTACTTTTTCTCTTCATATTTCTAAAACATTCTATGCCATCAATAACACCATTCTATGCTACTCATCTGAATGGACTGGAATAAGTGTTATTGATATCATAGAATGTTCAGGCAGTAGGAGAAGAGAGCAGCAACTGCTGAGGAGAGCAGGATTCAGAGCAGTTGCTAAGGCGACAAAATTAGATTATTTAACAAAAAAGGTCAAAGGCACATATCAGAATGTTGGATAGACTCTAAAGGGGCAACATAAGGGTATCTAGAGGTGTACAAAACTGTTTCCTGTCACCTTTAAGCTCTCTGGTGTTCCAAAGGACAGTGCTGCAGCAGCGAGCTACTCCCAATCCACCCATAGGACAACGCCCTCTGGGACACTAATTCCTCCCCCTGTCAGCCCGCAGTTGTATTTTGGGCTTGGAAGATGGACCCAGATGTCCCTCATGACAATAATCACATCTTATAATAAAGGCTGAAGAGGTAATTCGGACAGTTCCTTGCAGGAACAGCAGCCAACTTGAATTAGAAGGACAATGGATGGGATTTCCCGTAGGGATACGCTGAGTGAGGATTGGGCAGAACAGGGGTGGGCACGTTGACTCTTTCGATACACTAAAAAAAATCCTCCCTAATTGGCAAAAAACAAATGCTTCCGCTTAATGGGCACTAGCGGTCCTTTCTGACAACTAGTCCTGTTGTACACCCATGTGTCCCAATGAAGGGGGTGGCAAAGGTCAGACCTCTGGACCCAGACAAGAGTGGTACAAACCAGACTGGCCAGTAGGTCAGACCAGCCAGACCGGAGGGAACTTGTGAGAAATGTGCTGGTCCCGCTACTCTGAACTGATGGTCTGGCTTTTATCTGTCTGGTCCCTTGTGGTCCTGGTGGTCTGATTTTCACCCATGCCAGGACTGGATGAAAATCAGATTGCCAGGGACTGGACCAGACTGGACTAGATCGGTAAAAGCCCAAGTGGCCGAACTAGCGATATTTGTACATGTTCCACTTAGTACTGCTGGGCCAGCCATGCCAGCTGCTCTGGATTTTACTAATTTGGTCCTTTCTGAGTCCGGTGGTTTGGTTTACACCCATACTCTCAGACTGATGTGTCATATACAGTCTATGATCACCCCTTTATGACTACCGGAGTTTCCACTTATTACCTTGATATAAGATGGTGGCGGTCCTGACATGTAATCCACTGCAAAATTCCCCTTGTTAGCACTCAAGTCCTACTGTAGGATCTTGGTCAGTTGTCCTGCTATTGTTAGCCTTTTTCTGTATATGTGTGTGGTTTATGGGCCCTTTTTTTGCTAAGCCCCCACCCAACTGCTAATCATGGTATTCAACGGCTGCACCTGGACTGGCCTGGGGGGGGGGTTGGAGGAGCAGCTGCATTACCAGTTGATGCCAGTTCTACTCCCCGCCATCAGCAGAATGACAGAATGTCTTCAGCCTTCCTCCTAGGGAGCTGAGCACCTCCCCTCTACAACTCAACCCACTGCCAGTACCGCAGCGGGACACCCGTTGATCTCCCACATGTCAGCATGGGGTAATGCTGCCTCACCACTGAGCACACTCTATCTTTTTATTCCTTTGCCGATGGATGTGCTAAGCATAGCTGCCATTTGTCCTGTGTTCTGCACTAGCTGGGGGGGGGGAGGAGGAGCAGATTGGTGACACTCAAAGTTGTGCAACAAAGATTCTAATACATAGACTTGTACAACTCCACACTGCTCAGTATGCAGCAAAATAAACATGAAATCCTTACAAGTGAGTTCTGGCTTCGCTCCCTGCCTCCTTACCTCCGCTCCCTCCTCTCCACCCCTCTTATACCCACTACTCCCTTCGCACTTCCCCCTTCCTTCCTGTTCTTCCACGTCAGGGAGAGCAGCCTTCTCATCACTTTCCATCCAATTGGAAATCTCTTCGCTTAGATATCCGCTCTACTCACTCCACTCATTCATTATCCCATCTCCTTCGATGCTTCATTTCCCCCTCCTGTAGTTGCAACTAACTTATTTCCCTTTCTATTTCTCCCTCATTGTCCTTTCCTCTGTTCAGTTTTCTACCACTCAGCTCTCTGCGACCCCTCCCTAGGCATGCCAATTTGCCTTTAACACTAGCTGGGTTTGTATCGAGTAGTGTTCATTTCCCTGGGGTTTCTGCTCCTGTGGGTAAAGCTTGCCTCCCCCCACCTCCTTACTTCTCTTAAGCTCTTCTCTTTTGCACTTACCTGTCTACACCCTCCCCTCTTTGATCACACACATTCAGCCACCTTTTTCTGCTGCTTAGTCACCTTCACTTCTTTCTTTTTAAATGATTTTGTCCCCCATTTCATCCCTTCTTTCCACCTCCTGCCAATTTGCCCTTGCGGGGTTTACAACCCGGAGGGGTGCAGGCCCAATCCATCCCTTATTTGTTCCCTCTGCCAATCCCCTTGCGGGGTTTACATTCCAGAGGGGTGCAGGCCCAATCCATCCCTTATTTGTTCCCTCTGCCAATCCCCTTGCGGGGTTTACATTCCAGAGGGGTGCAGGCCCAATCCATCCCTTATTTGTTCCCCTCTGCCTATCCCCCTGCGAGGTTTACATCCTGGAAGGGTGCAGGCCCAACTCCATCCTTTACTTTGTTCCCCTCTGCCAATCCCCTTGCGGGGTATACATCCTGGAGGGGTGCAGGCAGATCTGCTATCCAACCCTCTCCCCTATCCCCCGATTAAGATCATAGTCCTCACTTTCTTCTCCCGATTGTTACTATAGCAATTATTTATGTGTTGAATTGCCTGGGTGTATGTGTATGTTTACGTTTTATGAGTACTAAAGATGTTGTTCTTTGCTTTAATGTTCTATACTCTCACTTGCTCTATGTATATTTTTTACCTGTTTTTGTATACATATTGTATCCCCTTCCCCTTTCCCCAGGATGTATCTAGAAACGAGCTGTTGTAGCTCACTGTGGCTTTCCTGGTGAAACTTTTTAAAATAATAAAAATAATAATAAACATATCTACAGCATTCTGAGTCCCTTTCTCCATGACATGAGGCGGTGTCCCATCTTTTGTTTGTTTGACACATTCTGAGGGTCTGACTGTGCCCTCATATTTTGGTTATTGAAGATAGAGGGGTATCGTGTATCTTGTCTAAATATTTTCACTTATTATGCAAGCAAGACAGCAACCTCCCTACCCCAACACACACACACACACACACACACACACACACACACATTTACCCACTCAGGAGGCAATACAAAAAACACAGGATTCAATGCCTAGAATGTAATTATTTAATGAATACATCACAGCAGCATGATGGGTAATAAGCAATTATGCAAATGAAACTTGACTTCCTGGTGCTAATTCTGACGGACAGGGGCGGCTGCACCCACCAGCCAAATTAGTATTCTCTCACATTACATAACAGCAGATGGGGTACAAAGGAATTTTCTTCCACCAACCCATCTCTGCATAGGTGCTGTAATTCGGGAGGAGATACAGAGTTAGGGCAAGGTGCTACACTTTGGGAGGAGACACAGAGGTAGGGCAAGGTGCTATGCTTTGGGAGGAGACACAGAGGTAGGGCAAGGTGCTACAATTTGGGAGGAGACACAGAGGTAGGGCAAGGTGCTATGCTTTGGGAAGAGATGCAGAGGTAGGGCAAGGCGCTACACTTTGGGAGGAGACACAGAGGTAGGGCAAGGTGCTACTCTCTGGGAGGAGATGCAGAGGAAGGGCAAGGTGCTACACTTTGGGAGGAGATGTAGAGGTAGGGCAAAGTGCTACACTTTGGGAGGAGATGCAGATGTAGGGCAAGGTGCTAATGTTTGGGAGGAGATGCAGAGGTAGGGCAAGGTGCTACACTTTGGGAGGAGATGCAGAGGCAAGGCAAGGTGCTACACTTTGTGAGGAGACGCAGAGGTAAGGCAAGGTGCTACACTTTGTGAGGAGATGCAGAGGTAAGGCAAGGTGCTACACTTTGGGAGGAGATGCAGAGGTAGAGCAAGGTGCTACTCTTTAGGGGGAGATGCAGAGGTAAGGCAAGGTGATACACTTTGGGAGGAGACGCAGAGGTAGGGCAAGGTGCTATACTTTGGGAGGAGATGCAGAGGTAAGGCAAGGAGCTACACTTTGGGAGGAGAAGCAGAGGTAAGACAAGGAGTTACACTTTAGGAGGAGATGCAGAGGTAGGGCAAGGTGCTACACTTTGGGAGGAGGCAGAGCTAGGGCAAAGTGCTATACTTTGGGAGGAGATGCAGAGGTATGGCAAGGTGCTACTCCTTAGGAGGAGATGCAGAGGTAGGGCAAGGTGCTAATGTTTGGGATGAGATGCAGAGGTAGGCAAGGTGCTACATTCTGGGAGGAGACACAGAGGTAGGGCAAGGTGCTACACTTTGGGAGGAGACACAGAGGTAGGGCAAGGTGCTATGCTTTGGGAGGAGACACAGAGGTAGGGCAAGGTGCTACAATTTGGGAGGAGACACAGAGGTAGGGCAAGGTGCTATGCTTTGGGAAGAGATGCAGAGGTAGGGCAAGGCGCTACACTTTGGGAGGAGACACAGAGAGGTAGGGCAAGGTGCTACTCTCTGGGAGGAGATGCAGAGGAAGGGCAAGGTGCTACACTTTGGGAGGAGATGTAGAGGTAGGGCAAAGTGCTACACTTTGGGAGGAGATGCAGATGTAGGGCAAGGTGCTAATGTTTGGGAGGAGATGCAGAGGTAGGGCAAGGTGCTACACTTTGGGAGGAGATGCAGAGGCAAGTCAAGGTGCTACACTTTGTGAGGAGACGCAGAGGTAAGGCAAGGTGCTACACTTTGTGAGGAGATGCAGAGGTAAGGCAAGGTGCTACACTTTGGGAGGAGATGCAGAGGTAGAGCAAGGTGCTACTCTTTAGGGGGAGATGCAGAGGTAAGGCAAGGTGATACACTTTGGGAGGAGACGCAGAGGTAGGGCAAGGTGCTATACTTTGGGAGGAGATGCAGAGGTAAGGCAAGGAGCTACACTTTGGGAGGAGAAGCAGAGGTAAGACAAGGAGTTACACTTTAGGAGGAGATGCAGAGGTAGGGCAAGGTGCTACACTTTGGGAGGAGATGCAGAGGTAGGGCAAAGTGCTATACTTTGGGAGGAGATGCAGAGGTATGGCAAGGTGCTACTCCTTAGGAGGAGATGCAGAGGTAGGGCAAGGTGCTAATGTTTGGGATGAGATGCAGAGGTAGGCAAGGTGCTACATTCTGGGAGGAGACACAGAGGTAAGGCAAGGTGCTACACTTTGAGAGGAGATGCAGAGGTAAGGCAAGCTACTACAGTTTGGGAGGAGATGCAGAGGTCGGGCAAGGTACTACTCTTTGGGAGGAGACGCAGAGGTACGGCAAGTTACTACAGTTTGGGAGGAGATGCAGAGGTAGGGCAAGGTGCTACACTTTGGGAGGAGATGCAGAGGTAGGGCAAGGTGCTACACTTTGGGAGGAGAAGCAGAGGTAGGCAGGTGCTACACTTTGGGAGGAGATGCAGAGGTAGGGCAAGGTGCTACACTTTGGGAGGAGATGCAGAGGTAGGGCAAAGTGCTACACTTTGGGAGGAGATGCAGAGGTAAGGCAAGGTACTACACTTTGTGAGGAGACGCAGAGGTAAGGCAAGGTGCTACACTTTGGGAGGAGATGCAGAGGTAGAGCAAGGTGCTACTCTTTAGAGGAGATGCAGAGGTAAGGCAAGGTGATACACTTTGGGAAGAGACGCAGAGGTAGGGCAAGGTACTACACTTTGGGAGGAGATGCAGAGGTAAGGCAAGGAGCTACACTTTGGGAGGAGAAGCAGAGGTAGAGCAAGGTGCTACATTTTGGGAGGAGATGTAGAGGTAGGGCAAGGTGCTACACTTTGGGAGGAGATACAGAGGTAAGGCAAGGAGTTACACTTTGGGAGGAGATGCAGAGGTAGGGCAAGGTGCTACACTTTGGGAGGAGACACAGAGCTAGGGCAAAGTGCTACACTTTTGGAGGAGATGCAGAGGTAGGCAAGGTGCTACATTCTGGGAGGAGACGCAGAGGTAAGGCAAGGTGCTACACTTTGGGAGGAGATGCAGAGGTAAGGCAAGTTACTACAATTTGGGAGGAGGTGCAGAGGTAGGGCAAAGTGCTACTCTTTGGGAGAAGACGCAGAGGTAGGGCAAGTTACTACAGTTTGGGAGGAGATGCAGAGGTAGGGCAAGGTGCTACACTTTGGGAGGAGATGCAGAGGTAGGGCAAGGTGCTACACTTTAGGACAAGATGCAGAGGTAAGGCAAGGTGCTACACTTTGGGAGGAGATACAGAGGTAGGGCAAGGTGCTAATATTTGGGAGGAGAAGTAGAGGTAGAGCAAGGTGCTACACTTTGGGAGGAGATTCAGAGGTAGGGCAAGGTGCTACAATTTGGGAGGAGATGCAGAGGCAAGGCAGGGTGCTACACTTTGGGAGAAGATGCAGAGGTAAGGGCAAGGTGCTACAGTTTGGGAGGAGATGCAGAGGTAGGGCAAGGTGCCACACTTTGGGAGAAGATGCAGAGGTAGGGCAAGGTGCTACAGTTTGGAAACAGATGCAGAGTTAGGACAAGGTGCTACACTTTTTGATGTGCAGAGGTAGAGCATGGTGCTACAGTTTGTGAGGAGATGCAGAGATGTGGAAGGTGCTATAATTTGGGAGGAGACACAGAGGTAGGGCCTACTTACAGCCCATCTGCAGGATGTAGGACAAGGACCTGGCGGAGGTCATACAATTGTTATCAAGGAGGCTGGAAGATCGCTGGAGTGCCTTAACAGGGGGATAACCTGTAGAACGGGAGTAATCTTATTTTAGAAGATGTTAGTCAGGTCCTGCCTGGAATACTGGGTGCAGTTCTCTGTTCTTCAACATGAATATATATTAGGGCAGTAGACAGGGTGCAGGTGCAGTACAGGGTCTGAAAAAAGATCAGTGGTACAAAAGCTATGAAGGGAGACTGGAGGGCTTTAACATGTTAACCCTGGAGAAAAGGAGGCTGGGGGGGGGCATTATTGCCATTATCTGCATACTGAAAAGTATTGACAGGGTGGGATATATGGAGATGACTGAGCTGGGGTTCTCCAGCAGGAAGCAGGGACACAGCCTACAGTTCAACAGTGGTAATTTCTGGGAAAATGTTAGGAGGCACTTCTTCTATCAGTGGGCAGTGAATCTATGGAACCTCCTACCAGCGGAGACAGTGGAAATAAACAGTACAGGTCTTCATGGTAAGCCTGGACATATTACTGCTTATCAAGGGAATAACAGTACCCTTAGTAGTAGGGTGGGTAGGGAATCACAGGGTACACTGGGCAGTAGGGTACATGTGGAATCACAGGGTACACTGGGTACTAGGGTGGATGGGGAATCACAGGGTACCTTGGGTAGCAAGATGGGTGGGGAATCACAGGGTACCCTTAGTAGTATGGTAGGTGGGGAATCACAGGATACAGTGTGTAGGAGGGTGGGTGGGAATCACAGGGCACCCTAGTAGCAGGGTGGGTGGGGAATTACAGGGTACCCAAGATGATAGATCAAACCCTGGCTTTACTTGGGAAATATTCCCTCTTCTCAAGTAACCCACATGGTTTTAAACCAGGCTGTAATACTGAAACGGCCTTGGTGGAGTTCGCAAGCAGCATACACGGTGCTCTCGATAGAGGGCGCTCATGTCCAGCTCTGTCTGTGGACCTCACCAAGGGCTTAGATTTGGCAGAATTTGATCTTCTCCCTGGTGTTCTCCGGGGATTACAGTTCTCTGGAGAGGTTGCGGGGTGGCATCAAAGTTACTTATGTAATAGACATCATAGAACAATTATTGGTTCAACTTTTTCCCAGACTATTGCCTCAGTTCGTGGTGTTCCCTAGGCTTCAATCCTGGGGCCACTCATTTTTTCTTTTTATATGAATTCAGCCCCTAGTATTTGTACTCAAACTGAGAGAACTTTTTGTGCAGATTATGCCGTTTTATTTTGTTCTAGTCCCAGCCCTGAGACTGCTCTTTTCGGTCTTCAAACTGATTTTGGGCACTTGCAGGATTGGTTACTAGTAAATCATTTGGTACTTCATTCTAAAAAAAACAAAGGGGATTTTTTTTTCCTGTAATAAGAAAGTATAATGGGGTAATGTAATTTAATTTGTTACAGTCTTTTAGTGTTTAGGAGTAATATTAGATAGTCAGTTTACTTTTGAGCCACACATTTTAAATCTTAGGAAAATCTTACATCAAAGGTTGGGTTCTCTATACCGGATCAAGCCATTTTTGACCTTTGAATCTAGAAAACTTTTGGTTCATAGCTTTTTGTTTTCAGTGTTAGATTATGGTATTTTGATATATACCTCTTCTAGTAGTAGTGCTTTAAATTGTCTTCAAGTTACATATCACTCTGCCCTGAGATTCTGGCTAAATATGCCTTATCGGTCCCATCGTTCTGATCTAAATGAACAATCTCACTCGTTATCCTTTGATAATTGAGTCTGTTTCAAAATGGGTATTTTTCTATATAAAGTAAAAATAGGACTTCTTCCTCCGTCTGTTTCCTTAATGTTTCCTAGGGCTTTAAATGCTCTTTCTACCAGGTCCCAGTACAAATTCACTTTTAAAATTCCTCTATTAAAGAAGACCATTGGGCAAAGCTCCTTATTATTCAGAGCACCAACCTTCTTCAATAAGATACCCACTGAAATTGTTGAAAGTAATTCTATACAGTGTTTTAAAAAAAAGTGGTTTTTTTTTTCTCAAGTATGAATGTATTTGTTCCATCTGTATCTTATGTACAGCACTTCACTTTATTGCGGATAGAGTGGTTGGGTAATCATAGAGTACCCTAGGTTGAAGGGTGGGTGGGGAATCACAGGGTTCCCTGGGTAGTTGGGTGGGTTGGGAATCAAAGGGTACCCTGGATAGTAGAGTGGGTGGGGAATTACAGGATAACCTGAGTAGTAGGGTGGGTGGGGAATCATATTGTACCCTAGGTAGTATGGTGGGTGGGGAATGACCAGGTACCCTAGGTAGTAGGGTGGGTGGTGAATCACTGAGTACCCTGGGTACCAGGGTGGGTGGGAAATCACTGGATACCCTGGGTAGTAGGGTGGGTGGTGAATCACTAAGTACCGTGGGTACCAGGGTGGGTGGGAAATCACTGGATACCCAGGTTAGTAGGGTAGGTGGTGAATCAACGGGTACTCGGGTAGTAGGGTGGGCGATGAATCACTGGCAACCCTAGTTAGTAGGGTGAGTGGTGAATCACATGGTACCTTGGTCAGTATGGTGGGTGGGAAAATTACAGGGTACCCTGGTTAGTAGGGTGGGTTTGAAATCACAGAGTACCTTAGGTTGGAGGGTGGATGGGGAATCACATTATACCCTGGGTAGTTGGGTGGATTGGGAATCAAAGGGTACCCTGAGTAGTTGGATGGGTTGGGAATCAAAGGGTACCCTGGGTATTAGGGTGGGTGGGGAATCACAAGATAATCTGAGTATTAGGGTGGGTGGGGAATCACATATTACCCTAGGTAGTATGGTGGGTGGGGAATGACCAGGTACCCTGGGTAGTAGGGTGAGCGGTGAATCACTGAGTACCCTGGGTACTAGAATGGGTGGGAAATCACTGGATACCCTGGTTAGTAGGGTGGGTTGTGAATTACATGGTACTCTGGGTAGTAGGGTGGGTGAGGAATCACTGGCTACTCTAGATAGTAGGGTGAGTGGTGAATCACATAGTACCTTGGGTAGTATGGTGGGTGGGGAAATTACAGGGTACCCTGGGTGGTATGGTGGGTGGGGAATCACAGGGTACCCTGGGTGGTATAGGGGTGGGGAATCACAGGGATTCTTGGGTAGTATGTGGGGAGAATCACAGGGTACCCTGGGTAGTAGGGTGGGTTTGGAATAACTAGTTTTCCTGGTTAGTAGTGTTGGTGGGGAATCACTGGGTACCCCAGGTAGTAGGATGGGTGGGAATCACAGTGTACCCTGGGTAGCATGGTGGATGGGGAATCAAAGGGTACCCTGGGTAACTGGGCAGGTTGGGAAATCGAAGGGTACCATTGGTAACTGGGTGGATTGGGAATCAAAGGGTACTCTAGATAGTAGGGTGGGTGGGGAATCAAAGGGTACCCTGGGTAGCAGGGTGGGTGGGGAATCACAGGACAACCTGAGTAGTAGAGTGGGTGGGGAATTACATTGCACCCTGGGTAGTATGGTGGGTGGTGAATGACCAGGCACCCTGGGTAGTAGGGTGGGTGGGAAATCACTGGGTACCCTGGGTGCTAGAGTGGGTGGGAAATCATTAGGTACCCTGGCTAGTAGGGTGGGTGGGTGGTGAATCACCTGATACTCTGGGTAGTAGGGTGGGTGGGGAATCACTGGCTACCCTAGGTAGTAGGGTGAGTGGTGAATCACTGGGTATCCTGGATAGTATGGTGGGTGGGAATCACAGGGTACTCTAGGTAGTAGGGTGGGTGTGGAATCATAGGGTACTCTGAATAGTGGGGTAGGTGGGGAATTACAGGGTATCCTGAGTAGTAGAGTGGGTGGGGAATCACAGAGTACTCTGATTAATAAGGGTGTGTGTGGAAAAATTCTATAAATTAGTACATGTTTACACAGCATACTTGTTGGTCCCTGCTAATGAAGCAGGGAAGGGGGCCACAAAATGGTGCTAGAGTCCCTACCAATGGTAAATTATTGTATTAAAATATAACTAGATTATTATGTAACTGTTTTACAATATGTAAGCAATAAGCTCTGATGGCATGTGCATTAAAGGATTGACAATGCATGCCCTTGGGGCAGTAAGTCACATGGCCAAAGGCCGAGTGTCCTTACACCCATGAGAAGTGCATTGGTAATCATTTAATGCACACCTTGGAGTGGCTTATTGCACTTATATAATGGCTTTTTGTAGGTAATGAGGTTCCCAGCCTTCATAATGCGATCCAGTTTCTGACCATGCATCATTAGTATTTTAATGCACATTCATGACAGCTGTCGTCCAATGAGATTGCTGCTTTTATCCTTGCCATTTTATAATGCTATGTAACTTTGTAAATATGTAACTGTGTTACTCTACACTGTTACTATGTAATTATGTTACTATGACTTTGTAAATAATATTTATAAAATGGGTAAGGGATTTTAGCTATTCTGACTGGTCATTAACCATGCATTAGAAGTGTTTAACATATGGCTAAAACTAGAAACCCCATGTAGAATACATAGTCCCATTTTATAAGTGCAATAAATCACTCTAGGGTATGCGTTAGTTCGAATGCATGGCTGGGGGGGCTGGATGCACTCGGCCTGCGGCCTTGTGCCTAACTATACCCCCCCCAGCCATGCATTAGAACTGTCTAAAGCACACCTCATCATGGCTTATTGCTTATGTAACTATGTTACTGTGTATCTGTTACTATGTAAGTATGTTACTGTTGCAATGCAACTTATAATGTAACTAGTATACAATGTAAATACTGTGTTACCATATAACTATCTTATTATACTACTATGTAATAATGTTACAATGTTACCATGCAACTGTGTTACTATATAACTACTTAAGTATGTTACTATGCTACTATGTAATTATGTTACTAGGTACTGCAACTACGTTTCTATTTTACTATGTAACTATACTATGTTACTGTCCAACTCTGTTACCATGTAGAGCAGTGAATTCTGGCCCCCTCTTCAGAAGAGAACACTCTGTGAAATAATTTTTCTTTCTTTTGGCTGGCCTCCAACATTCCAGCTCATAGGTGTCACATGGGGCCGACCTACAGCTGCATAACTATTTCATTGTCTTGTTTGAACATGACAGATGAGTTACAAGAGTAAAAGGGTAATGTCCCATTACTTTTTGTAATTGTTCAATTCGGTAATCAATGTATTTATTTCAAAACTTTATTACAGATCAATGAAAACCAAAAAAATATACACAAAGAGGTGATACGGTAACCATAGATTTGTTTTCTTTCTTAACCCTCCATTCATGATCAGTTGCTCATTGCCTGGTTGGATTACTGACTAAACTCCATTCAAAAGCCCCTCTTTCTGCCACTAAAAAATGGCTCCTTCTCGTCGAAACATAGAAACATAGAATTTGACGGCAGATAAGGACTGCTTGGCCCACCCAGTCTGCCCATTTCCCTACCTAATGGATAAGCTGCAGATCCTAGTTAACCAACAGCCTACTTCTTTCTACCCCCACCCCCTAGAATTGCCTTATGGCTGTCCCATGCATGCTTGAATTCAATCACTGTTTTGACTCCACAACCTCCTCTGGAAGGCCGTTCCATGCATCCACAACCCTCTCTGTGAAAAATGTTCTTACATTACCTCTGGCTGCCCTCCTCTATCTTCAAATTGTGCTCCTTGTTCTTGCACCTCTTTTTTGAAAGATGCTACCCTCTTGGACTTTGTTGATTCCCTTGAGGTACTTGAACATTTCTATCATGTCCCTCCTCTCCTTTCTTTCCCGAGCTATACATATAAGCTCCTTTAGTCTCTCTTCATATGTCTTCTGGTGTGCAGACCTTGCACATTTAGTTACCCTCCTCTGGACAGCTTCCATCTTGTCTATATCCTTGTGGAGATTGGGTCTCCAGAACTGCACACAGTACTCCAGATGGGGTCTCACCAGCTGTCTGTACAGAGGGATAACAACTTCCTGTTTTCTACTGGTGATGCCTCTCCCTATGTATCCCAGTATTCCCCCAGCCCTCCTTACTGCCCTCTCACATTGCTTGCCCACCTTTAAGTCATCTGATATGACTACCTCCAGGTCCCTTTCCATTTTTGTTGTTGTTAGTATCTCACCCCCCATTGTATACTCTTCCCCTGGGTTTTTTTTTCCCAGGTGCATTACCTTGCACTTCTTAGCATTAAATTTAAGTTGCCATACATTTGACCATTCCTCTAACCTTGCCAAGTCCATTCTCATCCTTTCCACCCCACCTTGTGCATCAACTCTGTTGCAGATCTTTGTGTCATCTGCAAAGAGACATACTTTTCCTTCCAGTCCCTCTGCAATGTCGCTTATAAAGACATTGAAGAGGACCAGTCCTAATACTGAACCCTATGGCACCACACTAGTAACCCCCTTTCTTCAGAATGGACTCCATTTACTATTACCCTCTGTGTCCTATTCTCCAGCCAATTCTTTACCCAGGCTATCATCTTGGGACCCACTCCCAGGCTGGCTAACTTGTATATTAATCTTTTGTGTGGGACTGTGTCAAATGCCTTGCTAAAGTCTGGGTAGACCATGTCCACAGCCCCTCCCTGATCTACTATTTTGGTCACCCAGTCAAAGAAATCTGTTAGATTCATCTGGCATGACCCTGCTGTGAATCCATGCTGCCTTTGGTCCTGTGTCCCTCTGGCCTCTAGGTACTCAACAATTCTTTCCTTCAGAAGTGATTCCATCATTTTCCCTATCACTGAGGTTAAACTAACTGGTCTGTAGTTTCCCGCTTCTGCCCTGCTCCCACTTTTGTGAAGGGAATCACATCGCCCTCCTCCAGTCCTCAGGTACCACCCCATCCTCCCATGATTTGTTAAAGAGGGTAGTCAGTGGTGTCACTAGTTCTACCCTTAGTTCTTTCAGAATACTGGGATGAATCCCATCAGGTCCCATTGCTTTGTCCACCTTCAGTTTTAAGAGTTCTTTCAGAACCCTTTCTTCTGTAAATGGGCTGATATCAACTTCTGTATCCAGAATGTTTCTATTGTTTGTTTTAGGTACCTCTCCCTCTTCATTTGTAAATACTGAGCAAAAATATTTGTTTAGTATCTTTGCCTTTTCACAGTCACCCTCTGCCCACCCCTTCCTCTTTATTAAGCCTCACTATCCCTCCCTTAGTCTTCCTTCGCTCCCTGATGTACCTAAAAAAGGTTTTATCCCCCTTCTTAACTGAGTTGGCTATCTTTTCCTCAGTTCGGCCTTGCTGTTCTGACTGCCTTCCAGCTTCCTTTTGCTTTAACAGTACAATTCTCTGTCCTGCTCCTTCTGTGATTCCTTGTACTTTCTGAATGCTTTCTTTTCTCTTGACCTTCACTGCCACTCCTTTGAGAACCATAGTGGTTTCTTACATCGTTTTGTTTGTTTATTTGCTTCACACAAAGGCTTGTTACCTCTGTGATGGCAGTTTTATTATTCCCCATTGTTCTTCCACCCCTCCTTCCTGCCCATTTGCTAGTGTATTCCTTAGGCACTCACCCATTTTGGCGCAGTCAGCCCTCCTGAAGTCCAGTACTTTTGTCTTTGTATGGCTTGACTCTATTGCTGTGTTTATTGTGAACCATACTGTTCGATGGTCGCTAGTTCCCAGATGGCTACCCACTTCTACATCTGTGATCCTCTCTCCATCTCCATTTGAGAGGACCAGGTCTAAGATTGCTCCCTCTGAGTGGGTTCCAATACTAGTTGTCTAAGGCATGCCCCCTGTAGGGCATCTAGAATAACCCCACTCTTAGAAGTGGCTGCTGCAACTGCACTCCAGTTAACATCTGGCATATTCAGATCACCCATCAGCAATATCTCCCCTTTTTCTGCCATTCTAAGTATACTTTCTATCATTTCCTTGTCCATTTCCTCCCCAAGAGGGGGTCTGTATACAACCCCTGTGTGGCTTGTGGTGCCATTGCCTGCCTCCAAATTGACCCACAGTGCTTCTTTTCCTCCCTGTTTACCCTTTTGCTCTGTTGCTTTGATTTCTTCTCTTATGTAGAGAGCTACTTCTCCTCCTCTGTTACCCTCCCTGTCCCTCCTATAGATAGTATATCCTGGTATGTTTATGTCCCAGTCATGGTTCTGTGTGTACCATGTTTCTGTGACTGCCACGATATCCAGATGTTCCTCCTCCATCAAGGCCACTAATTCAGGAAGCTTGTTACCCAGACTATGGGCATTGGTACTCATTGCTCTCCATTTTGTGATGGCTTTACCTTCTGTAGCAGCATCCCCCACTGACCTTTCTACCTTGGTCTTTTTCTCATTTAGTACCTTGTTTTGTAGGGGGAGGCTGGGATTTTCCTGCTGCTTATCAGTGCCTCCCCCCTTGACTAGTTTAAAAGCTTGCCAATGAAGCATTTAAACCGATTGCCCAAAAGACTTGTTCCCTTCCTGGACAGATGCAGACCATCCTGCCAGTATAGGCTGGTGTCCCTCCAGGTGGAACCCCAGTCCCCAATGAAGCCAAACCCCTGTGCTCCAAACTATTTTTTCAACCATTCGTTAAACTGCATGGTGCAAAGTACCCTCGCCTCACCCATGCCACTGACAGGCAACACCTCTGAGAAGGATACTGTGTGTGCTACTTGTCTTAAGCCCTTCCCCAGCTCTACAAAGTCCTTCTGCACTGCTCTAATCTCATGATGATCCAAGTCATTTGTCCCTAGGTGGACAATGACATCCAGCTCAGACTCCCGTGCAACAGTTCTCGTGATCCTAAGGATGCGCTTCCTGTTCCTCCAAGCCATGGCACCAGGCAGGCACCTTACTTCAGTTTTCCCTGCTCCCCCCAGTTCTATCCCCCTAATAACTGAGTCCCCCACCAGGAGCTGCTTCCTTTCCCTGTGGTGCCCGCTGCCTCCTTCCTGAGGGCCTCCCTTGTGACAGTTGTCTGCTCCCTCCTTAGTCTCCTCTGCGGGTGCATCCATAGGGGAACTATGCTCCCTCAGAATGGTGTATGGATTGTGGAGTGGAACAACTGACTGAGTGTGCCTCTGAAACACCCTGGTAGCTCTTTTTGCCATGCTTTTGGGGAAACTGGAGCAGCCTGATCATTGCTGACATGCTGTAGACAGGGAGGCTTTGGGATGAGCCTCATGTCCCAGTCCAACTGAGGATGAAGTCTAGATGATTTCTTGTGCTGCGGCTGGCCACTTCCACCACACTTGGAGCTGTAGAGAACCCATGATAAAGTTAGAGCGCTGACCATGTGACCTGATGTAGGGATGCAGCTATCTTGGATTAGGACAGTGAACGGGAATACGCATAAGCAGGGCCCTGTGTTTTCTGCGATTCTGCTGTTGCAGCAGTGGCTGCAGAAATCAGGGCTGACCACAGAAATCAGTGCTGGCTGCAGAAATCAGGAAAATCAGCCACACAGCTGCAGAAATGCTAGCTGTGCTGTTTGATCACACGACGGAAGGGCAAAGCTACAGATATGTTAAGTATGCCATGGCATACATGCTCATTAGAAGGGGGAACAAACTGATGCTGCCTGCTACAAAGCCAAAAAGCTAGTGGCCACATAGCATCTTAACTCGTGCTGGCTCTTGTTACATAACTCTGTCCAGCTAGTATTGTTGGGGTGATGCAAGAGTAGCAGAGCTTGATTAGGTCAACGTCAGTTATGATTTGCTGCTGTGCAGGTGTGGTTAGCTCAGCCATGTTAATTTTTCAGTATGAGACTGCTTATGGTGCACGCTGAATCCTTGGACAATGAATTTGGAAGGAAGAACTGGAAGGTGAGCAGTACTCAAGAAGTGAGAAGATTTAGTGTTGCCCGTGGAGGTGGAATTGATCTCAGTGTGGTGGCAGGTATCAGAGGAGGAGCTGAATGCAGAAACATAGGGCTGGCAGCAGACTGAGCAGAGGACTTGGTCCCTACTGGTGGACATCGATCACAGTTTTGATTTGTGGGCCGCAGATCTACATCTGCAAGTATGAGAGTCATTTCTTGGCAGGGCTGAACCTGCAGCCTAAGCAGTGGCATCAAGCTCAATTCTTAAAGAGGGTCAAGTTGCACAGCTGCAGCAGAGTTGGAGACCAGGGTATACTAAAACTGGAGCAAGCAAGTATGGAAAAAACCCAGAATGGAGAGTTTGATTGCTGCTATACATAAGTGAAATGAGGGTCACTGACTGAAGGAACTCCACAACCCCCTGTGTTGCGAGGAGAAGATAACATGCTAACCAAGGTTACTATACTCCAGCTTAATAAGAATGACTTACTTACATTTTTCAGTGTGTCCCCCAAAAGAAAATTCAGGAGTCAACAAATCCTACAAACACTGCAAGTTACACCCTCCTTCACTGTTATAGGAACATGCCCCCTTCAACATACAGATTTGCACACTGCACTCAACATGTTTGTTGCAAGGCAATTAGGGGTATTCCTAGTTAAAAAAAAATATTAATCTAATAGAACATTGATCAAAATCAGAAACAAAATGGCTTTCAAGTTGGAGTCTCTCTTTATAGCTGCTAACTGGAAATATAAACCAGAAGAAATCCAAGCAGGTTTTGCCTTCTGTTTAATTTTAACTGAATGTGTATGTCCTCCTCTGGTTATAACCTAGGAGAACAGCAAAGGCCACCAATTTCCAGAAGAACAGATGAGCCTTCACATTTGGGATGGGAGGGAAAAGTCACTAAAAGAGAACTCTGATGCCCATGGCTGCGCCAGGTTTGGGTTATTAAAGTTTAATATTTGTGATAAGAAGACTACATACTATTAAATGGCCTGGTGTTCCACTTTCAGTGTAGCAGAGTGGTTGCACGAAGACAATCAAAGGTTTAACTAAGACTTAATCCCCTTGAAGGTATGCTGTTTAACCACAATTTATCTGCTGCAGAATGGCCGCATAATCAGCAGTTGTTCTGCCACAGAAAGTATGAGGTTCTGCCGCAGAATGTAGGTCCACTTTGCCGCAGTAAACACGGGGCCCTGCGCATAAGCATATTCTGCTCTTCCTCCACTGAAAAATGCCCATGGGAATTCTCATGGATTGCCCTAGTTCAAGATGGCTGCAGTACCTATGCTGAACTGATGGAGTTAGCACTCTGACTTTTCCATAAAGTCTGTGCTTGCAGCTGAATTGGGAACACACAGGAATCCTTGCTAGACTGTGAGCAGAGAATGGCAAAAAAGGAAATTTATTTTAAAGAGAATTATGATTGTTCCCTAGTTCAGGTAATAATTCTCTACTGGAGACATAATTAAATTCACAAAACTACAACTTTCTTTAATTACACTTTATGCCCCTTTGCTGCAGGGACCCATCCCTTTTAGTCCATGGCGACCTCCCAACCACGTCAGCCTGACCACCTTCTGAGCTCCCCCCGTGACTTAGCCCTTGTGATGAGACCCTTTGGGTGCCCAGATCCCCTCAGGTAACCGAATCCAGTGCTCGTGTGATGGTCGGTGGCATGGAGTCCAAGAGCACTGCACCTGCATCATACTGTGGGCTTGGGTGTTTTTTTCATCCCCCCCCCCCCGGGATGTCAGTCAAGGAATCTATGCACATGCAGGAATGCAATGACATGCAGAGCTAGCTGATACCTCCCACCCCCGAGTGGCTCCTGCCTGCACTACTACTTGGTTACACAGGAGGCAGTATTGTGGTAGACATGGGCAGCTACCCTCCCCAGAGAAAGAGAATATCCATTGAGACACTCAGTTTGCCTCTCCTGCCTGTCTGATGACCAGGGTTCATTCCTGAACCCAGGTCACTCCCAGCATTGCAAATGGCAGCACTGCCTCCACACTGGCAAATGCAAGTTACAGGTTTACTTTATAGAGAGCATCCTTCATTCAAAGATACCCGACAATGCTTTACATAGGTCGCTTACATTAAATGGGGCAATCCACATATGAGATGGTATCTGAGGAGTCCACAGTCTGTGGCTGTGGAAAGGATGCGTGGCCTGGTGTCACCAACCCATTCACGCACTGTGCTGTGCGGACACATCATCTTTCCAGATTCCCTTTTGTCACACCACGGAAGCTCAACACTTCTTTTTTGATAGGGCCCCCTCTCTAGTGAATGGCCTCCCTCCTGAGGTTTTGTCAGAGAACAGACTTGACCCCTTCAAATGTAAGCTGCGCCTGAACCTCTCTAGTCCTATCAAGTGTGACTGTTCCAGTTAGATGCAAATATGCACCTCTCCCACTATGCCCCTCTTTCTCATTGCCCACCCTTCCTCCCTTCCTTCCTTCTTCCACTCCTTTCCCCCTCTCTCTCCCACCTCCCTTCCTACCCCTAAGTACCTCCCTGCCTTATGCATTATTTCCATCCCCAGACCCTTCCTTCTTTTTATGTACCTACCAGTTAAACCTACCTCCTAGCTCGGTTCATTTTTCTATTCCCTATTTAATACTCCTTCTCTCACCCCCTCTTGCTCTTTCCCTATTCTCCCCCTCTCTTTCTGCCTTCTGTCCCCCTAGCCCTTACACTGAAACCTGCACTGTATGACAAATTCTTATGATCTGACCGCCTCTTGCTTACTTGTTTCCCCTCTCCCCTTTGCTCCTACAATCTTGTTTAACTGTTAAATATCATAACAATTTACCACTACTTTTTTCTTTTAAATCATGTAGCTAGATGTCCCTTGTATTTTTTTGTCTCATTCTGCTTGTATTTGTTAATTTTTATTCTTGATGTGGAACTATTGTAAATGAACCTCTGGTTCAAAGGTACTAAGCAATCCTAGAATTCAGTGAATAAACAATAAATCTCCAGCTTCTCCCCTGCTGCTCTGTGACCCTGCCCCCTTACCCCCATCTCCTCTCCCGCTGCTCTGTTACCCCACCCCCTTACCCCATGTCTTCTTTCCTGCTGCACAGTGACCCTGCCCCTTACCCTGTTTCCTCTCCTGCCCCCCTTCCCTCTAGCCTCTCATTCTTATTTCCACCTACCACCCCCCCGTCTTCCTGTACTGTTTTTCCTCCTTTCCTTCTGCATCTTCTGCCTCTCTGCAGTTCCCCTACCCTTTCCATGTCTCTCCCCACTTACCTCCCACCTGTTCCCCTCTGCACCTTCTTATGATTTCTTGGTCATACAACCTTTCCATGTCAATGCCCCCCCCTGGGTTGTTCTACCACCTCACCCCAATTATTGGTTCCCCCCCACCTCTCTCCAGGTCTCAGCTATTACCCCTGACAAGGTCGTCCCTTAGCCGCTCATTCTTTGTTTGGCAATATGTTGTTAATGTATATTCTGAATCATTTCAACTTGTTATTTTGCTCAGTGACCTAACAACTTGATGTAACCTTGTAGCAATTGTTTAGAATTTTCCTTGCCCTCACTGTTGTACTCTGTAACCAATGCTCACATTGCTTTACTGAAGCCTGTTGTACTCTGTAACCAAGCCTGTTGTACTCTGTAACCAATGCTCACATTGTTTTACTGAGGCCTGTTATTGTACTTGTCTCTCTCATGTTTGACGTGGAGCCTTCACAAATGAGCAACTGGCTCAAGGGTTGTAATTCTGAGAGTTCAATAAAAAATAAATAAATAAAAAGGATGATAGTGATGTCACAGACTAAGGGCAGCGCCCTCAGCTATAGGAATACATCATGTAGTGGTAGTCAGTTTATTCACAAAACATGAAAAGGAATTTACCCAGCTGAGCCAAAACTCCTTTTCCATGGTTCCAAAATTCTCTAAACAAAGAAAGAAACAGTGTTGTTGATAATAATGTTGCTAAGAAATAAGCCGTACATGAAAATGAATGTATGTACAGTATAACTCTGAATAGAAGCCACAGCTTCTATTCAAATTTTGTATTTTGGCCTGTGGCTTATATTTGAGGGCAGCTTATATTACACAATGCAACTTTTAGTGGTCTGGTGATGCTGAGGGTTGAGACACTGCATGCCACACCTCACACCATGCCAGCAACCCTGGTTCGGATAAGGACTAGGGTTGCTGGAGGTCGACCGGTGTAGGATAAGATAGAGCATCTGGAGGACTGCCATCCTCTCCCTGGGAGGGAGGGTTTCAGTGTCTGATGTTAGCCTGGCCCCTAACGTTGACTGGGGTTAAGGCAGCCAGGGGCTGTTGGAACCGGTGGGAGTGGCACCTGCCAACTTCCCATGTATGGAAGCATGCAGAGGGATGTCAAGGCAACATTACTCACACACTCCCCTAGGGAAGAAAATGGGAAAATGGTTTCCTGAATGGCCACTGACTCACAGCCACCCAATAGCCTGTACCTTGATGAACACCTAGGCAATGCTGTGTATACACAAATCGAGGGAAACAGGGCTGGGGTGGCTGGCATCCCGATAACTGCTTGGAGCCAGGGGGAGAAACATCACTAAATGCAATAAAAAAGAAAAATGCAACTTTTTAACACATCCAGGATTTGACCGGGTATATTTTTCATTTTTTAGGCTTCCGACTTGGTGGTGGAACCAGTCGGTTGGTCCGACCACTGCTCAGTTGGGTTCAGTTTTTTGGCCCTCCTGGGTAGGTCGGCCCCTGTGGAGTTGGTCAGGTACCACCCTTTGCGGGATGTAGTCCCTGAAGACCTGATGGCAGTAATTGACCTCTCGCTGTTGGATGAGACTTGCACAGACCCCGAGCAGGTGGTTGTGGCCTATAATGGGGCCGTATCCTCAGCTCTTGATCTGATTGCTCCTATCCATGTTCGCCCCCTCCCGCATTGCCCCGGGGCCCCTTGGTTTGATAGGGCTCTCAGGGAGTTGCGGAGATTTGGGCATAGGTTAGAGTGTCATTGGAGGAAGACTGCCTCTGAAGTCAACCACCTTATTTTGTTAGAACATTATAAATTCTACCAAACAGAAATTTCCTGTAAGAAGGCAGAATTCCTGTCCAGGGAAATCGCTGTTGCACGGAATCAACTGGCTGAACTCTTAAGAACTGTTGACAGGCTGTGTAACCCAGTCTGTCAGCAGTTCTGTCGAGTTTTTTCACAGAATGATTGTGATGAGATCACTTGCTTCTTTGCGAATAAGGTGGCTGACATTAGGCGAGAGTGCCATCAACTTCATTCTAAGGGGGTTGTTGTTGATCAGTGCTTTGTCACAGTGCCCGGAGTTTCCTGGAGTACCTTTGACCTGCCGGATTTCATAGTTATTATGCGGATTGTCCAGGAGATGCATCCTACGTGCTGCAGTTTAGACCCTGGCTCTACTTCCCTGATTTTGGGTTGTAGCGATATTATCGGCCTGGTCTTAGCTCGGATTGTCCGGTGCTCTTTGGATTCAGGTGAGTTTCCTGGCTCCCTGAAAGGGGAGGCGGTGACCCCCCTTCTGAAGAAAGCTTCTTTAGACCCAGAGAACCTAGCAAACTACAGACCTACCTCTAACCTTCCTTTCATGGGGAAGGTTATTGAGAAAGTTGTGGCTGCTCAACTGGATAACCATTTAACCATCTATAGTTTATATCAACCTCTCCAATTGGGTTTTCTTAACAGGCACAGTACTGAGACCGCTCTGGTTCGGGTGCTCAATGATCTCCTGATGGTGAGAGATCGGAGACACTGTTCTATCTTGGTTCTCCTGGATTTATCATCTGCATTTGATACTGTGGATCATGGGATTCTACTCGAATGTCTGAGGTTCATCTGTGGGCTGTCCAGTACAGTCCTCAGGTGATTTTCAACTTTCCTTGCTGGTAGAATGCAGAGAGTGGTCTCAGGTTTATTTTCTTCCGGGGCTTTCTCACTACCCTGCGGGGTTCCTCAAGGTTCGGTGCTGTCTCCCATGTTATTCGCAGTATACATGCCACCCCTCGGAGACATTGTAAGATGGTATGGGCTGAGATTTCATTGCTATGCTGATAATACCCAGCTCTACCTGTCTTTTGCTCCTGACCAGGTTAGTGCTATCTCAGTACTAAACAGCTGCCTCATAGAAATCCAAGACTGGATGAACACCAGCGGTCTAAAGTTGAACCCAGAAAAGACTGAGGTTTTGGTTGTGGACCCGGGTTGTAGGGCAGAGGGGTCGAGGACTGGGCTCCCTTCCAGTTTAGTCCTGGGGGAGGCCCAGATTCTCACCTCTGAATGGGTGCGTAACCTAGGGGTGGTGCTTGACGATGGTCTATCTCTTCGTCATCAGGTTTTGGCAGTCATCAAGCTGGCCTTTTACCACCTTAGGAACATCACTAGGATGAGGCACCTTGTTCCATCCAGTGACCTACCTGTCTTGATCCATGCCTTTGTGACATTGCACCTTTATTACTGCAACTCCCTTTACCTAGGGTTTCCTGGGGTTGATATCTGCCGCTTGCAGCTAGTGCAGAACGCGGCAGTACTTTTGTTGACAGGGTCTTCTAGAAGATCTCATATACCCCTGTGTTGCGCGATCTGCACTGGCTGCCTATTCAGTGGTGGATCACCTTTAAGGTAGGTCTTTTGACTTACAAAGCCCTACATGGTTTGGGTCCCGATTACTTGAAAGAGCTCCTGGTTCCTTACACCCCTTTACCAGCTCCGCTAGGCTGACGAGGGTTGCTGGAATTCAAGGGTCAATCCAGAAGTCATCTGATGCGCGTGCCTTTTTGGTTCTGGCACCTACCCTCTGAATTCTCTGCCCTGTCAGCTTCGGGAGTGCAGGACGTTGGGGCATTTTAAGCAGGCACTTAAGACTTTTCTATGGGGGAAAGCATTTCCAGACTTCTAGGAAAACATAAACTGAACTTACAAGCTCAAATGGGCAGACTAGGTGGGCCATAGGCCCTTATCTGCCAACACTGTATATGTATCTATGTATTTTCTTGATTTTGTCTTGTATTTATTGTACTTTGCTTTATGTGAATTGTACAGCGCCTTGAAATTTGAAAGGCGCTTAACAAATATATTTTATTATTATTATTTTATTACTTTATAGCAAAATAAACATAAGCATCTACTAAGATAATTTGAAATACGATAATGATTATATTTAAAAAGATAAATATCAGAGAGAGATGATGCAACTAAACAGAAGATAGTAAGGACTTTGTCAGTGCGCTGCCCGAGTCCTATCTGAGGTGCACTGTCTAACATGATTAGATATCACACCTTATATTCAAGGGCAGCTTTTATTCAAATGTTTCACTATGCCCTCTGGCTTTTGTCTGAGAGCAGCTTCTAGTCGAATATATGCGACACAAAAATATACAAATTAGAATTCGATAGCAAATATCTCATCACCATGCAATATCATGTTATCAACGTTTAACCACCTATAGTAGTTTCATATTTCTTTCAGCCAGCCCTGTAAGTCAGATCGCATGGGAGGGGTTTCATCGCTAGAACATGGAAACAAGATCAGGTATGGTCAAGTGTGATAAAACCCAACACAAGCTTAAGATGAACAAGGATGGAATTCCACATTCTAGGACTAATATTAAAAAAAAAACAGCATCTGGAGCAAATGAGCTCGAAGGGACAGGAATCGGCTGTTTTACACAAATGCCAACAGCAGTAGTAGAAGTAAATGATGTTTATTCATGGAGTTATGGTGGTGTGTATAGGTATGCATTTTATACAGTTCAAACATAATCATTAAATAATAAAAAACATTATAAAAAGGTTTGAAGAAATAGAGCTTCCTGATTGGCTGAAAATATTCTATTATACTTATGTTAATGTCAGGTAAGCACACACACACACACACATATATATATATACATAGATATACAATATACATATACATATATAATATATATATATATATATATATATAGGATATGCAGTGGGGGACAGTTAGATAAATGATGTAGCTATAGGAGTGCAGTTTGACCTTGGGCAACCTCACAAGTGGCATAAGCCATGAGTGAGGTGGCTGTGGGCAAACTGCATGAATATAGCTAAATCATTTATCTACCCCCCATTGCCTATTCCATTTATGCAATAGAGCAAGACCTTGGTGAGTAGTTTCTTTTTTTTATTAATTGTTTTTATAATCAGTAGATTTTGAGGAATTTTTTTGTGAAACAGTGGCTGTGCATCTTATTTTGCTGGTGTTGCCACGGATGTGAAGGTGTGATGCTGATGCAGACACTGCGATGTTACAGCTGACTGGCGCACTAGTGAAGATTTCAGGAAAAATGTGTGGCGAGTGAGCCTGAACCTGAGTAAAGAAAGTACAGTGAAAGTTTTAGTGTGTAGCAATGGTCCTTTTATGTAACTGATAATTTAAAAATAAACATTTTTGTTTTGGTGTGTGTGGCTGGCAAGTGGGAGATGGGCAGTGCGGAGAAGCGAGCCTGCGTGGGTGAAAAACAGAGTGGTTAGGGAGTGGCAGCATTGCTTATCTTTTAAGCTCACTGGCTGGCTGTCAGGTGGTTTTGTTGCTGCTGGGGAGAGATTTCCTTTTTAAAAAGCTGGGGTTTGGGCACTGGGTTAGTTGTTTCAGGAGTTGGCAGCAGTGGCAGTTTGGGTGAGTTTAGTTAGGAAGCGGCATATAAAGAGGGGGAAGGAGCGCGACCGCACTTCAGTAACAAAATCAGGGAAAAAAGAAATTAGGTACTGTGTCTCTACAGAAAACAGAGGTTGTTTATTATTGTATAGCAGTGGTTCCAATTACAATTTGTGACAGTGTGTCGAGATGTGCTGAGCAGTGCGAGTGCAAACTACGACGATCTTTGGAAATAGAAAGTGCTAGAAGTAGTGCCAGTGGCCGGGAGGGGGCGATGGTTGAGTCATGACAACAGTACTATATGAATAAATCAGTGATGATGACAGTATTATACAAAATAATTCATGGTCGCCGATTTATCCATATAGTTGGTCTGATAAATGTGTTTATCAGCAGTCATCTGAATCTTCACCTATTGCATACATATATATATATATATATGTGTGTGTGTGTGTGTATATATATATATATATTCTTTATGAGAAAGAAGGCTGAGTACAACCAAATCCTAAACAGTGTACAACTCAGTTGTAAAATGCACATTTTTATAACAGCAATAAGGCTTTATGGGGTGATGTTACTGTTCAGTTAATTACTCTCGTGGGCATGTAGCGCTCAACTATGTCTTGTGCTACCCTACTGCCCTAGAGGGTGATTAGCAGAACATTAACATAAGCCTTGTCTTGTCTTACTGCTAAATGATAAAAACAGTGGTTGGAAATGGAGCATTCTGATTGTCTGACAGTATTCTAACAGGGTTACAGTAACGTCTGGAAACACTCATGTACAGTAGAACAGTTAGACGTTAAACCTCTAAAACAATCATTTAATAAAATAAAAGCATTTTAATTTAATAATTGCATGAAGGCATTCTGAGAGGTTGTGTTGTTCTTCTAAACCTAGGGTACAAGGTACTTAGTTACACCTCATGTCTCGTGACTCCCGAGGGTTAGATTAAGGGATTATAACCCAACCCCTGGAGTGCCTTAAAGGGGAACAGTCAGCACTAAGAGCCCCCACACCCAACTGTGGGGCTGTTTGCAATTTGCACTTTGTGCACAGAAACAGTTTTTTACTTGCTGTTTACTGCTGTATAGTAAGTAGATTGTATCAGACTGTCTCTGCTAACTTGCAAGCTGACATTTTCTGTAACTACAAATCCCAGGATCCACTGCAGATGACATCAGAGCAGGGCTGCAGCACTGGGAGATTCAACAGCCTGCAGTACGTTAGAGCTTTTAGAAGCTCGGATTTGATATGTGCCAGAACTACTGTTCTCCCAGAGCTATGTGCAGTCCTCTGTGACTGTACTAAACCCCAGGAGGACAGCAGGATCAGCAAACAAAAGATTGGAGCTTATAAAATCTCTAACATGCACTGCAGGCTATTGAATCTCCCACTGCTGCAGCCCTCCTCTAATGCTAGCTGCAGTGGATCCTGGGATTTGTAGTAACAGAAAATGTCACCTTGAAAGTCAGTAGTACCAGTCTGATACAATCTACTATTCTGCAGTAAGCAGCAAGTACAAAAAATGGTTTTGTGCACAAAGGGCAAATTGGGGCCAGACCCAAACTGCTGACTGTTCCCCTTTAATGTTTAAGACCGAAAAAGCTTGGAATGCAATAATTTATCTGAATTTATTTACTCATTAGAAATTCTGTCCAACAGGGAAACCTGTAGGAGATGGCTTGTTTTTCAAAAGGCCCCAATGTGACAGCAGGTTAAGACAATACATATAGTTTCACAGATAACATTATAAGTATTGTGCAGTCAGAAAGCACCACGGATACATTCGACATTTCATGGAACGGCATTATATACGAGGTAGTACATAATAAGCCTGGTTCAGCCCCTGAAACAAGAAAAAGGTTGTTTGAGGTAGTTAATGGTTTATATTTTGGAAGGGGCAGGGGGAGAATGTTGTGCTACTGTGACTTTCACTGGTGCATCACCAGGACTAAGGGTTGGGGAAAAAAAACACAAGAACAAATGAGCTCTTTGATCTGCCGCATCACTTCCAGACTTTTTTGGACAACCATCATGACCTCATAATGCATGAGCGTGAAAGCTGCTACTGAGTTCTGCCACTGCCAAAGGGGATTTCTGTTGCTGGCGGCTGGATCTTTTTGCATGTTTTTAATTTTGCACACTCACTATTGTTGGTGGATTTGGAGGACAGCTGAAATAAGTGTCATCATGCACTGATTTCCAGCTCGGCCTTCCATTTTTCTTCTGGAGTGTGGATCACCAATGTTTTGGGATTTGGAGCCATGATTTTCTCGGCAGCACCCACTCCAATTTGTGTGTGTGCATTCATCCCGCTGTGTGCCTCTGGCAACAAAAGTCACCTGCCACCAGGACTTGGTTTGGAGCTGAGAATGTTCACAAGTTTTATCAGACAGTAGAATTTCTTTCAAATTTGGAGGCTGTAGCTCAGAAAAATAGAGGTATACATACATATACAGACATAATTTATATGTTTCTATACCCACAGCAATGGTAATATCAGTAAAATCAACTGCCCGCTCGTAGCCGTTGACTCTTGAGAGGCATTGGTAGGGATCCATCACAGTGGAGTGGGGGCGCACCTCTTCACTTCCGCATCTCCATCTCCCGTGCCATCTGACAGAGAGCGCAGTTTCCCGCAGCAGTATATCATCAACCAGTCATCGCAGATCGAGCCCTGGGAGGAGGGACAAGAGAAAATAAGACATGAAAGGGTGCTCATTCCTTTTCTTTTTACCAGATGTATTTCCTGCCCTTCCTGGGAATCAAACTTGGGATCTGAAGTCCTGAAGGCAGCAGCTCTAACCATTCAGCCAAAGGGAAATTTCCATTAGCAGGGGACTTCAATACTTGCTATCCCAAAGGCCACCACTAGGGGTCACTAGCTAATACAGTTACATTGCACTGCCAATCACCGTTACATAGAAACATAGACAATGGCGGCAGAGAAAGGCGTAGTGGACCATTCAGTCTGCACAAGCCTGTCTGATTTTGGGATTATGCCCCTGCCAGTCCTCCTTTCCTTCTCCCCCCTACCAAAGTCTGCTCCTTATGCACTATTCCGATGCACTTGTCCCATTTAAACCCTCCCACTGTTTCAGCACTGATGACCTCCTCTGAAAGTTAGTTCCAGTCCGCCACCACTCCTTCTGTAAACAAACTCTGGCCAGAACTGATAGGGCTGCAGCCGAGGAATAAAAGACAAACCGGAGGAGAAGAGATGCAGAACCGCTTGCAGCCACACCAAATGTGCAAGCTGGCGGTCTGCACATGTGAACTGGCTTGCAGCCATTTTCTCACCTCTATAGTGGCACACCAAGAACCCCCCCCCATGGTGCTTTTGGACCCCGAATTCACTTAGTTGGGGTCTGGAGACACGAGGGCTGCAGTGCAGAAGCAGCGACAGTATTTGTTTAAAGAGCGCCAGTGACCACTCTGGGACTGATTATATACATAATAATGAGCTGCTCGTGAACAGGGTTAATTAATAAGCATGAGCAGCTCATTATTATGTATACATATTCAGTCCCAGAGCAGTCATTGTACATAATAATGAGCTGCTCGTGAATAGGGTTAATTAATATGCACGAGCAGCTCATTATTATGTACATATATTCAGTCCCAGAGCAGTCACTGTACATAATAATAAGCTGCTCATGAATCTGGTTAATTAATATGCATGAGCAGCTCATTATTATGTATATATATTCAGTCCCAGAGCAGTCATTGCTGCTCTTTAAACAAATAGTTTTGCGGCTTCTGCATCACAGCCCTTGTGTCTCTGGACCCCAACTAAGTGATCTTGGGGCCCAGGAGCACTGGGGGAGCTTCTGATGCACCACTACTGCAGTGAGAAGAAAATAATGCACATTACAGCAGAGTGCTTCATAGGCCATGGAGGCAACTGTGAAAGAACTCCCAAATGTTGCTCAGTCAGAGTGGAGTCCTTGTTTTGCTCACAAGAGGTCGTAGGGCTCCGCCCAACTGCAGCCCTAAAAAGTACTTCCTGGGGGGAGGTGGCACCAGCAGCCAAAGGAACCTTTGGAGGCAGTATAGCGCAGTGGTTTAAGGCTCTGAGTTGAAAATCTGGAGACCTGGGTTTGAATACCACAGCCTCCACTTGCATACTGTGTGACCCTGAGCAAGTCACTTAACTTCCTTGTGCTCCCAGGTTGCACCTGTAAACAAGCTTTCAGTTTAGTGTGTCTCACCTGGTTAAATAATTGAGAAAAAAAAATTTAATAATTGGATCAGATGCTCTTCAGTGAGCTCTCTACAGAGACTGAGCACATACAATTAAAAACCCTTTATCTGAGTTAAAAGACTGTTTCCAGTCTCAGAATTGCACTCTACTTACAGAGGGGAACATTTTAATATACAAAGTGAGCATCTGGCAGCTTGGGGAACACAGGAAAAATGGCTTCTCCTGACAGTGGGAAGATTAGGTCATGCAAGCCACTCAAAAAAGTGGGTGCAGCCAGATTCAGCCATGTGGTGTAGGGGACCAGGGGGCTGTCACATGACGCTCTGCTCCAAGCAATAAGGGACCTGGACAAAACTGTTGTTTCCCTTGCTAACAGACTTGCTAGAATGGACATTAAAATGGAAAATAACACATGAATAACAGTGCTGCAGCCCAAACAACAAACAACACCACCACTGTGTAAGTGGTGTGCTGGTGGAAAACACATTGCTCCATTTAAGGATAGAGCACACGGAGAACGCAGTTAGGATGGCAAATCTACATTTCCTGGGGATTCTAGAGACAAAGGAGGGGACAGACAGACAGACTGATATAGATGGCGGATTTCATTAAAAATATACTGGGAACTGATATTTCAGGCCACCTTCTATGTGCATATAGGATCACCCCCAGGAGATGCCCAGCCTCACACTATCCTCGCAATGACCAGCAGACCCCACGTCAGGGACACAGTTCTTTCTGCAGCAAACGCTAAAGGGCAAGTCACTTTGGAAAACAGAACTTTGATGTACTATTTTCTTGATATAAGCTTCACAACTCGACAGAGGGGCAAGGTTTTTGATTCGATACAATCAGGCCTGTGAACCCTGGGGGGTTGTCCAGCACTATAGTTCCCTACCAGGTTGCAGATTTCCTACATGGACAAAACGCATCTTTATTTGGATCTGACTGAGGCTGGGAAGCAGCTGGAATCAATTAAGTAGTGTAACTACTTGTTTTGAGTGTTTACTGTCTTTACTCTGTATCTGGATGTTCTCTGTAAATTGCTTATGTACTTGTTATGTACCCCTTCCCCCCTCACCCAGGACACATCTGGAATCGAGCAGTAGTCTGCTCAGCATGTTTTCCTGGTAAAACTCTTAAATAAATAAATAAATAAATAGATAGATAAGTCAGATTTTGCCCAACAGCAACCTGTGCAGGAGCCAGATGAAGGGGACTGAAGTCTCACTGAAGTGGTGTCTTTTGACTTTCAAACCTTGATACCAAGGGAACTGTTGTTGTCATTTAATTCTGGTGTCTGACTGAAGTAATAATACCCCTAGTGCTGGGCCATGCTGAGTTAATATATTTTATACTTTTTATGGGATGGTGGTAAAGTCTGGCATCATCTTTAATAAAATATGAACTGGAAAGTCTCCAGGGCGATTGGGCTGGGATCAAAGAGTAGGCGACAATCTCAAAGTGGCTGCTACCACCAGATGAGCCAGATATGTGCTTACATAATGATTTGAGCCTGTGCAGCAAATGTTATAAGTCTGAACCTAGTGCAGGGGGGCTATCTACACTTGTACGATTGTTAAAGTTATATACAAAAATGGTGGTTTTATTTCTAATAGTGTGAGCAGTTACTAATCACCAAGTGTGCTATTAGACTTTTCTCTGTGTTGTTACATTGTCAATACACTACTGACCTGTGAGATGTTTTTTTTTCAGAATGGAAAGGGTTTAAAAACAAAATTCTCTTTTTCAAATTTTTTAATAATCGTGGTCAGGGAAAAGAATAGCTTTAGGGGTACCTGCAGGTTCTACAAGTAAATTACCAATTTTCAGAGATGCATGGACCGTAGCGATGTACACTTCCGCACTTCTTTTGTGCATGGCACAAGGATTATATTTTCAGACATTTACAATTGCCTCTATGTCACCGTTCAATGTGGCAGGGTGCACTAAGCTCAAACTGATATGAAATGTATGTAGAAGTGCTTCTGGTATGAGTACTAGAGGAAGCAGACTTAGTGGTACCACCAGATGAGCAGGCTTGCTCATCTGGTGGTACCACCGTACTGTCCTCTCCGCACTAGGATGGTTACCCTATGCATCAAAGTTAAGATACCATTCCCTTAGCCTCCTGTTTAAACTGGTGCACAAATTTACCCCTCCCTGCCTTAATGAGTAAATACGTCTGAGACAAGCTCCTCGTTCCCTCGGATCTGCCTCACTCCCCCTAACAACTAAGCCTAATATGCATCTTGCCACTGCACGCAAGTCTTTCTCCTTCACTGTGATATCTGATTGCAACTCACTTCCACCATCTGTTCTATCCTGCTCCTCTCTCCCCACGTTCCAATCCACCTTATAACATGGCTAAAACAAGACAACAGAAACGAAGTAAAAGGATTGGCACAAGAGCGTCAGGTTGTACAAGAGCAACATGGCATTATGGCATGATAATGCCGTGTTGCTTTAGAATGCTCAGAGCAGTAATGCCGTGTTGAGAGCATGAACACGCTTGAAAAAGTATTTCAGCAGTGTAAAATGTAGGCGGCAGTTTGACCAATAGGTGGCGCGAGTAACACAGAGCAAAAGGGAAAAGGCAGTAATGAACTGAGTAGTGCTAGGTTGACCAATAGGTGACGGGAGGAAGAGAGACTGTGAATGGGAACTGGGAGCTGGGAGACACACAGTGTGGTGGTCTGATCTGGAGTTGTGCAAGTGTAAAGTAGGGGATAGTGCAATGAAGGGCAAATGGTGCTGTTTGTTACCCGATAGCATAGCAATTGTAGTAGAATGCAACTCATCAATGAGAAGGAGAAGTGAATAACAGAGCAGGTACAAAATTAGGAAAACTTTTGTTGTTCTTTGAAAGCGCCACCTATTGGTCTGAATAACGACCAAGGTTTCAAGTGAAAGGCGCTGTGTTGGGAAGTCGTGCAATTGTGAAAGAGTGCAGAGATGAGTCGGCAGCAGATAATATATGTCTGCAAGCTGAAAGTGTTGTGTGTCCCGCAGAGGGAGCGAAGCGAATCAGAGACTACTACTCGGAGCAGAATAGCAGTGGAGAAGAATGAGGCAAGCAAACACATGAGTGAGAAACAGAGGAGAAGTGCTGAGCTGTTGTGAAAGCGCCACCTGTAGGTTGTCATAGTCACTGGTCCGGTGTATACTCAGCTAAGGAAACTAGTGGCAGACTTTGAGCATACTAAAGTAGGATCGTAATACAGTTTGTCCAGAATGCAGCAGTGCATGAATCTCAGGGGAAAACGGAGTCAGAGCAATACAGCAGCCGACTAGAACGATGAAGTTTTGAGGTCTGATGAGTAGCTTATTGGTATGTTGTTCTGTAAAGTACAATTGTAAGGTGTCCTAAAGTGGCACACACTATATTACTGGATGCGGCTAGTGCAACGTGCTTGCGCACGGTTGGAGTTAGACAGAGCATTAGGAAATAACACACCTGAATCATAATTGTGTAAGTAAAATAACTCCTGCTGCTCAGTTATGTTTGATATGAAGAAAACATTATCTAACTAATAGCTTGCCCACTTGCCATGTTACAAGCGCATTAATCCACTCTGAAGGTGGCATTTAATGGGGAGTTAATGCATGGTTGGTAGTTGTAGGCACTCGGCCTGCGACCTCGTACCACAATGGCCCCAACCATGCATTAACTCCCCATTAGACGCCACCTTCGTCGTGGATTAATGCTTACTTGTATGCCTCACTCTCAGCCTCGATGATCTGTTCCTGTCTCACCTAATATCTCTTTTCCTACACCAGCCTCCTTTTCATTGGGTTGCAGCTTCAAGAGTGAGACTGTCCTGCTTGGATACCATGTCTATCAGGCATGATATGTATATATGTTAATACCAGCCTGTACTTTGTATAAAATGTGTTGTGTTCAGAAAGCATAACTTTCTTGCTTGCTAGCCTCAGCACGCTGGTACTTTCACTCTGTACCATACTGCCTGTAAGGTTTCTGGCTGTTGTATATAATATTTATATTTGATATTGCCTTGCCTGTGCTTTGTATCATATGTTTCTGTACCTTGTTCTGTATATTTAACAGCAATCTTGCTTCTGTACGTTGTATAACTTATTTCTGTTCTTGTACTGCTTTGTTCTCTACCCCTCCCGGGTCGACCCTGAAAAAGGGACTGCAATTGTCTCAGTAGACTTACCCGGTCACCAAAATTCAAATAAATAAATTCTGATATTAAGAGTCTACATATTGTATTGCTACACTTAGAACCAAGTAAGTGTTTTCTCAATGTATTTTGCTACACTGAAAATTAATAAAAAAAAAAAAAAAGAAAGTATCTCTTGACATCCATCTTGAACCTCCACTCCCCAACCAGTTTCAGGGAGTTACCCCAGGTACTCGTGTTGCCACTTATCATGAACAGCTCGCAGCTGTGCACCTTGTTTATTCCATGGAGGTACTTAAACATCTCAATCACTTCGCCACTCTTTCTCCTGTCCTCCAGCGAGTACGTGTTTAGATCCTCCAAGCACTTCTCGTAGGACCTATCCTGTTGCCCCTGTACCATTTTGGTGGCTGGTCTCTGCCCCACCTCCAACCTGTCCCTGTCCTTCCCCAAGTGTGGGCCCTGAAACTGCACACTATGCCCTGAGTGAGGGCTGCTCACAGCTGTCACCACTAAATGGTGTTGCTTGCCATAGACTCTCTGGGTTGAGATAACAGCATGGATGTCTCAAGCTTCACTCTCGACTCTCAAGGTTCATATGCTGTTATTTCAACCCCTCGATGGAAACACAGTCTCGTTGTGTATGGTTACCCATGCATTATTTTATGTGATGCATATCTATTGGGTTATCCAGCGTAAACACACTGTTAAAGTCATTTTCCACAAGAAATGGGAAAAATACTTATCTTCATAGTTATACCAAATAGGATCCCCTGCCCTCTGTTGATACATTGGAAGAACATCTTTTGGTAAATATGAGACTTAACAACATTGCCATTTTAGCATTGCCTGAATAAAAACTGGGTTATAGCACAAGATCAAACTCCGGTTAATAATATTAGATGAGTTACTATACTGAAAAGGTTGCTTTAAGGTATATAAATTATTTTCTTTTCCAACATACAAATTCAAAATTAGCTTTGTAATCAAAACACTAAACACAGAGCCTTGACTGGTTCATAGGAAAGTAAGAAATGTATTGACATGATTGACAGAAGTTGTTTTTAGTACAAGATTATTTTTATTTATATTGTAGTTTCATAATGATCTTAGAATAACAATAACATATTGGTTCATTAATATTTATAAAATGGCAAGAAAAAATCTAGAAATTTCATTGGCTGAGGGGCATCACCTGATAGTGCATTAAATCTCTATAAATGCATGGTCAGGTACTGAATCTCATTTTCTTCCTAAAAAAAAACTAATTAGAGCCATTTTATAAGTGCAGTTAGCTCCTCCAGGATGTGCATCATAGGATTTTATTGCACTTCCCAGGGACTTACTCCAGGGGCGTGTATTAAAATCCAATGATACACACCTTGTTGTGGCTTATTACTTATATAGTAACTGGTGAGCAGTTTTTCTATGGGCTCCATCAGTTATTATTTGCCATAGTAACTGGTCAGTTACTACAAACATGCACCCGAACCAACTGTTTACTTTCAGTGCAAGTCACTTTCTCTCAGCAGCGTAGCTGCTCACTGAAGCATTGCACAGATTCTAACTTTTTATAATGTTTCAAATAATTTTTTGAACGGTTGTTGCAGACGTGTAAGTGGTAGACTCAGGATTTAACTAAGTTTATGAAAGAGACGTTTGTCTAAACATATTGTAAAATCTGCTATCTGTGATGTTTTCTAAGCGTGTCACCACCACTTGGGATGACTTCATTCTGCCAATTCCGTTTTGCTGCCTTCAAGCAGGATAAAAAAAGGTATTCGTCTTAATAAATTCAATTTAACAAATTACAGCCTGCCTCTGTTTTAAACTAGAATCACTGTTCTGTGGCTGAGAAGCAACACAGCTTTGTCAGTGAAAATCTGGTGGGGAAAAAAGTACTTACCAGACATTATAAAAAATAATCACGGGGTGGAGTGCAGAACTTGAATTTGATACACACCTGAGGTGTGTGATGCTACATAAACCCCGAAAGCGAAGATATCTTGTATGATTAGGATTGCTAGTAGTTACAATCATTTGCCTATCAATTCTGATGCTATACATGACTTTTTGCTTAGATGGTTTCGTAATATATATCTTGTTATGTATTTTGAAAATTCCAATTAAAAATGTAAATATAAAGATAATAAAAAAATTAAAATAAAAAGGATTTCTGGTTTCAGCATAACTCTGTAACACAAAATTCCTCCCAGATTTGAATTTTAAAGCCTTCCCATTTTTTTCTTATTACTGAAAACATTTTCATTAAAACCAGGATGAAACAAATCAGCGTGTGAGCCAGTGGTCAATCTGTACACTAGCGTTCGAAAGCTGGTTGCTAGCTCAATACTTTTAGTTGCCATCATTTTTAAGGGCTCAAAAATCACTTTGCAAGCAGGCAGCCAATTGGCCAGTAACTGTCAAAATCTGACAGCTGAACCAACCTTTTGAGTGGCCACTGACTGCTTGGCTACCTGGTTTGTCCCATCCTGATGAAAATAGAGTCTGTTCCCTCCAGACTTCATTTGTTGCAGCTGCTCATGTATGCTTTGAACTCTTGGGCCAGGATATTCAGACATTCAGGATGACAGCTGGCCTGTTCGGACAGCAATCGCATTACCGCTTGTTGCACCAGTGACCCACATTTGGAAACGAGCGCAGGTCATTAAGGGTCAACCAGGGGGAGTAAAATTAAGCATCCCAGTGAATGCTCTCCTCCTCTGGGGGGAGGGAGGGCAGCCAGCTTGGCTGCATAGTTCAGAGTAGTGCAGGAGGGCTGCGGTCAGGGCAAATAGGATGCTGGGATGCATTGCTAGGGGGATTACCTCAAGGAACAGGGAGGTGATTTTGCCACTATACGACAGCCTGGTTAGACCACATCTTGAGTACTGTGTGCAGTTCTGGAGGCTGCAGCTAAGGAAGGACATCCAACTCCTGAAGAGGGTTCTGAGGAGAGCAGCCAGAATGACCTGGGGCCTGGGGGATATGACATATGAGGAACGACTAGGGCAGCTCAACCTGTTCTCACTGGAGGAGAGGAGGGACTGGAGGGGAACATGATTGAGGTCTTCAAGTACCTCAGGGGAGTAAATAAGGTAAGCCGAGATAGGATCCTTCAACTGAAGGAGGGTGGAATCACCAGAGGACACAGTTGGAAGATTGAGGGTGGTAAGATTGGGGGGAAAGGAGGTGGAGGTACTTCACCGAGAGAGAGTGGTGGAACTGTGGAATGTGCTGCCCGGGGAGCTGGTACAGGCAGCTACGGTGGAGGGATTCAAGAGAGGGTGGGACAGGATAGGCAAGGGGTGAAGCAGAGGCTGGTTTGCTCAGGGGGGGCAGGACTGGGGGATGGAGTAACAGTAGAAGAAGACAGACAGAGGGCTACAGTACCCAATCAGGGTGCTGAAGCACGAGCAGACTTGATAGACCAACATAGCTACTCTGCTGGCATCTAGTATGTTAGTATGTATACTGCCACTTGGCTGACCACAGGTGGCAGTGCAGGCGGAGTGGCTAAGGGGGATGGAAGACGCAGGCTGGTGTCATGTTATATACATTTGCATGTGTGCACATGTGCACCTGATCTGCCTGCATCTTGAAAGGACGTAATGGGTGAAAAGAGGAACGCCTCTCCCCCCACATGCAGAATGATGGCTCCACTGCACCTGCTGGCCCCACACTCACTGATCTGGGCAGTTACCTGATGACTAGATATTGTGCCCCCAAGGGACCTAAACCCATCCTGAGACCTCCAACATGAGGTGCAAACCACAGGGGTACAGTGGGAGAAGGTGAGGTGATGGACTGGGGTGTAGTGGGGGCTTGAGTGAGGGCCAAGGGCCAACAGCAACAAGAGTAACAAGAAGCATAGAAATAATTTAAGACCTCCCCCCCACCGGATTGCGCTCATGCTGCAGGAGTACACTAATACCTGGAATAAAATACAGGTATATTTGAACATGTCTGAAGCACATTATGAGAGCTAATGACATGTTCTCATACACCAGTCAGGCACTATCCCAATTGTGTCACAATCCACAACCCCCTACTGGCTAGATAAGGTATGTGGCCAATAGTAGGCTATGGGAATGCAGGCGCAGTCGGGCTGTTAGTGTTTGCAAATTGCGACTGATCCTCTGGAGCAACCTGCCATGTTTGTAAATCCCTGTGTAAATGATCACAGAGCAGTAGCAAGGTGCTATGAGGTAATTTGCATCCAATTAGGGCCTCCTTATAGGCCCAGAACAAAAAGTGTGTGCCCCCCTCCAAAGTGCTAGTCAGGGCTGCCTATAGTCCATGCCTGGCAGTCTAGTGTTTCCCCTAATTGCCCCCCATTCATAGCCTAACAGTGTCCTAATAGCTATCAATCCCCTGGCCCCCCCCATAGCCCACGGAGAAGCCATTTCCTGGTGGCTAGCGATCCTCCTGCCCACCCAACTGCCCATCTGGTATCCATGAAATAGTACCCTGGTGTCCTGTGGTTCCCCCTCCATAGAACAGAAGCCCCCTCTTTGTCCTGCCTACTCAGAACTCTCCAACCCCACCCCCAGCCCTCACTTACCATTAGCCTGCCCCCCCCCCGATGGCGACTGGCACAACCCCTCTTCTCACCACCTTGGCCGTCTGCCGTCTGAATGACAGGGAGCAAGCACACGCCTCCTGTAGAAACAGCTGGAGGATATAGCTTGAAAGGAGTTCCTTACAGGAGCCCGGGGGTGATAAATAGAGTTCAAAAAGAAATATAATATCCCTGCGGCTTGAAGTATCACTCTATAGCACAGTACTTAATGGCATAATTTAGGGAATCGCCGATTCTGCACTCATGTATCAACGCCATGATCCCTGTTCTCAAGCCTCTCTCTCTGGTTTCGCTGCATCAGTCTGAATTTCACAGAACACAGTAGGGTCACCCTGCAGTTTTCTTGCTACATTTCTCCCATGACATCACAGGAGATGAACAGCCCCTGGTAAAAGAGTAAAAGCCTGCATTTTCTTAAGGCTTTCACATCTCTGTAGGATCTTTTGTTGGGTAAGGTAAAATGGGTAGGTAGAGATATTGGGGAAGGGGGCCATTCATATAGCCCTCCAGATTTTCTTGGCCGAAGTCAGTTAACTGCTCGTCTGTCAGTGTGTCAAGTAGACAAGCCAGTAATTGCCAGTTAATTTCATGTTTGACAGTAACAGCCGACTTGTTGTTCTACATGGACTAGCTGGAAGCGTGAAACAGTAGAAGTGAAACCCAGCTGGGGGGGGGGGGGAGGGAGAGAGAATTTGCATCAACTGCCTTCAGTGTGGAACTGAGCAATGGTGCTCGCAGAGAAATCCTGAGGTTACACATTCTTTATATAGATAGATAAATGGACAGACAGACATACAGACAGACAGTCAGACCGACAGATATATAGCTAGATCTTCATTGCAAAAAACTACACCAATGCACCCGTTAGGGTTCAACATAACACCATAAAAATAGGGAAAAGCGACATTAGGGTTTCCAACCCTAATTCCTCATCTGCCCAGAAGCAAAAGGACAAGACCACAAAAGCAAACAGAGACAACCATCATCAGAAAACACAAACAACATAAAACTGTTTCAAGGTGACGCAAATGCAGTAGCACTGATGTGGTACCTTCGAAAATATGCATACAGCAGCACGCTGCACTTTAAAAAAAACATAATCCATCACTGCTGTTTAGAAGTAATGGCGTGACTGCTGAAGTGGGTGAATCAAGGCCACGGACGGACAGGAGCACCTGGAAGAAAAAGAAGGGCTGGAGGTGCTGTGGGGTATCCTGGAGACAGGCACTGGGGCTGCTGTCTGTACAGAGGTGGTATACAGCCCCCAAGCGCAGGGTGAGGAGTTGGGTAGGGCACTTGGAGACGACATCATCAGGATGGCTAGTAAGGGGGAGGTGTTGCTAGCTGGGGACTTCCGTCTGCCGGATGTGGATTGGAGCCTTCCAGCTGCAGCTTTGGCAAGGAGCAGGGCTGTCCTTGACGCCCTACAGGGGGCTTTTCTCAGGCAGCTAGTCAAGGAACCCACCAGGGCCAGGGCACTGCTGGACCTGGTGCTTACAAACTGGGACGGCATTGTAGATGTCACAACGGGCAGTCCCATAAAGTATCAGCGATCACCGTACAGCGTGGTTTAACATTAAGACTGGAAGAGAGGCAAACCAGACAAGGATGAGGGTCCTGGACTTTTGGAGGGTGGATATTAAAGAAATAGGAGACTGCCTCATAGGAAGGGATTACTGGCAAGAGGTAGAGGCACGGGGGGGAAATAAGGGACGGCATAATTAAGGCAACGAACCTCTGCATAAAGGAAGTGAGTAAAAGAGATTATTATGGTTCTCCAGGGAAGTGGCCAAGGTGGTGACAGAGAAAAAAGGGTGGCATTCATGGGATGTAAGGAAACGCAAAGGGAGAAAGACAGTGAGGTATACCAAGTAAAACAGAGGGAAGCAGGAATGGCAGTGAGGAGAGCAAAGACACAGACAGAGGAAAGTTTAGCCAAAGGGGATAAGACTTTCTTCAGGTACATAAGTGAGGAGAGATAAGCAAGGGGAGGGGTAGTGAGCATACGGAGGGTGGCAGGGGGAGACTGCGCAGAACAGGATCAAGAAAAGCAGACATCCAGAACAGGTACTTCTGCTCAGTCTTGACAGTCGGGGGGGTAACGAACCACCAGGGAGTAGGAGGAACAAACGTGGGGAGGTGGACACAAGTGCATTTTCAGAGGAAAGAGTCCTGAAGGCAGCACTAAAAGTTGACAAGGCTCTGGGACCGGATGACTTACACCCAAGGGTACTAAAGGAATTAAGGGAGGTGCTGGCTGCATCACTGATGGCCTTACTCAACAGCTCACTGTAAACAGGCATGGTTCTGGAGGACTGGAGGAGACCAGATGTAGTCCTACTCCATAAGAACAGCAGCTGAGAGGAGGCTAGCAGTTACAGGTCAGTCAGTCTCACATCTGTGGTGGGGAAATGAATGGAAATCCTATTAAAGCAAAGGTTGGCAGAGTATCTTGAATCCAATGGGCTGCAACACCACACACACCACCAAAGACAGGTGAAAGTGTTTGTTCATGTGGACTGGCACCAACTTGGGAATTTCCCTCGTGGTAGTTGTGCCCAGTGTGGAAATACCTACAGGCTCACAGAAATCTCTAATTAAGTTTAGAAATGAGACAATAAAAAATTAGGCAAAGGACATAGTTTTCTGCACTTTTTGTTGTTTACCTCTTAACGTGCCCATGTGACAAGTCCTATATAGGTAAAATAACCGGAGTGTTACAAAAACAGATTTCTGAACATTAATCCTCCGTCCGAGGGGAAGAGGAAAGTGTGAGTGTACAGTAGCTAGATACTTTAAAAAGATGCAGCACTCAGTGACTTTGCTCTATTTTTGGGGGGTGAAGCGGGTCAGTTTGCCAAAATGAGGGGGGAGCTAGGAACACCTCCTCCTTGAGAGAAAGGCGTTCTGGATAGAGATATTTGGGACACTGCATCCTAAAATAGGCCTGAATAAGAAAAATGAGTGGACGCCTGTACTGTGATCCCGACATAGAAAACGTGCCTGTGTCCCCTCGCCCCAGCTTCCATCTTTAAATTTTGACATACATACTTGAAGGCATTCAAAAGATTGCTAATATGAGAGCACAAATGATTTTGCTTAGGAAGTATGTTTTGATTGGGTTTATTGCATTCTTTCATTAGGATGATTTTGATTTGTGTTGTAGTGCCTTTCTGCAGCAAGATCAGGGTTCATTAGTGTGCACACTGGAGGTTCTATTGACCTCCACTTCTTCAGCCTGACCTCCTGAAATAGCTTTTGGGCAGATGGTTACTAATTCAGTTTTATATTTTTATATTTGAGCAATTTATGCACACAAACCTTGTCTTGATACCCACATGATACTTTGATTTTGGTTGTACCAACGTTACTTTTTTTATTCACTGACCCCTACTATAAGTCACCTCACAGTCTTGTGAGGCACCGATGAGCTCTTTGCGTGTTCAGCATTTGGGATGTGGCTGTCGTCACAGCACTGGCTGCGTAATGTGTGTTATGTCATGACACTTTGGGATGGTGCTACAAGAAGCATGAAAAGAAGGAGGAGGCTCAGAGCAAAATGGCAGGGAGCCCCAGCATAAGTTGCAGGCAGTTTATTCACAGTAAGCTAGGCATTACGTACCTCAAGGACTGGTTATAGAGTAAAGATGACACTTAGCAGTAGGATAATATTTGTAAAAGGTTTTTTACTCACGAACAGCAGCTGGACCACACCAGCACATATGCTGCCTCCGTATTGATTGAATGCTTTGTAGCGTTCAGCATTTGGGATGTGGCCGACGTCATACAGTCATCTGCGACACACTCGCATGAAATCAGGATGCTCCAGTATGGTGCTACAAGAAGCACACATAGAAGATGCCAGTCAGCACTTGCTGGAATGGCATTCTGAGAAGGATTCTCTGCTGGAATAGCGTTCTCAGAAGGATTCTCCTTTCTGTGAAAACCTGAGCAGTGTATCTGCCTTACAGCACTTTAAATTTTTATTTTATTTATTTTTATTTATTAAACTCTAGGATTACAAGTACCTTTGAGCAGGAACTGCTCATTTACAAAGGTTCCATGTCGAAGGATGGGGGAAACATACATACAAAGGTTGGCAATGGTATACAATCATAACACAGACATGGTTGGCAATGCTTTACAGTCATAACACACTTCAGAAATGAAAGACATTACTAGAGAGCAACTTAAATAGGCAGCTAGATGAGGTAACAGAGTAAGAGAGTAAGAAGCAACGGACTATAAGCATGAGATTGGGTAATTGGGTAGGAGGGGGAACAGAAAGAAGTAGTAGAAGTAGAAATCACCAAGTTCTGGGTGCGTTTGTAAACCTTTATATAAATTTTAGCTGAGTTGCCTGCATATGTGATAGGGAGAAGTGCTCTGATTATAATTTATTACATTTTATACTTTTAGACCACAGCCTTGAAAAAGCTGCTAACTGTAGTTACGAATTGTTGGGTTGGAATTGTGGCCAGATAAAATGAATGACTAAGAAGTAAAGATTTACTGATAAAAGCAGTCTGCAGAGATTCATTAAAATGTCAATGAGTGGGACGGTTGCACAGCACTGAGCTGCATCAACCCCCCTTCATCTTGAAACTTAATATTGCTTTTATTTTATCATAGCAAAATCTCAGAAATTAGTGTAACCCCCCTGTGGGGCTTACCTTATTTGCCCCTTTCTTGGGCCACCTCCCATTTGTCTCCCATTGCCTCCTGGTGTCTCTCTCCATTTTTCCCCCATTATGCACTGCCACTGGCCTGAGTTCCAAATGTGCCCCAGGGCCTCCAAATGGCCTCTGCATTTGTTTTGCCCACAATGGAGCTTGATGTGCATTTCGGAGCCACTGCCCTCTTCCCCTAACCACTTCATGGCTGGCAGATGGCTTGCACATGCGCAGAAGTGCGCTTCATTTTCCAACCGCGATTGCGGTCAAACGGATTGCTGTCTGGTGGTGCAGCTGTGCGGGGACTGGACACCTAAGCAAGGGCAAAGAGAAGCCTCAATAAAAAATTTAAATAAGGAACAGCAATTGTGCTGTGTTCGGGGGCTTATGAATATTAATGAGAGCCACCTGAATATTAATGAGCTACCTGTCTGTTGCCTAGAGACACTGCATTTCGGCAGCAGTGACAGGCTAAGGACTGCAGACAACTGTTAAATAATGCCAGCATTCAACAGGGCACAGAAAGCACTTTTGGACTGGAGCTTTGATTAAATAAAAGTATTTTTACTGGCTGCTCCAGAACTTTAAAATGGGGATATTATTGCACTGCAGGGGGACTGTGTTTATCCACAGCCATGTTTGCAGCTTTTGACCTAACATTAGCCAATCGAAAAGCCAGGATTAATTACAGAGACTTTTGGGACTGTGCCAAAACTTGTAGAGAAAAAAGTAGGGACAATGTTTGGTGCCTAAAGAAGAAACCTATCAGGCGTCGAGGGAGCCTGATGAATATAACATTTTTGTGAGTTACAAATGAATCAGCCAGTCAGGAGCTTCAGAGAGGTTCCCAAAACCCCAGAGACTTTTCAGTCTGGAGTCAGTTCACCAAGAGCCCCTTCACAGGAAGGAGGGCTCTGGTCCCTTGAGAGAAAATGTGGCTGCAAAGAATTAAAGTGGCTGGACTGGGGGTGGCCAGATACATGTCCCCCAGGGCTAGCATTTGACTTTCCACATTTGGAGCAAGTCTGTGGGAAGATCCTGATTTAATGTCAACTGTGAGATGGCTGCAAAAAGTCCTGCCTGCAGTTGTGAGAGAGCTGCAAAAACATCTTTACCTCAGCAGTGAGAGTGCTTTGTACGCCTGTATTTTCAAGCTATGAGAAAGCTGCCAGAACTGATCCTGAGTGAGAAAACTGCTACTTAAAAGTACAGGTGTTTGGAGACCTGTGTGGGGCAGCCAAGCCCAGAAATCCAAGAGGTGCTCAGTGTCTGTCTGCACCCTGTGTGTATCCAGGGAGGGGTGGACAAATGGTGAATGACCACGGATGGTCTTGTGATACAGATGCTTGATGTGACTGATTAGTGTGCCTACAGGAATGGAAAGAAAAGTCTCCTGAGGTCAGAGCTTTGCCTAAAGTTACCTGCAAGGACTTTGTGATGTGATGTTCTGTTTGGAGCTGCAAACCTCCAGCTGGCCAAGGAACTGTGCTACTGAGATCCTGCTTGTGAGAAGCAAAAGTGTAAAGTGAATTGTCTGCAAGTCTGAATATACTTATCTTGGTTGGGAGTCTTGCCTTGAGCTCCAGTACTTGCCTCTGGAAGAAGAGATTTTGCCTACTGTAAAAAAGACTGTGTCTCGAGAGAGAGAGCCACAGCAATTGTGTTAACCATGTGGTTGGAAAAAGCCAAGTTAAGTAAATGTACCTAACTGTCTGAGAAAAGAGAAAGAGACTGTTTCCTGTGATCAGCACTGGGAGTCAGCCTGGTAGTGTGCCACCAGCCACGGCACTGCCACATGCACTTCCCCCTAAGGGGCATAGCCTAGACATGGGGGTCTGAGGCATGCTGGCCCCTGGTCCCAGTGCTGGTTGATTCCAGAGTGTGACTTCAGCCTATGAGTTGGGTAACTTCTACAGAAAGTTGAGAGAAGGTTCCAGCCTGTTAAAGCTGCACGAGCCTGCAGTTCAGTAAGAGGCCTGCTGCGAGCCTTCATCATGCATCTCAGCACCGAGAGTCAAAGCCTACATGCTGTGACTACCTTGAATCTACGTTGTACAGCCTGATTTCAACTTTCCCAAATGATGACTACAGAACCGTGAGTATGCAGACTAGCTCTGCGCAATCAAAGGGAACTGTAACTAGAAACATAGAGGTTGACGGCAGATAAGGACCGCAAGGCCCATCCAGTCTGCCCATTTCTTTTTCTACCTTATAAATGTGCCATTGGCCTTTGCTTTGTCAGTGGCCTATCTATTCATACTCATCTGTATTGCTCCCTTATGCCTATCCCATGCCTGTTTGAAGCCCTGCACTGTATTCATAGCCACCACTTCCTGAGGTAGGCCGTTCCATGCATCCACCACTCTTTCTGTGAAAAGAATTTCCTCACATTCCCCTTAATCGGCCCTCTAATCTCATGCTGTGTCCTCTTGCCCTGCTATTTTTCTTATATTTAAACATGTTAGACTCTTTCACCTTGTCAATGCCCTTAAGGTGTTTGAATGTTTCGATCATATCACCTCTCTCCTCCTTTGCTCAAGGGTATACATATTGAGCTCCGTTAATCTGTCCTCCATATGTCTTCTGATGCAGTCCCTGCACCATTTTGGTTGCCCTTCTCTGGACTGCCTCACAATTTGTTAACGTCCTTGTGAGAGTTGTGGCCTTCAGTACTGCGCAGTACTTCAGATGGGGCCTAACCAGTGTCTTGTAAAGAGGGACATACCCTCCTCTTACGACTTGTGATACCCTACTAATACACCCTGGAACATCCCCTAGCCTTACCTACTGCTTTAGAGGTCTGCTTGGATGATTTCAGGTCATCAGTGATGATGATGCCCAAGTCTCTTTCTTCCTTTGTGACTGCCAGCAACTCCCCTCCCAGTCTATAGGTGGCTTCAGGGTTTCTCTTCCCTATGTGCATGATCTTGCACTTCTTTGCATTAAATCCCAGTTGCCACTCTTCTGACCATTTTGCTAGTTTATCCAGATCTCTTCTCATTCTGCCCACCCCATCTGGATCATCTACTCTGTTGCAGATCTTGGTGTCATCTGCAAACAGACAAGCCTTACCCTCTAGTCCATCTGCAATGTTACTAATGAAGATATTGAAGAGGACTGGCCCCAGAACTGATCCCTGAGGTACCCCACTTGTGACTTGCATCTCTTCTGACTGTATACCATTTACCACCACTCTCTGTTTTCTGCCTGTCAACCAGTTTGCCACCCAGTTGACCAACTTCTGACCCACCGAGCCTACCCAGCTTATTTATCAATCTTCCTGTGGAACAGTGTGAAAGCTTTGCTGAAGTCAGGTAGGTGACATCAACTGCCCCCCTTGGTCCACCACTCTGGTTACCTAGTCAAAGAAATCTATGAGATTAGTTTGACAGGACCTTCCTTTGTAAACCCATGCTGTCTTGGATCTTGTGCCCCATGGATTCCAGGTGTTGCACTATCCTTTCCTTAAGGAGTGCTTCCATAATCTTGCCCACTACTGAGGTAAGACTGACTGGTCTGTAGTTCCTGCCTCCTTCCTGCTACCACTCTTGTGGAGCGGATCACATGAGCCCTTCTCCGGTCTTCTGGGACCTCTTCTGTGCTCAGAGACTCACTAAACAGTTCTGCTAATGGCTCTGCTAGTTCCACGCTTAGCTCCTTAAGTACCCTGGGATGTATGCCATCAGATCCCATTGCCTTGTCCACCCTGAGCCTAGTGAGCTCTTGTAGGACCCTTTCTTTTGTGAAGGGAGTAGTGCTCACCTGCCTCCCCACTGGGTCCTGCCCTACCTCCTCTTCAGTAAATACAAAGCAAAAGTATCTATTTAGCATAGGTGCTTTTACAGGGTCCTCCTCCTCACATGCCCCCTTTTCTCCTCTGAGCTTAGCAATACCCCCTCTGGACGTTCTCCTTTCACTAATGTATCTATAGAAAGTCTTGTCACCTTCTTTTACTGTTCGTGCTAGTGTTTCCTCAGTTTGGGACTTTGCCTGCCTTACTGCCTTCCCTGCTTCCCCTAGGGGAGTTTGGTATGCCTCCCTATCTTCATCCCGCTGTGTTCCTTTATATTTCCTGAAGGCCAGCCTTTTTGGCTCTGACCTTTTCTGCTACTGTATTTGAGAACCAAAGTGGTTTCCTTCTTCTTTGCACTTCCTTTTCTGTCTAACACAATGGATGTTGCTTCAAGTATTGCATCCTTAATGCTTGCCCACTTTGCCTGTACCCCCTCACCTGTGTTTCTTTTGCCAGGGCTATCTTAACTCTGTTGGCCATCTTATCAAAGTCAGCTCCTCTGAAGTTCCATATTTTTACCTTGGAATGGGATGATTTAGATGTAGTGGCCAAATTGAACCATACCATGTGATGGTCACTGGCCCCCAGGTGACCTTCTACCTGGAGATCTATGATCCCTTCCCTGTTAGTCAGTACTAGATCTAGGATAGCCCTGTCTCTTGTGGGTTGTTGTACCAGTTGGCAGAAATAGTTATTCTTAATTCTGCCAAGTACAGTGGTCAAGTCTAAGAATGTTAAAGATTAAAATTTGCCTTTCCAAGATCAGCCAGAATTATTAAAAGTAACCTAAAGAAAAGTAAAGGTTAATTCTACTTTGATTTAAGGGCTCCAACGCTGGCCAACCAGCTGCAACTTTATCAGGCCTGCAACTTAATTATTTAGTGCTGGGTACACAGAGGTACAGAATTGCAGGGTTCTATTTACAGACTGGGGACCGGTACCAGTTGAGGGCATATGTGTTTTATCATCTAGTGCAACTACTTAGATAGCAAGCTAATCCTGAATCCATCAGAAGGTTGGTGAGGGCTATACTTAATAGAGATTTGAATTAAAATGCAACATAATCATTTGCCGATTTACAAAATACTAATCTAAAATGCCAGACTGTTGTTTAACCACTTCATCCATTTACCCTTTCCTAAATCCTCACCCCTTGTAAATAAATTATTGGTTAACCGTTTTTTACAAATCTGGTGTTGTGGGCATAGTGGCTTAGTAGGTAGCACACTCGCCTCTGAGGCTGGGAGATCAGAGGGCTGTGAGTTCAGTTCCCACGTCTGGCACTTGGGTTAATATCCCAGTACTGACACTGTAGTGCAGCATGAGAGGGGTGCTGTACTTCTGAGGTGCCATCTTTTGGATGAGATGTTAAACCGAGATCCCATCTGCCTGGATTGGTGGTAGTTCAGGTGGATGTTAAAGATCCCATGGCACTTATCAAAAAAGAGTAGGGAAATTTCCCCGGTGTCCTGGCCAAAGTTCCCTCATTCACTGAAAATACCACAACAGCTTAATCTGGTTCAAAGTCAGTTGGCATTCATCTGTATTCCCCTCCCCCGGGTCGTGCCTGAAAATAGGCAGGATTTGTCTAGTGCACTTACCCGGTCAACAAAAACTAAATAAATAAAAATATTATTAGAGTGAGTTAATTCTGAAATATTTGTGTTGGGGTTTGCTAACTGTTAGGCCATGTGTGAGGTGACAATATAGTATTGTGGGTGAGTACAGCATCCCTGAGGGTTGTACCAGCTTTATATTACAGCAACATAAAGGTATACTCTGGGTGGAAGCACTGCGCAATATTGTTGTCTTGGGAAAGAACCAGTTTAAATCAAAAGTTGGAATCCAGGCTCCTCAACCTGGTTTGCAGCTGCCCAGGCAGGGGTAGCAACCCTCTTAGATATGAAGCCAGGGTTACATTAATGTAGTTCACCCCTAAAGTAAAACTGCTTATTAGTTAGACAATTGTCAACACGTGTTATCCAAAAAGGAAAATAAAAAGGGGAGGGGGAAGAAAGCAGGACAAGTGGTATTCTGACCGTTGGTTCATTCAGAGACTTGTTCACCGAGCTGTCAAATCAGCGTTTGTAAGGGAAGTACACTTACATATTTTTTCTACTTTTGGCACGCTCACTACTATTTCTACTTCTCAAACACCAACAACATCTGTAATATGATAGGCTGTTTTCTCAAATTTTCCAGGAAAGGATTATAGTGAAAAATGGAAAACAATGAAATGGAACTTCAATTGACCCACTCTGAAAAAAAAACCCTCTTAAAATGCCATTTTCTGACAAAGAGAGGACAGGGAATCATCAGGCAAATCAAGTTCTCCCTTAAACAGTTCAGCATCTAATCCCCTTAGTGGAACTCACTTTGACCTTATGATATCCAAAATGGCAACGATTAAAAGAGCTGTTTAGACATGCTGGCAGGACTTAAAGAGCTACAGCAAGAGCCTGCTGAACACAAAATTAGAGTCACGGATGCTGAAGCATGGAAAAGTACTGTGGAGGACAAACTTGAGAAAGAAATAGCAGAGGGTAATTTTTCAGAGCAGGCACTTAACCAAAACTGAATCCAAATTTGAGGATTTAGAAAGTCGAAGCCTACGTAACAATCTCAGAGTTTTTCGGTGTCGTGAAGGTAATTAGAGGAGTGACACTATTAACTATAAACAAGATCCTGCTTCATCTGGTAGGTCCTCCGTGGGACAATCCAAGATATAATATCAAAAAGACACACAGGTCACTGAAAAATAAACCTGGAGTCAATGATAGGCCCAAAGCTTTTGTTTTTATGGCTGCAAGGCGAAGCTCTACAGATGTCTTGTGATCACAGAAGTAAAAAAGCAGCTCACTGGATTCCAACCATTTGTGTTGGGGGTTGCAGCACTGTCACTCCACTTGTTCAAGCACTCTGCTGTTTCCATTCAGTAGACCAGTCCCACGGTGCTATTTTTTCTCTCTCACGACCGCACTATTGCCCCCCGCCACTTCCACAAGAGCCCACTATGCCCAAGATGGCCACCGTGAGCCCTGCGCACGTGTGAGCTTTGTGGCCACTATATGCATGCACAAAACATCCAGCCATGCCCAAGATGGCCACCGTGAGCCCTGCGCATGTGTGAGCTTTGTGGCCGCTATATGCATGCACAAAACATCCAGCCGTGCCCAAGATGGCCACTGTGAGCCCCTGCGCACGTGTGAGCTTTGTGACGCTTATGCACAAAACATCCAGCCGCCCCCAAGATGGCCACCATGAGCCCCATGGCGCACGTGTGAGCTTTGTGGCCGCTATATGCATGCACAAAACATCCAGCCGTGCCCAAGATGGCCACTGTGAGCTCCATGCGCATGCACGAGTATCGCTCACAGCTGCAGCCATCTTGGCTCTGACTAGAGTTTGCTAAATTATTGTATTATCAGCACCCGGTTTACATTCAACACATGCTCAGGGAGAAAAGCCAGATTGATTATGAGGACTGCAAGTTAAAATATTTAATGATTTACTTCCTAATGCTCTCAAAAAGAGAGACACTTTTCTGCCTTTGAAAAGGAAATTAGGGGAATATGGGCTAAAGTACTGTTTGCTGTTCCCAGCTATGCTAAGGGTCTGTCTGTATGACGGAAACAGCGACTGCAGTAGTTTTGAGGCTGCTAAAACAGGTCTTCACAAGGATTTGCCACATCTGTTCATGAATTTTGACTTTGTAAATTACAACAGCAAAACTCCTGCTAAAACCTAAAACTGTGACTTGGGTTTGATGAAACAGTTTGTATTTACAAGTTACCAATTTGAGTTGATTTATGCTGGTTTGGCACTGTGATGGTTCCCTTTGCTTACTTGGGGTCTCACTCACTCTTGATAATATAATATACTATAATGGTATATTTTAATAATGGGATAGTTGCATTAGTGCTACGTTTTTTATTTTCCTTTTTTACGTTTGCTTGCGCACCCACAAGAAACATTTTGTTACACTAAATGGGATTTTGGGGTGTGTGTCAAAGCCAAGCCCACTGCAGTTCAAACTAGAAGGGGCTCGGCAGTCCAGACCAATGACCACTCACTGCTTGCTGGGAGGAAACTTCATGTACTTGAAAGGACCAATCAGAGAGGGCTTCAGTCCTTTCATTTGCATGAAGCCGGTCAGCATGCAGCTGATTGGCTTTTAACATCGAAGCCTGTCTGTCTGTCTGTCTGCCACTTCTTTCTCCCCATCCTCTCCAGGTGGCTTGCTGCCTGCCCTTCCCATCTTTATAAATATATATATTTTTTATGTATGCGTAGCGGGATGCCCACCCCGCCGCTGCTTCTTTGTCCCCGTCCCTCCATGTTGCTCACCTGCCTACCCTTACAATGTTTTTTTAAATGTAAGCAGAGCAGGGTGCCACCCTGCTACTGCTTCTGTCTCCACGTCCCTCAGGTCACTTCGCCCACCCGCCCTGCCCATCTTTATAAATATTTATATATATATATATATATATATATATATATATATATATATATTTTAAATGCAAGTGGTCCGAGGTGCCAACCCCGTACTACTTCTCTGACCCTCCTCCAGGCCGCCCCACCCCTTTCCCCAACAAGCACAGCATTGCAGTGCCCAATCCTAGTGTCGGAATGTATCTGAAATATAGAAAACTGTCCCTCTATGTCTTTTTTTGTAACATGTGAAAAGAAAACCGTCCCTCGCCGATATGCACCCCCTACACACCAATCACCCAACCCTGACCTCCCACTCAACAGTCACCACCTCACACCCCCACACACCCTCACTCACCTGAACAGGTCCCAGGATGAAGATCCACTCTCTGATCGAAAACACATCTTGCTGCTGGAACCGACGACTGCAATACGAGAAACTAAGTTAAGGGCAGTTCAATGTATTTCATGGGGTTTTGAACTTTGATTCATAACGTTGTCAAATTTGCATATTTCAGCCACACATTTCCAACATGGCCTTTTTGGGACCTCACCTCATGACCAATGGCAGTGGAATTATACAAATTAGACCTGAAAGGTGATTTCGCAGTCATGTTGCAGAATCACCTTTTGAGTGGGATTTTAAAAAATTCCCCATAGTTGTTCATGAGGTGGAATCACGAGAAGGCTATGTTGAAAATTTGGGGTCAAAGTATGTAAAAATGGCAAAGTTATGTGCTTACATTGAAATTTTTGTACGTTAGCTCATAACTTTCGTAATTTTAAATATTTTGACCCCAAATTTTCAACATAGCCATCATAGCCACACCACCTTATGAATGTGACAGCTGTCATCTTTCAAACAGTGGCCAAAATGTGTTTTCGTATCTGTGGTGTGGAATGATGTTTTGGTGGGGATTTGAACATTTTCACCTAACAGGTTTGTTAGGTGGGGTAATAAGAAAGCTATGCTGAAAATGTGGCGTACAAATATGATAAAATACTCAGGTTATGACTGAATGTTACACTTTAGCATTCACTCGTAACTTCACTAATTTTTAATACTTTGACTCCAAGCTTTCAACATAGCCATTTTTCCACACCATCTCATAAAATGTGACAGCTGTTATTTTTTATATCCTGGATGAGATGTGTTTTTGCACCTCTGGTACGAAATGACATTTTGGCCAATATACTATAAATGGTACATGTCATGTCTATACGGTGAATTCTAAAACGTAAAGGATTGTGTATGAGCAGCCATACACAACAAGGCTGTTGTTCAACTGAGAGAGTTCCATGGTAACAAGAGACCTCGAGAGCACAGCTCGAGGGGGTCTCTTGGTACCATGGAAACCTTGAGATTAACAAACAGCCTTGTATCTGTATAGTTACTCATACAAAATCTTTTATACTATAGTATATGGCCAACCATCAGCTTAAACTCACTTAAATTTGGCACTTGCTACAGCCCTGTGACTACGTTCTATGTTGTTGTGCTGCAGTAGTGATGTCGCTAATGCAGCACAACATCCTGACGTCACTACTACAGCACAACAAGGCTGTTCTAGGCATGGATCTCCATGCTGAACCGGGTTCCACCATACACTATAAGTATCTTCAAACGTTGGGGGCAAAATTTAAAAACAAATTGTTTAACAACCTTTGTGTATAGTGCCAATTGGTTCCAAACACCTGCACAGCACATACCTGCAAGAAAACGTTTGGCATAGACAAATGCTTATTTTTTTTTTTTAGTTCTGTGTTTATGCCCCCCTGCATGCCACTGCCCGAACTCTCTCTCTGAAATCCCTAGGTGACTGTCTCTGCTGCATCCTGTCCCTCCATCAATTGCCTAACTCCATGCTGCCTCAGCTAATGGAGGGACAGGGTCCAGCAGAGCTATACCCCTGTATCCCGCTAGGAGTGTATAGCATAAGTGCCGGGCTCTGCTGGACCCTGTCCCTCGATCAGCTGGTTACTTCCATGCTGCCTCAGCTAAACTCCCCCAAGCAGGATAGAGGGGATGTACCCCTCAGACTGCTTTGTTCTCTTTAGGTGGCCAGCTGTGGGGTGCAGGACCAGTCCATCTTTGATCCACTGTGGTCCATCGTCCTTTGGGCAGTGGGGCCATTTTCTTCATTTTCTCCTGTCCCTCTGATGCAGGTGTTCTGGAGAGGGTCCTAAGTGTATGTGCACACTGAGTGTCCTGCCACACCAAACTCCTTAGCCTGCATCTGTCCCTCCCATGGCACCCTCAACTGCACTGTTACCTGTAGTTAGCCAGGTGGCAGTGTTGCAGTGAGGACAACAACCCACCCTCCCCAGAGAAGGAGAGCATCCATTGGGATGCTCAATTCCCCCCACGGCTTGCCACTGACAACCCAGGCTCATTCCTGAATGCGGGTCATCGGAGTTGCAAGCAGTAGTGCTACCACTGTGTTGATAGGCCAGCCCTGACAGGAGCCTCTTTCAAATAAGAAACAGCACCAGGACCAGAGGACATGTGATGAATCTGGGGGGGAGGAGTTTAAGAGGGAAGTGGGGAAGTACTATTTCACTGAAAGAGTGGTGGATGTCTGGAACAGGCTGCCAGCAGAAGTGGTGGAGGCAAAAACAGTAGGGGACTTCAAGCATGCATGGGATAGACATAGGGGAATATTAAGAAATAGGCAGGGAGGAGGAGGAAGGGTCGCCAGAGACCAGTTAGAGTCTGTGGTGTCAGACTAGGCAGGGACCATCTGGGCAGACTGGGTGGGCCAAGTGGTTCTTTGCTGCAGACAAATGTTATGCTTTTTTTTTTTTTTTTTACTTATTGTTTTTCCACCTACTGTCTCTCAACCTTCCACTCCTTCGGTCCCCCAGGGAGTATCACCTTCCCAACCCTACCGCCACTCAGGGTCTGCCTCTAGAGTACCACCCTCACTGCCCAATGGACCTCCATTAACGGCCCAGATTGCCCCCCGGGCGGGGCAAGGAGAGGTCCCCCACCTTACCTCCCTCTGTCCTGCAGTGAGCTGTACAGCGAGGTCTGCCCTGTTCGGTCAGCGGGTGGTGAGACTGGCTCCGAAGGATGTCATCTAGGTAGGCTGGAGGCCTTTTTTCCTCCGAGATGTATTTTTCCCTGATGTCTGCATGCAATGAGGAGCAAGGCTGCCGGCGTGCATGGAAATGCACGTCGAAGCCGGCCCTCCGCCAACGTCTACCCCTGTTTTGCATCCAGCTCTCCTCAACTGCACCGACCACCCTGAGCTTCCCAACAGGTGGCTGTATAGTGGCGGAGGCGAGAGTTCCCCCCACCTGGAGAAGGAGAGAGCTGCCATTGGGTGCCAATCCTTCTCCCTCCCTCCTAGAGCCCTCGTCGACCACTTGCCTCCCGAACCCAGGTCGCTGGTGCGGCACAAGGTGTGGCGTCAAGCGCCTCAACCCTCAGCGCCACCGGGCCGGCCAAATTTTATGCTTTCATGTTTCTATGAAATGGGTATGTGTGTTTTGCAGTGTGCATGTGTGGCTGCAGATGTGCTGGCCCCACAGGGGCCTGTACTTCTGCAGACAGAAGTAGTGTTGTAATTTGAGTATTATAGATTTGTATCTGCTGCTGCAGCCAGAAGTGGGTGTTTATGTCTTACACTATGCCTGTGTATCTGTGGATGCAGTTGCAGAATTCTTTGTTTTTACCATCTCACGAACAAAGAATTCTCAACTAATGACAATAAAATTGGAACCCTTGCTAAGGTGGTGACCTAAGATTTTTATGAAGCCCCAAAAATGTATTTCTGGGTCATTTATGTCAAGCAAACCCCAGAATCTAGCTAAATGGGTCCTGTTTACTTATGTTCTGGTGTTTGTTTTTTGAAAATGCATCATTTGTATGTGTTTCTAAAAATCTTTAAAAAAAAAAACACACACAAAAAAAACAAGATGCCAGTGCTCATGACCATACCATTTTTTCTCGTTTGTGGGCAGAAACCAGGCAGCCTTCTTTTGTCCAATAAACCAAGTAACTGTAACTGAAAGGTGTGTTACTTGTTCTAGTACTTCTCCAACCTTGCTAGTGACTGCACAGAGCTTCCTGGAACAAGTTTCCAAAAGTAATAGAAAGTAATAGAAAAAGTAACTTACCCAACACTGCACATACCAAAAACACAACAAATGCTCAACAAAAACTTAATAAACACATAAAAACTCATCAAACACACCACAAATCACAACAAATACACAACAAAAACTTAAACACAAAACATAATTCAACAAACACAGCAAAAGCTCAATAAACACACAACCATTGTCCAACAAACATATAGACATGGAACATTATCACAGAATAGCAGACCAGACAGGCATGTAAGTACTGCAAGAATGGAAAAGCCCAGGACTAACCGGAATGTGGTACCTCTCCCTGATGGCTGTACGCATTGCAAGGAGAGCTCCAGGGAGAAACGGCAGGCAGCAGCACTCGTCAACCTTCTCAGCTACTCTGCAGGCCAAAATGCAAGGAACAAATGTACCTCAGAGACCTGCCAAGAGAAGCAGAGTACACTTTAGTCTGTGAAGCTTACCTGCAGATGAAGCCATAAATCCACCAAGGATCTGCTTGACTCAAGTTTCAAAATGCTGCATTCATACAAACTGTTCGCTATCTATTAGATTGAGCTAGGTCCGACCTGGCCAGTAGAAGGATGGGTAGGGATAGCCCTACCATGCATCAAATGTTGCAGTCCATGGGGTTACCCAATGGCACAGCAGAAGTGCTATATGCTCCTTTGTCAGCAACCCGGCTTTGGGAGCAAACTCGGAAGTCGGGTTTGGTGGCTAGGGGGCTGGCATGGTGCTGCTACGTGGCAGCACTCCCAGCCAGGGGGATGGTGGCGTCTAGGTTCTAAAGTCATAGTGACTCCTGCGGTGGGCTGAGGGAGCTTGTGTCCCCAGCAGGGTACAACTATGTGCATGCAAGGGCTTGTTTGTGGGGATGCACAACTTTCTAGGAAGCTTGGGAATGGGGAGGGGGAAAAAGGGTAAAATCACTATGTCTCCCTGCTGCCAAACATGACAATGTCCAGAACTCTTGGGTCCTGCACTGGGCAGATCCCCATCGGCTGGATGGTGGGACAGCATCAGTCGGGCTGGGGACGGCTGGTAACAAGGCCCGAAGAAAGGTGCAAGGTGGGGCCAGGGGAGTAAAACACTCCGTAAAACAAAAAAAACAAGAAGCCGCAGCCTGCCTAGAAATGACCTTGATAAAGCGCACAATGGCTGTGCGAAACGTCGGTCTACCCTCCACTCTGTTGTACTGCTGAGAGTTTATTTGCACTTTTGTGCTTCTAATAAATCTTCAACATTTGAACTGCAAGTCAGTGTTGGATACTTTTTTCCTGAGTGTTGTACTTTGTAGTCGATGCTTAGAAATGACCAACCTTCCACGAGATGGTGGGTCCGTAGCGGTACATCCAGTCCATTACACAAGCTGAAAGATGGAAACCTAAACAGTAAAAAGTATTTTTCCTGACAATACTTTTGTTTCTGTACTGGTGAAAGAACTTTTTATAAATTTTTTACCTGATTTCTCTCTTTGAACCACCACTTTGATACCAGCTGGTCAAATCTGACCCATGTTTTAAAATCCCCAGCGCTGTCCCTGAGGATGGGAGGCCTCCAGTGTAGCTCTGCAGGGGGGCACTCTCTAATTTGTTATGCAAGAGGTTATGCCAATCTCCTAGATGACTGTAATAACATATTACGGGATTGAGAAGTCCCGACTCTCTTGATGATCTTTGTGTCCGTAAGGATAGTGTGGAGATTTAAGACTGCCCACAAATCCCAGAAATACAGTTTATAAATGGTAGTAAGGAAAGGAAGAATGTGATTGGCTAACTCTCATCTTGTGACCATGTGGTTTGTCTTATTGCATGGCTGGCTGTGAATCAAATTTAAAATGTCTCTTCCAGACATTTTCTGCTTAAACTAGCCATTTTATAATTGCAATAATCCACTCCAGGATGTGCGGTAAGACTTAAAGCAAAACACGTCCCAGGTGGTTGAAAGCAGTCAGCTTCACCTTGCGCTTCACACGCTACCCAGGGCATGCGGTAAGATCTGTATTACCACACCCCCCTGTAGAAGATTATTGCTTACAAGTTAAATATCAGATGCAGATAATCAACAGGTAATATGAAAAGAAGTTTATGACACAGTATATAGTTAAAAATAAGTATTTAACAATTTTAATTGTATGCTATTGGCCGAGGATACAAAAGTAGCCACTGCCCTACTTAGGGGTTTATCAGAATCTTTTCAGAAACTGAAAACATGATCAGCAGGATCCAAGCATAGATTGTTTAGAAAGGGGACAATTACACTCCCACACACCACCCTTGTTCACTGGTCTCGCAGCTCGTTTGTAAGTTCGGTCATGGGGAAGTGCAAGGGAATGTATAGTCGCCCATGGTTCAAGCTACACCACCACCAGACCTCCCATAGGAATCAGTGCTGGAGCAGCTCACCAACTCCATCCACCTTTAGGATTGCAAACACCCAGGCCGATGCTAAAAGCCCTCCCTAGTGACCTCTGCTCCTACCATGCTGGGCTCAAAGCATGAACCCATGCTACTAGTTTGCATGTAGGTAATGTCAACAGCATTGTTTAAATCAGGGGTTTTCAACCTTCTTGTGTGCATGGACCCCCAGAGCGAATGTCAGTAGTAACAGGGACCCCCTACCTGCAACAGCAGACACAGGGTGCAGGGAAGGGGAAGGTTAACCTTCTTACACAAATGGTGATGGGGTTATGGAGTTTGAGCACAGAACTTTTGTCCAGAGGCCAGATTTGAATCCCATATTCACTGTGCAATCCTGAGGAAATTGAGGTGCAGGAGGTGTTAAGAGTGGAGAACTGTGAATAAAAGATCCAGATCTAAATCCCGTTTCATATTTAACATTTTTCCTGCTCACTCTACGGACCCCCATGCCTTGCTCAGGGACCCCCAGGGGGCTTTGGACCCCTGGTTGAAAACTCCTGGTCTAAACAATGAGAAAACTATCCACTCATCACCAGTAGCCAGCATTCTCTTTAGGTGTTGCTGGGTTGTGTACCCCTCTCTGGCCCCCAATATTACCTTAGTTATTTTGTGTCTTGTTTATTACATTCGTTATTATTATGCACCACAGTTCCGTTGTTGTTGATTATCTTGTGGGTCCATACTGTTTTCTATTTGCACTCACTTGTATTTGTTAACACTGCGTTTATACTGTTATTTGGTTTTTACTAATTATCCTTCTTGTACCCTTCCCCGGGTCGCACCTGGAAACGTGCCTTTCCTGGTCACCAATTGTTAAATAAATAATAAATTAATAATAATAAAAAAATATATATATATATATATTTCACTGATCTGCTAGTTTGCTCTGCTGTCCTCCAAGATCTTCTATACAGCCCCCCCCCCGGTTCCTCTGCAGTCCGAGGCCCAATATGTCTGATCACTGGGACCCTCTGCTACCACCTGAGCAAAATGCAAGGTCTTTGCTTCTAACAGCAGCTATGGGGTTGGATCTGGAGTGTCAGAGGCTCGCTGTCTGTGGGGGTGTGGTGGCCATTATATGACATCCCAGGCTGGCCTTTTTCATTGGCCTCGCTAAATGTCAGCCCATCTCCCCTGATGGACACCCCACTTACTGCTGCAATCTGTGGGCAGGGACTATGGTCACCCATGCAGTCAGTTACAGTTGCCATAGGATGCCCCGTTGCTATAGACCCTGCCCAACCTTTTCCTGGACTCTGAGAGAACTGCCTCTATTGCACACCCTACCCCTGCTGGCCTGGTAAATGAGATGGGCTGGAACTGTGAACCCAGGTTTTCTGCATGGCGATGCAATGCGCTAGCAGTGACACCAGTAGGCAGGACAGAAAATCTTTTAAAATCCAGTTCTTTAGGGCTGGCCCAGTGGTGCAGAAGGCTGAGGCGCTGTGCATCTTGCCTCTCACCACACTGGTGACTCCAGTTTGGGAACAAGCTCAGGGAGCCGGGGGTCAGTGGGGGGTTGGGAGAGGATCGAGTGGCAGCTTGGTAGCTGTCCTCTCCCAGGTTGGGGTGGTGGGCCATCTTGGCTCTTGGCTGCCACCAGGTGGAGGCCTGGTGGTAGTGCCAATGGACACGTGGCAGACAAGAGTCAGGGAAGGGGGAAGCCACAGTTCTGGGATGTATGCGCGCCTTCACCCACGTGCATAGCCCATGCCGCTGTGGATAGGTAAAGAGAGAAAATGCAGAGAAAAATACCGTCAGGCAGGCATCAATGACGCAATGTGCACCGAGCCCCCACCCACCTCACCACCAGGAAGCACGTGTTGACTGAAGTGGATTTGGACTTCAGAGGGGATTTCCTGATCCTGCCAGGGGGGGGCAATCCATGGAAGTTCCCAGACCAGTCAAGTGAGACAGGTCAGGGGGGTCGATGGTGTGGGTTGGTGGGGCAGGGCAGAAGGGAGCCCAAGCCTGCCTCGGCCGGGAGGGGGGAACAGATGATGGGGAAAAAATCCAATTCTTTGGGCATATGGTGACCTGTGGCTACATAAATAAATAACTAACTAAATAACTGAATGAATAACTGAAAGGCCTAACATTTACCTTCTGTGTAAAGCAGAACATTGAATATCCATCTCTTTATGGTTTGTAAGAGCCAGTTTCAAGGCTGCTAGAGGAAATAAAAACAAGTAACTGAGGCTGGAGAACTAGGAGCCAGATGTGAAAAACTGTGATTTCTCTGGGAAAACTCTCAGTCTTACAAGAAGTGGGTGTTTTATAACATTTGGCTGCAGGCAGGTTTCATGACACAGGTTGTTCAGCTCCCATGGGGGGGGGTGGGGGAAGTACATTAAATAATCAGAAACCTTTTACTTCATGCTACTGCAGTGCGAGGACTAAGAGGAGAGGGAAGGCTGGTTCTTTGTCAAGAAGCAACTCCACTGAAAGATAGAGGGGACCTGTTTGAGAGGGTCTGGGGAACGACAATAAACGCTTTTCCACCAGATGAGACAATGGGTATGCGCCTTCCACCACTATATGAAATGGCCCCGACTGCATAACAAAGGGAATGAGGACTCAGAGACAGAAGACAGAAGATAAAAGATGTATGAAAGTAACTAAAATATGAATCAGACAAGACAAACCATCCCATGACAAAGGGACCATGGGAGGAGACCAGTAGTTCTATGGCCAGAAGCTGGTTTATTTGAAAAGTTATGATTTTAGAGCACAGGAAATGTAATGGAGTTTTTTTTTTCTTTCTCTGGTCTGAATGTCTATATTTTTTTGTGTGTGCATCAAATAATTTAAAATGAGTGGATAGACTTAAGTGTAATTTAAAAGTAGGAGGTAAAGCAGAATATATGATTAACATGGAATATGGAGTCATGGAAATAAAGAATTTTTATTGAGCATGTATTAAGGAATGTAAAGCTCCTATGTAAATATGTATGTACCTGTACGGTTGTCTGACACTCAATAAAAAAAAGACTTCTAAATAAAAAAGAAGAAGCAACTTCACCTGGCACCTCGAAGAAGTGGTTGTTCCTTGCCACCACAAGAGGGCACTCTGCAGCCATTCCATGTCTGTGTGCCTCGGCTGGCACAGCTGAACTACTGACTTGTCAGATCTAAATGCAAAACCTAATCCTTTCCCCACTTCTCTTGATTGTCTCTGAGTTTGCTGTCAACATTTTCCAGTTTATTGGTGCATCCGTTAATCTTTTTTTTAACTTCCCAATTCAAATCTTAACCCTTTTCAGGTCCACAATACAATTTCTAAATTGAAGGAAGCAGCTATCATTTTTTCATGAGGAAAAAAATTAGTTTTAAGCATTTAAAAACACCTGAATTCTGGAAGAAGTGAAAAATGTTTTGAATAAATGAAGGTGGACAATGTTTAGAATCTTTTAGCGTAAAAAGAGTAGGATCTCATTTTGGCCGGACTTTGCTGCACAGCTTGCTTTAAGGTGTGTCCCCCTGATTTTGTCACAGCAAAAATTCATTTTAGCTTGGAACATTTATCACCATACCATTTGTATTCCTGACATATGTAGATTCTTAACTGTAATACGTTTTGTCAATTTAGGAATTTAAAAAATTGTATTTCTAATTAGTTGTGTCATTATTGTGGCTCTACAATAACCATGAGAGCCTCCGGTGGCTTTTTAAAACCTCCTTCCCTAAAGTCTCTTTTAAATGGGGAAATGTGTATTTGGATTGCAGGGAAGCCTAGTCAGAGCCTACGAATATTTAGGGTAATTGACATACCGTCCCAGCTCACTTAGTTTTACCAAGGTGGGCCTGATAAGGAAACAAGGTATTTTTGAAACTTTCCTAAACCCTTATCTTGTCTGGGAATGAAATAAAAGGGTGCGATGAACTGGTATTCTTCAGTTTTTGTTTGCTCCAGCTGATGAAAATGGGTTATTGCAATTTTTGCTTCATGAACACCTGATTTAAAAGTTGTCCTTGAGTTTTGGTGGTGGTGGTGGTGTTTCCCTCTCCCTCTTTCTTTCCCGTTACCTCTCTTTTTCTCTCCTTGTCTCTCTCTCCCCTTACACAGTCACTTCCCCAGTCTCTCTCTCTCTCCTCCCCTCCTCATATCCCTGTGTGCGTGTCTCTCTCTCCCTTTCTCCCCCATCTCTGTCTCTATCCCTCTTTCTCTGTATCCCCTCTATCTTGCTGTCTCACTCCCATTCTCATTCCCTTTCTCTTTTTATCCCCATCTCTCCTTCTCTCTCTCTCACTCTCTTTCTCTTTTATCTTGCTCTCTGTATCCCTCTTGATCCCTTTCTCTCTATCCCCATCCCTCTCTTTCTCGCTCTTTCTCCCTTTCTCTGTCAATCCTCCTCTCTCTCTCTATCACATTTTCTCTCCGTCTGTCCCTCTTTCTTGCTGTCACTCTCTCTTCATCTCTCTCTCTCTCTCTCCCCCCGTTCTGTCTCCCCTTTTGTTTTTTGCTGTCTCTTTCTCTATCCTCTTCTCTCTTGCTCTCTCTCACTGTCTCTCTCTCTCTGTCCCACTCTCTCTATCCCCTTTCTCTTTCTCTCTTTCCCTCTGGCTCTTCTGTCTCTCTTTCTCCCTCTTTGCCTGTCTCTCAGATTCAAATACAGTAGCTGGATTGGTATCTAACTGTAAAATAACCATGAACGAGTTTACAGATCTCGATACACAAGGAAGGGTACCTCTCCTAGGGGGCCGGGTTTGTGCTGGTTGGTGGTGTCCTCCATCAGAGGGTGGGAAAGTGAGAGGGTGAGAGAAGCTAGGCTACACAGACACTGATGATATAGGTACCAAACTTTAGTTTGGACATATGCCATTACTCTCAAGTGTTCTGTATTTGATTTCACATCAAAGACTTGCAGGAAGAAAGTGACCTCCACCCCCCCAAAGTTCACATGGAGATGCAGAACTGGTTGCTGCAGGTCACTGTGATTTCTGTAGCTGCGGAGTGACCTATATGTTTTCTCTAACCCTCCAGGATGGCCGGCTGACTTGTGACACAGAATCCGCACAGTAATGTCTCTGTACTCATTCATGCCGAGATTTCAGCACGGCAGGAGGTAGACTGGACCTGCACACTTCTGGTCTCAAAGCAGACAGTGTAATCAGTGCCCTATGAGGCACTCAATGAGGAAGGGGCAGTGATACTCACATATAGACATGTCCTCACAGCAGTCGAACACGCCAGAGTTCCATTGACTTGACTGGTTGGAGATGGTGAAGGTGGTGACGGAGACTTCAGGCTGGCTGGAAATAACTTGTCCCTGATAAGCCATTTTTGACCCTGGTGGAACAAAATGAAGGATAGTCTGGTTCAAAACTTCCATCGAGAATTGGGACTGCTTACAGCAACAGACATCGACTTGCACCTGGTTTATCTCAGCTTTTAATATATATATTTTTTGTTTGTAACTCACTGTGATGGTGCTGATTTAGAGTACTGCAATGTTAGGCAAACTATGACATTAGAGAAATGTTTTCTCTATTTAAGGCCCCCATCCCATCCAAAATACAGGTACCTGTCCCTAACGAATTACTATACATAAAACCCAATGATGAAGTTATGTAGAGTGAGAATTATGAGGGGTAGACACCATACAGTCAGGAGGCACTGGGAAATGATGATTGGAGCACAGGCTTCTGAGCCGGGGGTCACAGGTTTGAATCCCACCAGAACCATTTACTCAAGGTGTGAACTTGAGCAAGTCACATCACCTTCTTGTCCTTCTGTCCCTTCCTGTTGTTGAGAGCTGTAGGAGCAGGACCCCATCAGTGTTCTGAAAGAACTGGGTAATCACAATATATACTGCTTTATTTTAATTTATTTTTATTTCATTACTTCACACATCCATATAAGGGCAATGTTTTGTGGGTGTGACCCAAGACAAAGAGTGAAGATTTCCTTGTACGGGGAGTGGGCAGCATGGACATGCACACATACAACAGAAGAAGGAGCCCACCACCAAAAAGCAAGATAGGCTGTCTCAGGTAGGTTGTCTTGGGTGATTCAATTCTTCAAAGAGCCTGCAACACTGCAGAGACAACTTTGAAAAAAAATATGATACATTTGTACTGTCAAGCATATTTTGTTTATTTATTTACCAATTCTTCTTTTACATATTTCAGAAGAAATTGTCATGAAAACAAGATTCCCTGTCACTTTGTCTCCATCTGCTCTGGCAGACTGTCTACAAGTGACACAATAATCCTCTATTTGTGATATCATATTCAGTTCTACAGCAGCCAGCTATGATGTCACAAGCAGATGATTATGATGTCACTTGTAGAAAAGAAGCCAGAGCAGATAAAGAGTGAGTGACAGAGAACCTGGCCCCTCCCCTGCCCCAACATATAGCTTTTTGTCTGCCAGTACCAGTTCACCCAGAATTGGGTTGGGGTTCCCCTGGCGGTCTGCCAGACCTCTCAGTTACTATTCCTGTCATCCTTCCTGTGAAGTTTGATTAAGCAAATGATATGACAGGGAGTACATTATTATAAGATAATGGTATACCTCTGGAAGTGAGGCATGAGGCCAAGTCCAGTGCCTTTCATACCTGAGAAGTACCATTATCCCACAGTTACCCACACCCTGGAGTGCCTTATTTTAATTACAAAATGGTTTATCTCATTTATAATTTTTGAAAGTAAGTGTTGAGGTTCAGAAAGCTATGCATTTCTGACCTGTGCTGGTGTGATGGAATAACGTATGGTCATGGAGGCAGTATAGAGCAGTGGTTTAAGGCTCTGAGCTGGAGGCCTGGGTTTGAATCCCACAGCCTCCACTTGCATACTGTGTGATCCTGAGCAAGTCACTTAACTTCCTTGTGCTCCCAGGTTGCACCTGGAAACAAGCTTTGGCTTAGTGTGTCTCTCCTGGTTAAACAATTTCCCCTTTCATGAGATCGCATCTCACCAATCATATGTCACAGTTTCTCTTTGCTATTTTACAATGTGGCCCAAGGCTCAAGAATGCAAGCCACCATCATGGAAATGGTATTGGGGTATTTGTTTAATTCCTCTTACTGCCTTCCAACCCTCCTCACTCATGTGGCACCTACAGGTGCCTGTGTTTTGCCTTGCGTACACACAGAGACCTTCAACAGAGGGAAATACTCCTTGGTTCATGACAGGAGTTGCTGTGGCAGTGGAACTTGGAACCATCCTCTCAGGTCAGAAAAACTGCTGTATGACAGTGTTGCCCCAGCCCCTTACAGACACCTGAAGCACCTCCCGCGCCTGTTGCCAAATCCAGCTTGTGGGCCTGGGTTGCAGGCACGAGAACATGATACACTGCTACTGAAATTATCCCAGACTGCAGGCACGAGAACGTGATACACTGCTACTGAGATTATCCCAGACTGCAGGCACGAGAATGTGATACACTGCTACTGAGATTATCCCAGACTGCAGGCATGAGAACGTGATACACTGCTACTGAGATTATCCCAGACTGCAGGCGAGCGTGATACACTGCTACTGGATTATCCCAGACTGCAGGCACGAGAACGTGATACACTGCTACTGAGATTATCCCAGACTGCAGGCACGAGAACGTGATACACTGCTACCGAGATTATCCCAGACTGCAGGCACGAGAACGTGATACACGCTACTGAGATTATCTCAGACTGCGAGCCGCGAGCGTGATACACTGCTACTGAGATTATCCCAGACTGCAGGCACGAGAACGTGATACACTGCTACTGAGATTATCCCAGACTGCAGGCACGAGGACGTGATACACTGCTACTGAGATTATCCCAGACTGCAGGCACGAGAACATGATACACTGCTACTGAGATTATCCAAGACTGCAGGCATGAGAACATGATACATTGCCACTGGGCCAATCCGAGGTTGCAGGCACGACAGCATGATACCAGTACAAAAAAGCTGAAGCACACACAAACCCCAATTATGGTTCATGTGTGAAGACGACAGCATGATACCCTGCCACTGGGCCAATCCCGGGCTGCAGGCACCACAGCATGATACATTGCCACTGGGCTGATCCCAGGATGCAGGCATGACAGCATGATACACTGCCACTGGGCCAATCCTGGACTGCAGGCACCACAGCATGATACATTGCCACTGGGCCGATCCCAGGTTGCAGGCATGACATCATGATACATTGCCACTGGGCCGATCCCATGAATGCAGGAACGACGGCATGGTACATTGCCACTGGGCCGATCCCATGAATGCAGGAACGACGGCATGGTACATTGCCACTGGGCCGATCCCATGAATGCAGGAACGACGGCATGGTACATTGCCACTGGGCCGATCCCATGAATGCAGGAACGACGGCATGGTACATTGCCACTGGGCCGATCCCATGAATGCAGGAACGGCGGCATGGTACATTGCCACTGGGCCGATCCATGAATGCAGGAGCAGCGGCATGGTACATTGCCACTGGGCCGATCCCATGAATGCAGGAACGACGGCATGGTACATTGCCACTGGGCCGATCCCATGAATGCAGGAACGACGGCATGGTACATTGCCACTGGGCCGATCCCATGAATGCAGGAACGACAGCATGGTACATTGCCACTGGGCGATCCATGAATGCAGAACGACAGCATGGTACATTGCCACTGGGCCGATCCCATGAATGCAGGAACGACAGCATGGTACATTGCCACTGGGCCGATCCCATGAATGCAGGAACGACAGCATGGTACATTGCCACTGGGCCGATCCCATGAATGCAAGAATGACAGCATGATACATTGCCACTGGGCCGATCCCATGAATGCAGGAACGACAGCATGATACATTGCCACTGAGCCAGTCCTGGGCTGCAGGCACGACAGCTTGATACATTGCAACTTGGCTGAACCCATGTTGCAGGCACGACAGCATGATACACTGCCACTGGGCCGATCACAGGCTGCAGGTACAACAGCATAATACACTGACACTGGGCCAATCCCGGGCTGCAGGCACCACAGCATAATACACTGTCACTGGTCCAATCCCAGGCTGCTGGCACAACAGCACAATACACTGTCACTGGGCCAATTCCAGGCTGCTGGCACCACAGCATAATACACTGTCACTGGGCCAATCCTGGGCTGCAGGCACCACAGCATGATACACTGTCACTGGGCCAATCCTGGGCTGCAGGCACCACAGCATAATACACTGTCACTGGGCCAATCCTGGGCTGCAGGCACCACAGCATAATACACTGTCAGTGGGCCAATCCCGGGCTGCAGGCACCGCAGAATGACATGGTGCCACTTGGTCATTGGGTGGCAGTAGAGAGTCTTATTTTCATGTAAATGTATATAATAATAAAAGTTTATATAAAATATCTGAGTTATACGTTGACTTCTGGTTAAATATTGCTTCTTAAAGTTTTCTCTGTGATGTGTGAGGCTCTTGAGTGAGTCCCCAAGAACTCAAGGGACTGTTGGAAGCAATAATTTGTAGATATAATTCTGCATATATTTCATTTATGCCCTGTGTTTAGCTTCTCCATTTTCATACTAACAAGTCACGTTACCATGGAAACAGGATCACTGCCCCTGGACTTCATTGGCTCTGACTACTTGTTCAAAGCTGACATCAGAATGCTCTGTCTGTGACAAAAGAGTAATTTTACCACCAACTGAATGTGATGTCATACCCAGCAGACTGTGATGCCAGGTACAGACAAGTAGCCAGAGCAGACAAGGTCTAGGGGGAAGTGTTCCAGTTTCCATGTTAATGTGCACTGCTAGAATGGCAAGGAAAGTACAAACAGACAATACATGAACTATATATGGAACCAACCTGGTTGGGTTCTATGACTGGGTAACTAGGCAACTGGACGGGGGACATGCAGTGGATGTCCTGTATCTGGACTTCAGTAAGGCATTCGACTCAGTGCCACATGGAAGGCTGGGAAGGAAGTTAGTAGGCACAGGGGCAGGTGAAATGCTGGTGAGATGGGTAGGAAACTGGCTGCAGGGAAGGCAACAGAGGGTGGTGGTGGGTGGGGCTCTCACACCAAGGGCAGTAACGAGTGGTGTCCCACAGGGCCTCGGTGTTGGGACCAGTGTTGTTTGGGATATTCATTGCAGACATATCATGGGACATCAAGAGCAAGATCAGTCTGTTTGCTGATGATACCAAGGTTGGCGCGGTGGTGGATGACCTAGGGGATGGCAGGGGTTGCAGGATGATCTGGCAAAGCTTGAAACCTGGTCAGACACCTGGCAACTGGGCTTTAATGCCAAAAGTGCAAGGTGATGCATTTTGGGATGAAGAACCCAAGGAGGACTTACCAGCTAGGGAGTGCAGCTAGCCCAGACAGAGGAGGAGAAGGATCTGGGTGTGCTCATCACAGGTCAATGAACAACTTCGGCACAGTGTAGGAAGGCAGCTGCAAGGCCAACAAAATGCTGGGTTGTGTGCAAGGGGTATATCCTCAAGGAGGAGGGGTGATTCTGCCACTGTATAGGTCATTAGTTAGACCACACCTGGAGTACTGCGTGCAGTTCTGGCGTCCGTATCTGAAAAGGGACATTAAGTTACTGGAGGGAGTGCAGCGCGAGGCGACAAAGATGATCAAGGGTCTGGGGACTTATCATATGAGAGGAGGTTGAAGGAGTTGAACATGTACTCACTGGAGGAGAGGAGAGACAGGGGACATGATTGAAACCTTTAAATACATGAAAGGAATAAACAAGACAGGTACAGAGGGCTGTTCAAAGTAAGGAGGGAGGGCCACCAGGGGCCATGATATGAGACTGGAGCGAGGAAGGTTCAGGAGGGAGATGAGGAGACACTTTTACAGAGAGGGTGGTGGCTGGGTGGAATGCATTACCTGCAGAAGTGGTATGCAGTAGAACAGTGGACTGCTTCAAACGAGGATGGGACAGGACAAGGGGGAGGGTTAATGAAGGGGAAGGGTGGAAGGAAGGGGCAGCTGCAGAATAAGGGGTGCTAGCTGCACATTCGAGCAGACTTGATAGACCTCTAGGCCTTTATCTGCTGGCAAATTTCGTATGTTCGTATGTTCGTATACGTTAATAGGGTCTCCGAGGGATGCTTCTTATAGTACAACAGATTCCAAGCCAAAAGTTTGGGCAGAAAGAACTGTTGCACTTCTTTTTCTCTGTTGGGTTTGATTAAATGTTTGTCATTTATATTTCAAGTGTTAACTCTTATCAGAAAATATTTATTACATTTGTATTATTCTGTTTCTTTTCTCTTGTATTGACAAATATATGTGGATGATTTCAATGTGTTTGTCATTTATTTTATGACTTAAAAAAATTTAATTGAGAGACAAAAAAGAAAAAGGACTGCAAAGTGGAGCGGTTCTGTCTAGCCAAACCTAAGGCGAAGAGTCTCTTATACCAAAAGGGACACCCCTCAGAGGCTCTATTACGTTATGATAAATCACTCAAGTGTAGCTCGAGCAATTTATAATAAGTTTATTCTTTGTTTTAAATTTTATTGGGACATGCACTCTCCTGATGCTGAAGGGGAGCGCTGCCTCCTAACACTCCTGCATAAGGGCGCAGTGTACACAGGATAAGAGGAGCAGTGACTCTGTGTGCTGATTGGCTGAAATTGCATTAGTGATTTATAATGAAATATTACTTTTTTTAACCGTCCTTTGAGGCTTCAGGGCTCTTTAAAAAGTCATTACTGAGCATGGCTGTTTTCCCCATATTAATTTACCCAGGGTAGCTCAACTAGAATGCAATCTCTCATTTTTAGTTTGGGGGGGCTACATCTACCTAGTTATACAGCTGGGAGGTATTGGGAGGTTAAATGACTTGCTCAAGGTCACACAGGGAGTCAGGGGCCATGGTGGGTTTTGAACCTGAGAGTCTTCACTTGCAGTTCTATGCTGTAACCACTAGGCTGCACTGTCTACCCAGTGCTAGTGGGGTTGGCATAGCACATAAGAGAACACTGTACCCAGGATAATGGACTCCACATTCTCCGCTACTGAATGTACGCAATGTCTTATGTAACATGTCACGTCCTAAAAACACACACACACACACACACACACAACACAACTCACCACATATCATCACATGTAAGAACAGTACAGCAGGCCATTCCATAGAAGCAGTGTAGTTCTCATATAAAGTTAATTCAAAGTGAGCCAAAGTACCAGACTTTAAAACATGACAGGGTCATTACAGGTCCACTGACACAGGCTCTGCCTTAAGCTATCTCTTCTGTAATGGAATGCTGGATTCACTGAGTGACCCAGAGATGTCAGGATGTAACAGTTGGACTCCAACCCACACCCAGTGTTTTATTTGCCTGTGTATTATTAGAGAGAGAGAGACTCAAGTATTTACTGACTCTCCTGTGAAGCTGTGTACACGGACTTATACTAGAATGGCCATGAATTCATCAAGTCTTGCTGAAATCTGAGATCAAATCTTGACTGGGGTCAAAGGTGAAATGAGTTGTTGCGCACTTACCTCAGATCCTCGAGGACAGCATGCTGCATCGCGAAGCCATCATGTGCAGTTGGTCACGGACTGGCATAGCTGGCCATCCTCACACAAAAGGACCATCCCTCTGCCCGTGGTATACATTTGGTAGCGCTCCTGCCTATGTTTTGACACATGTATCCCTTTGTATACCAGTCCCCCCTGCATATAGTTTGATATTTTGCCTTTACTAATGGTTTCATATTAGCACCTTGTTTTCTCTCTTTTTTATTTGTATTATCCCTGTGTCCCCTTCCCCCAGTACACATCTAGAAATTACATGTTTTCAGCTCAGTATGCATTTTGATAAAAAAAATATTTAACTAACTAAAAACTGGATGTGCTGACAGTCTGCAAAATAATTCACTGGCCAGCTGACAAGTGATAAGTGACCACTCAGAAATCATCAGGGAAACTAAGAAGTACTTTTAAAGCACCAGTATTTCTTAGTCCTCACAAAATAGTCATCATATATTTTTTTTTTCATAAAAATGTATTTCGGACATAATCCTCAGTGCATATTTAATTTTCTCAGATATTTTAAAAAACACTTTTATAACTAATTTTGTACTTAATGACTCAAGTCATTAAAGATGACCGCCACTCACAATGTTTAAAGTCTCTTTCACTGAGCTGACTGTAGTTACTAGATTCATGCCGCGACTGTATTAGGATGGTGTTTCCTCCTGTTTCTGATGGTAACCAGCACAACACCGTACCAAGATATTAACAGCTTTCATGGCAGGCAAGGCACAGGAGTGGGAACTGTTAAAAACGTCAAAATCCCATATAGATTAGGAATGAAAGAAAATGAAAATTAAACTGGGCAAAGTGATGTTTTGGCCAAAATAAAAAAAAATCAATTATTGCTGAACAATATACATGGTGACTACCAAATCCTTGTGTTTTAAGTAGCCACTATGGTTTGGTAGCTGCCCTGTAGAACTGCATAAAATGACAATCATTACAGAAGCTTAACTACTTAACAATTTCAGTTCACTAGCCACCTGGTCACCAGACCTGGAGCAGATTGTTTATTCTCTGGACCCTGGACAGAACAAGGATGAAGACATTCAGGACAACTCCTCTCACCCAGGAGAAGTGCGCCCTCCGTGTCAGCATGGAGGTGATGGTGGCCAGGAAGCCTGAACTCCACCCCCTCACTTTAGCCCCTATGCATTAACAGGTGGATTGCCTATGTGCTGCAGATCCACAGCCCGTAGGCAGCCCTAAGTTTGCATACTGTAAACCAGGGGTCCAGCGGACCCCCCTTGTAGCATTCACAGAAGGAGCATGCGTCCAATCTCCCGGCCAGTCATGCAGCTATACACCACGGACAGTCTGTGGGCATGTCTGCACTACGTGTGGTGTACTAAGGCACGGAGTGTCAGGCGAGGGGGACACAGAATATGGCAGCAGAGAACCTGTCGTATCTTTTGCGTGCCCCCCATGACACCCACCTGCTGCGGTGAGACAAGGAATCCCCCCCACCATGCTGCTCCAGCCCACCGGGCTAACAGGGAGGGCTGGGGGCAACCATTTTGGTACACACCCATACTTTAAAACTAGTCCAGTCTTTCGCCTTCCTAGAATCCCCTGCTCGCGTGGCACAGAGGATCCATTTCGGGACCCAAGATGGGCAACCAACTGGATGCCCACCTGTGTCCATCGATCCACCCCCATGCAGCTGTACTCCAGGGGGTGGGGCCTCAAACAGGTGCCCTGTGGGGGCACGTGGTTGTGCATATCATGCATCCTGCACCTATCCCCAGGTACGTAGCTACATGGGCCGGATATGCATGGATCTTGTGTGCCTGGCCCACAATAGTGCATAGGCCCAAATGTTATTCACTTGGTGGCAAACAGGGGGGTTCAGTTCCCCATGCCGCCGATATTTTAAAACAGCTTTTATAGCTACTTTTCTAATTAATGACTCGCATCATTAAAGATGGCTGCCACTTGCAATTTTCAAAAATCTCTTCCATTGAAGTTACAGTTAAACGTACATACAAGATTCATACTGTGGCTGTATTAGGATGGTGTTAAAGCTGCAGTACTACCTAATCAGAAAGTGAGCGGTCTCCAGTTTTGTAGAGCCACAGTAAATATGGTGGCTGCTATCTAGTACTGCTGCTTTGAGTGTGGCGGATGGCAATAATGTAAACAAAAACAAAGGATAACTGAGCAAATTATGGGGTAATAGTACAATGCCGGCGAGAAAGTTTACCAGGTACATGCTCAGCAGAGCACAAGGAATAAACTGTTGAAAAAGCAGAGATTTGTTTTATCTTGCACTACTGCTTTAACAAGTTTCTGATGGTAAACAGTACAACACTGTACCAAGATATGTCAATTTTTTCCTGGTGGGCATAGCACGGAAATGCAAACCTTTAAAAACTTCAAACTCCCATAGCTTAGTTCATGAATGAAAGCAAACAAAAAAAGAAATGGGAATATTGATGTTTTTGCCAGAAAACATTATTGCCAAAAACACGCCTGTATGGTGACTAACAAAACTGCTGCTTTTATCTCCCCCAGTTTCTTGGGACACAGCTGCAACAACCAGCTTTCAGGCACCAGTAGTGTAACGGTCGTCCGTATTTAAAATGAACACATACATGGAATATCTAGTCAATAAGACAGGTCCACAGAACCTCCCCATGATGCAGCTGGAAAGAGGCTGTCACAGCTCAGTGGGCCTTTCCTGGCCACTAATGACCAATAAATAAAAATCAGTCTTTTTTTGTTGTTTTTAGCCTTCAACTCCTGATGCTTCACTTTAAGTTTTGCAGTATCAGTGGCTCAGTAGGTAGCACACTCACCTCTGAGGCCGGGAGATCAGAGGGCTGTGGGTTCAGTTCCCACATCTGGCACTTGGGTTAATATCCCAGTACTGACACTGTGGTGCTGCACTTCTGAGGGGTTGTCTTTTGGATGAGACGTTAAACCGATGTCCCATCTGCCTGGATTGGTGGTAGTTCAGGTGGCTGTTAAAGATCCCATGGCACTTATCGAAAAGAGTAGGGGAATTTCCCCGGTGTCCTGGCCAAATTTCCCTCATTCACTAAAAATACCACCAACAGCTTAATCTGGTTCAAGGTCAGTTGGCATTCATCTATATCCCCCTCCCCCGGGTTGTGTCTGAAAATAGGCAGGATTTGTCTAGTGCACTTACCCGGTCAACAAAAACTAAATAAATAAAAGTTTAGCCTGACAACAAACATGCAGACTGCAAGAAGCCTGCTCTGTGTCACCCTGGGCTGTTACTTAACCTCTCAGTGCTCCTGGTCCCTGAGCTGCAGAAATAGGTAGCAACAGGACCCCACAGGAAATGAGATGTTACATCAGCGGAGAAATAAACTGTATAAAAAAGGTCGCCACCTCCAGTTCATTTGTTTTCATGACTACGTAGTTATTTATTTCATTCTATTGCATTTAAGTTCCAGCCTTGTAAAGTATTCTGAGATTTAAGTTACTAGAGTCTCCGCAGGGTATCTCATAACGTAAGGGACTCTCGGCTCGATTTCAAAGGGTGACGCAGGGCTTGCGTCGCACCTGTTTTTTGGCGCAGCTGCACCAAACTCCTTTGACACAACTGCACCCGATTTCAGGACATCAGGCACAGCTGCAACAGTTTCCTCAGTTTACGTCAGCTTGCACCAAAGATTTGGCGCAAGCCCCGTAAAAAGGGTCCCCCAAACGGCACAAGTGAAACCAGCGATAACCTGGTGTAACTTGCGGCATTTGGTGCTCGGGATTGAAAGTACTGATTGCCAGCTGGAAGAATGCTGCAAGTCCGATACGCCAAACGATTGGTGCATCAGGGACTTGCGGCATTCTTGCGGCTCTGAAAATTGAGCCCCCCTGACTCTAAGTGTGAGGTTTAGGCTAGAGGGCTGCATAGCAAAGCTTTGTGGTTCTGTTTGCCCAAACCTCTCTGGAGGAGTCTGGTATACCATACAAGACACCCCATGGAGGCCTTATTTACTTATTCTAGGCCAGTTGAGTTAGCTAGATTCATTCCAAAAGTTAAGCGAATCCACTCTCCCAGTGCCTGTGAAGTGGAATGCTCCACTCCTAAGATTCCTGCACAACAGACCACTGTACACCGGATGCGAGCTACAGTGGCTGTCTGTGCTGATTGGCTGAAATCACTTCTGTGATTGTTAATACAATGCATAAAAGGCACTATACGCCATAAAGTGGTACTATATTTTTGTACAGTATTATATATAGGATAAATGACGGACAGCCGTGAACTACAAGGGAAAAAATTTAGGCAAGACATTCTGGTAACATTATAAGCCCTGAGAGCGAGGCTCAAGTGGTTTATGTCACCACAAGTCCAAGACTGGATTACTCCCTTGTAATTTAAAGTTATTTCATTATTTATTTTATATATGGTTACTCTGCCCCTGCCTCTTTTACAGTGGCAGCACCACACCAGATTTTTGTGAATGCCTCTGTGCGGCACTTAGTATATTCACTGAGTCTGGTCTGTATTCACTTGTTTTGACACACCAGAGTGCTGGTTTTCAGTGACGGCACAGTGCGATGCTTAGTTTAAAATTTTTGCTTACGGTACTGTATGTGTCTGCCTGGTGTCACACACTGGCAGTGCCAGTTTGTAACGAAAGCCGTCATGTGTCACTTTAATTGCTGGCTTGTGAGCTGCAGCGATGCTTGTGATGTGAGACTGAGAGGCAGTTTTGTGAGTGCGTGGAAAACAAGGGTTGACTTGATTAAGACCATGGGCCATAATTCACAGTTTAGAATGTTATAGAACTGCAGTGTTCTAATGAGTGAATTAGAAGTTTTCTGCTGCTGCATATTTGTTACTTATCAGGCTTTATTTTTGAACATGGGGATTCATTATTGCTTACTTGTATTATTATATCCCATCTAATAACATTTAAAGCCACAGCACATCAAAGTCAGGCAACAGTTGTAACCCTAACTATAAAAGGTTCCCCACATCTGCCGCACCTTTAGTTGCTTGCAGATTTTCTCAGTTCTACAAGAACTGAAGCATTTGTGGGCCTGTTAGAGACACACTTAGAAAAGCAGATTTAACAGGTATGGTAATATTTGTGTTACCTGTAGCTGGATGATACTTTTTGTGAAAAAAACATTTTTTCATTGCAATGCTGCTTTTAGTCAGAAAACACAGTTGTGAATGTAAATATTTTAAAATTACTGCTTTTTTATTTTATTAAATTTTTTTTTATTGGAAGCGTTTTCCCAGGAAAGGTCTGGTGAGCAATATTAGGTCATTTCCAGAGGCATCATGGGGAAGGGAGGGCAGGTACCCAGGAAGGCAAAACAGCAGCAGCAATATTACAGAATTTGTAACAGTTATTAGCAAGTTATTAAAACAAGGATGATGACAAGTCATTAAGCCAGAAAAAAGGTAGTTTACAATGGAATCTCAAAGATTCATATCTGGTTACATTTTCACATAAAGAATACGATTTTTCCATACCTAAGTTGCAAGACAGTTAGTGAATATTACATGCCAGATAAATAACAAATATTCCACATAGTCAACTAACGACGACAAACTCATGTTTTCATTATAACATGTTCTTTTAAGTGTTTTTTTCCCTAGCTGTAAATTTAAGGGTTTGAAAAGATTTTTATTTTTCCTGATTTCCCCACTGCCACCCCATCCACCATCCTGACAGACGGGTTCACCCCTCTGGATGGACGGGCAGATGACTGTCTTTGCAGCTGACAAAAATTCTGTTTCTTGTTCAGCACGAATGCAAGGGGGTCCGCACCCTACCTCCCTGGGAGTCAAGCCCCTCACCACTGTAAGGCACGCAACACCCAGCTACCCTCAGTGTAGGATTCTGGGGCTCGAATGGCAACCCTGCTCTCTCAGGTGGATACACAAGGCGGTGCTGCACATCGCTGGTCTAATGCTCACATTATAATTTATTTGGAATTCATGCCATATGGAATGGCAGTTGAACATCCAAAATGTTTTTCAGAATTTTATTTTTTAGTTTACCTCTTTCTCTTCTGATCAGTGCAGGCTTTCCCTCTGACATGACCCCCCCCCCGTCACCCAGCAGCCAAGGGACTTACCTTCCAATCCTGGTGCTTCCTCCACAGCTTACTCCTGTAGCGTGGTCAATGGCCTTTGTCCACCAGACATGGTTGTGGGAGAGGGCCCTGTAGCTGGTGCTGAGCCTTTGAGGGGTCAGTCTGCCATCTTGCACTGCTTCCTGCTCAGTTTTCTCCTTCACTTTCACCCTGAGAGAAGTGGACATGCGGTGCCATCCATATGACCCCATACATGCTCCCATGCGTAGGACACCGCCAGCTGCCACTACTCCACTCCCCAACACGTGGTCCATGGCTGCCTTTCCCCTAACCTCCACTAGGGCACAGGCAACTGCTGGGCACCACATCCCTCCCTCCCTCCCCAGAGGAGGACAGTAGTCTTTGGGCACTGGCTTCTCCTTGCCCAGCTGACCCTCCAACACTCCGAGTTCGCTCCCAAAACTGGCTTATGGGTGCCATAAACGGTAGCTCTACCACTACAATGGCAGGTCAGCTAAAATATCTTTTTTAAATTCCAGTGAATTCCAAAAAGTGTTTCTGTGTATACTGTAGAATAATATCCATGGAATAATACACAGCAGTTTGTGGAACATGAATCTATCGTTTGGATAAATTGAGGAATGCTATTTTGCAATTCATGGAAACTGTGGATTCTACTAAGCTGCCATTTTAAAAATTGAAATTCTGTTTCAGACAGAATTCCACAGAAGTTGTCAGAACATCTAAAATTCCACAGAATTTCAGCCAAACCAGAATTTGAGAATTCCACAGTCTTCTAATTAAAGATTTGCTAAAGTGTGCCATACAAAAATTTGTTCTCCAAGAGGATGGAGCTGCTCATGCCTTTTGGTTAACACTTCTCCCCCGTCCGCTCTTTTCAACAGTTATTTCTAATAGTCTCTTACCTTGTTCTGCTGTCAGTGACCAGTTCTGATTAGAGAGCCCCTGGGCGTGAAGCTACCAACTTATACCTGCATGTCATTCAGTTTGTCATGTTTGTGGAGACTGTTTCCTCCCCACTCCCCCTTTCTGAATCTGTTTCGAAATCAGCAGAATGCAAGCCTATAACTGCTTGGCAAACAACATAAGGCAGCAATATGTACCAAGGAGGTGTACCTGCTATTTGTGAACTGTTTTCAGAGGCTCAAAGAGCAAACAAATGACCATTAGTATCCAGTTTCTGCTCAGTGGTACTTGCAGGTATAACAGAGTTTTCCATGCAATACATGTTTGCCTTGATAATGCAGCTGTAGCTACGGGTACCTTCCCAGAGGTTGGCATTTCTTCTTCACTCGAGAGTCAGGCCTCACCTCATGACTTCTAATCACCTTTTTTCCATGAAGTCCTCAAAGGCGGGGCCAGGGCAGTTTTACTCACCTGAAGTAGGAAGGTGGGTCACTTTATCAGGTGGAAACCTCAGGGGCAGACAGCACTTACCCTATCGTTCTGGGGTACCTGTGCGAGCATTCTTACTGGGAGCGCCATGACGAGAATGAAGAGCTCCCTACAAAAAAAAAAAAAAAACAAGTTAAAGAGTTAGAGAAACCACAAATAATTGGAGAATGTTACAACATTTGAGAAGTAGTCAGTTGTGACATATTTATCAAGTATTTTTCTTTTCTCATTAACTTATTAGAAAGTTTTCTATGTAATAGTATTATTCTGGAAGTCTGGAATAGCACTCTGTCTGGCAGCTGACTTATTTATTTATTTATTTTTTCATTCATTAACCAGGTTGGTGCACTGATCCAAGGACCTTTTTCAGGCACAGCCCGGGCCAGAGACTGGCACATACAGTGGGAGACACAGTAAGGACAAACAACAGTGCACAGAAATGAACAGTAACTAAACCAAGTTCAAGACAGGCTAACATACAATGGAGAGGCAGTCAACATACAGGTAACAATGATAGATACATCAATCAAGGTGTACATAGTGTGTGTGTGTATACACACATATGTATATATACACATATATATATATATATATATATATATATATATATATATATATATACAGTATATTGTTTAGCTGCAACAGCCTCTGCTCTAAGGAGTGAATACATTGACAGATAACAAGCAGCATCAGAAATATATGGACTATTTACAAAATTAAGTTTACAATGTAACATGCAGCTGTCATTGGGATAAGAAGGCGGCCATCGAGCCAGTTTCAAGGTAGGAGAAGAGGCAAAAAGCGGGGGGCTGGGGGGAGGCCGGGGAGGGCTACACAGAATGTACATTCTACATAGAATGCTAGAAGGCTGAGGACAGGCGCAGGTCGAGGAGGACAGGAAGTGGGTTCTTAGTATGGTATTTAAATTTACCGGGGGGTTGAAGGAATGCAGTGAGGAAGGGAGGTCATTCCAGAGAGAGGGTCAAGCAATGGAAAAGGCTCATTGACCCATCCTGGTGGTTATGTTTGGATGGATGAGTTGGAGGTGGGATGACTGGCAGATATTGCGGCTATAAAATCTTGGGACAGAGCAGAAGAGACAGAAGGGAGAAAGAGATGCTACAGATGGCATCCCTGATGATCCAGACCAGCAGGTATGAGGGCTGGGCTTGAGGGGGAAACCAGTTTAGGGACTGGTAGAGAGAGCAGTGGTGCATGAAGAGAGGGGTGCAAAGGGTTGTAAATTGTGTCCAGCCGGTACTGGTTGGCAGTGGAGGTAAGGGAGTACACAGGACACCCATAGTCGAGGAGGGGGAGGAGGTTGCTGCAGGCTATAGTAAAGCGAGCTTCTGGCATGAGATGGTCAATAAGGCAGTAGCACAGACCCAGCTTCTGGTTTATGCGATGTATCAGGGAAGCAATGTGGTCGGAGTAGTTAAGGAATGGGTCTAGGATTACCCCCAGATATTTGAATGAGTGAACAGTGTTGAGAAGTGATCCATCTGGGGAGTGGACTATGAGAAGGAAGCCAGAGTGGCCAAGGATAGAGAATTTGGATTTTGAGCCAAATAGCGTAGCCTTTGTTTTGGATGCATTAACCAGTAGCTTGTTAGAGGAGAACCAGTGGTGGGCCTTACAGAAGTCAGCAATGAGGGTGGAGGACAGTGAAGAGGTGAAGGGGTCGCTATGGAAGAGTATCAGGTCATCGGTGAAGAGGAGGGAGTGACATGAGAGGCCCTCCGATGGGAGGGAGTTAATGAAAAGGGAAAAGAGGAGAGGCTGAGTATGGAGCCTTGTGGGATGCCAACTGAGACAGGCAAGGGGGGTAGGCGGCACCACCAAAGCAGTCCATTTGGGTTCTACCAGAGATGTAGATTGTGAGCCAGGCTGTGGAGGCAGAGGAGAAGTCAAGGGCATCAAGTTTAGTTATAAGGATGTTATGGTTGACTAAGTCAAAGGCATTGGATAAATCAACATATACCACACCAGTTAACTTCTCTTCATCCATATTCCTAAGGACATGGTCAGTGAAACAGGCCAGGGCAGTGGTTGTGCTGTGCCCCTTTCTGAAACCATGTTGCTGAGGGCAAAGGAGGTTGTATTTGGTGACATGGTCAGTGGTTTGGTAATTGACAGCCTTCTCAAGGAGCTTACCAAGGTGGGTAGTATGGAGATGAGTCAATAGTAATCCATAATGCTAGGATCGCCCGATTTGTGAATGGGGACAATTTTGACCTGCTTCCAGGCAGGGGAGACAGAGGCTGGGTAAGGGTGAGATTAAAGATAACGGTAAGTGGGTAGGCAATATCAAGGGGCCACTAATTTAAGAAAGCGGGGGATAAACCATCACTACCAGCACTCCTCCTGGATGGAAGACTGAGGAAGAGTTTGTGTCCCAGCAGGGGGAATGGTCTTGAAGTAAAAAGGGGGGGCTGCTGGAAGTAGTGGAAGGGGGTGTGGGCAAGGGGGTGGAGGGGGCAAGTTTAGCCAGGTAGTTGCTGAGATCAGAGAAATGGGCACTGAGTGCATTTGCAGTGTCAACGGGGTTGGTCAGGGAGCCATGTTGGGTGATAAAGAGGGAAGGGGACTGCTTGGTAGTGGGGGACAGCAAGGCATGAAGGGAGGATGAGAAATGCCTGGGGTTTCTTAGGTATTGGGGCTGGAGTGACTGGAAATAAGCCGACTTCCTAGAGTGGATGAGGTGCTAGCAAAGATTCCGCAGGCGATGGTAGTCGTTCCAATAGGGAGGGGATGGTGTGGCTTCATAGGTGGCCCACTTGGCATTCTGTTCCTCCCACTACATCATCAGCATTGTGACTTCACTGGCTGTGACATCACAGATGACTGACCTGGCAGCTACTGAGCGGCTCTTCCCGAGCAGCTGTGATATCACAGTCAGTGAGGTCACAATGCTGATGATGCAATGGGAGGAAGAGAGCTAGATACATCAGCCACTGTACCTGTTCCACACTTTACACCTACTACCGTCAGGTAAAAAAATATTCTGAGTAACCAAAGGAAAAAGATAAAGTATCTCAGCTATATAAGGTAATAGTTGATGGCTTCTAAAAACTAATATAAGTTTTAGACAGTACGCTAGCTTTTTAAAGCTGCAGTACATGTTAGGATGAAAAGTTTGTATGTATAACTCTTTAGAAATGAGGCATAACAGGGTGTGATTTATTGTAGGATAATGGCATGCCTCAAAGTGGTGAAACCGTGTATAATTAGTGGTGGCCCCCATTATCACACTATTTTCGAGTAGTTTCAAAAGCTGTAATAACCTGCAAATGCCATGATAACTGGTTATTATGGCTTTTGAAAGCTTGTACTCCACTGTTCACAAACTCTGCAGCGGGAAGCCGTGGCATGAGCCCCCTAACAGACTGAAAACACTTACCGTGCACACATTATCTCCTGGTCAGCCAGTATAGTGCAGTACACTCCACAAACGTGGCAGTTTCCTGACAGAAAGTAACAAACTGCTGTCTTTGTGTGCTTTTTTTCTGGAACAAAAAAAATTGTACCAGTAATTATTAAAAAAATAAAGCCTAGTCTGGTGTGTGTTGCTGATGTTATTTTACACACTGTCAATCACAAGTGTGTGGTGTGCATATTTATGGAACTCATACAAACAGCAGAGAGAAAGAGAGAAGTGTCTTAGCTGGGACTTGAACCCAGGCCACCCGGAATACAATTCTGGTTGCGCTACCAGCTGTGCCACCAAGGCAACTAGAAACTGAGACATCACGAGGCACCTTGCTATTTCTCTAATGCACAACCTGGTGCTGCACAGATAATTAAATTTTCAGTTGCAAGAGTGCCGTGTGCATAATAATGTAACTCATACAAACAGAAGAGAGAAAGACGTGTGCTTTTTTTTCTGGAACAAAAAAATCGTACTAGGAATGATAAAAAATGAAGCCTAGTCAGGTGTGTGTTGATGTTTTTGCTCTCGAGGTTTATGGCTCATCACTCACCTCAGGTGTGTAAAAAAACATCAAAACACACACTTGTCTAGGCATTATTCTCTATGTGTTACACACCTGAGAAGTGCTATTATCACACAAGTGTGCACATCCTGGAGTGTAATATTGCGATTATAAAATGGCTGCCCTGACTTTTAGTTTTAAAATTCATTATGAACTGGATGAAAAATATGCTAAAACCTGATTGCTTGAGAGCATTCTCTACCCATGATGATATTGAACCTAAAATCATGGGTAGCAAATAGCTACTGGCAACAATTTTTTTACATAGCTTCAAAGTACTTTGCCCTAAGTACCTTTACTACCTCCTGAAACAGCATCACTAACTGGCCACAGCATGAAATTACAGAACTTTTTGTTAAGATGTACCTCTGAATCTTGAAAAAAAACAATATTAAACATTTTGTAAAACTTTTTTTTTCATTTTCTATTACTACATAAATGGATCCAGTTCATATAACACACTCCAGGGCAAGGTTTATCATATGATATCATCACTTCTCAGGTGCATAAGGCACTCAGCTTCACCTTGTGCCTCCCAATGCACCCAAGGCATGATGATATACTATGATAAAACACATCATGTCATGTATTATTGTTTAATTATAAAATGGGAAAGAGAGACCAAGACCTGTGATTGGTCAGATGTGATCACATGACCGTGCATTATTTCAGCACAACAGCATACCTCAGAAATACTTAACTTTCTGAACCTCATTACTCAGTTTTTAAAATAAGAATCGGGGTACCCTTTTACAATCACAATAATGCACTCCAGGGTGTGCATAACTATGGGATAACAGTAATCCTCAGGTGCATAAGGCACTAAGCAATATTGTGTGCCTTACTTCCTGAGGCATGCCTTTATCCCAAAATAATGCACACCCTGTCATGCCTTATTGCTTAAGTGAGAGAGTTCCAGGTGAGTTCCCTTCTAATAGATGTATTAAAAGTTTGACTTCAGGGACCAGTAAGATGGAAAAATCCACAGTCTAAGTTAGTTCATGAAAGTCCAGCCACACCAGTATATTACATCAAAAGTTGGTTTATTGTAGTTTTTCGTTACCACAATAATCCCTTGTACTCCCAATGTTTCACCCAATTGGGCTTCCTCAGGGCTAGAATCTTAAGTTATTGTCAACTAGATTAGTCTTCCTGATAAGATGATATCACTGTTTCTGTTATTATTCTTTTTCCTAAAAGAATTCCTCTGCGTCTCAGTGTATGACACTTTGGTTTTCAAAGTGCCGTTTTCATATATTTTGCCAGAGCCTGAAAGTGCTCCTCTGTTTTCTAAGTGCTGAGCATTTCCTGGTTTCAAACGGCTGTTTTCATTTGTTTAACAGGAGCTTGCTAGCTTCCAGAGAATGTGCGCGGTTTGTAGAAGTTTTACAAACTGGGCACTTCTTGGAAACTATAATATTAAATGAGTGAAAATGATCGCTGAGGAGCCGGGAGTGATCGCGCCCAGAAAACAGAGGTGCACTCGGGCTCTGGCTAAATATGTGGCGCTGCTGAGGCAACATGCCGAGACGCGGAGGTTCTTTGCGACGTAATAACGGCAGAGCGGTGATCATCTTGAGGAAGACTGATCTGATTGACGAAAACAGACCCAGCCTGAGAAAGCCCGGTTGGAAGAGTATTGAGCATGAAGGATGGTTGTGGTGGCAATCTACAATAAACGCTGATGTAATATACTGGTGTGGCTGGACTTTCAAGAACTAACTTAGATTATTTCTTGGTGAGCAAGTTCACAAAGCTGAGTTTTTGACCTGCACTGTTGCGCTGGAACAGTGCATGATCATGCAGTCACATTTGCCCAGTCACGCTTCTTGGTTTCTCTTACAAATACACAAAGCTGCCAGCAACAGAAGACTGTATGGTACATTGCATTGGCTCAATGCAGAGCTGATGCATCCTGTGTTACATGGCACTCTACCTCCCCCCCAAAAAAACTCTTACCCTTCCCTTGACTCCATCTCTTCTTAAGTCTCCCAACTGTTTTCTGGTTTACTACTCCTCCTCTGGTAGCCTGTTCTGCCCTGCCTTCTCTCTCTCATGTAAAGAAGTGCCCCCTGGTCCCCCCCCACCCATTTCATAATCTAGTTTAAGTTGCCCTTTTTCTCAGGTCTTGGAAGATGTCCTTTCCACTCCCTCATTTTGAATCTGACGTAACATTTGTTTAAGATTTGAAATACTAAAATAGGTGCTCCTTTAAATATGGCTATCACCAGATTATTAGTAGAACAAGAATCCCAGGACAGACCACTGGATAGGTGGAGTGAGACTTAGCACTACGGCTGAGGAATGGGACCTTGGAGTTATCATCAGTGACTCCCTCAAACAATCAAGTCAGTGCAACAAGGCACACAGCAAAGCAAGGAGGATGCTGGGATGTATCAGAAGGGGTACTGATAGCAGGTGGGAAGAGGTAATACTTCCCCTATACAGATCCTTGGTGAGGCCACACCTGGAGTACTGTGCCCTGTTCTGGAGCCCTCCCCTTAGGAAGGCTAGGGACAAGCTGATGACGGTGCAGCCAGGGTAGCAAAAATTATTGAGCCAACAGGGCAGATCTTATGAGAAGTGCCTCAAGACACTGAACAAGTACTTACTGAAGACCAGAAGACAGATGGGAGATATGATGGAGACCTTCAAGTTCCTACAGGGAATTAACAAGGTGAACAGTAGGGAACTATTTAGCTTGAATACTAATTCATGGTTACGTGGACATGTGTGAAAACTGACAGGAGTAAGGTTCGGGAGGGACATAAGGAAGTATTACTTTACAGAAGGGGTGGTGGAGTCGTGGAACAGTGCTAAAACTGTTGGTGATTTCAAGCATAGTTTGGACAGAATGAAGGGTATAGTGAGGGTATGGGTGGCAGAAACTGGAAGGGGAATAGGAGGAAGGATGGGGTGGGTTAGGACCCTGGAGGGACTATAAGTCCCAGGGTTAAATAGGGATCTTGTGTAGACTGAATGGACCATTAGTCGTTTTCTGATGTCACTATTTATGTTTCTAAGTTTCTGTGCATTCTCAACTGCAGTAGAACACTCATTCCCTGACTCTCTGTAGCCAGTAGTAACCCAGACTCAGGCTGCATACAATAGCTAACAATGTGAACCTGAACAAGGTGGGGCTGCAACTCTGCTCATTTAGAGTTGATGTGGCTTAAACTGACTTCCGGCACTGTATATCTACCGCTAGTACAAAAAATGCTTTCAATTCATCTTTAAAAATGTTAGGTTAGGTGATAGAAACCCTTCGGCCGATTTGTTAAAAAAAGTATGATTTAAAACAGGGCTTAAGATCAGCTGACCAGTTGTTATTCATAACCCCGCCATGGAAGACAGTAATGGGGCTGAAAGATTTCTCTTACTATGCTATTAAAGAATGGAAGAAGCTCCCAACAGAGAGCCGTGTATCTCCATCCTTACAAATCGTTAGAAATTAGCTGTTGGCCATTTGTCGCTTATGTCTGAGTGTAAATGTTACTAACACCTGTTATAGAAATGTGTTTTGTACTATTTGTATAAAGGAAGTAATAACCATTTATGTAATAATGTTTTTAAGCTCAATTGTTTAAAGGTATTTGATGTATGTCTACAAGATCCTGTATGTATGTGTGTTGTGATAAACATTACTTTATGGAATAATCAATTGTGTTTTGACAAAAACACCCCGGGTTGTGCCTGTAACTGGACCTTATGATCTACTGTAGTTACCTGGTAAACAAATACAATTTAAATTGTATATATACATATATATATATATATATATATATATACACACACATTTTTATTTACTAAAACACAATTGCAACTTTAGCAAAATGGGAGGTTGTAGTTCAATACATAACCCCCCCAGAATTTAGCATTACTCTTTGTAGTTTCATTATAGTAACAACTATGTATAAATTATACATATCACTTAAAAAGAGCACTTTCTAATGTACAGTATGTTAGTACTGCCACAGAGACCAGACTGTAAGAGTGGCCTCACGTGCATTCTTACGGTATGAGACCCGCAAACCTAAGGTGAGCAGGTGTGATACCCTCAGAATGTGCTTGAGACCACTCTTATAACCATAACCACAATCAATACTATATTAATTTTTTAAAAATTACTGGAACGGGCCTGTTGCCAGGACAGATGTGGCATGAGGCACTCTTCACAGAATAAGAGTGTCTCACGCGCAGAGGAAAGGAGTGCTTTGATTGGTCAGGAACGCTCCCTCGGTCTATATATAATGCATATCCAAGCCCAACTAGCACACAGAACATAGAACAGAATGTAGAATATGTGGCAGGGACAGTGAAACAGTTTCACATAAAAGAATACCCTTTTTTTTTATTTAGTATGTTTTATGACTTGTATATTTACTGATCGGCCCCCTTCTTTCACAGCTCCTGTCCCCTAGGATCACAGATGTAGAAGTGGGTAGCCATCTGGAACTAGTGACCATTGAACAGTATGGTTCACAATAAACACAGCAATAGAGTCAAGCCATACAAAGGCAAAAGTACTGGACTTTAGGAGGGCTGACTTTGCCAAAATGGGTGAGTGCCTAAGGAATGCACTAGCAAATGGGCAGGAAGGAGGGGTGGAAGAACAATGGGGAATAATAAAAACTGCCATCACAGAAGTACGAGCCTTGTGTGAAGCAAATAAACAAAACAAACGATGTAAGAAACCACTATGGTTCTCAAAGGAAGTGGCAGTGAAGGTTCAAGAGAAAAGAAAGCATTCAGGAAGTACAAGGAATTGCAGAAGGAGCAGGACAGAGAACTGTATCAGTTAAAGCAAAGAAGACTGGGAAGGCAGTCAGAACAGCAAAGGCCCAAACCGAGGAAAAGATAGCCAACTCAGTTAAGAAGGGCTAAAACCTTTATAGGTACATCAGGGAGCAAAGGAAGACCAAGGGAAGGATAGTGAGGCTTAATAAAGGGAGGAGGGTGGGCAGGGAGACTGTGAAAGGCAGAGATACTAAACAAATATTTTTGCTCAGTATTTACAAATGAAGAGGGGGAGGTACATAAAACAAACAGTAGAAACACTCTGGATACAGAAGTTGATACCAGCCCATTTACAGAAGAAAGGGTTCTGAAAGATCTCTTAAAACTGAAGGTGGACAAAGCAATGGGGCCTGATGGGATTCATCCCAGAATTCTAAAAGAACTAAGGGTAGAACTAGTGACACCACTGACTACCCTTTTTAACAAATCACGGGAGGATGGGGTGGTACCCGAGGACTGGAGGAGGGCAGATGTGATTCCCCTTCACAAAAGTGGGAGCAAGGCAGAAGCAGGAAACTAAAGACCTGTTAGTTTAACCTCAGTGATAGGGAAAATGATGGAATCACTTCTGAAGGAAAGAATTGTTGAGTATCTAGAGGCCAGAGGGGCACAGGTCTCTAGGCAGCATGGATTCACAGCAGGAAGGTCATGCCAGACGAATCTGATAGATTTCTTTGACTGGGTGACCAAAGTAGTAGATCAGGGAGGGGCTGTGGACATGGCCTACCTAGACTTTAGCAAGGCATTTGACACAGTCCCACACAAAAGATTAATATACAAGTTAGCCAGCCTGGGAGTGGGTCCCAAGATGACAGCCTTGGTAAAGAATTGGCTGGAGAATAGGACACAGAGAGTAATAGTAAATGAGGTCCACTCAGAAGAAAGGAGGGTTACTAGTGGGGTACCACAGGGTTCAGTATTAGGACCGGTCCTCTTCAATGTCTTTATAAGCAACATTGCAGAGGGACTGAAAGGAAAAGTATGTCTCTTTGCAGATGACACAAAGATCTGCAACAGAGTTAATGCACAGGGTGGGGTGGAAAGGATGAGAAGGGACTTGGCAAGGTTAGAGGAATGGTCAAATGTATGGCAGCTTAGATTCAGTGTTAAGAAGTGCAAGGTAATGCACCTGGGAAACAAAAACCAGGGGAGAGTACACAATGGGGGGTGAGATACTAACAACAACAAAAATGGAAAGGGACCTGGGGGTAGTCATATCAGATGACCTAAAGGTGGGTAAGCAATGTGAGAGGGCAGCAAGGAGGGCTGGCAGGATACTGGGATGCATAGGGAGAGGCATCACCAGTAGAAAACAGGAAGTTATTATCCCTCTGTACAGACAGCTGGTGAGACCCCATCTGGAGTACTGTGTGCAGTTCTGGAGACTCAATCTCTGCAAAGACATAGACAGGATGGAAGCTGTCCAGAGGAGGGCAACTAAAATGGTGCAGGGTCTGCACCGGAAGACATATGAAGAGAGACGAAAGGAGCTTAATATGTATAGCCTCGAGGAAAGGAGGAGAGGAGGGACATGATAGAAATGTTCAAGTACCTCAAGGGAATCAACAAAGTCCAAGAAGGTAGCATCTTTCAAAAAAAGAGGTGTGTAAGAACAAGAGGGCACAATTTGAAGATAGAGGAGGGTGGCTCAGAGGTAATTTAAGTATTTTTCACAGAGAGGTTGTGGATGCATGGAGCGGCCTTCCGGAGGATTGTGGAGTCAAAATCAGTGGTGGAATTCAAGCATGCATGGGACAGTCATAAGGCCATTCTAGGGGGTGGGGGTAGGAAGAAGTAGGCTGCTGGTTAACTAGGATCTGCAGCTTATCCAGTAGGTAGGGAAATGGGCAGACTGGGTGGGCCAAGCGGTCCTTCTCTGCCATCAAATTCTATGTTTCTATGTTTCTATGTTGCTTTGATTGGTCAGGAACGTTCCCTCGGTCTATATATAATGCATATCCAAGCCCAACTAGCACACAGAACATAGAACAGAATGTAGAATATGTGGCAAGGGCAATAAAACAGTTCCACAAAAAAGAATACCCTTTTTTTAATTTAATATGTTTTATGACTTGTATATCTATTGATCAGCCCCCTTCCTCCACAACTCCTCTCTCTGCCCTGTCACCCAGCTTTTCTGGGACTAATGCTCACGTCCTGATCCTTCATGGCTTAACCCCCTCCATGGCAGGGGCTGTTGTGGTGGGACTCTTTGGAAGTCAAGTCTGGTGTGGAGGTGGGAGCTGTGGATGGCAACGCAGGGCTTGAGAAGCAGGGGTCTGCTTGATCCTGTGATGGCCAGGGGCCTTTTCCTGTTTTTCCTTGCACCCTGTGGATGCTGCTGCCTAACTAGTCCATACCCCCCCACCCACAGACTGAGGAGACTATCCACTGAGCTCCCCCCCACACTGGTCCACAATGACCTAGGTTAGTTTTCTAACCTGGGTCACTGTCATTGTAAGCAGTAGCTTTACTGCTCCGCTGATGGGCCAATTAAAAAAACAAACAGTTTTCTTATGGACAAGGTGAACTGGCATGCAAGAGACATTACCACTTGACCTTATGGAACACCGGGGGACATCAAAGCTAACTCCCCGCCTCAGAACTACAGCTCCCCTATAATTATTTCACATCTTCACAAAATTGCTCATGTTGATTTAAAATGGGAAAAGGGCATCTTAGAAGACAGGAAAAAAGGGTGATCTCAAATAGAATAAAAAAAGGTTTTGGCACAAACTGCGGCTGAGGAACATCATCTAGTAGTGATCATTAGTGACACGCTCAAGCAATCGAGTCAGTGAAACAAGAACTATGGGAAGGCAAGTAGGATGCTGTGGTGTACAGGGAGGGGTATTGATAGCAGGAGGGAGGAAGTAATGCTACCTCTTTATAGATCTTTAGTGAGGCCACACCTAGAGTACTGTGCCCAGTTCTGGAGCCCTCACCTCAGGAGGGGCAGGGACAGGCTGGAGACAGTGCAGTACAGGGTAACAAAAATAATAAAGGGCCAACAAGGCAGGGTTTATGAGGAGCGTCTCAAGGCACTGAAAATGTATTCACTGGAGACCAGAGAGGAGAGGAGAGATATGATAAGAGACCTTCGACTTCCTAACAGGATTAAAGAAGGTGAACTGTGGGGCATTATTTAGTTGAATGCCAGTTTGAGATCACAACAGATTGAGTGGAAACTGACAGGAGGGAGGGAGGTTCAGGAGGGACATGAGGATGTGTTATTTTATAGAAAGGGTGGTGGAGCCAAGGAACAGTCTATCAGCTGTAGTGGTGAGCGCTAAAACAGATGATGGTTTCAAGCAAGGCTGGGACAGAGTGAAGGGTACAGTGGTCACTAGGAGTGACAGAATCAGGAAAGAGAATGGGGGAAGGAGAGGGGGGGTAGGACTCTGAGGAACAGTAAGTGTGAGATTACACGGGAATTCGGGCAGACTGTGTGGAGCATTAGTCTTTTCTGCCATCACTGTCTAAGTTCTGTGTTCCAAACTTTTCACTGTAACATGCAGGGCTACTTTAAGACTCCACTGATAATGAGAAACTGAAGTATGACAGAAGGTTATTCTGGGATATGTTGGAGAGATTGTGGCACAGAGGAAGCAATCACATACTCAAATTTTAGGGATATATTACTCAGGATGAGCCACCGGAGTATATAGCCAGAACAGTTTAGCAACAGAAATAGACAGTTTAGCAGAGAATCATCTTCCGAGAGCCCTTCTAGAGGAGGGGCTGTCTAAAAATACAGAAACTCATTCTTGCATTCTAGTTGCTGCAGTGAGTGAATTAATCACTGGACAGTGGTGTGCTCAGAGATGAGGATGCACGCAATAAATTCTATTGAAAGCAGGTCCAAATAAGAAATTGAATCGGGAAGTAATGAGTGCCAGGCGCTTGGGGTAAATCCCAATACTGACACTGCAGTGCATCATGAGGGGGTCCTGTCTTTTGGATGAGACATGAAACCGAGGTCCTGTTTGCTGGTTCTATGTGATAACGGTGAAAGCCTAAAGGCGATCGCCGTTATCAAGAAGTCTAGAGTGCCGAAAACATTTTCTGCACTCTGACACCCCGGCGCAGGAAAGCGGCACTGGGGACTTACTTTTAATGTTTTCTGTGGGGGGCTGCCCCACCCCCACACCCTACTAAAGGATTCTCAACTCCAGGGGATGCATGTCGGGAGGGGTGAAAACATTAAAAATAAAAGGTTCAGGCAGGCGCAATAAAATTGCACCAGCGCGGATCCGAACCGGTACTACACCGCGCGGCGGACCAACCCCTGACACCATGACACAGCTCGGCAGCCACATGGTGCCACCCACAGCTCCTCCACCTCCCCACTCCGCCCGGCATGCTCGCTGCCCCCACCTCAGCACGTATAGCGACATCCTGTCACTATTTTTGCCCATCCCTATCCGGCTGCCCTACCCTCCCATCGCCATGAGGGATTCACTGGGGAACAGGTTGCCATTACGGACAGTACCCTTCCCCATGAGCTCTCCTCATGGGATACCCCATTTGCCTGTTCTGGTTGTTGTTCAGGTGGACGTTAAAGATCCCATGGCACTTCTCAATAAGAGTAGGGGAATTTCCCCAGTGTCCTGGTCATATTTCCCCCGTCACTAAAAATACCACCAACAGCTTAATCTGGTTCAATTTCAGTTGGTTACCATCTTGGGGGGAAGGGGCTCAGCTCTTGTGCACTCAGTGGGAGCAATGTTTTGGCCCACACACTGTGACTCTGCTTTTCCCTCCCCGTTTACTGCTGACCACATGGCCGACCAAACGTAGGACTACCGGAAACAGTTCTACTGTGGGTCAATAGCTTGCGAGATGGAATAAAAGTCCCGCTGTGGGATGAGCTGGGTGGCACACCCTGCTTCTGATATCACTGAAGGGTGAAATATTTATAATGAGGAAGGGGGAACCACTGGACACCAGGGAGTAAACTGGAAATTATATTTTTGATTAGAGGGCCACTGGACCACCAGAGTGGGCTAGAATGGGGCTGGTAATTAAGAAAATGGAGTGGCTTACAAGTGGGCCTCAAGGTACGGGTGGGGTAATGGAAGACTGTAGTGGTGGTATGCTTTGGCCTGGGCTCTATGAATGGCATAGCCCCCTGCCACTGGTGTGATGCCAGGAACCAACCCCTGCACCTGTCACATTCCACCATATTTGTGCCACTGAACATCTGGACTATCCAGTTACATAATTAAGATAGAAGCACTGGTGCTGGGTCTATTCTGCCCTCCGCCCACTGAATGCTGGCACTGTGCATAATGATAAGGTGTGACAGCCATGCTATGTGCACCCCATATTCCATCGCCATACCTTGGCACTGTGTATCAGGCCCCAGGACCAAGGAGACTCCAGGTTTTGAACCCCACCAAACTACCTACTCACTGGGTGGCCCTGAGCAAATTACCTGTCCCCTCTGTGCTTCAATCCCTCCCTGCTGTAAAATGGGATACAAGCAGGACCCCACTGCAAATGAGATGCTGCATCTCAAGCCAACCATCTTGTGTAAATAAACTGTAAAACAGTGTCATGGGAGGTTATTGTAAGTCAGTGGGGGTCATTTATATTCACATCCCTGGTGCACTGTGTTGCAGAAAATGTATTTTTTTTTGCTTCATACATTTTTAATAAATTGATTAAAAATTACAATCAATAGGTACATCATCAATAATCTCATTTTTATAGTATCAGTAACAACATATATGAGAAAACCTAATGGCTTGTGATTATAATCAATACACACAGCACCCTCAATAATCTCATTTTTAAAGTATAACTAACAACATAAGAGAACAGCTAATGACTTGTGGTGTTATAAATTTTGCATGCAAACTTATCATTTTTCATTTATGAAAAAGAAAACATATTCGTTATATACATTACACTTAGATACATAAAACAGCTCATTCTCTTTTTCTCTGTCAAACTCATAATGTATTCTAGTTTAAATGAGGCCTCTGATAAATTGCAACCAGTAAATTATACCTGACTGATCCTTTTCTAATAAGAAAAGGTATTTGAAAAATTCAGACTAATGCCACTCCTCCCATAAAAAAGTTCTACAGTGTCATATCATATTGTCGATAGGCTTTGAAGCTGAAACACAACATACTATATTTAATTTAAAGGGAACCTAAACATTCACATTTTTTAATATAATTGTACATTTGAACACATGTAAAGTCTGTTTTAGCACCCTAGTGTATTGTCTGTGCGTTTGTTTTGAAATAGTCCTACTTTTTGCCTCATTTCTGGCTCATCTTAATGCAGCTGTTTCCTGACTAATATTAGTTGTTTTATAACTCAGCTCTTCGAAAACACAGTGACATCAATTGGGCTGACGACTACAATGAAGCAGAACCCAGTGACATCAGTTCTGCTTCATCATAATCTGCCCAAACTTCACAAAAGGAGACTCTTATGCAACAAGACACACTCTCTGGAGGCCCTATTAAGTTACTATAAATCACTCCAGTTGGCTACAGTGGTCTACAATAAGCTTTCAGGTGTTTTTTTTCACATTTTAAAAGTGTCTTTAGCTGTCCTCTTCCCAGTTCTGAAGTGGAGAGCTCTACTTCTGACGCTCCTGCATGACAGACCTCTGTACGAAAGATAAGTAGTGCAGGGGTTCTTTGTTTCCCCCCCCACAGAAAGGTTTTTATCCTCCCATGCAGGATGGGCAGCTATCAGCCCTGTCCCAACCTCTGCTAGCCATGGACTAATTCATCTGTGGATCCCCCTCCCAGCGGAGAGGGCAGAGAGGGAAGGGCCATCCACCCTGGAGTGCAGATAGATCCCGAGTGCCCCTGGTCAGGTGGCAGAGTGGGCGCGATGGCACGGGAAGGGCTTCATGCAGCCCATTCCCACATATTTTCCTCCTGATTTTGTCCCTTTCCATTACTGAGGCACACACGTCGGCGTGTGCGTGTAGAGGCATGCAAGTGCTGCACAAGTCCTGCAGTTCCCTCCCTTCTTTGCTGCTCCCTAACCATCCTATCACCAAGCCTCCACCTGGTGTAAGTCAGGCGGTGGAGCTAGTGGCCCCTCCCACCCTGGGAGAGGAGAGCAGTCTGTTGAATGCTGCATCCTCCCCCCATATGGCCCCCAGCAGCCTGCGACCACTCCCAGTCTCAGGTTGCTGGCATGACAGTAACACTACTGCCACGCCACTGAGCCAGCCCATGGTACAGCGGTTCTGTGCACTAATTATCTGAAATTACGTAAGTGGTATATGATGTAAATAACTGGTTCCTCCCAAAACTGTAACTTTTGTCTTTGCTACCAGAAACCTACAAGCAGTGGAGAATTCAGTGGTGAGCCAGTGTAGACTATGCCTTAGACTTCAGAATTAAACTACACCATACACCCTAGTTTCAAATATGGTAGAAATATGCAGATCCAGGATTTTTTTTTTCATTATTCCTTATGTTACTAAATAGTATGTTTTCAAACGCTTTTCTGGAGCACCAGGCACTCTTTAAACCAAAAGCACTCTTCTATCCTGGCCTAATTTAGAAGTCCATGTTCGTGTAACCAGCTTATGTACTGGAATCTTTTGAATGTTATTGTGTGCTGTTTATCATTTTAAAATCATCAAAAAAATATATATAAAAAAGAATCCTTCTGTCATGGAGGCACTTAAAATGATTTGTGTCTGCTGAATAGAGGGGTGCTGGAAAAATTATTGGTTGTGGCCGGACAACTTCCACGAGTCTCTGACAATAAGAAAGGAAAATAAAGCCGCCCAGCAAGAGGTTACATATCAACAGACTTTGACAATAGGATCATAAAATCACAGAATTTATCAGCAAATAATGACCTCTCGGCCCACCCAGTTGGCCAATATTTTTCTTTGCACACACCAAAGCAGGTCCAGTCAGGAAATTTTATTAAGGTGCCAAGTTCAACATGAGATGCTGTGCTAACACAGCTACATATCGCCTCACACAGGAGACTTCATCGGGGCAGAGTCACCTATATCTGACACTTCTTTAAATACCTCACCAAAGTACATGACGAGTGCTGATTGGTCGAATTCAAACCTAGTTCACACACAAGAAGTGCACAATGTGAATAGTGCCTGTGTACAAAATAAAGTGCTAAATGAAACAGAAATAAAAAAAGACATTTTATAAAGTAGAACAATCAATGGTTGAAAAACTGGAGCAGAGCTCTGGGATTTGGCTTCATTGGGGACTGGGGGTCCACCTGGAGTGATGCAAGCCTAAACTGGCATGATGGGCTGCATCTGTCCAGGAGGGGAACCAGGATCCTAGGTGATAGGTTTAAATGCTGTCAAGTATTTAACTAGCCAAGGGGGGAGACACTGGAAAGGAGCAGGAAATCCTAGCCCCCCAAAAAAGTCATGGTAGTAAGTGCAGTAAACACCAACATAGAGATGTTGATAGGAAAAGGGAGGGTAAATGGAGAAAGTGACAAAGGTAAGAAGGACAGGGATGGGGCAAAAGGAGTAAGGCCATCAGGAAATGGAGGATAATGAGTACCAATGCCCGTAGTCTGGGCAACAAGCTCCCTGAACTGGTGGCCTTGATGGAAGAGGGATGCCTGAATATCGTGAGCAGTCACAGACACATGGTACACAGAGAACAATGACTGGGATGTTAACATACCAGGGTACGTAACCTACAGGACAGACAGGGAGGGGAGAAGAGGGGGAGGAGTAGCTCTCTATGTAAAGGAAGGGATAAAAGCAACTGAACAAAAGAGTAAACAGGGAGGAGAGGAGGCACTGTGGGTCACCTTGGAGACTGGAAATGGCACCACAATCTGCACAGGGGTTGTCTACAGACCCCCATTTCAGGGGGAGAGAATGGACATAGATATGATAGAAGGCATCCTTAGGATGCCAGAGAAAGAGGAGATACTGTTGATGGGAGACCTGAATATGCCAGATGTTAACTGGAGCACACTTGCTGCAGCCACATCCAAGAGCAGTGCCATTCTCGATTTCCTACCGGTGGCATGCCTCAGACAGCTAGTTTTGGAACCCACTTGTGAGGGAGCAATCTTAGACCTTGTACTCTCAAACGGGGACAGTGAGAGGATCTCAGATCTAGAAGTTGGTAGCCACCTGGGAACAAATAACCACCAAACAGTGTAGTTTACGATAAACTCAGATACAGAGTCAAGCCAGACAAAAGCGAGGGTACTGGACTTCAGGAGGGCTGACTTTGGCAAGATGGGAGAGTGCCTTAGAAAAGCACTAGCAAACAGGCTAGGAGGACAGGTGGAGCAACAATGGGGAAACATCAAAACTGCCATCACAGGGGCAACCAGCCTTTGTGTGAAGCAAATAAATCAAAATCATTGAAAAAGCCACTATGGTTCTCAAAAGAGGTGGCGGGGAAGGTTAGGGAGAAAAAGATAGCATTTAGGAAGTATAAGGAAACACAGAAGGAGCAGGGCACAGAACTGTACTAGTTAAGGCAGAAGAAAGCAGGGAGGGAAGTCAGAATAGCAAAGGCCCAAACTGAGGAAAAGCTAGCCAACTTGGTTAAGAAAGGGGGATAAAACCTTTTATAGGTACATCAGCGAGCGTAGAAAGACAAAGGGAGGGCTAGTGAGGCTGAATAGAAAGGACGGTGGGTGGGCAGAGAGGGACAGTGAAAAAGCAGGGATACTGAATGAATACTTCTGCTCAGTATTCACAAAAGAGGAGGAGGGGGAGGTGTCTAATCCAATTAACAGAAGCACTCTGGATGGGGTGGGGGTCGATCCTTGTCCTTTCACAGAATAAAGGGTTCTGAAAGAACTCCTAAAACTGAAGATGGACAAAGCGATGAGGCCTGACAGAATTTATCCCAGAATTCTAAAAGAATTGAGGGGAGAACTAGTGACACCACTGACTACCCTTTTTAACAAATCATGGAAGGATGGTGTGGTACCTGAGGACCGGAGGAAGGCGGATGTGATTTCCCTTCACAAAAGTGGGGACAAGACAGGCAGGAAACTACAGACCTATCAGTTTGACGTTTGTGGTAGGGAAAGTGATGGAATCACTTCTGAAGGAAAGAACTGTTGAGTACCTAGAGGCCAGTGGGACACAGGACCCAAGGCAACATGTATTCACAGCGGGAAGGTCATGTCAGATGAATCTAATTGATTTCTTTGACTGGGTGACCAAAGTAGTACACCAGGGAGGGGCTGTGGATATGGCCTACCTAGACGTTAGCAAGGCATTTGACACAGTACCACACAAAAGATTAATAATCAAATTAACCAGCCTGGGAGTGGGTCCCAGGATGGTAGCCTGGGTAAAACATTGGCTGGACAAAAGGACACAGAAGGTAATTGTAAATGGAGTCCACTCTGAAGAAAGTGGGTTGCTAGTCGGGTACCGCAGGGTTCAGTACTGGGTCCAGTCCTTTTTAATGTCTTTATAAGTGACATTGCAGAGGGACTGGAAAGAAAAGTATGCCTCTTTGCAGATGACACAAAGATCTGCAACAGGGTTGATACACAAGGAGGCGTGGAAAGGATGAGAAGAGACTTGGCAAGGTTGGAGGAATGGTCAGAAGTATGGCAGCTTGGATTCAATGCAAGAAGTGCAAAATAATGCACCTGGAAACAAAACCAGGGAAGATTACACAATGGGGGAGGCAGTAACAACAACAAAAATGGAAGGGACCGGGGGTAATCATATCAGATGAACTTAAGGTTAGCAAGCAATGTTAGAAGGTAGTAGGGAGGGCTGGGGGGATACTGGGATGTACAGGGAGAGGCATCAGCCGCATCACCAGCAGAAAACAGGAAGTTGTTATCCCTCTGTACAGACAGTTGGTGAGACCCCATCTGGAGTACTGCGTCCAGTTCTGGAAACCCCATCTCTGCAAGGGCATAGACAAGATGGAGACAGTCCGGAGGAGGGCAACTAAAATGGTGCAGGGTCTGCAAGAGAAGCCATATGAGGAGAGACTAAAGGAACTTAATATGTATACCCTTGAGGAAAGGAGGGAGAGGGGGGACATGATAGAAACTTTTAAGTACCTCAGTGGAGTCAACAAAGTCCAAGAGGTAGCATCTTTCAGAAAAAGAGATGCACAAGAACAAGGGACACAATTTGAAGATAGAAAGGGACAGCTCAGGGGCAATGTGAGAGCGTTTTTCACAGAGAGGGTGGTGGCGCATGGAACAGCCTTCCTGAGGAAGTTGTGGGGTCTAAAACTGTGGGAGAATTCAAGAATGCATGGGACAGACATAAAGCAATTCTTGTGGGGGGTAGGAAGAAATAGGCTGTTGGTTAACTAAGATCTGCAGCTTATTCTGTAGGTAGGGAAATGGGCAGACTAGGTGGGCCAAGCGGTCCTTATCTGTTGTCAAAGTCTATGTTTCTATGTTTCTATTATGTACAACAACAACAACATTGCACAGAATGCCTTTCACCACCTCTTGGATTAATATTGTATTTCATACATGACAGATAAATAGACCAGTTTATGATAAATCACGGTTGCTCAAATTGTATTTGACAGATTACTGTTAATGATTTACACAGTGAGTAACTCAAAGAAAGAAAAAGGATATAAGTGTGTGAGTAGGTTGGGGGGGGAGTGGGAGGAACAAAGGTGCAGAGGGTGGTCCTAGAGGCTTGCCATCCTGGTTTACTAGTCGAACTGGCAGTACACTCATTTTCAAATAGTCCCATGGTTGGAGTTTATTGACCAAGATCTTTATCTTTAAAATTAACCTTTAAGTCTACTTTCCTCAGCAGTTTAAAACTATCCACCTGGGTTTTGAGAAAATCTGGTTTAACAGTGGGGCCAAATGAAAGTCCTCAGCTGAGGAGTTTTACCTGGTGTTCTGTGAGCTGTACTGACAAGATGTTTAGCACGTGCTGTGTCAGCATTGATTCCTGGCTGACGATCTCGGCCCCTATCTGTGTCCACTTCTTTCTTTGCCCTCACCTTGTTTTGCAGTTTCTTTTCATCAACAAAAATATGACTAATACCCTGGGTACGCTCTTCAGGGAGGCACACAACTCCACAGCAAGAGGATTCTGGTTTACTGCTCTAGAATGGATCAAACCTCTCCCTAATTGTGGAGACATTCTGAAAATACTTCTCTAGTGTGAAACAACGTGGATAGTGACGTTGGGTGCACTGGCTCCAGTAGGCTGAAATGATCATGCAGATTTGAAACCTTTCTTGTAAATCAAAGGCCATTTTCTGCTGAGTGCAACTGTTGTTCACATAATGTGTTGCTCTCTGAAATACTAACCACTAAAGGAGATTTGCATTTAAATATATATTTGCAATATAAAGGTACCTTGTTTTGTCTCCCCCACATCATACCTTTTCTTACTATTTTGTGCTACCCCAACCCCCCCATCCAGTCCCTTCCCTCACTGGGGTCTTTGAGGAGGCCACCACTTTACCAACTGGACTAGTAAACTGGAATGGCCAGCCTCCTAGACCACTCTTTGTACCTTTCCATCCCTCCTTACCCACACACCCGCCTATATCCTTATTTATGTTCGCTGTGCACGTGCACATGGTGAACATTTTTTTATGATGGTGGGTTTTGAGAGGTGTGACACTGTCAGTCCAATGCAGAGCAGTCTGCAAGGGGCACATGAGTGCCACACCAGTTATCGGCCAGGCTGATCATGACAAAGTTTTGGCTTGCTGGGCGGAAACTTCATCTAATTCAAAAGAAAAAGCTGACCCAATCATTAGTCAGCTCTTTACTTTCATCTTCGCCACCTGCAAACATTTATTTTATTTATTTTTTTATTTGTACAGATCGGATTTACAACCTTTGAGTCAGAGACTTATTTACAAAGGCACCTCATCACAGGGAGGGCAGACAATATAACATGGTGCAGGTTACAACAGTGGATAACATTACAGGTGCAAGATGAAAAGAAACATTTAACAAAGAATACACTTAGGTTACATATTGTTACATATTGCAGGTTACAATCATAGATGTAAATAAGTCCTCAGAAGTTACAGAGGGATACATCCCTGTCTAAACCTTGTAGGGTAGGAGAGGAGGGTGTGGGGAGAGGGATTGGCTGTCAAGGGGACATTGTCAAGTCAGGGGGGCCTGGCAGAAGGGCCCCACAGTGAAGGATTGGGGAGGTTAGTTGCACCTACAATAGTGGACATTGAAGAGATGGTTCCGAAGGGTGGTTTTGAAGGAACCAATTTTGGCAATGTTGGAGATGCAGCTTGGGAGGGAGTTGAACCAGGCGGGGGCTCGGTAGAAGAAAGATCTCCGTGCTAGGGAGGTCTTGGTTCTGGGCACCTGGAAGGTGGCCTTAATAGAGCTACAGGTGGCGACAGATGAGGACGCTCACCATAGGGAGGCCGAGACCCCGGGGGGGGGGAGAGCCCGCGCAGAGATTTCTTAGCAAGTAGGCAGGTCTGATAGTGCAGACACTCCTCAAATTTGAGCAGGCTGGTGGTGGAGTAGAGCAGGCAGGTGTGAGTGCGGCTGGGGGCACCAGTCAGGAGCCTACCGGCCTTATTGATGGAGAGTTGGATTTTGGAGAGGGGTGGAGTTGTCTTCCACAGCATAAATGGGCAAGCCATAGTCCACTAGGGACAAGACGGAGGAGGTGATGGCCAGCTGGAGGGCAACTTGGGGCAGGCAATCACTGTGGTGGTATGATAGGCCTATCCAAGAGTTTATGCCAGAGAAAGGGCATTGATGTGGGTGTGGAAGGTGAGGGCAGTATCGAAAGTAATGCCTAGGTATTTGTAAGTGGTCACTTATTCTAGTGGGTGCAGAGTGCTGGGGATAATCAAGAAGAAGCCTTCTTATCTTTATTTTGGTGGTGGGAGACAAGCATTGACTTGGTCTTCTTTAGGTTTAGGACTAGTCTGTGGTCAAGGAACCACCTTTCAGCTTGGTTGTAAGCATGTTGGAGGGATAATTGGAGAGAGAAGGGATCAGGATGTAAGGCAAAGAGGACCGCATTGTCAGCGTTCAGGAGCATTTTGCCAGTACAGGAGCTGCAGAGGATGTTGAGGTAGAGACTAAAAGGTACAGGACCCAGGATGGAGCCCTGAGGGACCCTGGAGTGAATGGGTAGAGTGTTGGAGAGGGAGCCGTTGATCTTTACACGCTGGGATTTAGCAGAGAGGTAGCTAGAGAACCAGGCAAGGGGACCATCAGAGAAGCCAAGTTGGTGGAGGGAGTCGAGAAGGAGGGGGTGACAAACAGTGTCAAAAGCCTTGGAGAGGTCAATGAACACTGCTCCAGCAAGGCTGCCGAAGTCAAGAGCAGAGTGCAGGTATTGGGAGAACTCCAGGAGAGCAGTGGTTGTGCTGTGTCCTGGGCGGAAACTGTGCTGCTCTGGGCACATAATGTCATACTTGGCCAGGTACTCAGAGAATTGGACAGACACCACTTTTTCAAGGGCTTTAGAGAGTGGGGGGGGGGAGGATGGAGATCGGCCGGTAGTTGATGGGGTGGACCGATCCCCACTCTTATGTATAGAAGTGATTTCAGCTGTTTTCCAAACACTGGGAAACTGACCAAGGCATAGGGACCGGTTATATAGGTCTGTCAGGGGGACAAGGACTTCGTCCAGAACCAGATGGAGGATCCTGGAGTCGAGGGGGTCACTGCTGGGGTTATTGCTAACAAGGGCTTTTAGCAAGTGCAGCCTGGCTTCATGAGGGGATAAGGTGCACAGGTAGAATGGGGGGTGGTGAAGGACAAGGGGGAGACAGGCAGGGATTGGATCAAAAAAGCTGTTAGGGAGGACAGAGCTTAGATCTGAGAAGGTGGTATTGAGGCAATCAGCTATAAGGAGTGGATCTGTGGTGGGGGCACCATTGATGGAGAGCTGAGATGGTGGGGGGGGAGCGGGTCTTCACATTTAGCTCTTTCATGCTATCCCAGAAGATCCGGGCTGAACCCCAGGTGGAAGCGAGGGTGGCCTGGTAGTGCTCCACATTGGCCCGTCTAATGGCGCAGGTGCACTTGTTGCATTCCGCTTTGTAGGCTTGTCTATCAGATGCCTTGCCAGATTCTACTGTGATGTGCCAGAGAGTGTCTCTGTTCTTAAGTTTGTGGATAAGGGATGGGGTGATCCAAGGGGCATTGCATTTTTTAGAGCGGATCCTGGTGGGGGGGCGAAAAGGTCACATTTGTGAAGCGGTCTAGAGCTGAGTCGATATCAGGGATGTGCTGGATAGGGGACCAGTCTAGCTGGACTAGATGTTGTTTTAGTTTTCTGAGGCCACCAGGGCACAGGCATCGGTGCAGCATAGCCTGGGACACTGGTTTAAGTGTGGAGGATGACCAGAGACAGAGGGCTGGAGAATGATTGCTAAGAGAGTCGAGGAGGACAGTGATATCCCAGATTTTATTGGAGTGGTTCGATATAATAATATCTAGGATGGTGCTGGAGCCACTAGAGCGGTTAAATCTGGTGGGCTGGGTGACTGACTGGGACATATCCAGGGCAGCAAAGGAGTCCCTGGTGTGGGAGGCAGTGGAAGCAAGCCAGTTAACGTTAAGATCACCTAGGATGACTTGCTCAACTTTGTGTGGGAGGGATGTGAGGTAATCGGTGAGGGACTGCAACGCTGGGTTCTGATTCCTCAGGGGTATGTATGAGACTGTGGGGAAGAGAGGGCCTCTGGCAGGGTCAGGAGTCATTTTTAGTGTGAGTGCTTGGACTTCATAGTCAAGCTTGGGAGCAGGGAGTGCATGACCTATTAGGGTGTCCCGTATGAATATTGTGCACCCACTGCTGCGTTTGCCTACTCAGTCTTCCCTGTAAAGGGTGTATCCAGGAAGGGAAATAGTGGAGTCAGGGGTGGATTTGAAGAGCCAAGTCTCTACCAGTGCAGTGATGTCAAGTTGATGTTGAAAGACTCAGTACTGGAGAGCAGCGGATTTCTTTAGGAGACTGCATATGTTCAAGGAAGCAAAGCTGATCTGTCATGATTAACCTGCTGAGGAATTTCAAACATCCAGGAAGAGCCTTGCACTCTTGCAGATGTCAGCTGGAACAAAGAAAACCACCCATCAATGTCTGTTACTGGGGCCTGGCAGGCCAACATCAGGGGTGTGCAAATCCCATTGCCCCCTGTCCAGGGCAAGTAAATTTCATTGAAGGGCAACTATGAAAACAGAGCTAATGTCATTGTAATTACTAGGAACAAGTGAAAATTCAGCTACAGTCATGGCTGGGCAAGTAATAAAAGTTTTGATTTGAACACCCCGGCCAACGTTCTCACGCACTTTTATGAAAGTCCATTTAAAAAGTAAACCAAATAGATGGCTTTTGTGGCAATACTTGCTTGCAGCCAGCGGCATACGTTCCTTAAGGGCCTGCAAATTGAAAGCACACAAGTAGGTTTTAAGGCTTTTAATGTTATAGAAAACTTAATTCCCTTTAAGTCTGCTTATCTCTGGATATGTTAATTCTTTCTAACGTAAAACAAAGAAAAAACTGCTTTAAATATATGGCACAGATACTACAGGGTTGCTTTTCAGACCAGAAAACTGTCCATCGATGTCTGTTGTTGATAGAAGGTGACAGGCACAAACCTGCCTTCCTCCACGTCCAGCCACTTCTCATGAATGAAAGCTCATGCTCGTTTTGTTAAAAAAAAAATCAGTTACGTCTCCCCACCCACCACCCTGGCAGCACCCTATTCCCACCCTTCACCCCCCAATACCCAGTTCTTGCAAGGAGAAGGCGACTGGCACAAATCTGCCCTCTTCCACGGCCGTCCGCCTCTCATGAATGAGAGTGGTCGCGCTCTCTCTGTATAGTAAAGGGTTTTAGTATACAGAAAGAGTGCACTTAGAAACATAGACTTTGACGGCAGATAAGGACCGCTTGGCTCACCTAGTCTGCCTATTTTCCTACCTAACAGATAAGCTGTAGATCCTAGTTAGCCAACAGTTTACTTCCTCCTACACGCAACTAGGACTGCCTTATGTGTGTCCCATGCATTCTTGAATTCCCCCACTGTTATTGACTCTACGATCTCCTCAGGGAGGTTGTTCCATGCATCCACAACCATCTCCATGAAAAAATACTTCCTCACATTACCTCTGAGCTGTCCCTCCTCTATCTTCAAATTATGCCCCCTTGTTCTTGCACATCTCTTTTTCTGAAAGATACTACCCTCTTGGACTTTGTTGATTCCCTTGAGGTACTTGAAAGTTTCTATCATGTACCCTCTCTCCCTCCTTTCCTCAAGGGTATACATATTAAGCTCCTTTAGTCTTTCTTCATATGTCTTCTGGTGCAGACCCTGCACCATTTTGATTGCCCTCCTCCGGACAGCCTCCACTCTGTCTATGTCTTTGCGGTGATGGGGTCTCCAGAACTGCACACAGTACTCCAGATGGGGTCTCACCAACTGTCTGTACAGAGGGATAACAACTTCTTATTTTCTACTATTGATGCCTCTCCGTATGGATCCCAGTATCCCCCCAGCCTTCCTTACTGCCTTCTCAAATTGCTTGCCAACCTTTAGGTCATCTGATATAATTACCCCAGGTCCCTTTCCATTTTTACTGTTGTCAGTATCTCACCCCCCATTGTGTACTCTTCCCCTGGGTTTTGTTTCCCAGGTGCATTACCTTATACTTCTTTGCATTGAATCTGAGCTGCCATACATTTGACTATTCCTCCAAACTTGCCAAGTCCCTTCTCATCCTTTCCACTCCATCTTGTGTATCAACCCTGTTGCATATCTTTGTGTCGTCTGCAAAGAGACATACTTTTCTTTCCAGTTCTTCTGCAATGTCACTTATAAAGACATTAAAAAGGACTGGTCCCAGTACTGGACCCTGCGGTACCCCACTAGTAACCCTCCTTTCTTCACTGTGGACTCCATTTACAATTACTCTTTGCATCCTGTTGTCTAGCCAATTTTTTATCCAGGCTACAACCTTGGGACCCACTCCAAGGCTGGCTAACTTGTGTATTAATCTTTTGTGTGGGACTGTATCAAATGCCTTGCTAAAATCTAGGTAGGCCATGTCCACAGCCCCTCCCTGGTCTACTACTTTGGTTACCCAGTCAAAGAAATCTATTAGATTAGTCTGACATGACCTTCCCATCGTGAATCCATGCTGCCTTGGGTCCTGTGCCCCACTGGCCTCTAGGTACTCAACAATTCTTTCCTTCAGAAGTGATTCCATCATTTTCCCTACCACTGAGGTCAAACTAACTGGTCTGTAGTTTCTTCCTCTGTCTTGCTCCCACTTTTGTGAAGAAGAATCACATCCACCCTCCTCCAGTCCTCAGGTGCCACCCCATCCTCCCATGATTTGTTAAAGAGAGTAGTCAGCAGTGTCACTAGTTCTACCCTCAGTTCTTTTAGAATTCTTGGGTGAATCCCATCAGGCCCCATTGCTTTGTCCACCTTCAATTTTATTAGTTCTTTCAGAACCATTTCTTCTGTAAATGGACTGGTTTGACTCCCATCTTCAGAGTGTTTCTCTTGTTTGGTTTAGGTACCTCTCCCTCCTCTTCCTTTGTGAATACTGAGCAGAAATATTTATTCAGTATCCCTGCTTTTTCACTGTCACCCTCTGCCCACATTCCCTCCCCTTTATTAAGCCTCAGTATCCCTTCTTTGGTCTTTCTTCGCTCCCTAATGTACCTATAAAAGGTCTTATCTGCCTTCTTAACAGAGTTGGCTATCCTTTCCTTGGTTTGGGCCTTTGCTATTCTGACTGCCTTTCCTGCCTCTTTCTGCTTTAACTGATAAAGTTCTCTGTCCTGTTCCTTCTGTGTTTCCTTATATTTCCTGAATGCTATCCTTTTCTCCTTAACCTTCCTCCCACTCTTTTGAGAACCATAGCATTTTTCCTTCGTTGTGTTTGTTGATTTGCTTTACACAAAGGCTTGTTGCCTCTGTGATGGCTGTTTTAATTACTCCCCATTGTTCCTCCACCCCTCCTTCTTGCCTGTATGCTAGTGCTTTTCTGAGGCACTCTCTCATTTTCCCAAAGTCAGTCCTCCTAAAGTCCAATACTCTTGCTTTTGTATGGCTTGATTATATGGCTGTATTTTACGTGAACCACACTGTTTGGTGGTCGCTTGTTCCCAGATGGCTACCCATTTCTAAATCGGAGATTCTTTCTCTATCCCCATTTGAGAGTACCAGGTCTAAGATTGTTCCCTCCCAAGTGGGTCCCAATACTAGCTGTCTGAGGCATGCCCCTTGTAGGGCATCAAGAATGACCCTGCTCTTGGATGTGCCTGCAGCAAAGGTGCTCCAGTTAACACCTGGCATATTCAGGTCCCCCACCAACAATATCTCCCCTTTTTCTGCCATTCTAAGGATGCCTTCTATCATTTCCTTGTCTATTCCCTCCCCCTGAGATGGGGGTCTATATACAACCCCCATGCGGATTGTGGTGCCATTTCCTGTCTCCAGGGTGACCCAGAGTGCCTCATCTGCTCCCTGTTTACTCTTTAGTTCCGTTGCTTTGATCCCTTCCTTTAAATAGAGAGCTCCTCCTCCTCCTCTTTTTCCCTCCCTGTCCCTCCTATAGATTGTGTATCCTGGTATGTTGACATCCCAGTCATGTTTCTCTGTGTACCACGTTTCTGTGATTGTCACAAAATCCAGGCAACCCTCTTCCATCAAGGCCACTAGTTCAGGGAGCTTGTTACATAGACTACGGGCATTGGTACTCATCACCCTCCACTTTTTGATGGCCTTACCCCTTTCAGCCCCATCCCTATCCTTACTGCCTTTGCCTTTTTTTACATTTACCTCTGTCCTGCTCCCTAATGACTTCTCTACCTTGGTGTTTACCTCACTAATTACCATGTTTTGTGGGGGGAGGCTGGGATTACCCTGCTCCGTTTCGGTGCCTCCCCCCTTGGCTAGTTTAAATCCTTGCCAATGAAGCATTTAAACCTCTCACCTAGGATCCTCGTTCCCCCCCTAGACAGATGCAGACCATTGCGCCAGTATAGGTCTGCATCCCTCCAGGTGGCTTCCCAGTCCCCAATGAAGCCAAACCCCTGAGCTCCACACCAGTTTTTCAACCATTCATTGAATTCCCTGGTGAGAAGCATCCTAGCATCACCCTTTCCATAGACAGGCAGCACCTCTGAGATGGTTACCATATGCGTTACTTGTCTAAGGGCCCCTACCCAACTCTACAAACTCCTCTTGCACTGCTCTGATCCCTTTCTCAGCCAGGTCATTTGTCCCTAGGTGGACAATGACATCCAGCTCCCTCCCTCGTGCAGCTCCTCCCATGATCCTGAGGATTCGCTTCCTGTCCCTCCAAGCCGTGGCACCAGGCAGGCACCTTACCTCCCTCTCCCCTTCTCCCCCACATCTACCCCTCTAATGATTGAGTCCCCTACCAGGAGTTGTTTCCTTCCCCTGTGGGGTACCATGCCACCCACCTGTGGGTCTCCTTTGTGAAGGATCCCAGCATCCTCCTTGGTCTCCACTGCAGGTGCCTCCATAGAGGAACCACTATCCACTAGAACAGCATATGAATTGTGGAGAGGTACAGCTGAAGGGATGCAACTCTATTCCACCACCCTCTCCCTCCCTGAGCCCACCCTGGTCCAGCTGCTCCTCTTTCTTGGCAACCTCTGAGGTAGTGGCATTGGCCCTGGTGGTCCCTGGGTGGGGGAGGGGGTTTCATGAATCCTAGCCAGGTCAGCCTGGAGACAGGCAACCTCCTCCCTCAGACCAGAGAGGTGCCTGCAAATAGGGCAGCATCGCAGCCTCCAGAGTGTCTCCCGGAACACTGCCGTCCCACAGCCATTGCACTGCACCACTCCTATCATCTCTTATTTTGTGTCCCCTCTCCTGTTTTTCTGTATGCTTACTCTCTCCTCTCCTTACAACTCTCACCCTTCCTGTTCTGGGACAGCAACTTCCTATATTCTTCAGTAGCCTCCTTCTTCCTTGCTCAGTGTCAGACCACCAGCAGCTTGGGGGGAGAGTGAGCTACTTTTTTCCTTTAGGGTTGACAAAACTAATGTTTCTCTATAGAAACATAGAAACAGAGAATTTGACGGCAGATAAGGACCGCTTGGCCCACCCAGTCTGCCCATTTCCCTACCTGATGGATAAGCTCCAGATCCTAGATAACCAGCAGCCTACTTCTTCCTACCCCAACCCCCTAGAATTGCCTTATGATCTTTCCCTCCCTACTGCCAAACAGGAAGTTCCTGTTGTCGGTCAAATCCAGTGGCTATAAAAGTAGAACTGGCTTAGGGTGGGACGGAGGGCAATTAGCGTACCTCTCAACTGTACCACATTACGAGGAATGTTCCTCATTTTACTTCACAAAAGGCCTGTTCTGCATTGTGAGGACTTGTTCCACATTCAGTATTAACATTTTAAAGTAAAAATCTACAGTAAATGATGCAAAAATATACTATTCAATTAATAACAGACTTTCTGAACATAAATGCAAACATTTTAACAGTGTTCTGAGCCTCCTAGGTAAAGATTTGATTAAGTGTTCTACATTTTGCTCATATGTTCCACGTTTTGAGAAGCAATGTTACACATTTGGTAAAGAAAAGGTTGAGAGGTATGGCAATTAGTAAGAAAAACGTTTCTTTTAGTTAGCTGCTTTCTGCTCTACAAGCAAGATTTCTGTCTTCCAAAGGCTAGCAACAGGAAGTTGTAATTGGAGTCACCTGCTTTTATATTGTCTAAGCCACACCCCTCAATTAAGCTCTTTCTCTCCTCCTACTGATTTAGCAAAGTAAGAAGATACAGTACCGTTCCCAGCACAGAACACACACTGACTTTCTTTTTTTAACCCCTAAATAAGACCCCTTCTACTTCTAATAAAGTATCTGCCTGTTTAATCTCAACAGACACTGACTCCTGCTGAGATAGAAGTGTTAAATTAGTAAGAAAATGGTAGCTTCTTTTAGTTAGCTGCTTTCTGCACTACAAGCAAGATTTCTGTCTTCCAAAGGCTAGCAATGGACTTTCATTCATGAGAGGCAGCTGGCCACGAAGGAGGGTGGGTTTGTGCTGGTCACATTCTCCTAGCAAGAATTGGGTGTTTTATGGGGTGAAGGGTGGGAGCAGAGTGCTGTCAGGGTGGAGGGTTGGGGGAACATAACTGATTTTTTTTCAATAAAATGAGCATGAACTTTAATTCACGACAGGCAGCCAGCAGTGGAGGAGGGTGGGTTTATGCAGGTCACCTTCTCCTAGCAAGAACTGGATGTTGAAGGGGGTACAGGAGTGGAAGAGGGAGTAGGAGTAGGGTGCTGCCTGGTGAGGGTGGGGGACCATAACAGATTTTCTTTTGTTACAAAACAAGTGCGAGCTGTCATTCATGAGAGGAAGCGGCTGGCCGTGGAGGAGGGTGGGTTTGTCCTGGTCACCTTCTCTTATTACGAATCAGGTGACACACACAAGCCACCACCTCAGCATTAATTAATTCTATTTACCAACACAATAAATGCTTGAACAACAGTAGAATAAAACATCACAGAAATATTTAACCAAGCAGCCCTAGCAACAGAAACATAGAAGTTGACAGCAGATACTGTAAGGACCGTAAGGTCCATCTAGTTTGCCCATTTTTTCCACCTTCTGAATAATAATAATAATAACCATGGTCCAAGGTCTAAAAATCAGACTAGCCCCTGTACACTTCTGACTACACACGTATGTAATTCATGCATTCATTTATATTATAGACATAACTGTATGTCAGAGTACATGTTATGCATAATTGTACCCAGCAAATAATATATCAGCAATTCTTCTAATAACAGCCCACTGGCAATGATATCTGGTGCATATCTAACATTATAAAATGGGCAAAGAAAATTGTGAATGCTGATTGGCTGGAAGCCCTTTCCAGCCATGTCCTTATCGGGACATAACATTACAACGGGCACTATTTGTGCCAACCAAGACGCAGTACACAGGGAAATCAATCCACTGTCCTGCTGCAGCTCTTACCACGTTCATCCAAAGTAGTGTCATTGGCAAAGTTCAGCAGTCTACAGCAGGTGGACAACACTACCACCCACCCACCCTCATAGAGACCTGTTACTAGCTAGAAACAATTGTGTTCATACAGACTGACTGTGGTGTTGTTAAATCCAATTGCAATGAACTGAGAAACACGCAAGCCATGGGTTTAAAATCTCTCTATGCATTCAGCAGCACTCTTACGATAGTGAAGCGGGATGCACTTAAAAAGAACATTTTGTGAGTTGCGGTTGTTACTACTCTCATTTCAATTACATTTTACTCTCAGTGCAAAAGAACAAACTTTCCTCTTTTTTATTTTTACTTGGGGGGGGGCAACAAACACAAACCAGGAAGTAACTATGAACGGCGGCTGCTGAGGGACACGCTTGCTCCCAGTCAGCAAGCCGTTTGAAAAAAGAAAACAAAGCAAAAGATTATTTAAGAGTATACAGGTAGTAAAATAAAAGGACAACTAGAAAAAAATAAATGCTTCCCGGAAAGGGTTGGGGGAGTGGGATATCACAGTTCAGCAGATATGCACATACGGGCTCCTGCTCGCTGTAATGGAAAGATTATCAGAAAGTAAGAAATATTAAAGAAACCAGCCAAAAAATATATAAAAAGAGAGAAACATGTCTTTGAGTGTTTGTGTGATGAGTGGGTGGGCAGTAGACGCACATAGCCGGCAACCTTCTATACTGACTGCATTCCAAGACAAAAACAAAAAATACTTTTTCTTGTTTTTTACTGATATAATATTTTTAAGTATTTTATATATACACTTATGTTTTTTTTCCAGTTAACTATTTTACTGAGAGCCCATTTATAAAGCATAATAAGACACTCCAAGGTGTGGATTATGGCCTGATAAAACACTTCCCAGGTGCTAAAGGCACTTGGCATAGCGCCTGGTGCCTCTGCGCGCACCTGGGCGTACTCTTCTCAAAACCATAACCCACCGCGCATGGTCTTATTGCTGCTATACTACAAATTCACCACAAATACTCATGTTCAAAGTTGGTTTTGCACCTATACCAGATGGCACATGTCTATCATAACTGATTTAACTGACATTAATTTTTAATGCATGATGTTGGGACAGCTATTGTAAAACTCACCATAACTTACTTACTTACATTGGCACCCGGTTAATGTTATAATTACTAGATCATGTGCATGTACTTATTGTTGCATATGTGAATATATATATATATATTGTTAAAAATAATTTCACCTTTGATCATAAGGTCAGGTCTTAAAAAGATGTTGGACATTTGGGGTCAAATGGCTTCATTGGAAAGGCTATCCTCCCAAGCGATCTACAAAATACCAGTATATAATAAAGTGTTGGGGCCCTTCCTCAGCCTAAGAGCCAGTCAGAGATAATATCACCACCTTGGTGACAAGGACAGCTCAGACCAATGCAAGCTGCTCTATCAGCTCACGTACAATATAGAGAATAATGTATGGGCAACCATACACACAACAAGGCTGTGTTTCCATTGAGGGGTTGAGATAACAGCATATGAACCTCGAAAGCGAAGCTCGAGAGGTCCATGCTGTCATCTCAACTCCGAGATGGAAACACATGCTGAGTTGTGTGTGGTTGACCATATTTTATTTTTTATAGTATATGTTTTTTTACACTAGAGTGACAGACCCCCCATTGAAGTGAAAACAAACAATCTTGCCATTTCTTTGTTCTACTCACATAAAATCAAATTTCCAAACTTTTGAAAGGTAAAAGGCATGACTTGGGGCACTGGCTGGTTAGTAAGTAGCTAGGTGTAGAATAAATGAGAAATTTAAAGTTGCATGACCTTTGAACTGTGCATAATAACTGTTTGGAATGCACATAACAACAATTTAGTATGCGCATAACGGTTTAGAATATGCTTAACAAGGAATTTGAGCAGGCTGATTTTTTTTATACATAACAAAGCGTAACCATATATTATAGATACTGAACGTATACCATGACTGTATGCTGTAACACATATATTTATGTGTAATTCTCAGTGTGTACTATGTTGTTCTTTTTACTGCTGTTTAATGCCTATGTTTATCTGTAGTGTATGAAAATATTCAATAAATCTTTTAACAAAAAAAAAATGTGGGAGCCCACTTAAAAGTAAATATTGCCTCTCAGCTGCCCTATCCTGTGTAATTGCAGTCCAACAATGTGTTAGAGAAGGACACCACTTAAAATGAGATATGACATCTAATTTGTTCTATATATAGTAACAATGTGTACAAGCAAGACCTGTACAACAGCAATGCCAGCGACGAACATTCAGCATTGACAAATGCTTGTCTTTCTTTGAGTTGCTCAGTATGTAAATCATTAATAAATAATCTGTCAAATGTAATTTGAACAACTATGATTTGTCATAACCTGGTCTGTTTATCACGTCTGAAAGATAATAATATTCCCAGAGCAGGTGAAAGACATTCTGTGTGATGTTGTTGTACATAATGGCCGGGATATTCAAAGGGGTTGTGCCTGGTTCAATCACATATTTGTGCCTGTGTAGTACAGTATGGTCTGCAAGCCCATTGGTCCACACTGTGAACCAATAGGCGTACAGATCATACCGTACGTTGTCATTCGGCGGGCAGCTGGGTGGGTGCGTGGGTGGTGGGGTGCTGTTGCCCACCGGGATGACCAGAGGGAGTGCTATGGCTGTGGGTCCACTGTGGGTGGGTGAGGAGGGTACCACTGGACCACTAGGTTATTATTCATGTCTACGACAGCCCACTATCGGGCAAACGGGGGACCACTACACCACCAGGATATAGTTTTCAAGACAAATGCTTGCAGTCGGGCATACGAGTGAGAAGGGGGTCCACTAGACCACCGGGGTATCCTTTACTGTTACTAAAGCCCACACTCGAGCAGGACAGGGGCAAATGGAAAAATAGACAAGGACAATAAGAGCAGGGATGGGGAAAAAAACGATAAAGTCAACATTAAATGGAGGGCAATGAGTACCAATGCCCGTAGTCTGGAAAACAAGCTTCCTGAGCTAGTAGCCCTGATGGAAGATGAACAATTGGATATTGTGGCAGTCACGGAAACATGGTACACCGAGAACCATGACTGGGATGTCAACATACCAGGGTACACGATCTACAGAAGGGACAGGGAAGGTAAAAGAGGAGGTGGAGTAACTCTATACAAAAGGGAAGGGATCAAAGCTACAAAACAAAAAAGTAAAGGGGGAGGACAATAGACACTCTGGGTCACCTTGGAGACAGGGAATGGCATCACAATCTGCACAGGGGTTGTATACAGACTCCCATCTCAAGGGGAGGAAATGGACAACAAAATGATAGAGGACATTCTCAAAATGGCTGAAAAAGGGGAGATACTGTTGATGGGGGACCTGAATGTGCCAGATGTTAACTGGATGACATGTACTGCAGCCACATCCAAGAGCAGGGTCATTCTCGATGCCTTGCAGGGGGCTGGCTTTAGACAGCTAGTGTTGGAACCCAGTCGGGAGGGAGCAATACTAGACCTGGTACTCTCAAATGGAGAGAGGATCACAAATTTAGAAGTCAGTAGACATCTGGGAACAAGTGACCACTGCACAGTATGCTTCACATTGAGCATAACCATGGAGATAAGCCATACAAAAACAAGGATACTGGACTTTAGAAGGGCTGACTTTGGCAAAATGGATGAATACCTGAAAAATGCACTAGCAAATGACCAAAAAGGAGGGGTGGAAGAACAATGGAGAAAAATCAAAACTGCCATCATAGAGGCAACAAACCTTTGTGTGAAACAAATAAATAAAACAAAGTGGAGTAAAAAAACACTATGGTTCTCAAAAGAGGTGGCAGGGAAGGTTAAGGAGAAAAAGGCTGCATTCAAAAAGTATAAGGAATCACAGAAGGAGCACAACAGGGAACTGTATCAATTAAAGCAGAAAGAAGTGGGGAAGGCAGTCAGACTAGCAAAGGCCCAAACCGATGGAAAAATAGCCAACTCAGTTAAGAAGGGGGAAAAAACTTTTATAGGTACATTAGGGAGCATAGAAAGGTTAAGGGAAGGATAGTGAAGATTAATAAAGGAGAGGGGAGGTGGGCAGAGGGAGACAGTGAAAAGGCAGAGATACTGAATGAATACTTTTGCTCAGTATTCACAAAAGAAGATGAGGAGGAGTTACCTAAATCAGACAATAGAAGCACTCAGGGTAGGGGGTTGACACCAGTCCATTCACAGAAGAAAGAGTCCTGAAAGAACTCCTAAAACTCAAGGTGGGCAAGGCAATGGGGCCTGACGAGATTCACCCCAGAATCCTAAAAGAACTAAGGGAGGACCTAGTGACACCACTGACCATGCTTTTTAACAAATTATGGCAGGATGGGGTGGTACCTGTGGACTGGAAGAGGGCAGATGTGATTCCCCTTCACAAAAGTGGGAGCAAGGCAGAAGCAGTAAATTACAGACCTGTAAGTTTGACCTCAGTGGTAGGGAAAATGATGGAATCACTTCTGAAAGAAAGAATTGTTGAGTACCTAGAGGCCAGCGGGGCACAGGACCCAAAGCACCATGGATTTACAGCAGGAAGGTCATGTCAGACGAATCTAATTGATTTCTTTGACTGGGTGACCAAAGTAATAGACCAGGGAGGGGCTGTGGATATGGCCTACCTAGACTTTAGCAAGGCATTCGACACAGTCCGCACAAAGATTAATAATCAAGTTAGCCAGCCTGGGAGTGGGTCCCAGGGTGGTAGCCTGGGTAGCAAACTGGCTGCACAACAGGACACAGAAGGTAATAGTGAATGGAACACATTCCGAAGAAAGGGGGTTACTAGTGGAGCACCTCAGGGCTCAGTACTGGGTCCAGTCCTCTTTAACATCTTTATAGGTGACATTGCAGAGGGTCTGGAGGAAAAGGTATGCCTCTTTGCAGATGACACAAAGATCTGTAACAGAGTTGATACACAAGAGGGGGTAGAAAAGATGAGAAGGGACTTGGCAAGGTTGGAGGAATGGTCAGACATATGGCAACTTAGATTCATGCAAGAAGTGTAAAGTAATACACCTGGGAAACAAAAACCCAGGAGAAGAGTACACAATAGCAGGGGAGGTACTGACAACAACAAAAATGGAAAGGGACTTGGGGTAGTCATATCAGATGACCTAAAGGTGGGTAAGCAATGTGAAAGTCAGTAAGGAGAGCCAGGGGATACTGGGATGCATAGGAAGGGGCATCACAAGTAGAAAAAGGAGTAGTTATCCTCTATACAGACAGTTGGTGAGATCCCATCTGGAGTACTGTGTGCAGTTTTGGAGACCTCATCTACGCAAGGACATAGACAGGATGGAAGCAGTCCAGAGGAGGCAACTAAAATGGTGCAGGGTCTGCAGCAGAAACCATATGAAGAGAGACTGAGAGAGCTTAATATGTATACCCTTGATGAAAGGAGGGACAGGGGGACATGATAGAAATGTTCAAGTACCTCAAGGGAATCAACAAAGTCCAGGAGGGTAGCATCTTTCAGAAAAAGAGATGTGTAAGAACAAGGGGGCACAATTTAAAGATAGAGGGGGGACGGCTCAGGGGTAATGTGAGGAAATTTCTTTTCACGGAGAGAGTGGTGGATACATGGAACAGCCTTCCTGAGGAGGTCGTTGGGTCTAAAACAGTGGGGGAATTCAAACATGCATGGGAAAGACACAAGGCAATTATAGTGGGGGGTTGCAGGAAGTAGGCTGTTGGTTAACTAGAATCTGCAGCTTATCCAGTAGGCAGGGAAATGAGCAGACTGGGTGGGCCAAGTGGTCCTTATCTGCTGTCAAAGTCTATGTTTCTATTTGGGAGGAGGAGGTACACTAGGCTACCGGGAGGTCTTTGAACTCCACTGATCCGATCGGGCATGCAGGGCACCAGGTGCATTGAACCAGGATGCCCAGTGCAACGCATGCAAATGGGGCCATAATGACATGCAAATGCCCCCATTTGCACCAGGCATATATTATGGCCCAATTTGCATGGTCACTTGTAGATATTGCAGGTGCTGTGCCCAAGCGCAACCGCGGTTGTCTTGGTGCATTCCAGATCCTCTGTTTGGGGACTGCACTGGCGCATTGTCACTGCGCAATCTGCATTTTGTGCCATATTCAGCAGTGATGCTCATGGTGCATCACTGCTGAATATCATCCTGTCTCAGCCCCGCACATCTCAGTCTCTGCTGCCCCCACTCCTTACGCCCATTGCCTAGCGCCTGCCTGAATATCCAGGCCAATGAATTTTCTATTTTCTAAAATATTTTTTTCAATTTCTGTTTCATTTATAGGGAGGGAGTATAGCTCAGTGGTTTAAGGCTCTGAGCTGCAAATCTGGAGACCTGGGTTTGAAGCTCACAGCCCCCACTTGCATACTGTGTGACCCTGAGCAAGTCACTTAACTTCCCTGTGCTCCCAAGCTGCACCTGTAAACAAGCTTTCAGCTTAGTGTGTCTCACCTGGTTAAACAATTGGGGAAAATAAAAATGTAACACTTTATTTTATACACAGGCACTATCCACTTTGTGCACTTTTTATTCGTTAACTATGTTTGAAGTTGACCAATCAGCACTTGACATGTACTAATGTGGGGTATTTAAGAAGCGTCAGGTACAGCTAACTCCGCCCCCGATGAAGCCTCCTATGTGAAGTGATACATAAGAGTGTTGGCACATCATCTCATATTGAACTTGGCACCTTAACAAATTTCCTGAATGGGCCTCTCTGGTGTGTGCACAGGTTCTTGCTTTTGGACTGTATGCAGTGGTATGTGCCACACTGCATCCCATCTTGCCCATTTTTCCTGCCTACTCTGTCACCACAGACCCCACCCGATCTCTTGACTACCTCCCCCTGCTCTCCTACTAAGATTCCTTTGTGCCAATTCCCTGCATGCTTGAAGACCACCCTGTTTTTGCTCCCACCAACTCTGCTTGAAAATTGTTTCAGGCATCTACCACTCTTTCTATGAAGAAGTGCTTCCTTACATCCCTCCTGAATATCCCCTTCCCTCCAGTTTCATTGCATGCCCCCTTGCTGTCATACACCTTCTCATCTGAAAAATACTCCCTTCTTGCACCTTATTCGCCCCTGTGAAGTAGTGATAGGTCTCTGTCATATCCCCCCCCCCCCACTTCCTCTCTTCCAGGGTGTACATATTGAGATCCCTCAATCTCTCCTCAGAAGACTTTTGATGCAGCCCTTGCACAATTTTAGTTGCCTTTATCAGGTCAGACTCTACCCTATCTATGTCCTTTCTGAGATGCGGTTTCCCGAACTGGACACAGTACTCCAGGTTATGTCTCATCAATGATCTAGAGAGTTGTAACACCACCTCTCTCCTTCAGCTGGTGATACCCCTCCCTAGCATCCCACTAGCCCTCCCTACTGCCTTGTTGCACTGCCTGGCCACCTTGAGGTCATCCAATATGATTACCTCAAGGTTCCTTTCCTGTTTGTTCACCATCAATACCTCTCTTCCTATATGATACTCCACATCTGGGTTTCTGTGTCCCAAGTGCATTATTTTGCACTTTTTCGCACTGAAACCCACCTGCCATACTCTTGACCACTCCTCAAGTTTTTTCAGGTCTCTACACATTCTGTCCATCCCCTCCGGAGTGCCTACCCTGTTGCAGATTGTGTTGTTGTCTGCAAAGAGACATAACTTCCCTTTCAGCTCTTCTGCAATGTTGCTTATAAGGACATTAAAGAGTACTGGTCCCAATACTGAGCTGAGGTCCTCCGCTGGTCACGCTCCCCCCCCCCCAGAGTAATTGCCATTTACCACCACCCTCTGTCACCTATCCATCTACCAATTTCTTACCCAGTTTACAACCTTGGGACCCACTCCCAAACTGTCCAGTTTCCTTATGAGCCTCTTACGTGGTACAGTGTCAAAGGCCTTGCTGAACTGTAAGTAGGCCATGTTCAGTGCCCCACCCTGATCTACTAGCCTGGTTTCAGAGCTGAAGAAACTTGGGTCTTGTAACCAGATTCAAGACACTCCACTAGCCTTTCCTTCGAAAGTGTCTCCATTAACTTCCCACCACTGGCATCAGACTGACCAGCCAGCCTCCTCCCTGCTGCCCCGTTTATGAAGCGGGACTACATCTGCCCTCCTCTAGTCCTCCAGAACTATTCCTGTTTCCAGGGAGTTGTTGAACAGGGCTGTCAGAGGTGCAGCAAGTACTTCCATGAGCTCTCTCAGTGCCCACAGGTGTACCTCATCCTGTCCCATAACTTTTATCCACTTTTAGATTCAAAAGTCCTTTCAGGACTCTTACAGTGTGAGTGTACTTTTGTCTTCCCCCTTCCCCTTCCACTGTTTAGACTAATCCGATTTCAGTTTTTTCCTGATCCTCCTCTGTCTAGTCTCCTCCTGCCCCTTTTTTTTTTGTGCTCAAGCCCCCTTCTCTCTGCAGCTTGTCTTTTCCTCAGAGACTCCCATGGTGAGGGGACCAGCCTAAGCCCTGGAGCTCGGTTCTCTTGGCCCCCATCCTGCCACAGATCACCCCTAGGTGGGGAAGTGGGAGGTCCAGCAGCCTCCCCAGTTACTCCATGTGTTGGGCCTCCGACCAATGCTCCGGGACTCTACCACACCCCCACCGGGGCCTGTTGTCAGGCACAGCTATGGGGCCATTTTCCATTTTCTCCCCATTTCCATTGAGGACATTTGCAGCCAAGAAGGTCCGAGGAGGCATGCACACATTGAAACGGGATGCCACTCTGGACCCCGGCTCACGTCCTTCCCTCCCACGTGGCATCCTCCATTGCACCTCCATCCATGAGCACCCAGGTGGCAGTGTTGCAGCAGGAGTGATAGCCTTCCCTCCCTGGAGGAGGAGAGCACTCCTCGGGTGCTCAATCCTCCTCCCCCTGGCCGACCCTCAAGCAACTTGGTCTTGCTCCCGAACATTGGTCACCAGCGCCGCAAGCGGTAATCCAACCTGTGCACTGGTGGGCCAGCCCCTCCTGCCCTTCTTAACCTGACAGTCCCTTCCTTTGTCTTCCTCTTATCACTTATGTAGACGGGTGCAGCCATGGCTGAAAAGATAGGGGAACCTGGATCTACAAAGCCTTTCATGCCAGTGCCACTGTCACTGGCCATTTTGTAGGGCTCAAAAAGTTGAGGGGGACTGGTCACCCTCATCCCCCCAGTGACTGCGTCCATGCTTACATACCTAACAAAGATCTGGGCCTCCCTTAGTTACCCCTTTAGCTATCCTTTCCTCAGTCTGAATGCTCTACTTGCCATTATGTAACCTCTGAGGAAAGGGTTTTATGAAGTTCTAATCACTGCTGAGGTAACCCATGCATAGAGGATGCCTAGTTGTTTAGTACATAGATACATTGACAGTGTCGGCAGATAAGGGCCTATGGCCCACCCAGTCTGCCCATTTGAGCTTGTAAATTCAGTTTGTTTTCCTAGAAGTCTGTTGCCCCTTACTCCTGACCTCTAGAATTCCTTTATGTCTATCCCATGCATTCTTAAATCCCGTGATTGTTTCAGCCCCCACCACTTCCTCTGGCAGGGTGTTCCACTTGTCCACCACCCGTTCTGTGAAGAAATTCTTTCTCATGTTTCCTCTGAATCGTCCTCCTCCAACTTCATCCCATGCCTCTAGTCCTGGAACATCTTTTTCGCTTAAAAATAGTGTTTTCCTGCACCCTGTTCCTCCCTGTAAGATACTTGTATGTCTCTATCATATCCCTCTCTCCCTCTTCTCCTCCAGGAGTACATGTTCAGTTCCTTCAACCTGTCTTCATAGGACTTGTGATGCAATCCATGCAATCTTTGTTGCCCTCCTCTGAACCTTCTCTACCCTATCTATGTCCTACGAGGTATGGTCTCCAGAACTGTACACTGTACTCCAGGTGGGCCTACCAGTGTCTTGTATAGCGGAATTATGACCTCCTTTTCCTGCTGGTGATGCCCCTGCCTGTACATCCCAGCATCCTATTTGCTTTTACCTGCTGCCTTGTCACACTGTTTCCTACCTTGAAGTCATCAGAGATGATAACCCCAAGATCCCTTTCCTGCTTGGTGCATGCTATATCCTCACCCCCAACTGATATATTGTGCCAGGGTTTTGTCCCCATATGCATTATCTTGCACTTCCTTGCATTGAATTTCAACTGCCAAACCCTGACCATTCTTCAAGTTTCTGCAGGTCGCTTCTCATTCTGTCTACACCCTCTGGTGTGTCTACTCTGTTACAGAGCTTTGTGTCATCAGCGAACAGTGAAATTCTGCCTTCTAGGTCCTGCGTAATGTCACTGATGAAGATGTTGAATAGGACCCGGTCCCAGCACTGATCCCTGTGGTACCCCACTAGTCACTCTTCCTCTGTGGAGTGACAGCCATTTACCACCACCCTCTGCGTCCTGCCACCCAGCCAGTTACCTACCCACCACACTACTGTCCTGCCCACACCCATATTCCCCAGTTTGTGTAATAGTCTTCTATGTGGCACAGTGTCAAAGGCCTTGCTGAAGTCCAGATAGGCCATGTCCACTGCCCTCCCTGATCCACCTCCCTAGTCACCCAGTCAAAAATTCAACGAGGTTGGTCTGACATGACCTCCCTGGTGAAACCATGCTGCCTTGGGTCCTGTAGTCCATTGACAACCAGATGTTCCACCAATCTCTCCTTCAGTAGTGCTTCCATGATCTTCCCCACTACCGAGGTGAGGCTGACTGGTCTGTAGTTCCCTGCTTCCTCTTTGTTCCCACTTTTGTATAAGGGGACTACATCTGCTGTCCTCCAGTCTTTGGGTACCTCCCCTGTTTCCAGTGATAGGCATTGGGGTGTGCCTTTGGGTCATCAGGCATAATGGCCACGCCATTCACCACACCCTACCCTGCAGACACCGACAAGCAGGGTTCAACCTTAACATTGTTTTACTAGCCCTGAACCTAGTGCAAATTGGCCAGGGCTAGTGCAGCTAATCCTCTGCTTGTACGTCTTGACTAGTGCAGGTTTTTCATGGCTGTTAATAAAGTTGAAAAAGTCCCTACTTTAGCAGGCTGTAGTCCTTTTGCTAATCTCACTCAATGTTCCAGGTGGCCTGGTGTGATTAACAGCTCATTAAAAGCTGCAATTATCTGGCAGTTTAAGAGGGGGATCCAACAAAAGACTCAACGTGAGTCATTATCACTCAGTTGTTAGGACATTCAGCTAGTGTGCATGCTGTGATCAAGGACAGAGTGCTGTTAAGCAACTAGCTTCCAGTTTGCTGAACTTGTCTTTGATTTGTCCCACAATATTAAAACCAGTGTGCTTCATTTCCCAACCTTTTGAGTGCCTGTATCCAACACTGCAGTGACAGAATGCTATCATGTATACACGGTCTGCCCAGCCAGGTGGTCTATCCACTCTATACTTTCTCTCTACACCACTGCAGACTAGGCTCTGAAGTGGCCATCCATAGACCCATAGCTGCCATTACTGACTGCTGTATGGTTCACAGCTACTCTTAATGGATCACACCAGTCAATGCCATCAATGCTTTACCACCCAGCATGTAATTTCATCCTAAAAACAATGCTTTGGAGCATGTATGATACAAAGCAAAACCTTAGTAAAATATATAATTTGAAAGGTTAAAATAGGTATTCCTGGTGTGCACAGATCATTCTATATAGAAAGAGAGGTAGTACAGCATCATGCCTGTATATTGCTCCCCTTTGACTGATGAAAGGACACTGTTATGAAAAATATCTTTTTGTTAGGGCAGAGCATGTTAAATCAATATTTTTGTGCCTGGTATATATAAACAGATACGTCAAAGTTTCTTATATCCCAGCTTCCTGTGTTTGTTTAACTCTCTCCAAAGAAATCCTAGAACTGCCCCAGGCTCACTTCCAGTGTAAGAAAACTTCCAGAAGTGCAGTTCTGGTTAATCACAGGGTGGGGGATGAGAGTGTCTTTCTTTGCCTGATTCTGTACATTGCCCTGCAGGTCAGGATGGGACTGTAGTGACGTACATGATGGTGTTGGCTATTGTGTGTGCAGAGCTAGAACTGCCTGATTGAACATTTGCTATTATGGTATTCTCTGGTTTGGCAGGAGGGGGGTGAAGAAAGAGGATGCAAGGGGCACATGGTAAAAAAACAAAACAATGGGGGTACACACTGCGTGTGATTGGACTGCAGTCTTTTTTTTGTTTGCTAGGGCAGGAAGCAATGTGGGAGCAGGATCAATATGCAATAATCAGAGTATTTCTTGGCTTGCATTTTTCCTGTATAACCAATCAAAATTGAGCATTATTATTGTGGGCTAGCGCAACCATCTGCGGACTAGTGCAATTTTTAATCAACTTGTCCGGCTGGCTAATGCAAAAAAAAGTTAAGGTTGACCCCTGCCGACAAGTGTCACGGTGTGCCTTGAGGTCTTTGGCCCTTATGCGCACCCCATTCCATCAGGAAATACGGTGAGATGGGTGCGGTATAGGAGAATGGGGTGAACTTTGGGGCCGAAGAGTCCAAGGCATACCTCGATGCCTCTCACTGGCTGCAGGGTGTGGAATGGTATGAGCATTACAGGCAAGAATCCCAAGTAACACCCCTGATGCCTGTCATTCTCTACAGGATGGGGCGTTATGGTTGGAAACCCTAACACCTCAGGTATTCATTGGTATTTTCACTCCAAATTTTCAACATGTTTTTTTCGAGACCCCCACCTCATGAACAGTGGCAATATCAGTTTGTTAGCCGAAAGCTGCTTATGCACAGTGACTACGGCATTTAGCACCATGGGTGCAAAAACACATTCCGAACAGGATGTGAAAAATGACAGCTACACTGTTCATGGGGAGGTGGAAAAAATGGCAATGTTGCAAATCTGCAGTAAAAATATTTAAAAAACTGGTGAAGTCACGAGCGTGCACAGAAACTGTGCAAAGCACACCCATAATGTAATTAGTTTGGGGATTTTTTACAGCAGATTGGCAACTCAGGCATTTTGGTGCCTCCGATCATGAACAGTGTCACTGTGATTTTCTTTATCTGTCCCGAACAATGATTTCCCACAGCGACCATGCATCTCTGCGCTGAAAGTGTGAAAACACATTTCGGCCATGTTGTGAAAAATGACAGCTGTACTGTTCATAAGGAAGTGTGGAAAATGCCACTGGTGAAAATCTGGACTGAAAATATTACAAAGTCATGAACTTACGAGGGTGCGTGGAAACTGCGCAATGCTCACTCGTAATACAGTCATTTTATGGACTTTTGTCACCAAATTTTCAACATAGCCATTCTAAGACCTCTGCTCATGAACAGTGTAACTGTGATTTTCTTCATCTGTCCCAAACATTGCTTTCGCACACCGACTGCACCATTGTGCGCTACATGTGCGAAAACACATTTTGGGCGACATGTGAAAAATGGCAGCTGTACTGTTCATAAGGAAGTGTAATAAAATGGCAACATGAAAAATCTGAAGTGAAAATACAGAAAATTCGCAAACTTATGCGTGTGCGTAGGAACTGCGCAACACACGTTCGTAAAACAGTCATTTTTATGAATTTTTTGACCAAATTTTCAACATAGCCATTTTAAGACCTCTGCTCATTAACAGTGTCACTGTGATTTTCTTAATGTGTCCCATACATTGATTTCGCACACCGACTGCGCCATTGTGCGCTACATGGGCAGAAACATGTTTTGGGCAAGATGTGTCAAATGACAGCTGTACTGCTCATAAGGAAGTGCAATAAAATGGAAATGTTGAAAATCTGGATTGAAAATATTGAGAATTCGCAAACTTACGAGCGTGCGTAGGAACTGCGCAACGCATGCTCGTAAAATACAGGTTACTCACCTGTAACAGGAGTTCTAGGAATGGTATATGTTGTTCATCCACACCGTCCGGCAGGCATCCCTGCCGCTCCAATTCCCGCCGGAAGGCCCCCAAGCCGGCCCCCCCCCCACCTACCTGGGCGGCAAAACTCTCATGTGTTCCGGGCTCCCCTGTAATCCAGTGGTTTGTCAGCCTCTTGGCAACCACATATTGATATCTGCAGATAGCAGCATCAGGGTGGATCTAACATTTTTTCAAGGGGATCGCAATGTTGGCAAGAGGGTAGCATTTTCCCCCCAAAAATGTAAAATGTTACCCTTTAAAGCCCAGATACTGGCCTAAGGGGGTAGCGTGTGCTACATCACTGCACAGCTGGAGCCTTTAATGAGTGATATACTATAATAGCTATACCGTATTTCTTCGTCACCATTGTTGGGTTGCATATTGCACCTTATTGTATGTTTTTTACTGTATTGTGCACGTTTATTATCATATAATTACTGGTTAGGGTTGATTACAACCCATGACCGGTACTTGTAATTCTCCATTACACACACTGTGTTACACACAAGCCTGCAGGAGAATTACCTCACTCTCACACACAGCAGTGAGTATGAGATACAACAGCTGCATGCAGACTATACTCGCATGTTCAGTGCGCTCCTCTCCTTCTTGAGGCCTGTGGTTCTGTTAGCAAGTAATGAGCAACAGCGGAAGCTCTTGTTTTTTTTACACACCCTTAGTGTGTGACACCTGAGTAAGCCATCCAGTCTTTACATGCTATCACACACCTTGGATGTGTAAAGAAACACATTACATACTGCTTCCCATGCACTGCCCTCTATATATACCCTCCCCATCCCTGCTCCCCTTTGTTACCCTTCCACTCACCCCCCCAGATACACCTGGAAATGAACCTTAGCTCAGCGTGCTTTTCATTGTAAAAGTAGATAAATACATAAACAAAAACATTTATCAATATATAAAAATAGATAAATGGCTCAGTAGGTAGCACACTCGCCTCTGAGGCCGAGAGCTCAGAGGGCGGTGGGTTCAGTTCCCACAGCTGGCACTTGGGTTAATATCCCAGTACTGACACTGTAGTGCAGCACGAGAGGGTGCTGCACTTCTGAGGTGCCGGCTTTCGGATGAGACGTTAAACCGAGGTCACATCTGCCTGGGTTGGTGGTAGTTCAGGTGGATGTTAAAGATCCCATGCCACTTATCGAAGAGTAGGGAATTTCCGGTGTCCTGGCCAAATTTCCCTCATTCACTAAAAGTACCACCAACAGCTAATCTGGTTCAATTTCAGCTGCTTACCATCTGTATCCCCCTCCCCCGGGCCCCTGAAAAGGGACTTCTAGGCCCAGTGGGCTTACTGGGTCAACAAAATTCAATAAATAAATTAAAATAGATACTAAATAAAATCAATAAATAATAAGCAAGAAAGAAAATGATCTCTCTATGGGAATGGGTTTATTCCATAATAATCTTTTATTTTTGTTTTAAAACTTAAATAACAGCATATACATATCAGCTTTTTTTTCTTTCCATATAGGTTTTTATCTCTCTGTTGATGGGCCACAGCTGCTCGTCTGCCAACCCTACTGGACTCCGGGGTCTTTTGAGATCTTTGAATGCTATGCATGTCCTGGCAGACCCCCAGAGCTGGCCCAGAGGCTTCATCCTGCCGCAGCCTCTGATTTTTTCCACTTTTTCTCCCCCGTTACCCTGGGGCCCCAGACACAGAGGTACATGTGCGTGAAGGCGCGCATGCACCCTCTTGCTCCAGTGACTGTCCCCTCCTCCCACGCCATTGGCCTAGTACCCTGGCTCCCTCGGCCTGAACTGCCCCTGGCCTCCACCACAAGGCAGTCAAGGGCTGAGGGAAGCACAGACCCTTCCCCGGAGAGGAGAGGTCTGTTGGCAGCTCAATCCTGCACCGCTCCCTCCCCCCGTGCCAACCCCTGTTGGCCCATGCTCATTCCTGGACATGGGTCGCCGGCGTGGCAAGAGGTAAGGCATCCAGTGCCTCAGCCCTCTGCGCCACCAGGCCCATATCAGCTTTTTAGAAACAATCAATTTCTATGTGCAGACAGTTCACAACAATACAGAACTAAATTTACAAAAAAAGAGGAATGAACAATCACTAAGATTTTTTTAACAGGTTTGAAATAGTTATTTCTTCATTACAGAAGTATTTATGATATTCTCTTATTTGTATAATAACTGTGTGTATAGAGCAGATATTTAAACAATCAAGTCTTTAATAAACTTAGAAAAGGGGACCAAAGCCTTTCAAAAGTATCCATTTTGTTATTCAGTAAGTAACAGGTTCTCTTGTTGCGAGCTACAAAGCTCATTGGGTTGTACCATTCCTGCATTGATGGGGAGTTTGTATTTCTATGGGGTGTGAATGAACACGAATAAAAAATGTACACGCAGTTCTCGGGGAGTTGGCAATGGGCCGCATCAGTACATTCCAGCAGTCACGAGTACATTGCATTATTCTGTCTGCCTGAAAAACCACAAGAAATGGACTGAAGGATACACCTTCAACAGTGTAATAATAATAACGATAATAATAAACTTTATTTATATTGCACCTTTCAAATACCAAGGCGCTTAGCAAAAAGATTAAATAAAAACAAGACATACAAACAGTAATATAAAAACTGTTAAAAACAAATACAAAACATTAATCAAGGACACCATATGCCTTATTCCATAAAAAGGATTTAAGAGCCTGTTTAAAGCTCCCCACGGTCGAACACCCCCTTATCCGATGTGGTAGAGAATTCCAAAGGGTTGGTGCCGCAAACATAAAAGGCCGGGCACCAGCTGATTTCAATGCAACCCTAGGAATCTCCAGCAACCCCTCGTCGGCTGAGCAGAGCAACCTCACAGGGAGGTAAGGAGTCAGGAGATCTTTCAGGTAGTCACCCCCTGGGTGTAGCAACCCCCCCACACTGCAGTGTCAGAGTTAAGTATGAGCCCAAGCCCCTGGTGTGGGACTGTCCCTCCCCACTTATACTGTGGTGTTAGTGTTGGGTAGGAGCGCAAACCCATGGTATGGGGAATGCCCTCAGCATCCATACTTATATTTTGTAAACTGACAAATTTATAAAACATTGTAAAACATTTTGAAAAAAAAAATTAGGAATAAAACAATCCCCCGAAAAGATGGAACAACTTTTGAAACATATATGTAGAGACCACTTGTGGTTTTAAGAGCTATCGTGCACAAGTGATTCTTGCAGCTGTTAGGATAAAGCTGCACTCGTGATGTATAACATGTGGAATGGGTTTTACAAGGATTAGAACAATGTTTCAGTTTTTTTTTGTTTGCTACTTCATTGTTTACTACTATGGGGAATTCCTTTTGATTTCTCCCAACAGGTTCGCTTGCTGTGTCCATAAGAATAGAATGCTGTGGATGCTAGTTGACCTTGATAACTGACAGATGTTTCACTGCTGGGAGATGGAGGGCCCAGCTCATGAATGTGTTTCTGAGGGAGCTCTGGAAGCGACAAGAACATTTTTCAATGAGCTTCTGAGAGATACTAGTCTGATCATGGCTTTATTTTTTGACTTGAAGCTCATGACATTCAGTTTTGGGCTTCAACTGGGGGGAAAAGGACAGCTTTGCTATAAGTGTTTGTATATGTATGTACATGTGTGAACACGTGTGTCTGTGTGTGTATACATGTATGTGTATATGTCCCTAAGTTTCCATTAGGAGTTTATACAGCTGGTCCAGTAGGGGGCGTTATTGCTCCTTCCTAAATGTAGTAACATTAAATATCCTCCCCTGCTTTCTACAAGACCTATTGTGTTGCCTCTCCTCCCGTCCATTAGCTCCTGCGACCCTACACTTTGTTAGTTATACACGGTTTTCTCCCACTGAAACTATCACCACACTTTGTCACTAGCTCGTTATAAGCATCTGCCACTAGGGGCGTATTCAGCTATTTGCTCTGATCCCTCCTCTTCTCCCCCACAAGCAATTTCCTATTTCATTTCTCAGTTCCACTTTTATCACCCCTTCCTTCTTCCACTGTGTCTATCATCACGTTCTCATTCCCTTCCTATTCTCGAACATGCTATGTTCCTCCTTGTCCTCGTCACCCTTCCCCTCCTATTCTCGAACATGCTATGTTCCTCCTTGTCCTCGTCACCCTTCCCCTCCTATTCTCGAACATGCTATGTTCCTCCTTGTCCTCGTCACCCTTCCCCTCCTATTCTCGAGACATGCTATGTTCCTCCTTGTCCCTCGTCACCTTCCCTCTATTCTCGAACATGCTATGTTCCTCCTTGTCCTCGTCACCCTTCCCCTCCTATTCTCGAACATGCTATGTTCCTCCTTGTCCTCGTCACCCTTCCCCTCCTATTCTCGAACATGCTATGTTCCTCCTTGTCCTCGTCACCCTTCCCCTCCTATTCTCGAACATGCTATGTTCCTCCTTGTCCTCGTCACCCTTCCCCTCCTATTCTCGAACATGCTATGTTCCTCCTTGTCCTCGTCACCCTTCCCCTCCTATTCTCGAACATGCTATGTTCCTCCTTGTCCTCGTCACCCTTCCCCTCCTATTCTCGAACATGCTATGTTCCTCCTTGTCCTCGTCACCCTTCCCCTCCCATTCACCCCACCTCCTCCCCTCCCTCTTCCTTACCTGCTTTACCGATGTCAGTCCTTTGCCCTAGTTCTTCCTCCCCCACTTTCCCATCTGCATGTCTCCAGCCCCTCCTCCACTCACCCTGGCACCCGGGTTTATCTATACTTCTCTCTCCCAGCTTACATTTAGCATTATTTCATTCCTTACACACCTCCTATAGTTCAGCCTTCAAACAGATCCCCTCTACTTATTCTCAGAAGCCCTATAACACTTGGAGGATGATCTCTATCTCGTCTAAAGTACTTATCATCCAGCTGCTCCTAACAGCGGGGGGATATTGAATCTAACCCTGGACCATTCCATTCTCTCCCTTCTGACCTCCTAAAAGGTCTAAAAATAGTTCACCTTAACATAATAGGAGCCTTTTCCCTAAGATTGATCTGCTCCAACCCCTTAAGACCAGCTTGAAACCTTCTGTTTTCATCATCACTGAATCATGGCTTTCCTCCAAAATCTCTGCTACTGCCATCTTCATCCCTGGTTACTCCATTATTTGACAGGATCGGTCTATCAGGGGAGGGGGAATGGCCATTTATAACTCGTCATCCATTCAGTATACCATCTGTCTCTCCACTGCTTCTCCCTCTGCCTATGAACTTTTGTTACTAAAATCGTCTCTCCCCTGTTCCCTCCCCATCTTTGTGGGTGGGATCTACTTCCGTCCCAGTTTCCCTTCCTCCTCTCTTACTTCTATCACTTACCTTCTTTCTACTCTCTTCACCCACTCCTCTACTGGAGAACTCTGCATCCTCTGTGATTTCCACATCAACTGGTTATTCAGTAGACAATCCAAAATCTGTAACCACGTCTCTTTCTTAAATCTACAACAACTAATCTCTGAACCACCTCACTTAAACCATAAGACAGGTAAGCATTCCCTGTTAGATTGGGTTCTGGTGACTCACCCCCACCAGGTAATTACCTCAGGAATCTTATCTGATGCGCTTAGTGATCACCATATGGTCTACTGCATTCATAAAATACATCACCCCAAAGCCCAGCCAAATATCATCCATCTCTGCTCCTTTAGATCCTTAGATTGTCTTCCCTCCATAAGGAACTTGTTGGGTTCGACTGGTCTCCCGTTGCTAATGCTTCCTCTGTTGACTCAGCCCTGTGTCATTTAAAAACACAGTTCCTTAATGCTTGGGACCGGCATGCTCTTTTAAGGAGGACCAGGGTCCATGGGTCTCATCTCCACTGGGTTTCAGCCGAGCTGCTGGCCTGTCAGCGTGCTCGTGGCCTGGCATGGATGGCTTACAAAACTTCAGGTGTTCCTAAAGATTTACTTATATATCATTCTCTCTACAGTGCCTGTACCAGGGCCATCCATCTCGCTAAAGCGGAAGACTTCACCTCCACCTTTCAAGAAAACCTCTCAACAGACCCTCTGAATTCTGGAAGGTGATCCATGCCCTTTCTCCCCCCTCATCCAACTCCCTCCCCCAGTCCTAAAGGTTTGTGACATCACCATTTCTGCCCCTCCCCACTGTAGCCACTGCATTTAACAGCTTTTTAGCCACCTGCGCTTCCTCCCTCCTAGCATCCCTTCCCCCTTCAGCTCCTCCTCTGTCAACCTCTTTTGCACCTAATTCCTCTTCACCATGCTTTCCCTTCCAACCAGTTTCCCCAGTGGACACCCTGCAAGCTCTTCTTGCCCTTAACCCTCACAAGGGCAAAAGCCCAGATGGGCTGGACCCTAAGTTCTTGCACCTATCTGCTCACACCATAGCTCTCTCTCTTTCCACTCTTCTGTACCTCTCCTTCACACTTGCTATGGTTCCCGATGCCTGGAATTTAGCCACTGTTGTCCTCCTTCCCAAAGGCAGTGACTCCTCTACCTCTGGTAATTTTCGCCCTTTATCTCTGCTCCCTATTCTTGTTAAACTCCAAGAGCACTTGACTCTGGCTCAACTGTATCCATTCCTTGATTCCTCCTCCTTCTTCACCCCCTTCCAGTCTGGCTTCCGTAAGGCCCACTCCACCACAATCTTCCTTCTCCAGCTCATGGACGCCATTCTCTCTGGCATGGATCAGGGATGCATCACCTCTATCATCTTTGTTGACCTGATCAAAGCTTTCGACACTCATGCCCACTTTCTTCTTCTTAATAAGCTGGGTGCGGCTGGTCTCTCCTAGCCTCCCTGTATTACTAATGCCTGTCGTACATGTTATGTTTGTTTTCTTAACACTTGAAAAACCTGAATAAAATATGATTAACTAGAAAAAATAAAATCTGGTGACCAGGAATGGCACACTGAGCTGAGGCTCTTTCCTGGTGTGACGGGGGGCGGGGACAGATATACAAAAGTAAAGTAACCTAAAGGCACAATGCCTAGTTCATCAGCTTGGTAAAAACAAGACCATTGGTACAATGTAAAGTGCAGGCAAGAAATTAAATTAAAGGCAATGTCATATGTATTAATTTATGCACAGCAAACATCAGGCCGAGGGGAGAGAAACAGGAGCTCAGGCAGGGCAAAAGTAGGAAGCAGCAGAGAGAAGTTTGAGCTGGCATTTGAGGGAGAGATGGGAGGGACAGAGGTGAAGAGAAGAGGGAAACTGTTCCAGATGGAGGGGAGACGACAGTTAAAAGTGGACTGCCCAGTAGCGGAGTGAAAGTGACACAGAGAAAAGGCACATGACTCTCTAGAGTGAACACATACAGAGAAGGAGGAATAGGGGAGAGGGACGAGGACAGAAGGGGCACTTGACACAAAGTGGCAGAAAGCATTGCAGAGGGTGTCCAGTCTTGCAAGTGACATTTCTGCTCATTTTTCACAGTTTCCCTGTAGTCCACTTTGCCTTTTTTCCTAATTATGCAAATTAACATGAAAATGGGATGACAGTTCCCTACACTTCTGAGATCACAGTCCCGACAATCCCAAACCAATTATGATGTCATACACAGAGGACTGTGAGGCACAGACAAGTAGCCAGAGCAGATGGAGTCTCAGGGAACATGGACAGGGGTGTGGCTAGGGAATTTTAAATCTGTACTTGAGAGTTGATGAAATGTTGTCCCCCTCCATAAACACAAAGCAAAAGATGTGCTGCCCAACCACACCAACATTGCCCCGCCATGCCAACATTGCCCCGCCACGCCAACATTGCCCCGCCACGCCAACATTGCCGTGCCCCACACCAACATTGCCCCATCCCACGCCAACATTGCCCCACCACACCAACATTGCCCCGCCACGCCAACAACACATAGTTAGCCAATGATCCTAACAGAGTCATAATATTTTGTCTAACACACACACTACCAGTCAGACAGAACTTGGCTTGCTTTTAGTTACAATGTTTAGGATACGTTGTGATAAGCCTCTGCATCACATCAAGTAGCTAGCCTTACAGAAGTCCAGTCACACCAGCACTCATGCATACATACTCGACTGTGTCACTCACACAGTCATGGCCTCTAACTTTAGCACCCACACATCTTCCAAAGATCATTCACACACTCACACTAAAGCATCCAAGGAGGGGAAAAACAATTCCAGGTACACCAGGTTCGGTTTGTGCTTGTTGCCCTGGCCTGAGGCACATGTTGTCCCTTGATTTTCCAGATTTTTGCTGTACTCAGCAAAGTACACCGAGCATGCCTGCCGACACATGTGGACGTGGACTCTGTTTTTTAATTTGCATCATTATATAGTAAATGTAGAAGCTAATTTTAGGAAACGTATTAAAGCAGCAGTGCGTGATAGTGGTGCAAATTTCTACAGTACAGTTTTTATCCTATTTTAGGTTGCCCCTTGTCTCCTGACTTGTATGAGACCCTTCTTTCCCCATTTGGAATCTGCTTTAGTACTTAATTTCACATTTAAAATAATAAAAGGTGTGCTCCTTTTAATATGACTCAAAACAGGTGCTCATCTATATTTGTACCTGTTTTTGGGCACCTGTCGTTGTTCTGCAAGGTCAGGAAGCCATACCGACTGCATACTAGTTCATGATAGGCACATGAAAAGTGATATTTAAACACAGGTGTTCAAAAATAACAGCGAATAATGATGACACCCTGGTCTGAGTCACACTGACAGGCGTGCTCATAGAAACATAGAATCTGATGGCAGATAAGGACTGCTTGGCCCACCTAGTCTGCCCATTTCCCTACCTGATGGATTTATTTATTTATTTATTTTTATTTATCATATAAGCTGCAGATTCTAGTTAACCAACAGCTTACTTCCTCCTACCCCCCCCACTAGAATTGCTTTATGCCTGTCCCATGCATTCTTGAATTTCCCCACTGTTCCTGACTCCACAGCCTCCTCAGGAAGGTGGTTCTATGCATCCACAACCCTCTCCATGAAAAAATACTTTCTAACATTACCTCTGAGCTGTCCCCCCTCTATCTTCAAATTGTGCCCCCTTGTTCTTGCACATTTCTTTTTCTGAAAGATGCTACCCTCTTGGACTTTGTTGATTCCCTTGAGGTACTTGAAAGTTTCTATCATGTGCCCCCTCTCCCTTCTTTCTTCGAGGGTATACCTATTAAGCTGCTTTAGTCTCTCCTCGTATGTCTTCTGGTGCAGATCCTGCACCATTTTCATTTCCCTCCTCTGAACAGCCTCCGCTCCGTCTATGTCTTTGCGGAGATGGGGTCTCTGGAACTGCATGCAGTATTCCAGATGCTCCTTTTATTACTTTAAGTGTAAACAAATCGTAAGTAGTAAAGCAGATTCAAAATGGAGAAAGAAGGGTATCATACAAGTCAGGAGATAAGGGGCAATCTAAAATAGAATAAAAATGTATAGGTCAAAATTTTCACTGCTATCCTGTAGGGCTGCTTTAAGCAGATGCTGAGGTGTGTCAACAAATTGTGTTTTTTCAAAGTTTCTTCAGAGACAGGGGAAGGTTAATTAGCCCCAAATGTATGAATAAGTACGTAAAGAGTGTACCAAACTGGTTTCAGTGTCCTGGGTAAACATGAGTGTAACAACACCTGAAACAAGAACTTATTCTTTGCAAGCTTTTGCGTATGCCAATGGAGAGAGAGGGCTTTGCCTTACACTGTTTGTCTATTGTATTTATCTTGGGAGTGTAAGTAGCCGGGCAGCTAACAGCAGAATAAGGAGTAACTTCTAAAAACTTATGTGTAATGTGTGCGGACTGTGTACTAATGTACCTGTGTTTCTCAATCCTCCCTCGCAAAAGAGACGTGGAGGTTTCAATGAAACACAACCTTGTCAAATAAAAGTCAAACAAGTACTATGACTATTCATCACTGGTTTTACATTAACTACGGGGAATGCCCCGCTAGGATGGCTTTGAGTTGGGCTCTCCAGTTGAACAGGCTGCATTCAATTTTCTTTGGGGAAAATGATGCTGTTATAACAACCTGCAAAGGTCTTGGGAATCCTAGACCCTGAGCATACCTTTCAACTGCCCCTGATTACGTGGGGTGTCTTTCATTCTACCCCTCAGAATTGCTATGTTCCTCATATGTCCCTCATGGAAAAGGTACTGCCGACACAGAGAATGTGCTGTAAGTTCAGATTTAAAGCAGAAATTCATAATACTGTGAGGTGCTAAATCAAAAGTTAACTTTGTACAAGGCACACATGATGTGGGGGTGTTAAGGTTCTGTTACTGGGAGACTCGATGATTAAGGGTATCCATTGGGAGGGACAGGGGGATGGATGCCATAGCCAGGTGAAGGTAGTGAGTATCTCTGGGCTGACAGTGCGCAGAGCAAAGTTCATGGTGTATGAAATGGTTAGGGATTGTGGAGGGGAAACCGGATTTCCTGGTGCATTTGGGAACTAATGATCTAGAGGGAAATAGCATTTTGGAAATCCAAGCAAGGTTCCAAGAACTTGCCAGAGTCTGTCGGGATAATGGATGCAACATTTCCTTTTCGGAGATATTGCCAGTACCAAAGGCCTCAGTGGAGAAAAAATGAAGCTCACAGAGGTTAATGAATGGCTCAGGAAGTGGGGTGAAGAGAATGGGTTGGGGGTGTTAGGGAACTGGAATGGAGTTTGGGAGGATAAGGACTATATGCCAAGGACAGGTTTCATCTTGCCCCATTAGGGAGGAAGTCCTTAAACAGGGGATGGCTGACTACATACAAGAAAGGTGGGGTTTAAACTTGTAAGGTGGGGAGGGATAAGGGAGGGCTGACTAGAAGCCTCCCTCCAGATGAGGGAGTAGCCTAAGCCCAAGGGGGAGGGGAAACAGACTGGAGGTGGAGGTTTCAGGAGGAGCAGGGGAGGATGGAAGTATAAGGAATCTGGGTGGGGTTCGACAAAAGGATCAGGATAAGGGGTGGGGTTAGTGTTAGTAAATGCCAGGAGTTTGGGAAACAAGTTGCCAGAGTTCCAGGCCATGCTGTTCGAGGGAGGGGTGGATGTGGCGGCAGTCACGAAACGTACCAACAAAACCATGACTGGGACCTAAATGTAATGGGGTACACTATGCTTAGGAAGGATAGAAAGGAGGGCAGAGGGGTGGAGTGGCTATGTTCATTAGAGATGACATAGAAATTGCTATGGTAGAAGAGGCAGAGGGAAACGTGGAGGCCTTATGGGTCACCTTACGATCCCCAGCAGGAGATAAGGTCAAGCTGGTGTAGCATATAGGCCCCGGGATGAGTGATGTTCTAGAGGATGGTTTGCTGGACAACATCATTGCCCAGTGTGGTCCAAAGGGAAGGAGTGGTGTTGATGGGGACCTTAATATGCCAGGTACTAACTGGGGAACCATGTCCTCTAAGGTGGCCAAGGAGCAGAGGCTGCTGGATGGCTTCCAGGATGTGTTCTTAACACAGCATGTGATGGAGCCACAAGGGAGGGGCATGTCCTGGATGTGGTTCTGGCAGATGGGGATCTGGTAAGGGACATGGTGTACAGGACCCCTGACTGGGAGTGACCACAATACTGTCTGGTTTCAAATAAGCATTGGGGAGTGGGGGTGAGATCTAGGACACTGGCAGTGGACTTCAGGGGGGCAGACTTTATGGGCAAGGAAATATTCTCAAGGATCACTTGAAGGGATTACCTCAACAACAAGTGTGGAAAGGAGATGGGAGGTCATAAACGGGACTTCATGAGGCAGTCAGGATCTGCGCTAAGTTGAAACTGCAGGAGCAAGGTCACATAAACCATGCTGGTGGTCCAGTGAGGTCCAGGTAGCAGTCAGAGAAAAGAAGGCGGCTTACAAAAAATATAAAACAACAAGAGGGGATAGGGATAAGGAAATGTACCAGCTTGCATCTAGAAAAGTCACCCGTATGGTGAGGGGAGCAAAGTCCAGTAAAGAGCATCGGCTGGCACAGGGGATACATGGAGGGGAAAAGGGGTTCTTCCGGTACATTGGGGAGCGGAGAAAAACTAAGGGCCATCTCAGCAGATTGAGATCAGAAGGAGGGTGGGTGGAAGAGGCGAGGGACCAGGCAAAGGTATTTAACGAGTACTTTGCCTCTGTGTTCACTAGGGAGGGGGATGGGATATCTACAAAGCAAGGCACAAAGGGGATAGAAGCGGCAGGGAGTGGGATCAGGGGAGCAGCAGAAATGGAGCAAAAGGGAGGGAAAGGTACCCCAGGGGTGTCGCATCTGGATAAGGATAAAAAGACCAGTAAGGTGGAGGGGACGGATGATGCCATCCCCACCAAAAGGGTGTGGTTTGCCCTCAAGGCCCTAAAGAAAGACAAATCTCCTGGGCCGGATGGCATTCATCCGAGAGTACTATGGGAATTGGCGGACATACTGGCTGCACCCCTGGCGGAGCTTTTCAACAGGTCACTTGAGACAGGGAGGGTACATAAGGATTGAGCGAGGCATGTGGTACCAATCCATAAAGGGGGGTCAAGGAAGTACCAGGAAACTATAGACCCATCAGTTTAACCTCGTGGTGGGAAAATTAATGGAGAGTATACTAAAGGAACGATTGGGGGTTTACTTGGAGGAGGTGGAGGTCTGGATAGTCGGCAGCATGGGTTTGTGCCAGGTAGATCATGTCAAACCAACCTTGTAGAGTTCTATGAATGGGTAACATCAGAACTGGATAGGGCAAGCCTGTGGATGTATTATTCTTGGACTTCAGCAAGGCGTTTGACTCTGTCCCCACAATGGTCTGGTGGAGAAACTGATGGGGTTGAAGTAGGCCCTTTGATGGTCAGATGGATTGAAACTGGATAGCTGGACGCACTCAGAGAGTAGTGGTCTGTGGGGAGCCTCGAACCCTAGAGAGGTTGGTAGTGGGGTACCACAGGGCTCGGTCCTGGGTCCAATCTTGTTTAATGCATACATATCAGACATCAGGGATGGTATAGGGTGAAATGAGTCTCTTCATGGATGACTCCAAGATGGGAGCAGTAGTTGAGGGAGAAGAGGGGAGGTTGGCCCTGCAAGGGGACCTGACACCCTGGAAAGCTGGGCTCACACATGGAAATTAAATTAATATCACCAAGTGCAAGGTGTTGCATCTTGGTCGGGAAACCCTAAACACAGGTACACCCTGGGAGGAGGTGCTGAAGCCTCAACAGGGAAAAGACCTAGGGGTCATGGTGGATACATGTATGAATAACACTGAGCAGTGCAGGAGAGCAGCTAGCAAGGCAAACAGGATGTTGGGATGCACTGCAAGGGGATCACCTCTAGGAGCAAGGAAGTGATTCTGCCACTGTACAATGGACTGGTTAGACACACCTTGAGTACTGTGTACAGTACTGGAGACCACACTTGAAGAGGGACACAGCTCCTGGAGAGGGTACAGAGGAGGGCAACAAAGATGATACTGAGGCTAGGGATTTGACTTACGAGGACAGACTTGAGGAGCTCTGCCTGTTTTCATTGGAGGAGAGGAGAGACAGGGGGACATGATTGAGGTCTTCAAGTACCTCAAGGAATAAATAGGGTAAACATGGAGGGATCTTTAGACTAAAGCAGGAGGCATCACCAGAGAGCATGGTTTGAAGTTGGAAGGTGGAAGGTGAGGGGAAAAGAGGAGGAGGTTTTCACTGAGAGGGTGGTGGACCTTGGAATGCTCTGCCTGGTGAGCTGGTTCAGAGATCACAGTGGAGAGCTTTTAGAAAGGGTGGGACAGACACAGAAAGTGGATGTATCAGATGATGGCCTGTCCCGGGGGGGTGGGGATGGATGATAGGGGTTTCTGGAGCACAAGGGATGGGAGGGTCTCGGCACCCAACTAAGGATCTAGGTTCGAGCAGACTTGATAGACCATAAGGCCTAATCTGCTGGCAAATAGTATGTTAGTATGTTAGTATGATGGTTTCTATAGTGGTCTGAGCTTCTAGCTCCATGTTTGAGGATTTGTGCCTAATTATGAGGGTCTGTATCCCTCCTGGTCCTTCATTTCGACTGCCTGTGCCCCTCATTTCAATGACAAAAGACTGAAAGGTATGACCCCAAGTCTTTTCTTGAGGCACTCACAGCACTTAAACTGCCTTACTTAGGGTGTCCACCCCTTTTTGATAGGTTGAAAGGGGGTAATAATGTAGGCCACACTCATGGGGAGGAGAGTACAGCCAAAAATCGGAGAAAATGTGTGTGTTATGTAAGTGTGTGTATTTATATATATATCTGTGTGTATGAATATATGTGTGTGTCTATATGTGTGGGTCTGTGCATTTGTGTATGTATCTGTATCTGTCTGTTGTGTGTGTGTTATATGTGTATGTGTCTGTATGTGTGTGTCATGTGTGAGTGTTATGAGTGTGTGTATAGGTGTTGTGTGTGTGTCTGTATGTGTGGATGTTATGTATGTGTGGGTGTGTGTCTGTATGTTTGGGTGTTATTAGTTTGGGTGCATCTATATGTGTGGGTGTGTGTTTCTATGTATGCATGGATGTCATTAGTGTGTGGGTGCATCTATTTGTGTGGGTGTTATATGTGTGTGTGTGTGTGTGTGTGTGTGAGTGTGTCTGTATGTATGCGTAGGTGTCATTAGTGTGTGGGGGTGCACCTATTTGTGTGGGTGTTATATATGTGTGTGAGTGTGTCTGTATGTATGTGTGTGTCATCAGTGTGGGTGTGTCTGTATGTGTGGGTGTTATGTGTGTGTATGCTTATGTGCATTACTGTATGTGTGAGTTTATTTTGTGTGTGTGTAATGTGGGTGTGTTATGTATGTGTACGTATGGGTGTGGGTGTTATGTGTGTGTGTGTCTGTATGTGTGTGTGTGTCTGCATGGGTGTGTGTTATATGTATGTGTGTGTGTGTATACATATGCGGGTGAGTCTGTGTATGTATGGGTGTGGGTTTTATGTGTCTGTATGTGTGTGTGTCTGCATGGGTGTGTGTTATATGTATGTGTATGTGTGTGTATACATATGCGGGTGAGTATGTGTATTTTTTTCATTAAGCTTTTTCTCCCATGGGTCAGTGGCAGGTGGCTTCGGCTTCTCTCCTCAAGAGGGCTCCATCCACCCCAAACTGCAGGCTCTCCCCGATCCCAGCGAGTCCCCAGTGAGTCCACCACAGATTCCCTCCCCCGTGGCGGGGCCAGGAAGGGGAGCAGTATCCCCCCCCCCCAGTGACTCACATCCCGATGCCAGGGGCAGCCTTGGGTCGGGGACATGACTGAGGCTTCATGTTGCTTGCCAGCCTCCCAGTTTCCAGTTTTCTCCCTCCCCACTGCTGGGAAATGCACATGTAGGCGTGTGCACGCTACAGAATCCCACAGCACCCTCCCTTCAGTGGCATCCCTGACCCATTCTGCTCTCAGGCCTCCTCCTGGGGGCAGTCATTTGGCAGGACTGCCAATGTACCCTCCCCTGGACAGGAGAGCTGTCCTCCAGATGCTTGATCCTCTCCATCCCCCGCCGGCCCTCGGCAACCCGCTCGCACTGCGAACACAGGCTCGCCAGTGTGGCAGGAAGTCAGGCGCGATGCCTCAGCCCTCCACACCACTGGGCTGGCCTGTATATGTGCATGTTTGTGTGTGTGTATATATGTGTGTGTATCAATGTATATGTGTGTGTGTGTGTGTGTGTATATGTGTATATATGTGTGTGTGTGTCAATGTATGTGTGTGGGTCATAGGTGCAAGTGTCTGTGTGTGTGTCATGTAAGTGTTGTGTGTGGGTGTGTGTGAAGTGTGTGGAGTGTTATGTGTGTATCTGTGTGCGTGTGTTGTCTGTATGAGTCATTGTGTGTTATGTGTGGGTGTTATATGTGTGTCTGTAGTGTCTGTTTGTGGTCTGCATGTATGTATGTGTGTGATTGTGTATCTATATGTTTAAGAGTGTTACGTACAGTATATGTGTGTCTCTGTATGTGTGCATGTGTGTCATTATGCGTGTGTCATATGCATGTGTGTTGTGTGCGTGGACATGTGTGCTATGTGCGTGTGTTATGTGTGTTTGTGTATCTGTAAGCCTGGGTCAGTGCTATATGTGTGTGTGTGTATTTTTGCAAGTAATAAAATGAGTACTGCTAAGTCTTATAATCCCCATCAGTTGGTTACAGCACAACATACTTGTTTTCTTGCAGATCCTGAGAACAAAGTGGTCCCAAACGGCTGAACACACTGGGTTAATGGATAAGAGAAGTTAATTTTCTGAGAAAGGTTATTTCCATGGAAATGGCCTACCTAGATTAGCGCTGTTTACCATGTTAATGAAACTGCCATCACACACAACTGATGGCAATGTAATAAGGCTGGATCTGTTCCCACACATGTGGTAACTCACCTGGACGCTGGACCCAATAACACTTGTGTCTGGACTTTGTGGCGGCCCCCACTGAAAATGTAGCAAATGTGGGAACACAGCAAAAAAAACAGATTTCTAGAGCTGTCATGATTGCTGGACTGCCTGGCCAGTCTGCGCAGTGATAGCGCTATCACTTGTGATGCCGGTGACCTGGCTTTGGGAACAAGCCTGGGTCATCAGAGGGCTGGACAGCAAGAGGAGGATGGAGCATCCCACAGGATGGAATCCTCCTCTGGGGAGCGAGAAAAGTATGCTCCGCCATGCGACCACCACATGGGTGACCGTGAGTGGCAACGCAGACAGGAACAAACTCAGGGGATGGTGAGACACTGATTGACTGGGGTGGGCGCCAATACATGCCATGCATGTGCCTCACCCTCAACTGCTGTCTCCAAGGAGATGGGACAAAAAGTGAAAATCTCGAATCACCACAGCATGATGGGCTTGTTCTGCGTGCAGACCGTGGACCCACTAACCTGGGCTCCCTCCCGGTGCCAAGCGACCTGCCGAATTTGATGGCACCTGGCCTGGCCTGTCAGCAACCATCATGGGGACAGCACAGCATAAGTAACAGCCTGGATGAATGTAAGTCCTGGGAGATTGTGGGGTAATGGTGTTGGGGTGGAGTAGGTCCCTGAGAGCAGCTGAGAGCTGGCTGGAGTCAGGTGGGGGGGGGAATGTAAATAAAAAAAAGATCACTGGACTGGGGATGGCCAGTGGTGAGGTGACAGGCTACTCCTCTGCCACCATGGAGATCAGGGTTCATTTTTGCTCTCCAGAATCCCACTGGGGTGCTGACTGGGGACAAGTGCACTGCAGGGGCGAGGCACTTGATGGCTCCTGAGGAGGGAAGGCATGGGACGCCTGGTCTTTGTGCACCCCCTGCCAGCCAGTCACAAAGCAGCATTGGCATTGGCTGTGAAGGCAGTTGCTCACATGCCCTCCCAACTGGAGGGAAGGTGCATCCGTGGCAATCATGGTCATTGCAGTGGGGGGATGGAAAACCAGGAAAGATGGGGAGAGAAAAATAATAACATTAAAATGAAAGGACCGTAAGTAGGATTTTTTTGGGGGCGCGAAAGTAAGAATTTTTTTTTTAGGGCAATCCTATTTGATACACGACACCCCATGTGTGGGAATATGGGAAACTACCTGAAAATATGGGAACCTTGGCTTGTCCAGAATTTGTGGCATTAAAGCTTTTGAAAATCAAGCAATGAAAAGAAGAAGGAACAGCAGCAAGAAACTGTACCTGTGCTGAAGGGAAGGGGGGAGGGAGAGGGGGCTTGGTGTTTGTTTGCATAGCGTTACCAACACAAATCTCGTTTTAACCCCAAGGGAAGCGATTTGCCTACTCAGGTATGCCGAGCATACACTGCTTCTTATTCTCCACTTGTTATTGTCAGCTCTTTTAAATTAATTTAAATTGGCAACCACTTAACATGACCAAAGGAATAACGCGGCAGTCTCCTGCAGGCCGTATCTCTGGATTGAGCTGGGATGGAGTGTTCAGCTGAAGGAAACTAGCCTCCACAGTTGGTCCAACAATAAATTGCTCTGCGTCTCCACTGAGTTCACCACGATGGTCATGGTTTGGGTCTTATTAACTTGGCAAAAGTTGGGTATTGTCAGGATTTGGGATTCTTGGGTGTTGATGGTCTTTGATCTGTTGAGAATGTTGATTTGTTAATTTATGCAACAGGATGACATGTAATAACATAATATATACCATGGGAGGGCAAATAAATGTGTCAAATAAAGCATAAAATACAACAGGAGTAGGGGTAAAACTGACAAGATAAAAAAATATCTTAGTGATATCAGTAACAGCAACATAAAAAAATTGTCGTTGTTACTGATGTCACAGTGGATATTTCCTAAGTTACTGTCATCACTGCGTAATACTGAACCAATCAGAGAGCAGCTTCTATGATGACATCACAATGCCTAGTGCACCACTGAAGCCAGCTGTTAAAAATGAAAGAAAAACAGCAAAATCTTCAAAGTGCAGATTTAAAAGCTGTAACTTGTAAACTACTGTTGCATATATTGAATATAGAATAGCCTGACTCAAAATAGGCAATTTATCATCACTTGTGAGTGAGCAGGACTTTTGTAACTCACTCGTGGTTATGCCACTCATAAGTTATTGTCCTGCAACCTTACACTTCAAGATGAATTGCAGATTTTGAGTCAGCCCATTGAGTATCCCATATTTAAACACTAGTGGAGATAAAAATAATAAGATAAGGGATATAATTGTAGCTAACCTCAAGAAATCATGATATATTTTTGTTAGTTTTGCCATTATTGAGATCTTAAAGGCTGTTTTTGTCACACTTGTACTTTAACCAATCAAAAAGCAGCTTTCACAATGCTGATGACATCACAGTTGCCTAGTGCAGTACTGAAGCCAGCAGTTCAACTCAAAGAGAAACAGTTCAATCAAACAAACTGCAGATTTAAGAGATAAACTAGTGAACTGATGATGTATAAATCGAATATCAACAGCCTGACAAAAACACGCAGCTTATCACTGCTCGTGAGGGGGCAGGACTTTCATAACTCAGTCGTGTTACTGCCACTCATGAGTTATGGTCCCACCCCCTTATAAGTAAAGATAAAATGCATATTTTGAGTCAGCCGGTTGCACATCCCCTATAAATGTATAATCCTGGTCAACGGGATGGCACATCAGCCCGAGAGTTTCTGCTATGCTGGTAATAGGATCTGCATCTGGAGCAAGGGTCTCTGCTGTGGGCCAGCAGAAGACTGCAGTACCATTCGCCTGGATGCCCCAGCCTCTGGAGGGGGTAGTAAGCAGGTTAGCCCACTGCATGTCTGCCCCCAAGCACTCAGGCTTCCCTTGCCTTATACCCAAGAATTGCAAGGGGACGGCATGGATATCCCCCTTACCTGGGAAGGACAGTATCCCAGTGGGATACTCAGTCTCTCTTATGCTGATCCAGCATGATGCCCCAAGCTCGGGATTTGAACCCAGGTTGCTGGCATAATTTTTTTTTTTTGTTCACTCTGTTTCACCTTCCCTCTCCACTGACTGGAACCTCCTTTAGCTGACTCCAGCACCTGATCCCGTCCCACTGAGATTCTCACCGAACTGGTGTCCCAGTCCCCTCCTCCACCCATGTCTCACCTGCTTGGTGGGCCTCCTCAATTTACACCCCAAGGCAGGGAAGCCTTCAGCTCCACAGTGACTCATGTACATGAAATCTGATTCCCAAGCAAGCGGAGGTGAAGTCCGGGGGAGGCAAGGTCCAGTCAGGCAATGTCCAGTAGTGGGCACGGTGGCTGACAGTGGTGTGATTTGTCCAGCCAGCGGTGTCTTCCACTTATCTTGTTGCCCCTTGAAGGAGCGGACGTGTAAAGACGTCATGGCGCATCACTCATGCACCACTCAAACTCCTGTGCATCTTGCGCCAATGTCTGCTGCTTCCCACCAATCACAGCTTTCACTAGGGCCCCAGGCTCACTGCCTCCCTACCCCTGCCAGGGGACAATCTATTGCCAGAGTCCTGAACCCTCCCACCCCAGAGGAGGTGAGCTGCCCATCAGCCACTCAAACTTCTTCCTCCCAGTTGGCCCTCTGATGCACTGGGCTCATTCCCGAACCACGGTCATCGACATGGCAAGGGGTAGTGCTATCACTGTCTGGTGGTCCAGCTTTGGCAGAATTTTTTATGCCCCTTAAATTTCTGTTGGCTACCTTTCTGCTGGCTGCTGCTGCCCCCCCTGGCCACATCACCCATCTTCTCCTCTGACTTACCCCCTGCCCATTTCTTCTGTGTGTTACCCTCCACTATGAAGCTGTGGGGGGGGGGCAGGACCTTGAACCCCAGTAGAGACTGACTTCATTTGGAGGGGGAACCAAGGTCGTCATTGTTAGGCCTGCTCTGGAGAGAGTGCCATCCTGCTGGCTACAGCTCGGACTTGTTTCATTTTCTCCTCATCCCCTGGGACGCTGGGAGCAAGGGTGCACAAGCGAGCATGCAGCGGCAGCTGGCTTCCCCCCTCCTCGCAGCACCCCCATGCAGCATCAACTGTGGTCACCCAGGTAAGACTTGACAGTGGCATCTGACACTACCCTCCCAGAGCAGGAGAGCATTGACCTGAAGCTTATTCCTCCCCCAGCCAGCTCCTGATGACTGTGGCTCATTCCCAAACCCGGGTCACCAGCATCACGAGCGGTAGTCCTACCGCTGCGCCGATAGGCTGGCTCAGTTACTGGCCTGTTAGGCGGCAGCCTTGTTTCTGCGCTGTGGGCCTTGACTAATTTTAAACAGGATGGCTAGGTAAGGTAAATGTTAATTTAGTGGATTGTTAATGGGTTAAGGAGCCTCTCACTTCTAGGTCTCTGGTTCAAGTCCAGCACAGGTTGGCAGTGGCTGAAAGTCGTTATCACCATAGGGCTGTTCAGCAGCTTATGTTAAATGAGTTCTGGTGGTCTCAGCCTAGTTCCTAGTGGGCAAACCACCAACATAAGTGGCACCCATGCTGGCAGTCTCACATGCGAGGCAAAAGATAGAATGGGCAAGGACTCTGAACTACCCTCCCATCTACATGGTAGTCCCTCCATCACAGGTCAGGAACTGAATGGACACGGAGTCAGAATCACCCTCTCACCTACGAGGTGGTCTCTCCATGACAGGTCAGGAACTGAATGGACATGAAGTCAGAATCATCCTCTCTCCAACAAGATGTTCCCTCCATGACAGGTCAGGAACTGAATGGGCGTGGAGTCTGAAGCAACCTCTCACCTATGAGGTGGTCCCTCCATGACAGGTTAGGGACTGAAAGAGCACAGCATCAGTCACCCTTTCACCTATGAGGTTTTCACTCCATAACTGGTCAGGAACTGAATGGACATGGAGTCAGAATCAGCCTCTCAATTACGTGGTGGTCCCTCCACAACAGAGTTGAGGCACATCGGTGGGGCAGTTTAGGGAAGCTTGCTCTGTGATAATCTGTGCCGTATCTGTTATGTGGCTACACAGAGGGCTTCAGGTTCCAGTGCTGTCAATATGGCATCTTTGCAAACACTAAATTCACCCGATACTTAAAGTAAATAGCTCACTAGTGTCCGACCCACCAGCTGTAGCTGTGGAATTTAACTCCTACTATACCTCCTGCACCACTGAAATCCCTCGTCTCCTACCCTTCCCCCTCCTCTACTGGTGTGCCCCCTCCCACCTTCCCTTCTCTTTCACTACTGTAACCCCAAATGATGCCCTAAGTGCCCTCCTCACCATCAACCCCTCTAAGGGTGCCCCTCCCGATGGCCTTGACCCAAAACTCCTCTCCTCTCCACTTCAGCCATTGCCTACCCCCTCTCAATAATCCTAACTCTCTCATTCTCTACTGCCTCTGTCCCTCTTCATGGAAACATGCTGTGGTCCTCCCTCTACCCAAAGGGGGTGACCCCTCATCCCCTGGCAACTATCGCCCCATTTCTCTCCTCCCTTCCCTTGCAAAGCTTCAAGAACACATTGTCTTCTCCCAACTCACCTCTTTTCTGACACCTCCTTTTTCATCCCTTTCCAGTCTGGTTTCAGGAAAAAACACTCAACTACCACCTCCCTCCTACGGCTCACAGACTCCATCCTAACCAGGATGGACAAATGCCAAATTACCTCTGCCATTTTTGTTGACCTGGCCAAGGCCTTCGACACCATCTTTCACTCTCTTCTCCTCAACTCACTCCCAGCACCTGGCCTATCTCCCTCTGCCACAAACTGGTTCAAGGCTTACCTCATTGGTAGAACCCAATCAGTTAAGCTCTTGGACGCAACTTCCCCGGCCCTCACGACTAGCACTGGAGTCCCCCAGGGCTCGATATTAGGGCCCCTCTTACTATCCATCTTCTTAAATGACCTTCCCTCTGTTTGTTCCCCATACTCTGCTATACATATCCATGTCGATGATACAGTCCTGTATGCATCTGGCTCCTGTCCTGATGAAGTTACAACCAGCATACAGCTAGACTTCGACATGGTTCAGCTTTGGTTTGCTAACCATAAACTTTTCCTCAATGCCAAGAAGACTCTCCATGACCTTTGGCACAAGGCAGAGACTCTCTAGGCTTCCCTCCCTATCCACTTTTCATATCCTTGAGGGGACTTTACTTGAGGACACATCCTCCTTCTGGTACTTAGGTGTTTGGTTGGACCAACACCTAAACTTCTCGCCTAAACCTCTCTGGACATATTGACCCAATCCAGAAAAAACTGTGCCCCAAGCTTGGAGCCCTGTTCAGGAACCACAGTTGCACCCCTCCTACGCCTAGGCTTAAACTTGTTCAGAAGATGATACTGCCCATTTTTGACTACTGTAATGTAATCTATGGTGCTGCCACTAAGTCCTCCCTGGCCAGACTGGACACCCTCTTCAATTCCTTCTGCAGTTTTTCCCTGGATGCCCTGCTCACACCCATCACTGCGATCTTTATTGTGCCCTATCTTTCCCCTCTCTTACAAATAGGCGACTCTCCCACTGTGTTAAATTCACCTCAAAGCACTGGTTGGGTGAGCTCCCTTCCTAGCTCACCTCCTCCTTTATAACACTCCCCCACCCTCCCATTCCCTTAGATCAACCAACTCAAGTACCCTGGTTGTCACCCGCAGATCCACCCAATCGGCCAATCTGGTTACTTGCACCCCTCCCAAAATCTGTAATCCCCCTCAAATCTAGCACTCATCCCTCTGCCTACTCCATCAGCTCTGCCTTCAATAATTACCTGCACCTAGCTGCTCCTGACATGTCCCACCCTAATTCCCTCCTGTAAGCCCTAGACAAACCCTACCCCTCTACCCTCACCTTCATTTTACCCTGTGCACACCCACCCCCAAATCTCTCACCCTCCTCCCCTTCCCCCAAATTGCTCCCCCATAGATGTCTCATAGAATGTAAAGGACCCCAAATGCTCTCCATGGGTCCCTCTCCTACCCCCCCAAGGGGTTGTATCTCTCATCTACTCCCTTCCCACACCATCTTAAAGGGGTCTCTGGAACACTGCCTTATCCCCTTCTCTCTGGTCCCCCAGTCCCCCTGCACGGTTTGTCGCATCCTGGCCAGGGGTCTCCAGGGCATGCTCTTCCCTTCCCCACCTCACCCTCCCTTCCCTTTCCTCCTTTCTTTCACGTAAGCACTTGTTTACTTATTAACCCGCACTTATTATTATCCACTTTTCACATCTTATGCAACATTGTTGTAACACTGTTTTGTAACACCTGCCTTACAACTGTATCTTAATGTTGATCTTGTAACTTGAATGTTTAATGTCTCATTCCAATTCTACCCCTCCCCCCCCCCAGGTCGCACCGGGAGATGAGCGACTTGTTGCTCAGTGTGCCTTTCTGGTGAAACGTTTCAATAAAAAAATAAACAAAAATATTTTGAAAAAAGCCGTTAGGTCCCTGTTAATGATAAACAGTGACACAGGATATCATCAAAGGTTTGAATCCCTGTGCAGCCAACGGTCACTGCATGATTCTGAGCAGCTCAGTGCATCAGTGTAAATGATGGCTGGCAGTAGGGTGCAGCTGTAAATGAAATACTGCATCTTGAGCAGGCTCAATTAAATCGGGAAAATCCCTAGAAATCCAGAGGCAGAGAGGGATGTCATTTATAGTTTTGCAATGTACTTGATAAAGGAACCTGAGATGCCCACAGTGATTTGATGTTTATTTCTTGTTAGCTAGCTCAATTAAAATATCAGATAAAATCATAACTCGTTGACACTGTTTCAACCAATCAGCAGTAAGATTTACTTGTGCCATGCGTAATGACCTCTTAAAATCACAAGACGTCCTCACCCACAAGTTTTTTTTTGTAGTTTATTCGTTATACCCCTTGTTCGTTATACCCCACTGCCCAGCTACAGCCATCAGTTCTCCGGTGACCATCCACCCTGTCACTGACCCTGTACCCCAGAGGATCCTTTACCTGTCTCATGGGTTTCCTTCAGTGGTAGGGCATTCAGGGAGTTGCGGATCCCCCTACGGAACACTCTGAAGTTGGTGCCAGGGATCCCTTGTGCTGGGCAGACAGGAGGTGTAATGCCTGAACACAACGGCCCTTTATCCTGCTGAGCCAGGGTAGTTCTGTGATTCTTCTCCCCCCGAGACACGTGGGTTGCAAGAATGCAAAGGGCACGTGCAGCATGCTGAAGCCAGATGCCTCCCCACCCCATGCTGTCCCGACTGACAGTGGTGCCACCTGTAGGCCCCTGTGCGGTGATTTTGCAGCATGAGCAAACAGCTGCCCAACCCAAAGAGACAGACTTCTGCTGGGATGCTCAAACTTCCTCCTCCCGCTGGCCTGCCAGCGTCTCCAGCTCACTCCAAACCCGGGTTGCTGACGTTGAGAGCAGCAATCCTGCCAATTATGCGGAATGTGACACATTTTCGAGATGGTGGTGGGGGTTGTTTTACAGTAAAAATGTTTTAACTTTTACTGGAACAATTATTGGCTGCAAAGGCTTCTCTGCACTCTTCAGCAGTGCTGCCGTTTATTTCTGTATGGCAACAGGATGGCTTACCTTCACTCCTCTGTTCTCTCATTCTAAGGATACATGAGGCGAACTTCTTGAAGAATGTAAAGAGACATGCCACAGAGCCCAAATTTACACAATAAAAAACGAAATTGTGCTGTTTGCAACTTGGTGTTACAACCCCCCCCATGGTAGGGCACTGTGTTTGCACTTGGACTGCAAATAAAACAAAAGGGGTACAACTTGGTAAAAACCAGACTGCTGGAACCGGATCAGATCAGTAAAAGTCGGACCAGTGGAAGTGGGCGCCAAGTAGTGCAAATTTTGTCGGTCTGGCCAATCTGGCTGGATGGACTAGTCCGATCGGGTCCAGGTTTTGCTGATGCTCAGGACTTGGTGAAAACTGGACCACTGGAATCAGACGAGCCCAGACTGGTAAAAGCTGGACCAGTCCATCCAGCCAGACAGGCAAAATTCACGCAACTTCAAGGGTTAAATTGGGCAGAAGCCCACAGGCACTCACTTCCACCACCCCTTAAGAAACTGTATCACAGTTCCACCACCACTGTCATCTTTCTCCATTAAATATCATAGGCGAGTTCCACCACCTAGAAATCTGAATGTGAGAGCTCCCCAACCTAAACATTTCCAATTTAAACACTGCACAACTCGTGTCTGGTCTGGCTTTCACCTATCTGGTTCAGTTTTTACCCATACTCCAACTGAAACGCAGAGCTGACGTTTTGGTTAGGTGGCCTACTTCAGAAGTGATCTAACCACCAAAATAAATAAATATATATATACCATAGTAATTGCCTAGTTTCCTAGCTACTTTAGTGACACAAACTGCCACTCTGTTTTCCTGGAGTGTTCTGTTCTCATGTTATTAATTATAATACTAAAATGAATAGCTATATATGTGTGCATGGGGGTTATTATACCTAATGCAGCACATACTACCCATGCGTGATGCCACGCTAAATACTTTTAAGGAACTCCGGAGCTGGAGTGGAGAAGTCAGTTGCTTTGTGTTAACTTTATCACTTGGGCTCAAATGAATCCCCATGAGAAACTGTCACATTAAAAAATCCGGCACGATTTCCCTTGCAAACAAACTTTACCATAAATCGAATCTCATCAGCTTTTCATTTAGCGCCTGGAAAACAAATTTACGGAACAGATTACTTGGGCCAAGGCTCGCAGGTCGCCCTGGGAGTTGTAGTTCCGCACCGGGCCCAGGAGGGGAAGAGGGACTACGGCTCCCAGCACGCCTTGCGGCGACCCGCAGCTCTGGTACTGATGGGGGAAGGGGCAGAGATCCTTCGGAGTGCTCCCCCTAAGCTCTGAATGGGAATATTACATAGCCGAACATACCGTTATTACAGCAGCTAACTGGCAGAACCATATACAGTACCCCTGTGTTTTTATGCTCCTGCTGTATGCACTGATAACGTAGTTCCTTATGTAAGTCGGTATGGATGAACGGTGTGCATTTCTGTAACGCATGTTATGTATCTCTGTACAGTATGTACTTACGTGCCTACACTGAACTATTTATTGCATGTTATAAAATGGGTGGGGAAATGGAGCTCTATGATTGGCTAAAAGGGGGATCTAGCCATGCTGTTTTTTGAATTATACCACACTTATAAAAAGCAAAAGAAAATCCCACTACTTGTGGCCTTACAACCCAAAAGATCCGTGGGTCACCTGATAGAACTCTTGAAAACCATCGCTATGTATATCCCGGCACACTGCCCCTTCTTGCTTCAGTTTTTTTTTGTTTTGTTAAAAGTTTTATGGAGTATTTTCAGTCAATACAATCATACATAAACAGCATGCAACAAAAAAGGGAAGGAAAAAACAAACAAACATAGTACACACTGAAAATTATGTGGCAAAATATGCGTTACAGAACAAAACAAGCATTTGTCAATGCTGAGTGTTGCTTGCTGTTATTAGCAGTGGAAGTGCAGGAGTTAGAGGGATGCAGTATAGGAATGGCAGTGAAATATTGAACAGACGCCAACTCCACCCCCACCCTGCAGAGATGGACAGGCATTGGGGTGTGCCTTTGGGTCGTCGCCCATAATGATCACGACATTTCACCTCACCCTACCCTTCGGACAATGACAAGTGTTGAGGTGTGCTTTGAAGTGTTCGGGCTTTACACTCACCTCCTTCCATAAGGAAATACACTGAAATGGGTGCAGTATAGGAGACTGGGGTGAACTCTGGGGCCAAAGGGTCCAAGGTGCACCTCGATGCCTGCCACTGGCTGCAGGGTGGGGGTGGAATGGCATGAGCATTACTGTCGACAATCCCAAGTCACACCCCTGATGCCTGTCAGTCGCTACAGGGTAGGGCATTATGGTCGAAAACCCTGACACCCATGGAGTTTCTTGGTATTTTTACTCCCATGTTTTCAACATTGGCTTTTTGTGATCCCACCGCATGAACAGTGACACTATCAGTTTGTTAGCCGAAAGGTGACTTTGCACAGTGACTGTGCCATTTGGCGCCACAGGTGCGAAAACACGTTTTGAATAGGATGTGAAAAATGACAGCTGTACTGCTTATGAGGAGGTGTAAAAAATGGCAATGTTGAAAATCCGGAGTGAAAATATGAAAAAATTGGTGGTCACGAGTGTGCGTAGAAACTGCGCAACGTACACGTGTAATGTAATTAGTTTTGGGATTTTTTACAGTAGATTTTCAACATAGGCATTCTGGGACCTCCGCTCATGAACAGTGTCACAGTGATTTTCTTAATCTATCCCAAACACTGATTTCCCACAGTGACCGTGCTATTCTGCGTCGGAAGTGCGAAAACACATTTCGGCCAGGGTGTGAAAAATAACAGCTGTACTGTTCATAAGGAGGTGGGGAAAAATGCCAATGTTGAAAATCTGGACTGACAAGATTACGAACTTGTGAACTTATGAGGGTGTGTTGAAATTTATTTTTATTTTTTTTACTTATTTAAATCTCGGATTACAAACCGTAAAACTGCACAATGCATGCTCGTAACACAGTCATTTTATGGACTTTTGTCACCAAATTTTCAACATTGCCAGTTTAAGACCTCTGCTCATGAACAGTGTCACTGTGATTTTCTTAATCTGTTCCAAACATTGATTTTGCACACCGATCGCACCATTGTGCGCTACATGTGCAAAAACACATTTCGGGTGAGATGTGAAAAATGACAGTTGTACTGTTCATAAGGAGGTGTGGTAAAATGGCAATGTTGAAAATCTGGAGTGAAAGTATTAAAAATGCTTGAAGTTACGAGCGTGCGTAAGAACTGCACAATGCATGCTGGTAAAACAGTCATTTTGGGGAATTTTTCACCAAATTTTCAACATAGGGTTTTTGGGGGCCTACCTCATGAACTGTGACACTGTCATTTGGTTACTCGGTCCTGAAAGGTGGTTCCACGCAGTGACTGCAAAATCACCTTTTGGGACCGAATAACAAAATAACAGCAACTGAGTTCATGAGGTGGGGTCCCAAGAACCCCATGTTGAAAATTTGGTGAAAAAATTCCCCAAACTGGCTGAGATATGCACCAAAGTTGAAAAAAATCCATTTATGCCATTATACAGCTTACTGGCATTTCTTCAGTTCATGGTCGGCTTTGAAGAGTGCAGACGTGTTCCTGGTCCACCGAAGATCATCGTGCCATGCTCCAGAGGTAAGTATCGGGTGAGGGGGGGTGTGGGGAGGTGTGGTATGTGGAGGGTGGACGCGGGTTTGGGGGAGGGACCATTGGAATCAACGAGGGACCGTTTTCTAGTTTACAGGTTTATTTAAAAAAAAAAAAAACCACGGGAAGGTTTTCTTTTTTGCAGGGACATTTAATTTTGTAATGCTGGGGTCGGCTCCCAGCGTGCCACCTGAGTGTTTGGGGGGGCTGTAGCCGATGGGGGATTGGGCACCCCTGTCGGCACATACCGAGTGCTGGGGGGGGAACAAGAGCCGAGGGGGATTGGGCACCCCCCTCAGCACACAAGAAATTGGGGAGCATTATGCTGACGGGGAGTGGGCTCCCCCATCAGCAAAATTACCAGGAAGGGGGCATGCCGACAGGGGGGATTGGGCACTCCTGTCAGCACGTATAAGTGAGAGGGGTGGCAAGAGCCAAGGGGGATTGGGCACCCCTCGGCACACAACAAATTTGGGAGGGGACGTTATGCGGACGGGGAGTGGGCTTCCCATAGACAAATTGAACTGGAAGGGGCATGCCGACAGGGGATTGGGCACTGTCAGCTTTTTATTGATGTTTCACCAGGAAGGCATGCTGAACGGCGGGCGGCGGCTTTCTGTCGGTTTCCTGGGGACTGTGAGAGGCCGATGGAGAAGCTGTTGCCATGGGGACATCAACTAGCTGTTTTGGTAGCTTGTAATGCACCAAAACAGCTGACTGCGTGGTGACGTGGCCCGAATTTCCTGACGCATTTAGGCATTCTCCCTAACTGCTGAAAGCAATATTTTTCTTGCACATGTGTGCAAGCAAAACAAAAAATGCTCACTCTTGCTCTCGCTGCCTCACAGTTTAAATCACTTACCCTTTCCCGACCCACTCTTTCTGCCTCCCAAACCCGAGAATGTCCCTGTGCAAACCGTGCTCTTCGGGCCGGCAGTTCGGTTAAGCACCGCTACTTTAATGAAACTCGCTACCATAGATGGTAGCTTGTTGCCTGCAAGGCGGAAATAACATCTCGGTCTTCCAGGCAGCCTAGAGTAGTGACCCTTTAAGTTACACATAATGCCGCACAGCACAGTGCCCCTAGTAACTACCGGACAACATATGGGCAAGTGGATGGCCCATTTAGTACACAACTGGTAATTTTTCAAACAATTTTTACAAGTTTTAAACCATATCTTCTTTCTCAACATATACCTATTTTATAAGTGCAATAACACACTCCAGTATGTGGGTTATTCTGCATTAACCCACACACCTAGGGGCAGTAAGGGCACTTGGTCTGCGGCCTTTTGCCTCACTACATGCCTCTAGGCGTGGGTTTATCTAAACTAACACACACCCCACGGTGTGTTATTGCTTACGTATACATCCAGGAATTGTACTACTGTGTCAGTCAGGTAGATCTGATGCAAACAGAAAAAAGTAAGTGTTGATATCTTTCACTTGACTAACAGAAACTTGTACAAAATGTAAGAGCCACACAGGCCAGTTAGGGTAATAAATTCAAACAGTTTTGCTTATAAGTATATATACACATGCATACGTACACACATACTGTATAAATGCATGTAACCATTAACTCACGAGAGAGCATGGGTCTACATGAGACTTAACCCATGCCACAAAGGTAATTAATACATACATAAAACAGAAATAAATAGAATGTATAAATGCTATACATATGTACAGAAATACTTTCTGTATAGTACATATGCAGCATATATATTTTTGCACAGTATGTATGTATATACATGCAGTATGTATTTATGTACAGTATGTGTGCATGTAGAGTATGTATGTAGAGTATGTTGCATAGTATGTATTTTTGTACAGTACAGTAGGTGTGTATGCACAGTGTGTATGTATGTACAGTTTGTAGTTCTGTACAGTATATGTGTATGTAAAATCTGTATTTCTGTACAGTATGTATGGCATGTATTCAGTACAGTATATATAGTATGTATTGCTGTACAGTATATATGAATATATGTGTGTGCATACCTACATACAGTATGTATGTTCATACAGCATGATGTACAATATGTATTTCTGGACAGTATGTGTATATGCATAGTATGTATGTATTTCTGTGTAGATGTATGTATAGTATGTATTTCTATATAATACATAGGTACTTATGTATATAAGTGCAATACGTATTTCAGTACAGTTTGTATAGTTATACATAAATATGTTTTATTTATGTATGTCAGTCTGTATGTATGTATGTCCATCTGTATATATGTATGTATGTCTGTATGTATGTATGAATGTATATATGTATGTCTGTACGTATGTATGTCTGTATGTATGAATGTATATCTATGTATGTATGTCTGTCTGTAAGTGTGTCTGTCTGTTTGTATGTATGAATGTCTGTCTGTATGTGTGTATGTATGTATATCCATCTGTATGTCTGTCTGTATGTATATCTGTATGTATGTATGTCTGTATGTCTGTCTGTCTGTATGTATGTCCGTTTGTATGTAAGTATGTCTGTCTGTATGTATGAATGTATATATGAATGTATGTATGTATGTCTGTATATATGAATGAATGTATGTATGTCTGCGTGAATGTATGTATGTATGAATGAATGTATGTATGTCTGCATGTATGTGTGTCTGTATGTATGTATAAATGTATGTATGTCTATGTATGTATGAATGTGTATGTATGTATTTATGAATGTCTGTCTGTATGTGTGTATGTGTGTCTGTATGTATGAATGCATGTATGTATGTGTGTCTGTATGTATGAATGTATGTATCTATATATGTGTGTCTGTATGTATGTATGAATGTCTGTCTGTATGTATGTATGAATGTATGTATGTATGTATGTGTCTGTATGTATGCATGTATGTCTGTATGTCTGTATGTATGTGTGTCTGCCTGTATGTATGAATGTATGTATGTATGTGTCTGTCTGTCTGTATGTATATGTCTGTCTGTATGTATGTATGTATGTATGAATGTATGTGTGTCTGTCTGTCTGTATGTATGAATGTATGTATGTATGTATTGCTGTCTGTATGTATGTATGTGCATCTCTCTGTATGTATGTATGTATGAATGCATGTATGTATGTCTGTATGTATGTGTGCCTGTCTGTATGTCTGTCTGTCTGTATGTATTTATTTATTCCATTTGTTAATCAGGTTAGAGCAGTGAACCAAGGGTCCTTTCTCAGGCACAACATGGGAAAATACAAAAGAGAAATAAAACAGGACTCATGAAACAATAAATATAACAGCACACAATCAAAACAATTACAAGTACATTGATTAAACAGAAAAGACTTATAATTCTTTTTAAAATCATATCAGGAAAGGAACAAGCAATTTGTAGTGATTCAGGCAGTCTGTTCCAATAAATACAGTACATTCATGCATACTGTACAGAAATACTTGCTATACAGAAATACTTTCTGAACAGTATGTAGAGTATGTATTTCTGTACAGTGTGTATGTGTGTACAGTAAATATTGTTACAACGTATATATGTATGTACAGTATGTCTATAAAGTACCTATAAATGCACAGTTTGTGCGTACAGTATATATTGTACTATACAGTATATCTGCATTTATATAAAGTACGTATTTCTGTACTGTTCATGTGTACGCACAGTATGTATGGTACTTCTTACAGCATGTATTTATGTTCATTCTGTACAATATGTATTTCATTACAGTATACTTATATGTATAGTATATGAATGGTTACAAAGCAACATACAGTCGGAAGGGACACCAGGTCCATTCAGTCCTTCCCCTGCTTCATTAACAGACATGAATAAGTGTGCTGTGCAAACATGTACTAATATATAGGGATTCTCCTACCTATTCTACTGCCCAGTATTTATGCATTTATGTAGGTATGTGTATACATATTATGTATTTCTGTACAATGTGTTGTATGTGTTGGTGTATGTGCGTGTATACATCACTTACATAAAAGGCCATGTAAATAAGTCTGTTGACGTGTATGTATGTGTCTCCGTCTGTCTGTCTGTCTGCCTATCTATCTATCTATCTATCTGCCAAATCCATGTATATAGGCACATGACTGTATTTACTATGTAGATATGTATGTGTATACATATATATGTATGTATGTAATTATGAGATAGATTCTGTTAACTCTACTTTGGAAGCATTTGACCTTACAAATAAGTTAAAAAAAAAACAAAAAAAACTTTCAAAATAAAGGGGAGGAGATATTTGACTCTCAGAAAGGAAAAGAGAAATTAAGAGACACACGGTTCTACAGTCATGGAAGTAAACAAATGGTTGATTTGTCTAAAATAAAGGGTATTTTACCCATAATATTTTATATTAACTTAAAAAAAAGGTCAGTCTTAAGACCGTTGACTTCCAGATTTATTGTGGGACTGGAAGTTTTTGAGTTCCAAATAACTGGGATGACTTCTAAATTTGAATCCATGGAATTTTTAACTGCCACAGTAAATATTAACTGAATTATTGCCTGGATGGGTACATATAAAGAAAGAGATTAATAGATGATAGAAAGATAGATAAATAGAAAGATATATAAATAGATAGATAACTAAATGTACAGGCATACAGATAGATAGATAGAGAGATACAACAGGTGTGGGTATACATTTCTAAAGATAACTAATTATATCTTTGAAATAAAGTTTCAAGATATCAAGATATCACTTGTTATGTACAAGGATATCACCACTTAGATACATCACAGTTGATCTACCAGTATTGATAACTGACCAACAGCAACAGGACACACCACATTACCTCATAACAATGCTGCCTTGACAACCATTACTTCACACCTTCGTCAGAGACGTTCCATTCATAGAAACGAGCATACAAACAGTAAATGAAACAGAAAATCACTTGTTTATAGCATTATTTATGAAACTTTCATATCCTGTTATATATGTCAACTATGAGATGAGCTGATGTACGATATCAGCAATATATTCTTTCATTGCACTTAACCCCTTGTGGCCTCATTGGTAGCTTTGCCACTCGTGAGGTCAGAGGTCAAGTACAACTCAAGAAGATATTTCTAATATCATACATTAGTTTATCTTATATCCCATATGTAGTCAATAGCTACTCTCTGTAGCTAGGTGATAGATATATAGAGAGACAGACAGACAGATAAATTTTATTTAAAAGTTTCACCAGGAAAGACATACTGAGCTGGGAGCTCATTTCCAGATGCATCCTTGGGGAAGGGAAAGTTGTACAAGAGGGGCGACTGTAGCACAGGAGCACAGATATAAGTACATGATGGCAGACCGTCACAGAGCAGTACAGAGTTGCAGTCAATCATAAAACAGATTAGGACTAGTACATATAGGGGTGAGTAACATGGAATCAGTAGGCAAAACCAGCCATGTACCGGGCTTTATGAATGAAACCACCCCTTATCCCCAGACCAAAAATTAAATAAAAATGTATGGCTGAAAAAAGCTCCCAGGGCAGGCAACTACGTGGTACGAGTTGCCCGCCTGGAGCATGTCAGCAGCTCATTAACATCTGTGGCGATGCATCTGTCTGTCTGTCTGTCTATCTATCTAATCTGCCTACCTATCTACCTACCTACCTACCGTAACGGACTTTGTATAGGTATGTGAGCAGTGTGCTTCTCTCCCCGTATCACTGTACTCTACAGTAAGTGATGTGAACATCAGCCTGAGGAAGAGGTGGCAGTTACTTTCCGTACAACTAGTCAAAGTAAATATGACTGCAGGCAACTTTTCTAGCTGGCTGACCTCTGGCGTCTCCCTGGGAAGCCAATGAAGCGTTAACTCCTGTCACTGCCATCTTCAATGCCTTTCTGAACAGTAAATAGAAGGCGTTTAAATACGACAGGGTTATTCATCACCCTCAGAGGCTCTAGCTTGTGTTAGGGGAGACAAATATGAGCCGGAATCAAAAAGGAATAAAATGGCATCTGAGGCTGCGGAGAACAAGGCACTGCAGGTCTGGCATTGGCCACTGATTCAGTCAAAGGAAAATACTGCCCTGGCTAATTTCATTCCTGTGTCTAAAACATCCCCCTTTTTCCAGAAATGTAATAAGCTTTAAAAAAATCCAACCATCTGATTATTCAGGTTGAACTAATGTACAGAAAAAGATGCCAAGTGTAACTCAAAGAGACATCTCGTTCATGAAAAGTTTGGACACGCTGTTTCTTCTCTTTGGTGTGTCCTTTTTAAGTTTAAGCATTTATTAAGTTCTGATAGTACAATACAGAATATACTTAATCTGAAACAAATAAAACATAAACACATTAATCAATTATACAGCATATATTTTATTTATTAGCATTTATTGACCAGATACAGTATCTTCAGATGTGACCCGGGAGGGTACAGCACAAGTACGTAGGATAAAATGAGACGACAACAATGACGATATACGCTGCTTGTTATATTACATTGTATCTAATTATGCACTAGTAATCAAAACGATACAAAAACTGAACATACAAACCTTTCTAGTATCTAGTGTTATACCCCAAGTATCTTTTATATTATCAAGCACTGCATGTTTATTTATTTATTTATTTAAAAGTTGGTAACCGGGAAAGGTACACTGAGCCGAGGCTCATTTCCAGGTGTGGCCTGGGGTAGAGGATAGGGGGGTTTACAGTGGTCAGAGTAATATAACAGTTTAGACATTTATATGTCTTTGGATGTATTTGGATTAACAATATTATACTGTTACACTTCCTTTTGTTTAGGTTTGTTTGTATTCTTTTTTATGGTACATTTCTTTGTAGGCTGTCTCCCCACTCATTTCTGCCCTCCCTCTCGCCCTCCTCCAGATCCCTACTAAAAATGAGATTGCTGCATATCTCTGTTTGTTTCACTGGTTAAATAACCTTTAAATATAGTCAAGATATCGATTTTATAGCTGGCCCGGTGGCATGGAGCACTGATGTGCTGGATGCCTTATCTCCTGTCACGCCGGCAACCCATGTTCGGGAGTGGACGCGAGCCATCGGGGTCGGCCAGGGAGGGAGAGAATCGAGTATCTGGAGGACTGCTCTCCTCTCCCAGGGTGGGTTTGTCGTTTCCCTGCATCCTGTTACCTGACTACCACCTGGCAGAGGCCAGTTGGCAATGCCAGAGGAGAGCAGTAGAAAGAGGGGAACAGCAACAGATGTGCCGCGTCATTGCATGCCAGCATCCCAAGGGTGAAAACCATAGAGGAAAATGCCCCTGCCACCCCAGCTTTCCTCGCAGGTCCCCCTTAACCCTAGGTGGCAGGCCACCCTCTGGGGTGGACAACCTGTAAGGCCACCAGGTGGGTCAGTGGCAGGGCTGGGTGGGGAGCTGCAGGTGGGAAAAGTATAAATAAAAAATCTATAAAATAAAAACCCAGTAAAATCTATCAGCAGCTGTGCATAGAGGAGATTTTTGCTCCAAAGGTAGCTAAAATGTACAGGCAAAGAACTTATAATGGGGTGTGCTCACAATATTAATTACGGTGAGCACAGCATGTGTCTGTTTGGGGAGGAGTGGGTTGACTGGGATTAGGCAGGGGGCTATGTAAGAGAGTAATCAGGACCAAAAGAACAGCAAACTCCTCTCCAGTGCTCTCCTCTTGGGTGGTTCAAACCTCGACAGTCCAATTCTTTTCATTTCGCACTTGACCCAACAAAATAAAATACAAACAGTACAGAAACGATTCAGCTGTGTCCCAATTCTGCTGTGACAATTGCTGCCTGACTTGCCCATTTGTCACCCTTAACTGTTTCTTCCCTCAGCAGCACGCGGGGTCCCGTGGGTGACCTCAGTACACTGTATAAAGGAAGAGATGGACAATGAATGGACAGATGGTCTGAAACATCATTTTAGAGATTCACATGCAGGCTAACACAGATGGAGGGGTGGGGGTTGACTTTTTTATTCTGTGGTAACTGGGTTAAGGCCCACTGATCCCACAGTGCTTGTTTTCATAGGGTGGTCCAGGAACACTAGGGGTGTTAAGTGACCTGCTCAGGGTCACACAGTATTAAAGTGGAGGTTGTGGGAATCAAACCCAGGGCTGCTGGACATACCAAGCTTATTCACAGCTTGTTACTCTAACCTCTAGGTTATACTGCCATGTGATATCAATCCTGTAAGCACAGCCTAAATTACTAACAGACACACACACACACACACACACACACACACACACACACACTACATGGTATGCTGCAGTGCAGTCAGTAAGGGATAACACATGACAGGGTGTACGGTTATAAGAGAATAATGCATGCCTTGATGGTTGTTAGGCACAAGGTGCAGTTGCATGCCACAACCACCTGAGAAGTGCATTATTCTGTTATGACTGCACACCATGGAGTGTGTCATCCCACTTGTAATACGGAGTTTTATTTGTTAAAAAATGTACTTCAGGTGAGATGTGCAATTGTCAGAAAATAATCAATGGTAATGTGATATGTTTCAACAAATAAGATCACAGGATTTTCACGGTCCATTTTATAACCATATGTATTCTTACCTGTGAGGATATTTATTTATTTAATTTTGTTGACCTGGTAGGCCCACTGAGACTAGAAGTCCCTTTTTCAGGGGTGCCCGGGGAATACAGATGGTAACCAACTGAAATGGAACCAGATTAAGCTGTTGGTGGTATTTTTAGTGAATGAGGGAAATTGGCCAGGACACCGGGGAAATTCCCCTACTCTTTTTCGTGCCATGGGATCTTTAACATCCACCTGAACAACCAGATGGGACCTCAGTTTAACGTATCATCCAAAAGACAGCACCTCAGGAGTGCAGCACCCCCTTCATGCTGCATTACAGTGTCAGCATTGGAATTTAACCCAAGTGCCTGGTGTGGGGATAGAACCCACAACCTTCTGATCTTCCAGCCTCAGAGGTAAGTGTGCAACCTGCTGAGCCACTGACACTGCCAAGGATAAGAGCTATCATGAGTGCTGGAGGTCTTAACCTCACTAAGGGAATATACAGTATAAGGTTAACCCACAGCAGACAATTATGCATACCATTTACCTGGTTACCAAAGACTAAAAAAAAAAAAATTATGCATGCCATTTATGCCACAGCATTGTTAAAGATATACTGCACCTTTTAAATGAGCTCAGTAAATGAAAATGGAACTTACACTTTTTAAATGCAGCTGCAGTTTAGTGCATCACAAAGCCATTGTGCAGCTGCATTTAAAAAGTGTAGTTCTATTTTCATGTCCTGAGCCTGAAAGTTTATTATAGTATATCATGATAAACTGTGCTGCAGGATAATCACAATTTTTTCACTGAAAGTTATCAGTGGGCTCTCTTATGATTTATTGTTGTATTGAGTTATAGTGACATCACTACAGATAAAGCAGTATCAAGATAATAAAAGGACATAAAGTGGAAAAGATAAAACAAATATGGAGATGTTAGCCATAAATATCTTAGAAGTCTGATGGGCAGAGGGGTGCGTACAGGTGTATGGATGAAACATTGGGGTGCCATCCTGTAGGTATGGGGGATAGCTTGCCCTCTAGATATATGGGGGTTAGCTTGTCCTGTGGGTAGATGGCATTTAGCTTGTCCTGTAGATATATGGAGGTTGGCTCATCCTACAGGAATACGGTGGTAGGCTTGTCCTGTAGATATATGGGGATTAGCTTGTCCTGTAGATATATGGGGATTAGCTTGTCCTGTAGATATTTGGAGGTCAATCTGTCCTGTAAATATGGGGGGTTAACTTGTCCTGTAGATGTATGGGGATTAGCTTCTCCTGTAGATTTATGGAGGTTAGATCATCCCGTAGATATATGGAGGTTACCTTGTCCTGTAGATATACGGCAGTTAACTTAGCCTGTAGATATATGGGGGTTAACTTGTCCTGTAGGTATATGGCATTTAGCTTGTCCTGTAGATATATGAGGGTTGGCTTGTCCTATATGAAAATGGGGGTTAGCTTGTCCTATAGATATATGGGTATTAGCTTGTCCTGTAGATATATGGAGATTAGCTTGTCCTGTGGGTATATTGCATTTAGTTTGTCCTGTAGATATAGGGATTAGCTCATCCTGTAGATATATGGGGGTTAGCTTGTCCTGTAGATATATGGGGATTAACTTGTCCTGTAGATATATGGGGATTAGCTTGTCCTGTAGGTATACTGCATTTAGCTTGTCCTGTAGATATATGGGGATTAGCTCATCCTGTAGATAATGGGGATGAGCTTGTCCTGTAGATATATGGGGATTAACTTGTCCTGTAGAAATATGGGGATTATCTTGTCCTGTAGATATGTGGAGGTCAATCTGTCCTGTAGATATGGGGGGTTAACTTGTCCTGTAGAAATATGGGGATTAGCTTGTCCTGTAGATATGTGGAGGTCAATCTGTCCTGTAGATATGGGGGGTTTACTTGTCCTGTAGATATATGGGGATTAGCTTCTCCTGTAGATTTATGGAGGTTAGCTCATCCTGTGGATATATGGAGGTTACCTTGTCCTGTATGTATATGGCAGTTAACTTAGCCTATAGATATATGGGGGTTAACTTGTCCTGTAGGTATACGGCATTTAGCGTGTCCTGTAGATATATGGGGGTTGGCCTGTCCTATATGAACATGGGGGTTAGCTTGTCCTGTAGATATATGGGGATTTGCTTGTCCTGTAGATATTTGGGGATTAATTTGTCCTATAGATATATGGGATTAGCTTGTCCTGTAGGTATATGGCATTTAGCCTGTCCTGTAGATATATGGGGATTAGCTCATACTGTAGATATATGGGCGTTAGTTTGTCCTGTAAATATATGGGGATTAACTTGTCCTGTAGATATATGGGGATTAGCTTGTCCTGTAGGTATATGACATTTAGCTTGTCCTGTAGATATATGGGGATTAGCTCATCCTGTAGATATATGGGGGTTAGCTTGTCCTGTAGATATATGGGGGTTAGCTCATCCTGTATATATATGGGGTTAGCTTGTGCCTGTAGATATATGGGGGTTAGCTTGTCCTGTAGATATATGAGGGTTAGCTCATCCTGTAGATATATGGGGGTTAGCTTGTCCTGTAGATATATGGGAGTTAACTTGTCCTGTAGATATATGGGGATTAGCTTGTCCTGTAGGTATATGGCATTTAGCTTTGTCCTGTAGATATATGGGGGTTAGCTTGTCCTGTAGGTATATGGCATTTAGCTTGTCCTGTAGATATATGGGGGTTAGCTCATCCTGTAGATATATGGGGGTTAACTTGTCCTATAGATATATGGGGATTAGCTTGTCCTGTAGGTATATGGCATTTAGCTTGTCCTGTAGATATATGGGGGTTAGCTTGTCCTGTAGATGTATGGGGTTAGCTCATCCTGTAGATATATGGGTGTTAACTTGTCCTGTAGATATATGGTGGTTAGCTCATCCTGTAGATAATGGGTGTGAGCTTGTCCTGTAGATATATGGGGATTAGCTTGTCCTGTAGGTATATGGTATTTAGCTTGTCCTGTAGATATATGGGGATTAGCTCATCCTGTATATATATGGGGGTCAGCTTGTGCCTGTAGATATATGGGGATTAGCTCATCCTGTAGATATATGGGGATTAGCTTGTCCTGTAGATATATGGGGGTTAGCTTGTCCTGTAGGTATATGGCATTTAGCTTGTCCTGTAGATATATGGGGGTTAGCTCATCCAGTAGATATATGGGGGTTAGCTTGTCCTGTAGATATATGGGTGTTAGCTTGTCCTGTAGATATATGGGGGTTAGCTCATCCGGTAGGAATATGGGAGTTAGCCTGTTCTGTAGATATATGGAGGTCAGCTTGTTTTGTAGATATATAGGGATTAGCTTGTCCTGTAGCTATATGGTAGTTAGTTTGTCCTCTAGATATGGGGGACTAGCTTGTCCTGTAGATATGTGGAGTGAGGTAGCATGTCTGGTAAATATTTGAGGGAGTAAGTTTGTCCTGTAAATAATAGGGTATGTCACTCTAACAGCGACATGCATCAATATCGACAACAGCGCCATGCCGCCATAGAAGTGCCGCTGGAAGGGGGCAACCACTTCCCTCAACCTGCACTCCCTCCCTGAACTAACTCCGACCTGGAGTTAGAATCCATTAGTTTTGGTAGTGTGGAGGGGGCAAAGCCACCTGATGTAAAAAACACATCCAAACTGTGCGGCTCTATGCCGACTGCAACTTGTGGTTGACATGGAGTCCAACGCTGCAATGCCGGTCACAATCTTTTTTGTCACGCTGGCATGGTGGAGCCAAATAATAGGGGTATGGCTTGTCCTGTAAGTATATAGAGAGGGTTGGCATATCCTGTAGATATATATGGAGAAGGGGGTAACTTGTCCTGTAGATATATGGGGGGAACCTGACCTGCTGATATCCGTGGCTTGGCTTGTTATGTAGATATGTAGGGGCTAGCTTGTCCTGTAGATATAATGAGTTGGCTTCTCCTGTAGATATAGGGTGTGGTTTTTCCTGTAGATATAACATATAGGGGTTATTTTGTCCAGTAGATATATGGGGTTAGCTTTTCCTGTAGATATGTGGAGGTTGGCTTGTTCTGTCAATATAGGGAGTTGGCTTGTCCAGTAGATAAATATGGAGGTGGGTTCTCCTGTAGATAGAGGGGGGTTAGCGTGTCCTCTATATGTATAGGGTAGCTTGTCCTGTATATATGGGGATTAGCATGTCTTATACATATATGAGGTTTAGCATGCTTATATATATATATATATATATATATATATATATATATGTACATTTGGCATTGGCTAGTCCTGTTGATATATAGGGTTTGGTTTGCCCTGCACAAACATGGGGGTTAGCATGTCCAGCATAGTTGGGTCTTCATCCCTATAGAAAAGCCATCATATATTTCCCTACATATGATGGTAACCAATTAGTGTAGTATGATGTCAATTAACAAATTACACTGTATTAATGTGTTATTAATACTTTAATAACAAATTAATACCAAACAAGAACTATATACAGTATGCTACCTATACAAATATACAGTGCCACTATATTCATATGTTATTAACACCTTAAAAACATATTACCGCCTAGCAAGCACTATGTATACATATATATGTACTACCTACATATGCTACCACTATATAAATGTGTTATTAACACATTAGTAATGCATTAATACCCAGCACACAACAAACCACCCCAATAACACATGTAACAAGCCCCTTAATGACACATGGAACAGACCCCTTAATAACACTTGTAACAAGCCCCTTAATAACATGTGTAATAGCCACCTCCCCCACAACACTACGATAAAACACCGGACACAGCAGCAAGTGTCTAGCCTTATGCATTATATAAAATAAAAGATGACAAAGTCATCATGCTCGTGAAATAATACCATCTAAAGTTTGAACAAGTTCATAAAGGCCACTCAGCCTTCGGGCTGATGGTTCTGTGGCTTATTTGACCCCTTGATGATATTAATAACTTGCATACCACACTTTGCCACCATTTATCCTATCTCTCTGTCTGTTTGTCTGTCTGTCTGCCGTTCTATCTATCTATCTATCTATCTATCTATCTATCTATCTATCTATCTACTGACTCTGTCTATCTCTGTCTGTCTCTCTCTCTCTCTCTGTCTGTCTCTCTCTCTTTCTGTCTCTGTCTCTCTCTCTCTGAGGGTTGACATGTTCATTAGATATATATGGGGGTTGAGTTGACCTGTAGATATATGGTGGTGGTGGTGGTGGGGTGTGGCAGTGTTGTACTGTAGCTATATGGGAGTAGATGTGTCCTGTTCATCTATACAGGGGAATGGGAGGGGGTCCTTGTTTTGAAGGGACGACTTGTCTAATAGATATGAGAGTGGCAGGTCCTGCAGATATAAGGGGGTTAACTTGCCCTGCTGATGTGTGGGGTTTAGCTTGTTCTGTAGATATATGGGGGTTAGCATGTCCTGATGTCATCAGAATTGTGACAACTGCTCTCTGATTGGTTCAGTAATCCACTGTGAGGTACCCAACCTTTAAGATAATAATTGTGATCTACCCAACTTGCTACATAACTTGTTAGCTTGTGAACAGGTGCCAAGAAAACCCATTTATTTTACACAGTTTAAACGTGCACCTGTTATATGAATATGGGATATTTAATAGGATGATTCAAAATATGCATTTTATTTTCACGACACGGCCGTACCTCCTGAGTGGTGGAGCCACTGGATGGAAAGTTCTGCTCCTTCACAAGGGGTGAAAAATTGCATCACTTGAGTCAGCCTGTTTGTGGCACACGAAGGGATAACCTTGGACTTGTGTAATGTTTATTCGGAAAAATAAGTTACAATCATACGCCTTGGTTTAAAATGCTTTACTTAACTGCTGAAGTACTAGCTAAGCAGTAGAATGTCTCAGAGTTGTTGTTGTTTTTTTTTATTGACAGCCAAACGGCCTGTAGTTGTGTAGGTCAGAAGTAGCAGAGTGTTCCCAGGCTCCAGAGCTGTTGCCCAACAAACAGGAACACCAGCCTCTGCTGGGGTGGGGGGGACTTTGAGTGGATCCAGAAGCAGGACATGAACTGACACCAAGGCTCATACAAAGAACTTCAAACACAGTTACAATTCTTGTGGAAGGGGGGCCCACTTTGTTCTCTGACAATAACACGGTCTGTCAGGGACAGAGAGTTTGAGACAAGAGTAGAACTGAGGCAACAGTCTGCTCTTACTGTTGAGGAATACAAAACAAGAAGGCAGATACTAGTACTGAAGTAGTCAGACTATCTGGTGCGGGAAGGGGGATTGTCAGAGAAAAATTGTCTCCTTTGTGTAAGAACAGATTATCTGTTACCTATTTGGCTAATGTAAAATTTCTACCTAAAAGTGTGCCTAAACTGGTCTAAATATATACAGTACACTTGTGATCACTGTTTAAAACCGTTATTTTCATTTGTTTTTCCTGATTGCACTGTTTAACCTTGTTTACTTTGAAATGTATATAGTTTATGGGACAGCACAATTACAAATAGAATTCAGTGAATTCCTAGGCTCGTTGTACCATTGTAGTGACGTCAGACTGCTGTAGCACCATCCTGAGCATATCACTACAATGGTACAACAAAATCAAATGTCCTCACGTGCTCAACTGTCCGTGTCAGCCGTGCCGATTGCTCTTTTTTTTTCATTTGACAGTTTCATCTGTCTCTTCTGACAGAAAAACATGCGATTGAGGAAGGCTTCCATGGACTTTCGCCAAACTCTTCTGTTGCTGCGCGGAGCTGTCCACACACTATAAAAGACAATGGATGGGCAACATTTAACAACAGAGCGGAGTTTACTTCTCGAGGTTGTCATGACAACCGTAGACCTTCGCTCTCAAGGTCTGCTTGTTGTCACAACAACCTCTCAAGGTAAACACAATGCTGTTGTTAACTGTTGTTAACTGTTGACCATCCATTATCCTTTATATATTAGCATATTATACGTAGAATATGTATAATATATTATAAATAAACAGCACTGTTTATTGAAACATAAGTGACTAGTGGCACACTGTGAAAAGAGTATTCTTTTGGATCTCTGCGGTATTCTGTCCTGTTAAAGACACCCACTGCCAATTTAAGTAATCCTTCCTGCTGATAAGAGTAGCAAACACGGCCTTACTCCACTTGAGGTTTGAGCAGTCAGCCCTGGTCTGATCTAAGAGTATTGGTGACTTGGCTTATGGCTTCAGGCACATGGAGTGTGCTAACTATATGCAAACAGTGGTGGGGTTCAAAAATGCCTGGGATAGGCACAAGGGAATCATAGAGGTGGAGGGGGGGGAGACAGTACCATAGATTGTCGTTCTGCAGCAAAAATGAAGGTAGAAAAGAAATTGTTCAGACTGGGGGCAAGCAGCCCTTATCTGATGTCAGAGTCTATATTTCTATGCAGAGTGCTTGGTGTGGGCAAAGGACACGGAATGGGGTGAACTTAAGTGGACGTCTGTAATAAGCTGGTGTAAGAAGGGTGCTAGTGGGGTACTTACGCACAATTTGTTACACTTGCCTATCCTATTTATACAACATCAGTTTACTTGTTACGGCTTCTGTTTGTACAAAGATTTAACTCTTTCTCTTTGATTTTTTCCCCATAAATTTTTTTCTTCCGCCCAGCTCATCTTCCTGGGATATACCCTGCTCCCAAGGACGTACCCTGTTCAGGCTTTGTGGTCTCTATTCCCCCCCCCCAGCTCAGTGCTACTCTGACTACCCCCCATGGCTTCCCCTTCATGGCAGGGACTCCAGCAGAAGGGCTGCCCTCGCCTCTGAGACAATCCACTGTGTGGACTAGAATCTGGTGGCTGGCACTAGGAACCAGGGATGTACAGGGACCTGGACCAGCATAGAGACTGACATGGGATATCCCTCCCACCCTTTTGTTTGTAAATATCTTTTTATTAAGAACTGTATGTACATACAGTACAGCCACTGACATATAGAGGGACAGCCAGGCTCCTGGAGTACATAAAGAATATTCAATACTTAGAACTGATAAGGTGATAAATGCTTCCAGGTACAGCATGGGGTGTCACCATGGTAATTCTGCAGTACTCATTCCTGAATATACAGATACATTAATCATTGAAAAGTCTCCAGGTTAAGTGACACTACAGAGGAGTGATATAAAATGGGGGTAGAAGGGCACCCAAGGAGATCTCCATCAAGCCCTAATAGTGCGATCTGGCATCTTGTATCACGGGGCATGGCATTACCAACTCCTGGAAGTGCAATTGGCTATCTAGAGGCTCAGGAGAGTGACCCCAACCTGATGAGAACTATGCAGCCAAGTATAGTGGCTGTCAGGGGACAAAAGTGAGACCATGCTGCATCACAGACAGAACCCAAGAAGTCCATTGAGAAGCGAAGACTGGTTTGTTATTTAAGCTAAATGTGATTTTTTTCCATATTATATATGTCGTTAACAGTAGTTCTCCATTGATCTAAGGTAACTGGTTGATTGATCAACCACTTCCTTGTGATACACTTCTTAGCTGCAATGAGAATAATTCCAAGAAGATATTCAATATGTCTATTTTTGAGACTCCAAGCGTGTAAATGAAAAATGTACAGTTGTGGAGAAAGCTGTATAGAGAGATGCAAAACCTTAGTGAGAGACCCCTCTAATGTCTGATGAAGGATATTCCCCCTTTTGGTTCCCTTCCACCTCTGGTATGAGTGCAGCCTGCCTGGTGGCCTTGCACATGCCCAGCATGTCCCTGTAACAGAAAAAACTCCCTGCCCTAGCTGCAGGGGGTGCTGTGGTGGCAGAACTCACTGTCACCTTCCCTGACTGAGGCACACTGCTGCACTGCAGGACAGCTACCCCTTGCAACACAGTGACTCAGGTTTACTCTCAATCCTGAATCGTCTGCATGGTAACGCTGAGTACAGCCGCTGGGCCATTGAGGCGTCTCACTTTATTGTGATGTCATCAGGATTGTAAATGCTGCTCTCTGATTGGTCAGAATTCCATTGTGATGTATGCATCTTTCTTTGGTATCAATTTTAATATACCCCAGAATGCAAGATACCATAACGTTTTGCGAAGTGTGGCTAACCATATCCATTTTATTCTGTGGCATTTCTCTCTACACTGGTTGTGTAAACGGGTATTCACTTGTCCTGCAGATAGAGAGGGAGTTATTTACCCTGCATATACATGGGAGCAGACTTGTCCTGTAGAAATATGGCAGTTAGCATGTCCTGTAGATATATGTGGGTTACCTTGTCCTCTAGGTATATTGGGGTTAGAGCATCCAGTAGATACTGTATATGGGGGTCAGCTTGTCCTATAGATATTGGGGGGTTCGTTGTCCTGTAGGTATATGGAGTTTAGCTTGTCTGGTAGGTATATGGGGGATAGCTTGTCTTGCAGATATATGGGGGTTAACTTGTCCTGCAGGTATATTGAGATCAACTTGTCCTCTAGGTACAGTATATGGAGGTTCGCTCATCCATTAGATATATGGAGGTTAGCTTGTCCTTTAAATAGATGGGGGTCCGCTTGTCCTGTAGGTATATAGGGGTTAGCTTGTCCTCTAGGTACATGGGGGTTAGTTTGTCCTGTAGGTACACTGGGGTTAGCTTTTCCTGTAGATATAAGAGGGTTTGCTTGTCCTGTAGATATAGGGGGGTTAGTTTGTCTTGTAGGTATATGGGGATTTGCTTGTCCTGTAGATATTGAGGTTAGCTTGACCTGTAGGTATATGGGGGTTAGCTTTTCCTCTAGATATATGGGGGTTAGCTTGTCCTGTAGAGATATGGAGGCTAGCTTGTCCTGTAGGTATATGGAATTAGCTTGTCCTGGAGGTATATGGGGGTGAGCTTGTCCTGTAGAGATATGGGGGTTAGTATTTTCTGTAGAGATATGGGGGTTAGCTTGTTCTATAGATATATGGGGATTAGCTTATCCTGCAGAGATATAGGGGTTAACTTGTCCTGTAGATATATGGGGTTAGCTTGTCCTGTAGATACAGGAGGGTTAGCTTGTCCTGTAGATGTATGGGGGTTAGTTTGTCTTATATAGGTACATGGGGGTTTGCTTGTCCTGTATATGTAGGGGGGTTGGCTTGTCCTGTAGATAGAGGGGGTCAGCTTGTCCTGCAGATATATAGGTGTTAGCTTGTCCTGTAGGTACATGGGGGTTAGTTTGTCTTGTAGGTATATGAGGTTTAGCTTGTCATAGCTATAGGAGAGTTAGCTTGTCCTGTAGAGATATGGGGGTTAGCTTGTCCTGCAGGTATACGGGCATTAGCTTGACTTGCAGACATATGTGGGCTGTCTTGTCCTGTAGATATACGGGGTTAGCTTGTCCTGTAGATATATGAGGTTAGCTATGGTGCATCAAACTATTTTGGCATGAGATTCACTCTTTGAGAAACAAGTCTCACTCTTAATCAAAATCAAAAGATGGACAATGCATTTCAATGCCACTTAACACTTTTTTTTCTTTCTTTCCTTCTCACTCTTAAAACCAAGATTGTTGTAATGCATTTCAATAGGTCAGTTAGAAATCTTATCCTTTTGACTGCCTCATCTCATTGTTTGATGTGCTGACTTTGTTAGCTCTGTAGCTTGTCAAGTAGATACACTGGGGTTTTACTAGTTTTGTAGATATATGGGGGTTAGCTTGTCCTGTAGATATATGGAGTTTAGCTTGTCCTGTAGCTATATTGGAATTAGCGTGTCCTATAGATACATGGAGTTTAGCTTGTTCTGTAGCTATTTTAGGGTTAGCTTGTCCTGTATGTATATGGGGGTAAGTTTGTCCTGTAGATATATGGGGGTCGACTTGTCCTGTAGGTACAGGAGGGGTTAAGTTATCCTGTAGATAGAGGGGGGTATCTTGCCTGTAGGTATATTGGGGTTAGCTCGTCCTGTAGATATGGGGGGGTCAGCTCATCCTGTAGATATATGGGTGTGTGCTTGTCCTGTAGCTATATGAGGGTCAGCTTGTCCTGTAGGTATGGGGGGGTGTTAGCGTGTCCTGTAGGTATATGGAGGTTGGCTTGTCCTGTAGATATATGGAGGTCAGCTTATCCAGCAGGTACATGGAATTCAGCTTGTCTTGTCTTGTAGATATATAAGGGTTAGCACTTCCTGTAGGTATGGGTGGGTTGCTTGTCCTGTAGCTATATGGGGGTTAGCTCATTTTGAATGTATATGGTGGTTAGCTTGTCCTGTAGGTATATGGGTGTCTGCTTGTCCTGTAGATATATGGGAGTCAGGTCATCCTGTAGGTATAAGGGGGTCATTTTGTCCTGTAGGTATATGGGGGTTTCCTTGTCTTGTAAATATATGGGGATCAGCTTGTCCTGTAGGCATATGGAGGCAAGCATGTCCTGTAGGTATATGAGGGTTAGCTTGTCCTGTATGTATATGGGGATTACCTTGTCCTGTAGGTATATGGGGGTCAGCTTGTCCAGAAGTTACATAGGGGTTAGCTCATCCTGTAGGTGTATGGGGTTCAGCTTGTCCTGTAGATATATGGGTGTCAGGACATCCTGTAGGTATATGGGGGTCAGTTCATCCTGTAGGAATATGAGGGTTAGCATGTCCTGTAGATATATGGGGGTCAATTTGTCCTGTAGGTATATGGAGGTTAGCTTGTTCTGTAGAGATATGTGGGTTAGCTTGTCCTGCAGATATACAGCGTCAGCGTGTCCTGTAGGTATATGGGGAGTTAGCTCATCATGTTGCTATATGGGGGTTAGTGTGTCCTGTAGTATATGGGGGTCAGCTTGGCTTGCAGGTATATTGGTGTTAGCTTGTCCTGTAGTTGGTGGTGGGGAGGTCATTTGTTCAGATAGATATAGGGGTGACCTTAGCTTTACCTGTTTGTATAGGGGGTCACTGTGCCATTCAGGGGGAGAGATAGTTTGTCTTTGATCCCCTGACCCTTCAGCAGTCCCAGAGGGCTTGCATGCTGTCAGTCGAATCACGTGAACCAGGTGGCTCCGCCTCACCCCCAGTCAAATCCAGCCTCGGTCTGGGTGCGCGAAATATAGCGGAGAACGCGGGAGAGAGAGACAGAGAGAGAGAACGGGGAAGAAAAATGGGAAAATAAATGACTCTGGAAAGATATGACGATAAGCTACACGCCGCTCTAAATCTGAGAGGGAATTCGCGACACACAAGAGCAATTTGTCACTCCTTTTAGCGTTATTTTTGTTGCCTGCAACCTTTCGCCTGTGTGCCTCCTCGCCTGAGTCTCTCTCTCTCCCGGAGCTCCCCCATGCATGAAAAGAGCCTTATTTAATTTAGACGCCATGAAAATCGATCCTGCCATTCGATACAAAATAAGAATCAAGCAGATTAAGGGACGGAAATTAACTCTGAAAATATTTTTGATGGAGTACCTTGTAGTCTCCAAAGCAAATGGACTGCAAAGTGGAACAAATGACAGGAGGCTAGTGGCGGAGACAGGAGCTCTCCATCTTCCTATTATCCGCTAATGGGAAAGGTCCAGCATTGGAGCCCCGGACCAGGCATTAATCACAACAGAGCCTTTATGAAGATTTATGTCCCGGCGCAGGGCTGCGCAATGGATGAAGTCATAACACAGTCAGAAGGAGGGTGGCAGGGAAGGAGAGGAGATGACACAAATACACACACACAGTCACACACACATATTGTATGCACAAAGAGAAACACATGCTAAAATCCCCACACTATAGACACAGACTAAAATCACCACACTGTAGACCTTATGCAGAAGGAGAAACACCTCTTTCTCTCTCTCTATATATATATACACAGATACACATATACCAGTTTTATATATATATATATATATATATATATATATATACACACACATATACATACACCACACTAGTTTTGACATGACACTATTACTTATCCTTAAAACAGAGGCACTATTATCTATATCGATATATATATATATATATATATATATATATACATATAATACACAGACACATTCAGACTGAGGCAGTTCTACAGGCATAGAAACATATGCAGATGCACAAACTGACATACAGTGTCACACTGAATACACACAACAGACACAAACTGCATATATACACACATACTTTACAAAGAGACAGACACACAGCCACTTATACACAGGGACAGACGTACAAACAAACAGTGTTTATACACGCAAAGAGAACCATAAACAGACATACCATCTACACAGAGACACAAAAAGACAATTGCAGACACAAACAGAAATGCATACAAACCAGACATACACAAAATGATTTCTATAAAGAGCCAGTCAGGTGGCACAGAGGGTGAGGCATTGCGTGCCTTCCCAATCCCACATTGGCGATCTGAGTGTGGAAAGGAGCTCGCCTGGGTTGTCGGGACTCAATTGGAAAGTGGGGGCTGGGAGAGGGGACAGTCCATGGGGGAACCCCAACTCTGCAGTGAAGAGGAGCGGTAAGGGAGGGTTGACAGTGCCCAGGGACAAGGCTGATAGCTGCCTAGTCTAAGGAGAATAAAAACCTTAATATAAAAAAAAAGGAGAAATAAAGATCTATATAATGCCAGGATACAAAGACATAAAACAAATATATACATAGATGCACAAAACTATAAAGATACACACATATGCATACATAGAAGCACACGAATACACAGTGGACATGCACAAAATACAAACATTTATTTAGTTAATTTTTGTTGACTGGGTAAGTGCACTAGACAAATTATTGCCTATTTTTAAGCACGACCTTGAACCAGATTAAGCTGTTGGTGGTATTTTCAGTGAATGGGGGGAAATTTGGCCAGGGCACTGGGGAAATTACCCTACTCTTTTTGAGAAATGCCATGGGATCTTTAATATCCACCTGAACTACCACCAGAACAGGCAGATGGAACCTTGGTTTAACATCTCATCCGAAAGACAGCACCTCAGGAGTGCAGCACCCCCCTTATGCTGCACTGTTACTGTATACATGCATGCACATACGCATGCATATAGGACATAGAGTACACATGAACCCACACAGCATAATACTGTATGCATGCATAAAAATACACATGAACACACAACAGGCAAAGCATATACATACGTTACACATACATGTACAAAGATGCATACATAAACACATGGGACATGAACATACAGCAACACCCAACAGACAAAACATACATTGTTTACACATATATGTACAAAGAATACATACAGAAACACATGGACCACATGAACACACAGTAGACCTACTTGCACACAAGAGACACACAAAACACAAATACATATATTCATACATAAACATGCATACACATTAACACACACACAAGAGACATACATGTATATGTGTAGACAAAAAAAACACTAAACTGGTGTACCCACTGCAGGCCATATATATATATATATATATATATATATATTAGATAACCCACTCTAGGGAGTGCGATCATGCTCTGATATACGTACGGTCACCTGATGGTGTTTGTTCAATGCTATTGCTTCCTTTATCTAGCCCATTTTATAAATATATATATATATATTTATTTATACAATGGGGATGAGCTGATAACCAGTGAAATATATCTGATTGTTTCTCACCCCAGTGTGATAAATGCACAGCATAGCAAAATAAATGACATTATCACACCCCTATTGTATAAATCAGATACATGATGTGCACTCGTGATATGGAAAATATTTTCACTTCTGCACAGTGACCTCTGGATAAAGCAAAGCCACGAATGAATATCCAGAGGTCACTCTAGAGGAGAGAAAATATTTTCCCATATCACTCTTGCACCCATCATGTATCGTATATATATATAAAATATATATAATATACATATTTATATATCATATATATATAGGATATACAATGATGAGCTGTCAGATAAATGATTTATCTGCACAAGTGCTGTTTGACCTCCGGGGGAACTTCACGGTGGCGTAAGCCACGAGTGAGGTGTCCGAGGTCAAATAGTACAAGTGTAGATAAATCATTTATCTGACAGTCATCATGTATATTTATTTATGCAATAGGGATGCTTCTTATCAGTGTGGGAACATTTGGTTTTGACTGTTTATGTTCTTTTTAAAAGGTAATTTCTGGGACTTTCTGGGACTTTTGGTTAACTTTCTGGTGTCGTCCGCCCTAGCCAGTGGTTGCTATTAAATGAAACACACTCATTTTGTAGAGAACTTCTTGCTGAACAAATGTCATGGTGACAGTATCATGCTACTCTTTTTGTTTTAAAGTTATTCGTAGTTGTTTGATGAAAAGTGAAACAAAATTTAATTTTATGCTGTTTTTGCTAATTATAAAAAAACTAAAAGTGTTTATTAATGAAATGCCACTCATTTTGTAGATATTTTCATGCTTAACATTTTTGTGCTCATAGTACCATGCTATCATTTTTAGTTTTAAAGTGATTCACATTTGTTTGTCGAAAAGTGAGAAGAAAATTGAATTTTATGCTGTTTTTGCTAATTTTGAAAAAACTAAAAGGTATCTCTGAATGAAACACCTCTCATTTTGTAGATATTTTATGCTGAACATTTTCGTGCTCACAGTACCATGTTATCATTTTCATTTTAAAGTTATTTATATTTGTTTGTCTGAAAAGTGAAAAGAAAATAGGATTTTTTGCTGTTTTTGCTAATTATAAAAAACTAAAAGGTATCTATAAATGAACACCACTCATTTTGTAGATATTTTTGTCCAGAACATTTTCGTGCTCACAGTACTATGCTATCATTTTCGTTTTAAAGTTATTCACATTTGTTTGTCAAAAGTGAACAAAAAGCTTTGATTGACAGTTTGCATTTATCCCACATATGTGGGATAAATCTAGGATGGTTAGATTTATTCCACATATGTGGAAATAAATGGATTTATTCAATGGCTTTTGGTCTCACACCTATTGCATAAATATATATATATACATACTAGTGTGTTTAGTATATAACAGTGAAGAAACACACTGAGAATCCACTCATAAATATTACTCCTTTTATTGTTCTTTAAGATGGTGGAAACAAGTGCATCCATTTATAACAGCAAGACATCCGGGTACAAAAATTAGAAACAGGATGAGTAGTCCCAAAAGCAACAGCATCACCAGTAAAGGCAAAAAAAAACCTTTACATTTCACTCCAACTGGGCAGAGCTTCTTCAGAGGATATATATATATATATATAGTGAATATGTCTGTGCAAGTGTGTGTTACTAGGATTGTTCACACACCCGAGGTGTGTGATAAATAATCGATAAACCCAAGAGTGAAGTTTGAGGGGTTTATGAGATTATCACACACCGAGGATGTGTGAAAAATCCTTACAAAACAAACTTTGCACAGGTATTATTTTTTTTATAATAACTGATGCAAGGTTTCAACAGAGAGAAAAATTGTAAGCTGTATTTGTGCGAATGTGTCTCTGAGTAGCCACTGTACTCACACAAATACAGTGTGCTTTTTTTCATTCTTCAGTGAAATGAGAGTCCGAGGAGGAAAATGCTGTAATAACCTGCTATCAAGTTATTACAGAATTCAGTGGATATCACAGCGTTTTATCAGGAGTCAATATCCAGTCATTGTAGGGGGTCACCCGTTATTATACATGCATAATGATACAAATATCTGCATACATAGACATACACATACACATGAAGGCATACACAAAGATACATGTGCATGCACACAATGTATACATACATGCACAAAAATATATATGTATAAAATAAATATACACATGCACACATGACAGACACACAAAACACATACATACACATGCTGCATGCACACAGAAACTCACACTAGCAAACAGGTATACTGTATACAGGCAAGGGCAGACACATGCAAATACACATACATATACACAACTGTAAATACATATAAACAGATAACACAAACATCTTTTGGAATACAAGGTATTAACCCAGAAATGCTGTAATTTCTAATTTTTTTCACCAAACTAGACATGACCCTCTCATGGGGATAAAATATTTTCTTTCTTTTAAATTTGAGTACCCCTCCCCTTTTACTGCACTGTAAATCAACAGGAAACATTTAACCATCTGACCCATGTCCCCTCCCAGTGGTCACGCTCAGGTTCTACTAAAAACCTTTGACTTTTCCACTAAGTTCTGTGCTTAGTCACGGTGACCACATTCACATGTAAGTAGCATCTTTGGTATTCAGAATATATAGATCAAAAATACGTCAACATGACATCTGTCTGTCTGTCTCTCTCTCCATCCATCTAACGCAGGTTGGAAAAAATCCAACAAACTGATTGACTGAAATCAGTCAAATGGTTTCCAGCTATTTCAGTATGCCTGGGCAATTCAGATTAAAGAAGAAGTAGTTTTTTGTTAGCAAATAAATGTCATCATACAGTTTTGGTAATAATGCATTTCTGACACTTGCTGCCACTATCCATATTTTAAAATGCTTCTCTGAGGCTACATTTTGACTGTGCATACTAAGTTCGTACTGTGGATGTATTGGGATATGCTGGTAACCTTTTCTAATGGTGTGCAATAGCCCCAAATGAAGATGTTTCACTTTCTCCATGTTGGGCGTGGTAAGTGAGCAGGAATCATTGAAACTTTAGAACCACGTAACTCACCTCATGAATGAAATAAAATGAGAAGAAAAATGGAGACAGACTGATGTTTATGCCAAAGTACATTAACATAAAATAATGTAATTTTTTTTTTTGGTGACTAACAAATACTGCTGCTTTAAAACTCTCTCTTATGCTTATTTTTCAAATTTGCTACTTCTACTTTAACTTGGATTTCGGCCCCCTTCAGCTGCACTCCCACCATCATGTCACTTCACCTTCTCTGAGACTTACCTCTTCTTATGTAAAGTCCCCATGGTGATCCCTAGACTCCTTCAATTGAGCTCCCCCTGCCACATCACCTTGCCTTGTGCAGGACTCACTTCTTGCATGAAGTCCCCATGACTATCTCCTCACATCACCTCACCTTCTGCAGGACTTACTTCTCCCCATGAAGCCACCATGGCTATCACCCCACATCACCTCACCTTCTGCAGGACTTACTGCTCCATGCAGTGCCAATGGCTATTACCCCACATCACCTTGCCCTCTGCAGGACTTGCTTTTCCCATGAAGCTCCCATGGCTATCACCCCACATCACCTCAGCTTCTTCAGGACTTACTTCTCCTCCCATGAAACCCCCATGGCTATCGCCCCATGTCACCTTGCCTTCTCCAGGACTTACTTCTCCTCTAATGAAGCCCCCATGGTTTTCACCCAATGTCACCTCACCTTCTCCAGGATTTTCTTCTCCTCTCATGAAGCCCCCATGTCTTTTACACTCCACGTCACCTCACCAGGACTTACTTCTCCTCTCATGAAGCTCCCATGGCTTTCACACTCCATGTCACCTCACCAGGACTTACTTCTCCTCTTATGAAGCTCCCATGGCTTTCACCCAATGTCCCCTCACCTTCTCCAGGACTTACTTCTCCCATGAAGCCCCCATAGCTTTCACAGCCCACGTCACCTCACGAGAACTTATTTCTCCTCTCATGAAACCTCTGTGGCTTTCACCCTTGTCACCTTACCTTATCCAGCACTTACTCATACCATGAAGCCCCAATGTCATCTTGCCTTCTCCAGGACTTACTTTTTCTCCCATGAAACCCCCATGCCTTTCATCCCATGTTACCTCACCTTCTCAGGGACTTACTTCTCCCATGAAGCCCCCATAGCTTTCACAGCCCATGTCACCTCACATTCTCCAGGACTTACTTCTCCCATGAAGCCCCCATGACTTTCACAGCCCACATCACCTCACCAGGACTTGTGTCTCCTCTCATGAAGCCCTCATGGTTTTCATCCTACATCACCTGAAATTCTCTAGGACTTACTTCTCTTCTCATGAAGCCCCATGGCTTTTACAGCCCATATCACCTCACCAGAAGACATATGAAGAAAGACTAAAAGAACTTAAGATGCATAGTTTCAGGGAAAGGGGGGACATGATAGAAACTTTCAAATGCCTCAAGGGAATCAACAAAGTCCAAGAGGGTAGCATCTTTCAGAAAAAGAGATTTGTAAGAACAAGGGGGCACAATTTGAAGATAGAGGGGGGACAGCTCAGAGGTAATGTGAGGAAGTATTTCTTCACAGAGAGGGCTGTAGATGCATGGAACAGCCTTCCTGAGGAGGTAGTAGAGTCAAAAACAGTGGGGGAATTCAAGAATGCATAGGACAGACATAAGGCAATTCTAGTGGGGGGTAGAAGGAAGTAGGCTGTTGGTTAACTAGGATCTGCAGCTTATCCGTTCGGTAGGAAATGGGCAGACTAGGTGGGCCAAGTGGTCCTTATCTGCTGTCAGATTCTATGTGTCTATGTTTCTAGGAGTTACTTCTCTTCTCTTGAAGCCCCCATGGCTTTCACCATATGCCACCTCACCTTCTGAAGGACTTACTTCTCCCATGAAGCCTCCATGGCTTTTCCTCCACATCACCTCATCTTCTCCAGGATTTATTTCTCCTCCCATGAGGATACATAGCTTTCATGTCATGTCATCTCATCTTCTGCAGGACATATTTCTCCTCCTTTGAAGCCCTCATAGCTTTCACTGCATGTTGAGGCCAATGGAGTGTACCAAACCCACACTGGTGACCAAATCCAACATGAAGAGAGTATCTGGTTGGTAGTGTAGGCCTATAAAGAGCCAGCATCCTCTGTCGGGAACCAATTTTTCATTGTTCTCCCACTCCCTTTGATGTTGTGTTAACATGTGATGTATGCATGCAACAGATGTGTGCATCACAGAGCTGGACAATTGCTCTCCTGCTGCCATCCCCAGCTGGGCTCCACCACTTGTGGAAGTCCAGGTTGTGCCACTGCAGTGGGGATTGAACTCCATCTCCAAGGAGGTAAGCATCCAGTAGATACACAAACCTACTCACCTTGCCAACCCTAAATCATCCTAGGCTCATTCTTACACCTGGGGAGCTGAGTTTGGCAGCGCTGCAGTTGTGGCCGTGAGCCAGCTGAACTGTTTGTTTTTAAACATTCTAAATCTTATAAATGCAATGGCATACTTCTGGGTGTCTGTGCATGCAAAGAGAGATATATGTCACTCAGCTGTGTCTCATGCCTCACAACACAGTCTGTGTGTCTGTATATATATCCCAGCATGCATGGGCACCAGTCATGTGTTGTATGATTGTGTATTCCTTTTTGAGTTCTGTGTTTGCACACATTTGTAAATGTCTTACCCGAGTGTTATTCAGTGCATGTGGTTTGCACGTGCCGATTGGAAATAGTAAATATTCAGCATGAGTATTCTGAATAAATATGCATTTATGTGGAAAAGAGTTTAGCATACTGAAACAGAACATGAGCAGCGCCAGTTTGAAAAGGAGCGCTTATTCTGAATATATATTCTGAATGAGGGGGTACATGCATTAAATACTGATTACATTTATAAATTGATGGGAATATACCACCACCAGTAAACAGAATAAGTATTCCAGGGATAATTTAATTCATATTCTGTATATTAGGTTTTACATGCAATTTATATTCGGACTACATATTCAGAATGCGTATTCTGACATGACTGAAATAGTACTGGAATATTGAGCTGCCTGTAAATGTACTGAATGTTTATATATCGGTATTTATACAGTATATCAAATCCCAATTTTTTTTTGTTTCATTCTACACTGTCACTGGGATTAGTCATAACTGCTAGGTAATTATATGATCCAGCTAGAAAGTCGGACATACAGATAAATCTGTGACATCATCACAGCAGCCTGACCCTCCCAGTGATCCATTGACATTTAATTCCTCCATGTCAGCCGAGGGAGAAGTCACATTTGCTATTGGCTCCTGTGAGCTTTGAATTGCTTTGCCATATTTATTTTTTCCTCTCTAGTAACTCACACTAGGAAAGTATCTGTTCACAAACAGGTATTTTCAAAAAATTCAAAATCTTGCCTGTTTTAACAAGTTACATTGGTTACTGCTACTAACCTCAGCCAGTCAGTTACTGGAGACTGGATAGAAGTACAGAAACATAGACAGGGATGACAGAAAATGTCCAACGGTCCATCAAGTCTGCCCATTGGGCCCTCTATAACCCCGCGACCTTGTGTCGATACAGAGTTCTTCTAGACCCTCCCCGCCATCTTCCTATTCCTTTTCCAGGTTTCATCTCTACCAGTGAGCACTATTCATTTTGCTGTGTCCCAAACCCATTGGAAGCCCCCCCCCCATAGTTGTAGTACCCACCACCTCAGCTGGCAGGCTGTTCCACGGTTCCACCACCCTTTAGTTAAATAATACTTCCTCACATCCCTTCTGAACCTTCCTCCTGTCAGCTTCCAGTCATGCCCTTGTGTTGTTGAACTGGTGTTTCTGCTAAATAATGCTTCGTAATTTGCTTTATTCCTTTCCTTTTTACAATCTACTATATTACAATAAACAACAAGTGAACCAAAACCATTTTTGCACACAAAGTGCACATTGGGACCAGCTCAGTACTTGAGTGTGGGGCTCTTGGTAGTAACTGTTCCCCTTTAAGCATTTCCCTAAGTTTTACTGTTTGACAGTGCATGCAGAATTCATACTGCACATGTTTCAGGATGGTGCTACCAGCAAATGTTTTTGTTGGTAAACCATGCAGCACCACACTTAGATGCTTTTTTTTGTTGTTGTTGCATGGACATGAAAAGGGAACAGACATTTTTAAAAACTTCAAAACTGCATATCTTGCTTTAGGGCTGAAATAAATATTTACTTAGCCAGTTCATTTAAAGGGAATGTGTACGAGTTCCTTTAAGGTTATTTCAACAATTACAACAGTTGTTCAGAAACTGGTTTGCTAGGATACATTAAGCAAATGACCTTAGTAAAACACTAAAAAATACTTAATAAACTGGGATCTGGAGGCATCTGTTTAGTAGAGAGGAAGGGCGATGCGATGATGTCACTGCCTCACCAGTACTGTATTAACAGTATGCATTGCAATAGGTAAGCACGGTTGGACTGTGCCAATTGGGGTCCTAGTACACTGAAGAAAGCCCTGGATTTTATGTTTTGCATGGTGTAACTAAAGAATCCAGGACTTTCCCTAACAATTCAACATTATCCCTGGCTGTAGGAGCAGTTTGTTTTAAAATGCTTCATTGCTCACTGTTTGAGCTGGTCAGGCAGTAACATCGTCACAACACCCTTCCACATCACAGTGTTAGAAGTAATTTTCTGTTTTACTAAAGACATCTGCTAACTATAAACCTGCAGTTTACACACTGGATCTACAAAGTAACCTTTGCACTAATCATATAGAGAAGAGCACACAATCCCTTTCATTTTGTTTCTGTGAGAGCCACAGTAATTGAATGGGTATGAGCACTTTAGTTTAACTGTTAGCTATAGTATATTTAATCTTCTTTTGATTATACAAATGTTGTCTCTCACATGTATTGGGCTTTCTCTAAGTACCTTCGTTTCCATTTTTTGACCCCCCTTCTTTTTGCAACTGTATGGAAATGTACAACTGTATGGAAATGTATGTTTACAGTACAAATATAATTTAAAAGGAATAAAATTTAATGGAACTAGCTGGCCTGGTGGCGGTAAGAGTTGAGGCACTGGATGCCACACCTCGCGCCACACTGGTGACCTGGGTTCGGGAACGAGCCAGGGCCTCTGGGGGTCGGCAGGCAGGAGGGAGGATTGAGCATCCGGAGAACTGCTCTCCTCTCTATGGGGAAGGGCACTAGTCATCTTCCTGCTGACTGCCCTCTAGTGGTGGCTGGAGGGCAGTACGGGTTGGGAGGCTTGGAAGCCGATGTGCTTACATTGGAGGGGAGGGAAGAGAATGGAAAAAGGCCGGGGATCCATGTACCCATGATGGCCCGACCTCTCCAGCGAAGTTTGCCCCCCGCCACCAGATTTGACATACTGGGTGGTGGGGGATTGCTGGCATCCCTGCACCTGGCCCTGCTGCATAGGGGGAATCTGTGGGGGAACCTCGGGGGGCAGATGAGCTGGGGGTTGGGCTGGAGGATGTACCTCCCCTATGGGGGGGATCATGGCCCAGCGGAGCCTGCGGCAAGTAGTAAATAGTAATAAAAAAAAAATTAATGGGAGTAAAGATAGATATTAATGTTTTTGTGCATGCTAACCATTGATTATATTAGTTTTAAAAAGATTTTGCTATATTGCTGTTTTACAATATTATAAGGTTAAATAAACAAGCCACTGCACAGACAAAATGACCCACAGAAATGATAGTGGCAAGAAGACTGGTAAAAGTAGCACATGGCCTGAGGAATGCCAAATTGGGACAACCTAGCACCCCCTTATTAACCCTACAACTCCAGTCCAACAGATCATAATTACATCGCTCATCCAGCAGTTGAGGACTTGACCCAAGCAGAATCCACCATGAAATCAGACCTGAAATCAGACCCTGATATTCTGCACCACAAGCAATACTTCATGTTCCATATTGAATATATGGGGGAGTTTACGCTCCCTACTTACATACATACTAACAAACTAAGAAGCCAGCAGATTTGGCCCTATGATCTATCGAGTCTGCTTGATGATCAGTGCCACAGTTAGAATTTTAAATGTAACTGTTTACTTGCTTATCACTTCTATATTTGTGTACTTGTGTTGTATTTGCAAACATTCAATAAACGGTAATGCCAAAGTGAGCAAAAACCATGGCTGTATGTTTTTTAATATAACTGAAAACTTGGGCATTGGGGTGACCACCTTAAAGCACCAGTGCAATGAAACTGGGCCAAAATGTGACTGTGCCTTTTTGGTACCGGGTCATAATGTTGCACGCTTAATAGCATACGACATTATGGCTAACCCAGTACAGGCTGCACCAGTGAGCAAATGGTGCAATCCTGTGTATACTGCTGTACATGATATTGCACCATTCTCATTCTCCCAGGCAGAGGATAAGACCTCTGTTGGGAGTGGGTTTTGCTGACCAGCTGCTGTGGCTCAACAGACTGAGATGCAGCAGCAGGGAACCCACCCAGTGCTTCTGGAACTGGGTTTGAATCCCAGTCCCAGAAACTTTTATTTTAACTTTGTTCGCTCCCAACTTGAACCCCCCAGAGTTGAGAATCTATATTGAAGGGGTTCGGGGGGGGTGGAGCCCCCCCCACAGAAATCAGAGATATGCCGCATGGCAGAAACACACTGTATTGGCAGCGCGATTTTGCCATGCAGCATAATGTCATGCAACATTATGACCCCGTGTCCCTTTTTTCTCCATATAAAAGACTCCAGGCATCTTCCATTTTCATTTTGTGGTAAAATGTTGTAGTGCACCAAAATGTAAGTATTTTATAGATGTTTTAACTCAGTTTTTTTTTCCCTCAAGAATAAAAGATGGCCACCACTTTTGGCATAGAAATAGCTTTGTAGACCTGGCAAGTGTTAGGATCGAAGAAAAAAAAATCATTGCCCACAGCAAAGGAGGCACTTGGACAAGTAGATTTGAGAGGTATGCTAATATATAAGACAAAGAACCTCTGTGCGCAAACACTGAGGCAAGGGTTACCCCTAAAGGGCATTTGGCTGGGAAGCTGTTCAAGGGTACATAACAGAGGTGTTCTCATTAATGTAGCATCATGGACCGTATATAAGTGGTGATTTGCATATGCAGCCCATGATGCTTTGCATTGTGGGGGCATGTCTGATTTTGTATGCTAATATATATATATATTAATTAGCTTTTTAGAAAACACATTTTTCATTGCACTGCTGCTTTAAACTTGCTACAGTACATTTCTTTTGCTTGCTTTGAAATGGCCTTGTTTCTGCCTTTTCTAAGCTCCCTTGTTTGTGCTGCTTTTTGTTACCCACCCAGTATTCATGCTTAGAATTGCTCAGCGGATCCAGAATCTGGTGACATTAGTTGAGTGGAGGCCTGCAGTGAGACTTTTTTATTGTGAAATCTGTTTATTAAGTTTATAAACAGTCTTACAAACATTAAACGCACAGCTAGTAACACAGAAACAGAGAAACTGATGGCATATGAGGACCGTTAGTCCCACCCAGTCTGCCCATTTTCTCTACCTGCTGCAAAAGCCACAGACCTTACTTGATCTCTGACTTTGTTCTCTTTCCTATCATAGTACAATGTGTTTATAAGAGTGTGCCAACATACTTACAGTATGGAAAAAGATTGTACTGCTCAGGGTAATACATCATTTCTGGGGGGGAGGGATTATGCACATAACCTCCGTTAGGCCTAACCATTGGGAACGTACCTCAGCCCCGCTGGTTGTCGCTATGGAGTGGACCAAATAAAACCTGCTCAGCATTGTTCAGTAGTCAGGCTTCTGCATCCAGCCTTGAGGTCCATTGCTAACCTATGACTATAAAGATTTCAAACATTAATTTTCAGTACTTTCCTCATCATCTCACCAGAACTAAAAATATCAATTTGCAACATAGTAGTTTGTTTCTGCGGATTATGTCTTCAATGTATGTATTGTATTCTGTGCCTTTATTTATTGATAAAATGGTGCAGGGTCTGCACCAGAAGACATACGAGGACAGACTAAAGCAGCTTAATATGTATACCCTTGAGGAAAGGAGGGAGCGGGGGCACATGATAGAAACTTTCAAGTATCTCAAGGGAATTAACAAAGTCCAAGAGGGTAGCATCTTTCAGAAGATGAGATGTGCAAGAACAAGGGGGCACAATTTGAAGATAGAGGGGGGACGGCTCAGAGGTAATGTGAGGAAGTATTTTTTCACAGAGAGGGTTGTGGATGCATGGAACAGCCTCCCTGAGGAGGTTGTGGAGTCAAGAACAGTGGAAGAATTCAAGAATGCATGGGACAGGCATAAGGAAATTCTAGTGGGGGGTAGGAGGAAGTAAGCTGTTGATTAACTAGAATCTGCAGCTTATCCATCAGGTAGGGAAATAGATAGACTAGGTAGGCCAAGCGGTCCTTATCTGCCGTCAAATTCTGTGTTTCTGTGTTTCTATGTATAGTATAAGTATATGTTGTAGATAACTTAGATACTGACAGGGCTGTGTTGAAAACTGGGTTGTACAACCTAAATGGCATGTCTCTCTGTATAAAAATAAAGTGTTTTTACTACTACTGCTACATGAGCAGTATATTTAAACATGTCAATTCCCACATTTGAACTATAGTTGATATTCCGTCATCAGTAGTAGATCAGATAACAGTAAAGAGTCCTTAGTGAACATTATGAGAAGGAGAGCATAGGAAAAAAAAATCTGTATCCTGTGAAAAAAATGTGTCACACAAAAATACTTTTAATATTAAAACAATTTGTATGCAAGCCAGGTACCCCCACCTAACAAGTATGTGGAAATTGTTTCCCACCCTAGAATGATAAAATTTTCAGAATGGCTCTCTATGCAGCATTACAAGTATAACCTAGGGAGGAAAGAGTGCAGAAGGGGCGGGGAAGAGAGGTGTGGCCATTCGGCCATGTGGTTATTGCCATCTGGGAGGGCAACAAAGCCCCTCATAGTAGATAGGAATACTTGAACCAGCATTTTTTTTTCCAATATAGTACCTTGCAAGATATACTCACCATTCCGGCATACAGCCCCCTTATAGCTGCAGACATACAGTAGGACCCCAATTACTCTTCTCCCGCCACCAATCCAACTTACAGTTCAAAATGATTCGTGTGCCAGCAGAAAGTTTCAGTCCTCATCAGCCATTTCTGAGACTTCCTGGTCCCCAAAGTCTTATCTGATTGTCTTTTTTTTCATGCAGCTTTTTAACCCCTTGGGTTGCTCATTGGTCTTGAATCCACCTCCCCCTAGCCAGCAGCTACCTCTCCCAGACCTACCTGGAACTGTCCCCCCATGATTCAACCCCTGAGTACATATTCAGAGGCTTCTGGGTGTCTGGGTAGTGGTGCATGTTGAGGGAGATGTGGAGGGCGTCATGTAGCCCACAGGTCCCTTTTCTGTTTTCTCCCTTTCCTATGCTGCGCCATGAACACATGTGGGTGGAGGTGACATGTATGCACTACGGAAGTGCAGCCCCTCCCACAAAGTTGCTGGCACCTTCACTACCACCGGCCCGCCACCCGGTGCCAGTCAAAAGCTGAGATGGCTTGCCAGCCCTTCCCCAGGAGAGGAAAGCAGTCTGTGGGGTGCTTGATCCTCCCCCCCCCCCAGCTGAGCCCCAGTGACTCGAATCTGTTCCTGAACCCAGGACACAGGCATGGCAGCTGGCGAGGCATCAGTGTCTTGGCCCACAGCACCACTGGACTGGCAAGTCGTAATTTTTTTCACCAATTGGCCAGCTTCCTTGGTGTCTGTGAATGCAGATTGTTTTCCCCGCATATGTAATAGGCAGTCTAGCAGGATAGTGAATTGAATGTGTGATGCGTAGAGCTTTAAGGGTGGAGTGTACCCTATCAAAAGACTTTCTTCTGGAGTGGGTTTCAAAACTTAGATCTGGGAAAATGGAGAGTTTCTCCCCCTCTGATGTTTTGAAGGGGCCAACACTCCTTGCTGCCTCAAACACTATCATGTTCCTGTACCTCCCGAGGGTAGCCAGCATAATGTGAGGAGTATGTGGAGTCCAGTCTCTTGTGGGGGGGGTCCCAAAGGGTAGCCAGCATTATGTGAGGAGTATGTGGAGTCCAGTCTCTTGCGGGGGGCGGGGTATAGCGGTATGCAGGCAGCACCAGGGGTGCCAATCCAGGCTCAAGTTCAGCTCTCAACCACCTACTGATAAATGGTTTCGCATTTTTACCCTTAGCCAAATGAGGCAGTCCTAAAATTTTTATGTCACCAGACCGTATTTGAGTTTCCCCAATCTCCAGGCAGTTTCTGACCAAGTTATTGTCCTTAATAAGTCCTGTTGTAGCAGCAGCATCTTTAAGGGCTGCACTAGCCACTTCCTTAGCCTCGGTCACCATGATGGAGATCTGTGTTTTGCACAGTAGGAGCTAAGAATTAAGTTGGTGACTTTTTGATCGAGGATAATTACTCTTTGTTCTAATGCCTGGATGGCTCTCAGGATGTCCGGGAGCATGGTCTCTCTGCAGCTACAATCCGCCACACTCCTGGGCTTGCCTTCACCTCCCACTCCCACTTCCAAGGCATGCTGCTGCTCCTTACAGCCTCCTTCATCGGCCCCATGGTAGCACACAAATTGAAGTTATCCCGTCATTGACTAAGAGAAATGGAATGAAGGCATGTATTTTGGAGTAGAAATATGACTGTTCTTTTAAAGAAAATTATTGTTGTGACGATCTGGTGTGAGAAGCTTGAGGAAGGCACATTTATCCCCGGTGAGAGGAGGCTCTGCCCTGTAATGAGAATTATACTGTGTTTTTTCTGCTCAACTGATGCCGTCAGGTTTTGGATCCGATCAGTAAATGTAAAAATGAATACCAGCTGGAGAAATGGCAGCATCAACATAGGGCCCTAATGAGAGAAAAAACAAATTGTTTCAAAACGAACAAAACAAACAGCACAGTAGGAGCCTGCACACATGCCTGAATTTCCATTTATATTAAAAAAGGAAAGCAAGGTTTATGTTCCCTTGATAAAAACACCTGCATTTTCCCTTTCAGCAGTGCCAACTCTTCTTTGTTTTTTCCATGGAGATTTTCCTGCCCCAGCCACACTGTTGCAGGGATGTACCCTGATCCCAGGGATATACCCTAATCCTGGGGATATACTCTGATCCCAGGGATATACTTTGATCCCAGGTATATACCCTAATCCTGGGGATATATTCTGTTTCCAGGGATATATCCTGATCATGGGGATATACACTGTTCCTTGGGATGCACCCTGATCCTGGGTATATATCCTGATCCCAGGGATATATCTTGTTCACAGGGATATAACCTGTTCCCAGGGTATACCCTGATCCCAGGAATATACCCTGATCTTTGGGATATAGCGTGTTCCCAGTGATATACCCTGTTTCCAGGGATATACCTTGATCCTGAGGACATGCCCTGATCCCAGAGGTATACCCTGCTCAGGTCAGTGCCTACAGTTCTTCCTGGGACCTCCATGGAGACCAACAGCCCCCACCACTCTGTATCAGCTCCCGGTGCGAGGGCTGAACTTAGGACACATCTTGGAAGACAAGATACTCAGGGCCATGAAAACCCTGAAGGTGGACAAAGCACCTAGTCTTGATGGGTTGACCTGTAGAGTGCTGAAGGAGGTGAAGAAGACACCGGTGGCACTGGTGCCAAATCTGTTTAATTGTTAATTTGAGATGAGGTGATTCTAGCAGACTGGAGGATGGCCAGTTACAGGAGTGGGGACAGGTATGCCCTGGGATTTACAGACCAGTCAGTGTAACTTTGATTGTGGGCAAGCTGCTGGAAACCCTCATTAAAGAGCAACTGATGCCTCCAGAAGAACTTTGAAAAACACAGTCTTTAGACTCAATTCAGCATATATTTGAGATTAGTTCTGTATTTCTCTTTCTTCTTATTTATTACTGAGGTCATGTACATGAAACCAGGATCTTTGTTCTTTGCAAGTTCATCAGCTCTGATTAGCTAATCCCAACCTGATGTCCTGATACGCTGCTTGTGACATCACGGTTATTACCGTGACAACAGACTGTGACATCACAGCAGAGGATTGTGCCTTAAAGTGAGGAATCAGCTGTATGTGCAGATAAACTCTGAGGGATACCTGTTTCCATGCAAATTTCCTCAGTAATGAATAAGTGGGAGGGGAATTCTAGAAAGGATATGTAAAAAAACAAGCTGAAATGTGTCTAAATGTTATGTTTTCTAAAGTTTTACCAGAGGTGTCGGCAGCTAGTGTAATTCTTGGAAGCATGGGTTTCAGGACAGGAGGCAGCATTGGTCTGTAGAGAGGAAATCTTGCCAAACTAACCTGATCGACTTCTTTGATTGGATCACAAAGGCAATGAACAGTGGCCAAGCAGTGGACATGTTATTCCTTGACCTTATCAATGCCTTCTGATTCTGTTCCACACAGAAGGCTAATAAAAAATGTGGGTTACCTGGGGGTAAAGAACAAACTGACCAGGTGGATGGGGAACTGGGTGGGAGGCAGGACACAGAGGCAGGCCATCAGTGGAGCACACTCTGAGCTCAGGAGAGTCACAAGTGTGGTGCTGCAGGGATGTGTTCTGAGGCTGATCCTCTTCAGTATCTTCAGTTGCGATACAGGAGAGGGAATGCAGAGTAAGGTGTGTCTCTTTGCTGATGGCACTAAGATCTGTGGCAGAGGAGGTGGGTGCCGTGTGCTGTTTCCACCCTCCGAAGGAGCCCCCTGCTGGCTCCAGGGTGGGATTTGGGGGAATCATACATAAACTCCCGTCTCCGAGGTCTCAGCACAATGCTCCACCACCACCATGTCAGTAGGCAGGCCATGGATTATTTATTTTTCCCATAATTTGTTTATCCTCCTGGCCGATGCAGGCTTGGGCTGCCTTCTGCCCTGCTCCACCAATCCTCACTGTCCATCACCTCCCCAGGCTTACCTGACAGGTCTGGTACCCCATGGATTGCCCCCTGTGGTGGGGTCAGGAAGGGCAGGGCCATCCTCCCCCTGAAGTCCAAATCCAGATTCGGCAGGTAGGTGCTCCCTGGTGGTGGGGCAGGGGCGGAAGGGGACCTGATGTGCACAGCATCATTTATTCCTTCCTCGCTACCTTTTCCTCCTTATTTCTCCCTTCCAGGACCTGTTGCTAGGGCGTGCACATCAGTGTGCATGTGTGGAGGCACATGCTCATCGCGGAGTCCCGCAGCGTGCACCCATTTGTTGCCGCTCTTAGGGCCACACTGCCACCAGGCCTCCACCTGGTGGCAGTTGTTTAATGGAAACAGCAAGCCTCCACCTCCCCCTGGGAGGGGTGAGCAGTCCCTCAGATGCTCATCCTGTCCCTCCCCAGCCAGCTTCCAACAACCTGAGATTGCCGCCTGTCCTGGGTCGCTAGCGTGGAGGGCAGTACTGCTACTACTGTCGGACCACAGGGCTGGCCTTCACATTTTAGTTTTTTATCTGATTAGCTAAAGTTTTATTCCAGACCACTTGCCTCCTCTGACACTGCCCCAGTTCCCAAACATTCTGTCCAGCCAGTGTTTCCCTGTGACTTGTGCATATGTAAGTGCATTGACAAGATTGAACAAGGTGGGCGGGGAGGTGGGGAGACACAGCCTGAAGTTGAAAGGTGAGAAATTCAGGAGTAACATTAGGAAGCCCTTCTATACTGTGAGTAACCTATGGGACAGCCCACCACAGTGACAGGCAATATAAAGAGAGTAAAGGCCTTTAAGGTAAGCCGTGACAGAGTTCTGCTTATCAAGGTAACCATTGTATACCCTGGTAGTAGAATAGGGATTCCTAATTTGCTCATAAAACACATGGTAGACTGGATAAATTCTTTGAGATATGAAATTAGGTCTTATGTGATAACAGCGACTCTGGAATGGCGAGTCCAGAATCACAAAAGAATTACAGCAAGGATGCAAACGGCGACTTTCTTTTGTTTTTGCACTCATTACCCTTGTTGTGGGGCTTTGCCCCTGGCCTCCTTACTTAAAATGACCAACTCTGAGGTCCTAGCACTGCAAAGTTGGGGTAATACTTACATCGCTGTTTGGTCCTCACTGTAATTGCCTCGCCCTCTTTTACTTTTGCCATTCCGGAGCCACCCACATTACGTGCTGCCAAGGAACGATACCCTGGGTAGTAGAGTGGGGATTCCTAATTTGCTCATAAAACACATGGTAGACTTGATAAATTCTTTGAGATATGGAACCCTTTTCCTAATTCATCCCTATGTAAGATTCCGGATTAATATATACATTCTGTTTATGATGCTAAACTCTTAACAAACCAATTAAGGTACCAGTAATATTGCAACTTTGTTACAACACCATCCTCTCCTGCAGCTTTTTATGCCATAATCATTATGATATATATGTTTAATTTTATTATATATTGTTTCACTTTATATGTCTATAATTTTAGTTTACGACATATTCTGTTTTTAAATTTTATTATCTGGGTTTGTGACATACATGCTGTATTCCTTAAAAGGAATAAAAAATTGAATTACAAAAAAAAAAAGTGGGGATTCCTATTAATTAGTATATGTTTGCACAGCATACTTGTTAATGCCTGCTTATGAAGCGGGGGGGGGCATGTTGGACCTCTAACCCCTTCCAACCTTGAAGAGCAGCTGATTCCTTTGCAAGAACTTTGAAACATATAACACTGTATATCTATAAATAGAAGGTGTGCTGCATAGAGGTACCGAATCTCAGCACTTTCTAAATCTGCTGGCAGCCTAAGGGTTAACTCATCGTTGAGTTGACCAGGTATGTTTTTGCTCGGCTTCATAGCAGATTGGCTCACTACCTCCAGGTTTGGCATACCATCACCACAGACAAGTGGGTCCTGGAGGTAGTGAGCCAGGGGCTGTCACTCACTTTCACATCACTTCCCAAGCTGAAGGCAAGAATCTTTGCTCCAGTCACCTCTGCAGACAGAATCCTACTGGAGGCAGAGGTAAAACACCTGCTTTCAATCAGAGCAGTGGAGCCAGTGCCCCTGAAACAAACAGGTAAAGGCTTCTATTCAAGATACTTCCTTACCAAAAAGAAAAATGGGGTTTGGTGACCTATCCTGGATCTAAGGCTTCTAAACGAACACACCCTAAAGCCAAAGTTCAGAATGGTGAACCTATCAATAATCCCCACATTGCAAAAAGGGGGTTGGTGAACTAGATTTAAGGAATGCCTATTTTCACATTTCTGTCAGGTTAACTCACAGAAAGTACCTGAGGTTCAGATTAGCCTCAGGTCACTACCAATTCGCAGCACTCCCATTCGGTCTAACTTCTGCTCCAAGGGCATTCATGAGATGCCTAGCAGTGGTAGTCAAATACCTGAGAAAACAAGGTGTGACAGTCTTCCCTTACCTGGACGACTGGCTGGTAGTTGGCCAGTCCCTGCAGCATGCCAAGCAGTCACTGGCTCTCACAAAATCTACTCTGGAATCCCTAGGCTTCCTCATAAATGAGCAGAAATCATATCAAGAGCCAGTTTAGGTGCTAGATTTCATAGGAGCAGAGTTACATGCTACTCTGGGCAGAGCCTTCCTGCCCAAGGACAGAATGGACAGCATCACACAGGTCTCAAGTGCCTTCATGTTGGGAAAACCCAAACCAGCCAGGGACTTTCTCAGGCTGCTGGGACACATGGCAGCTGCCACAACAGTGGTGCCAGGCTCCAGGTTCCAGATGAGGGACATCCAGTTTCATTTAAGACAGTACTGGTCACAAAGGACAGACCCACTGTCCAAACTGGTACCAGTCATGCACAGCCTATTGTAGGCACTTCAGTGGTGGCTGGATGAACATAACCTCAGGGTAGGCGACTGCCATCCATAATTCTCACAACAGATGCTTCTCTTCTTGGCTGGGGGGGCGCACATGCTGGATCACAAGGCATGTGGCACGTGGTCCCCTCAAGAGTCCTTATTGCACAGAAATCTACTAGAGCTCAGGGCAGTGTACCTGGCTCTATTGGCTTTTGCCCCCCCATCTGCAAAACAAAGTGGTGCAGATCAGGACAGACAACGCCACAACCATGTATTACATCAACAAACAGGGAGGAACCAGGTCCGCACTACTTTGCATGGAGGCAATAAAGCTGTGGTCCCTGGCATACTCCATGCAAGTATCTCTGTCAGCCATACACCTTCCAGGGAAGGACAACGTACTGGCAGACTCTCTCAGCAGGATAAGTCAGAACCACCATGAGAGGTCATTGAATCCTCAGATCCTCAATGCAGTTTTCAGAAGATGGGGCACTCCAGAGATGGATCTCTTTGCCTCTGCAGAAAATCACAATTGCCCCTGTACTGTTGCAGGGCCCCCTCACAAGGGTACAGTTCCTTTGGATGCAATGGCCTTGGATTGGTCAGGGACATTCGTGTATGCCTTCCCACCTTTCCCAATGATTCTCAGGACCCTGGTGAAATTCAGGTCCCAAATAGCAAAGATGATACTAGTGGCACCAGACTGGGAGAGGCAACACTGGTATTCACTTCTGCTGTCCCTATCAGTGACCTCACCAATTCACTTGCCCAGGAGGCACAACCTGCTGACATCCTCCCAGGGTAGGATCCTGTATCCCAACCTCAAGTCACTGAGACTAAAGGCCTGGCTCTTGAGGACTTAGAATTTGCTAATCTCAAGCTGTCTGAACAAGTTCTGACAGTTCTCAGGGGTTCCAGGAAACCTTCCACTAGAAAAACATATTCCCCTAAGTGGAAGAGGTTCTCCATTTGGTGCTCAGGTAAGGGTACTGATCCCTCCAGGGTGGCTCTCACTGTCCTGTTGGATTACCTGACACATCTTCATTCATTAGGATTAAGGCCCTCGACCCTTAAGGTTCACCTGGCCTCAGTTTCAGCTTACCTGTCAGCTGGTAAGGAAAGGTCCATTGCCTCTCATCCAGTTTTCAGAAAGTATTTCAAAGGTCTTAATCTCCTCCACCCTTTTCTGAGGGAACCTGTTCTGGCCTAGAATTTAAACATCTGCATTGCCAAGCTGATGGAATCACCATTCGAACCCATGGCAACTGCAGACCTGAAGTATGTCACATGGAAGACGGTGTTCCTAGTAGCTGTTTCCTCAGTCAGAAGGATCAGTGAATTGCAAGCCCTGTGTACAGATGTGGACTACATTTCATTCCACAGGGACAAGGTGGTACTCAGGACCAATAGGAAATTCCTCCCTAAAGTGGTATCTGCTTTCCACTTGAATCAGTCCATGACTCTGTCTGTTTTCTTTATGGAGAATTCCAGTTCTTCTGAAAGGAAACTTCACTGCCTTGATGTTAAGAGAGCACTTAGCCACTACATTGACAGAACCAAGGCATACAGACCAGGGCAGACACAGCTCTTCCTTACTTATGGGGACGTTGGCAAGGGTAGAGCTGCCACAAAATGTACAGTTGCTCACTGGATAGTGGCATGTATAAGGTTTTGTTACGAAAAAGTGAATAAGCAGGTGTCCTTAGGCCTAAGGGCACATTCCACAAGGGGTACAGCTGCATCAGTGGCAGCTTCAAGAGATATTCCTCTACTAGAAATCTGCAAAGCAGTTACATGGAAAACAGTGCACACCTTCACAAAGCATTACAGCCTGGATCCACAATCTAGAAGTGATGCCAGGTTTGGCACAGCAGTTCTGCAGAACCTGTTGCCCAGATAGGTTCTCTGTCCAACCTCCAAAGGTACTGCTTGGTAGTCTGCATTAGTTTAATCATAATGAGTGATTCCTGGGGTTAGAAGAAAAAATTACTCACCATAGTAATCTTGTTTCTTCAAAGGGATCACTCATTATGATTAAAGTACCCACCTTGCCTCCCCTACTAGTGGTTCTGCATCCCTGCTTGGGTGTTATATATAGCACAGGTTAGAGACTCACTCTGTTTAAACCCGATTGGTTTCCTTGTTGTCTCATGTTAGGCCTGTCTTTGGGTGACTTTTAACCTTGGGGGCTGTGGCTTATATTTATTATAATATTGTTAACTAGGGGGTCTTATATCCAGTTAGGCTCTGAAGGAATCTGAAGCACTTGCAGTGCAGCAGTTACTAGGGCAACAGTTTGAAATTGGCACGAGCCAATTAGAGTTCTATCATTTGCACAGCATTCTGTTCTCTCCGGGCAGTCGAACACTGGAGGCTGACTGCATTATTTTAATCATAATGAGTGATCCCTTTGAAGAAACAAGATTACTATGGTGAGTAATTTTTTCTTACTCACCACACATCCTTGGGGACAGTTCAGGGAAAAGCTGGTGGCAAGATGGCGCCGAGCACCTGCAGACTCCACACCCGACCAGCTGGGCATGCAACTAGAACCAGATCCGTTACATAGCAAGGGTTGGGGAACCCTGCTGATGCCACCAGGGAGAGCAAGCCCTGAGGGAAGACAGCAGCAGCACTAAGTCCTGGTGGACTTCTGGATGATGGGGCTGAGGTGCTTGGCAGAGGGAGGGCAGCTGGGGAGGATGGAAAGTAAAAATCCAAGTGTGCAAGTCAGCATGTGCTGTAACCACCTTATAAGCAAAAGAAAACTACAGAAAAATGCTGAAATTTTTCACAAAGCCACGCAAACGCAAAAAAAAAAAAAAATTAAAACGTTTAAAATATAATTTCAATTCTGGTAGAAATTGTAACAGGCAAACACAAGTGGAAGATTTCTGGAATCTTTTACAGTAAAAAGCAGGGACGGACCCCTGCTGATGAGAGAGAGCACCCTGATATGTAGGGGACTCAGCGGAATGGAGTAACGGTCGAGCCATGCTTTAGGTTGCTTGTGTAAACTTCTGTTTATAATGCTATCATTGGGCACTTTACTTTTGCACATTTGAAAAAACTGAATAAGCCAGCCCATCAATGAAGTGGTAGCCCTACTGCTTGCAATGCCGGCGACCTTTGTTCGGGAATGAGCACAGTTGTCAATGGCTAGCTGGGGGAAGGGGGATCAAGCATCCCAGAGGATTCTTTCCTCATCCTCTGAGGGGGGGCAGCCAGCTCCGCTACTATACTGTCACCTGGGAGACCATGGGTGGCAGTGCAGCGGAGCAGCTAAGTGGGAAGGGACGATGCAGGCTGGTCCCACGTTATGTACATTCGTGTGTGTGCACATGTGCACCTGAGCCACCTGTGTCATAAGGGATGGAACAGGAGTAAAACAGGAACCCCACCCCACCCTCCATGCAGAATGATGGCTGAGCAGCACCCACAGACCCCGCACTCACTCACCAGGGCACGCTCCTGATGACTGGATACTGTGCACCCAAGGGACCTAGCCCCATCCCAAGGGCTCTTCCATGGGGGCAAAGCACTGAGGTTACACGGGAGCAGGTATGACCCAGGAGAAGGTGAGGGGATGGACTGGGGTACAGTGGGGGACTGAGAGGGGGTCAAGCGCCGAGGGGAGCAAGGAGCATACACAGAATAAAAAAAAAAATGAAAATGCTTTATTGAAATTGTTTTACAACTCATACTTATAATAATACACGTGCAATGTTATAACACACACAAACTTATACATATGCCATGTTATAACACACACACTTATAGTAATACATGTACAATGTTATAACACTTCACATGTTTGTTTTTTTTACCAATTATTTTACCAGGCAAGACACACTAAGCTGAAAGCTTGTTTGCAGGTGCAACTTGGGAGTATGAGGAAGTTAAGTGACTTGCTCAGAGTCACACAGTATGCAAGTAGGGGCTGTGGGATTCAAACCCAGGTCTCCAAATTTGCAGCTCAGAGCCTTAAACCACTGCACCATACTGCCTCCAAATAGCTGTATCTTGTCACATGTTGTAACATGTTGTATCTTGAGCTTCTATACAACTGATTAGCAAAGCATGAAATAAACTCAAGATGACTCTACAGAACATAAAACAAACACCTGCACAGAAACCATTCTTACCCAACCTTGTTTATACTAAGGAGCAATTCACGGAGGGCTGCTGCTGACTACATACAAGTAACTGCCTATAAAGATCCGCTATCTCAACAATAGTTATCCATTAGCCAAAAGTATCCAAGTTTGTATTTCTTATCGAAATTAAAACCTAAACTATACAGGATGATACTCTTCCCTTGGGGTTTCCACTATTTGGTAATGTCTGAAGAGTTTCACATCATTTTTTGTAAAGAATTGTGTTGCTGCATTGGTCCTTGCACAAAAAGATGAACAAAGTGGGGGATTGGATAACTTTTATTGGACCAACAAGAGATTCACAGAATGTTTTAAGCTTAGACAACTCTGTGTCAGTTTGAAAGCTTAAAACATTCTGTGAATCTCTTGCTGGTCCAACAAAAGGTATAAAACCACCCTTTTTGTACATCATATTTTAAAAGTTTTGGGCCTAGCCGGCCTGGTGGTGCTGAAGGTTGAGGCACTGGATGCCACACCTTACGCCATGCCAGCGACCCGGGTTCAGGAATGACCTTGGATCACTGTGGAGCTGGCTGGGGGGAGGGCTGGAGCAGGATTTCCCTTTCAGGGGTGGACGCCTGCTCCTCCATAGTTCCACACCCATCGGGTGGAGGACCAATGGGAGTGTAGGCAGCAGGAGTGGCAGCACAAGTCTGGGGTGGGGTGGGGTAGAAGGGGTCACCGGATCCAGGCGTGCACACTGCGTACGCATGTGTATGCCATGACCCCGGGAAAAGGGGAGAAAATGGCAAATGAAGAAAAATTATGTATGGGAAAGAAAAAAAAAGTTTGGGGTCTATTGTTGAAGCTAGCAATCATTTTATCATACCTAAGAGCACACAATATTTCTCTGTGCCACTCTTGGTAAGTTGGAATGTCCAGGTGAAGCCATTATCTTAATATCCATTTCATTTTTGCACTTGAAACAATATGGGTGAGTTTTACATAAATATACTGTACCCTCTAAAGACCTTGAGTATGCTACCTTTTTTTGAATGAATGTTTCTCCATAGGGCACAGATAGCAGTACCCCAGACTCTGTGTTTCCTGCCCCCATTTTGATAATCGAGGTCAGATTCTTTGACTGATTTCAGGGTACACCTGCTTTTAAAGTCATAATTTAGAAGAAAGATCCTGTTGCCCTTGCTGCAGTTCCTGTATTTCCCTTCCCATATGTTAATTGTGTCCACAGCAGCAGCCTGGGCCGTCACAAGCCAAGGATTGTGTTGCCAGGTATAGGCAAGAGGCCAGAGTGGAAGAGGCCTGAAAGACAGTGATACTGTTTTTATGTTAGTATGCATGGCTATAAAGAAAAAATAATAAACTAAATACAGAAAGTAGACTCGGGTTGATTCCCACAACCTCCAAATGCATACAGTGTGACCTTGAGCAAATCACAATCTCCCTGTGTTCTCAGGATGCACCTGTAAACAAACAAGCTTCAGCTCCGAGTGCCTTTCCTGGCCAAAAATTGTAACAAAAAAAAAAATATATATATACATCAAACTAAACTGATTTGTGTCTAAAAACTATTTTTTCCACACACAAAGTTGCTTCAAGTAAGATCAGGGGCTCTTTAAATATTTTGACAGCCATGATAAGATTCCCAGTGCTTGAAGATTAAATTTGGTCTCATTCATGCGTTCAAGACCTGCCGTCTAATTCTCATGGGACAGGCAATAATTTTTTCCCAACAGGCAGACATATTTTGCAAAAATTTCTGTCTCTTTTTAATGCCTCATTTATGCTGTCAATCACGGTGCCACGTTAAACAGCCTGTATAGGGCACCTGCTAACCAAAAAGAAAACAATTCATTATGTCCCAGGCTGTGTCATGATATCCAGCTTTCAACATAAAGTTTTATTTATTTAGTCATCCAATGCAGGATCAAGAATAGAACCCACTGCCAGAAAGCCTTGGTTATATTGGGGACCCTGGGCAAGTGGCAGCTGGACATGGGAACTGCAATAACTTGGCAAAAGACAGTTTACCGATGCATCTATCATATAATTAGAAAAAAGTCCCAGGCTGGCCTGTTAGGGCAACAGTAGGGCTACTGCTTGCAATAAAGGTGGCAGACTTTAGGAACAAACTTGGACCACTGGAGGGCTGGCCAGGAAAGGAAAACTGAACATCCCAGTGGATGTTCCTACCCTTCGGTGGGGGTTGGAGATCCTTGTTACTGTGCCTCCCCCTATTCCACTGGCTGCCCCTTCCATCTGGGGAGTGGGATCCTTGTTGGTACACCACCCCCTATCCAGTGGATGCCCTTTCCCTTTGGAGGGGGGTGGAGATACTTGTTGCTACGCCACCCCCTATCCCAGTGGATGCCCCTTCCCTTTGGGGAGAGAGGGTACATATCCTCATTGCTACACTGCCTCCTAGCCCAGTGGATGCACCTTCCCTTTGAGGAGGAACGCTACAGATCCTTGTTGCACCACCCCCATCCCAGTGGACACTCTTTCCCTTCGGGGAGGGAGGGTGCATATCTTCATTGCTACACTGCCCCCCTATCCCAGTGGATGCACCTTCCCTTTGGGGAGGGAAGCTACAGATTCTCGTTGTTGCACGACCTCCTATCCCAGTGGATGCTCCTTCCCATCAGGGAGGGAGGGAGGGTGCAGATCCTGCTGGCTACACCACCCCCTATCCCAGTGGATGCTCTTTTGCTTTGGGGAGGGGGATGCAGATCCTTGTTACACCACCCCCTATAGCAGTGGGTGCTCATTCCTTTTGAGGAGGGAGGGTGTAGGTCCTCGTTGCTACACTGTCCCTTATCCAGTGGATACTCCTTCCTTTCCCTTCAAAGAGGGAGACAGAAGGTCCTCATTGTTACACCGCCCACTATCCCAGTGGATGCTGCTTCTCTTCAGGAGGGAGGGAGGACAGATCTCTGTTGTTACACCCCCCAATCCCTGTGGATGCTCCTTCCCTTCAGGGGGGAAGGTGCTGATCTTCACTGTTACACTGCCCCCTATCCCAGTGGATGATCCTTTCCTTTGGGGAGGGAGGGTGAGGATCCTGGTTGCTACATCCCCCATCCCAGTGGATGCTCCTTCCCTTAAGGGAGGAAGGGTGCAGGTTCACATTGCTACACCACCCCCTATCGCAGTGGATGAACTTTCCGGGAGGGAGGGTGCAAATCCTTGTTGCTAAACCACCCCCTATCCCAGTGGACGTTCATTCCCCTTGGTGAGAGAGGATGCAGATCCTCTTTGCTACACAGCCCCCTATCCCAGTGGACGCTCCTTCACTTTGAGGAGGGAGGGTGCAGATTCTTATTGTGACACCCCCCATCCCAGTGGATGCTGCTTTTCTTTGGGGAGGGAGGGTGCAGACCTTCGTTGCTACACCCCATCCCAGTGGATGCTCCTTCTCTTTGGTGAGGGAGGGTGCAGATTCTCATTGCTACACAGCCCCCTATCCCACTGGATGTTATGTCCCTTTGGGGAGGGTGCAGATCCTCGTTGCTACACCCCATCCCAGTGGATGCTCCTTCTCTTTGGGGAGGGAGGGTGCAGATTCTTGTTGCTACACAGCCCCCTATCCCACTGGATGCTCTGTCTCTTTGGGGAGTGAGGGTGCAGATCCTCGTTGCTACACCTCTGCATCCCAGTGGATGCTCCTTTCCTTCAGGGAGGGAGGGTGCAGATCCTCATTGCTACACAGCCCCCTATCCCCCTGGATGCTCTGTCCCTTTGGGGAGGGAGGGTGCATATCCCTGTTGCTACACTGCCCCCATCCCAGTGGACTCTTCTTCTCTTCGGGCAGGGAGGGTGCTGATTCTCACTGTTACACCACCACCTTGGGTGACCATAGGGGGACATGCAGCCGAGAATGCTTGTTGGGGCACAAAGGATGCTGTTGACATTGACATGTTGTGTGGAGGTTCTAGTGCACAAGCACATCCGATGACATCATTGACATTGATGTCAGGGGAGGGAAAGAAAACAGGTAAATCATCTGGTCAAGTGGGTCAGAGGGTTGAGGCGCTGGACACCATACCTGTCAACATGCTGGTGACCAGGGTTTGGGAAGAAACTCTGGTTACTGTGGGTTGGCCAGTGGAGAGGACTGGGTATCTGAGGGGTCATGCCGCTCCTAGACTGCTGCCTCATGGAGGCATGGTGGCAAGGCAGTGGGTGTGACTTAGCTTAGGGTGGTTAGCATCAAATGCATAGTGCATGCATACCTGTATACACATAGACAGCTGCATCAGTGCATACTGCCAACCTAGGGAAAAATGGGGGAAAAAGGGTCAGCGTATGATGCCTGGCTCAGTTCTTGCCTTGCATCACCTTCCAGGCATGGCAGCTTCTGGATGTGGTCTCTGGATAGGGGGAGGATGGACTTGGCCTTCCTGGCCTCACCACGGGTGGGCAATCTGTGTGGGAATTGTGGTGCTGGTAAGCCTTATGGAAGGGGTGCCAGTTGGGGAGTTGCCTGGGGCACAGTGGGGTGCTAGGTCCCCATGGAAGAAAAAGCTAGATGAAAAAAATGAAAAGAGGTGAATCCTCTGCTCTGCAGGATGGCGGTTTGTGCTGGCACCCGCGAGCTCCCTACCCATCCTTCACGCATACAGGATTGCAGTCCGCACTGCCACTCACAGGCTCCACACTTATCCTCCTCCCATGCAGGATGATGGTCCACACTGGCACCCACAGGCTCCTCACCCATCCTCCTCCCATGCAGAATGATGGTCTGTGCTGGCACCAGCAGACTTGACACCTATCCTCCTCTCATGCAGGATGGTGGTCCACACTGGCACTCACAGGCTCCACACCCATTCCCCACCCATGCAGAATGATGGTCCATGCTGGCATCAGCAGGCTCCACACCCATCATCTTCCCAAGCAGGATAGCAGTCCATGCTAGCACCCACAGGCTGCACATGTATCCTCCTCCCATCTGGGGTGGTGATCCACACTGGCACCAGCAGGTTTCCCACCCCTCCTCCACCCCTGCAGAATGGCAGTCTGTGCTGGCACCCACAGGCACCCATCCTATGCAGGATGGCAGTCCGTGCTGGCACCGGCAGGCTCCACACCCATCCTTCTCCCATATGGGATGGTGGTTCATGCTGGCACCCGCAGGCTCCACACCCATCCTCTCCTATGCAAGAATGGCAGTCCATGCTGGCACTTGCAGATTCCACATCCATCCTACACCCATGCAGGATGGCAATCCCTGCTGGCACTGGCAGGATCCAAACCCATCCTCCTTCTATGCGGGATGGTGGTCTGCACTGGCACCAGCAGGCTCCACACCGACCCTCCTGCCATGTGGGATTGTGGCCCATGCTGACACTGGCAGGCTTCACACCCATCCTCCTCCCATGCAGGATGGTGGCCCACACTGGCACTTGCAGATTCCACACCCATCCTCCTTCCCTGTGGGATGGTGGTCTGCGCTGGCACTGGTAGACTCCACACCCATCCTCCTTACATGTGGGATTGTGGCCCATGCTGGCACTGGCAGGCTTCACACCCATCCTCCTCCCATGCAGGATGATGGTCCACGCTGACACTCACAGACTCCACACCTATCCTCCACCCATGCAGAATGACGGTCCATGCTAGCATCCACATGCTCCACACCCATTGTCTTCCCAAGCAGGATAGCAGTTCACACTGGCACCCACAGGTTCCACACCCATCCTTCTCCCATGCAGGATGGTGGTCCACAATGGCAACAACAGGCTTCACACCCATCCTCCTGCTTTGCAGGATAGTGGTCCACGCTGGCATGCATAGGCTGTACACCCATCATCCTCCAACCATTCAGGATGGTGATCCAGGCTGGCACCCAAAGACTTCACACCCAGCTGTACACCCATCCTCCAACCATGCAGGATGGTGGTCCAGGCTGGCACCCACAGGCTCCACACCCATCCTCCTCCTATGCAGGGTACAGTCCACTCTGGCACCTGCAGGCTCCACACCCATCCTCCTCCCATGCAGGGTACAGTCCACTCTGGCACCTGCAGGCTCCACACCCATCCTCCTCCCATGCAGGGTACAGTTCACTCTGGCACCTGCAGACTCTATTCCCATCAGTTCAGGCAGCCAGCCTAGGAACTAGAATATTAAGTGTCCAAAGGGTTTTGGGCCACCTCTAAGACCTCACGGTGGGGGAATCCATGGTAGACACAGGCAGGAGGTAAGCCCTGGAAGATGGCAGGGTGCTGAGGCTGGGGTGCTGCCACATGACCAGCTTGCTGGGTCCCCAGGGATGGTGGAATGTCGGAGGAAAAATACCGATCAAAACAAACAAACAAATAAAAATCAAGAAAAAAAAAGTCCCAGCTAAAACTAAAAAAAAAATCAAATCAATGATCTAATGGCTCTGATGAAGCCCCACTTAGTCAAAGCGAAACGTAGGGTGTTTGTACCAGTTTAGCTGGTTATGCTTTGGCATCTGAGTCTGTCTGTGTCCCTGTAAAAACTCTGTTACTGCTATGTATGTTTTTGGTATGTCGATTTCATATGTGGAGAATAAAACTGTGAATATATTTCTGGATTATTTTAGGGCCTAGAAAAGCCTGTATTTACACTTCACAGTTTAACACACCAGACGAGATCTAGGGTGAGTGAGCCAGTTTTCTGTTGCCTGTTTTTTTCCAGTGTTAGTTTGGCGCACCACCCAGACAAAGATCTTTTAGTGGAGCGCCAGTGTTTTCCATTGTCAGTTCTGAAGGATGCAGACCCGCATCTGATACGGAGAACTGGGTCAGACAGATCCTTGGCAGACCAGTTAAAAATAGTTTCCCATGGAGTCTGCATATCTCAGCACATTTAGGCACCCTGCCATATTCCTCAGATGTGTGGTGAAGCAGGGGGCACAGCCGAGTGCTCCCAACTACCTTGAGCAGTAACAATATGGGTAGCAAATCACATCCCTGGAGACCCCTGTTGCAATTATCTGGTTGATTCCTAGTTGATTTAGGAAGGGAAGTAGAATCAGTTTTTCTAAGTGTGACTGTATCATGGATATTGTCACTGTTAGAAAAAGTCTCACCCAATGAGAGGCCTCTGTTTTATCCTACCATTATACAATAGTGCTTGCATATGGGAAGTACCCTTTTATATTACATATCATACATCGTGAAGAGATGCTCCTACTTAAAGCAATTTGTACCCTATGTAAATTAAAATAAATAGGGTAAAACTTAAAATGAAACGTTCAATTTTGCCTAATGTTATTGTGTTATCTAGCACATTAGAAAGGCCCCAAATAACAGAATAAAAAGTAAAATGTCAGGGCCTGACTCATGACTGCTGACATGGACCAGAGAGATTTAGTTTCCTGCACTAGAGACGGAGGGTCCCCCTGTGATTTATTTCCATTTCCAATACTGAGTAAAATCAGCAAAACAATTTTTTGTCCATAAAAAGTAGTGAATGTTAAAACTGATTTTTTTTCACATCCCCCAAAATCATGTTGCAGGGGTGAGGCTCTTGACTGTGAGGAGAGACGGCATGGGCTCCTGTACTGCTCTTTGACCCAGGCATGGACCCTGTACCACTGTCTGACCCTGGCCTGATCTGTCATCAAATGGGAGAGCTCTACTGAAGACAGTGTTGCAGGTAGTGGTGTTGGTAGCTGTGAAGGGGGCACCATCTACCTGGTTATAAGTGACCATAGTAATGTCCCCAAATGGTGCTTTAGGGACACTGCTGTCTTGAGGTGCTTTCTTTCAGATGAGACAGTTATTCAATCCCACGCTTTAATCAAATTCCTATCTGCTTGTTCTTCTGGTTGTCCAGGTAGATGTTTAGGATCCAGTGGCACTTCTTTTTTTTTTTTTATCATTTTTTTTTTAGCCCCTGATCCCCCCAACCTGCCTCTTTTACCTTCCTGTCCAACAGCCCCGTCAGCCCACTGTCCCTGGGACATACCGATTCACCCCTTGCAGTGCCCAACAGATTACCCCCTGTGGCAGAGCCTACTGGGTGGCCCCAGTTCCCAGGGGATGTTTTGCTCGGCTTCGGTACAACGTGCCCCATAAGTGGGTGCAGGGCCTGCAAGGAGAGGAGGCTTCATCCTGCAGGTCAGGGTGGGTTTCCCACTTTTCTGTAATCTCCCAGCTCTCAGACGCTCTGAGAGGTGTGATGGCTTGAAGTGTGCTACACGCTGACGTCTGCCACCGGGAGCATCTTCCCTCTTGAATCACTGCTCAAGCCTTCACCTCCACCTATGATCATCCAGGTGGTGGCTGCACAGCAGAGCAATCAACCCTTTCCGCTCCCTGAAGGAGGAGAGTGCCCACTGGGACACTCAGTTCTCTTCCCCTGGCTGACCCTGGAGTGGCCCAGGCTCATTCCTGAACCCGGGTCACTGGCGTGGCAGCAGGTAAGGCACCAGTGCCTCTGCTATCCACGCCACCAGGACAGCTGTTTGTTTTTTTGTTAACATTCAGTACACTTTGTTATCCCCAACTGGCCCATCATCAGCCATCCTCTGTCTTACAGCCACGTCACCCGCTGTCTCTGGGACTTTAACAGTGCCTCAGGGTTTACCCACCCATGGAGGAACCCCCCTCAGTTCCCCAGGCCCAGGATGAGTTTAGTCTGGTTGTGGTCAGCAGCACAGAGAGTGGTGTGGGGCTTGTGGAGGGAGAGGCAATGTACCGTACCAGGGAGGATTTTTCCCTTGGTTCCCCTTCCCGAGCACCTCATGGATGAGGACTAAGTGGGCATCCACACACAAGTGTGAAGGTGTCTACTCAGGAGGCATCTGCCTATTTTCAAGCAAAAAAAAGAAAAAAAAAAAAGGCCTTCCGCTCACCCTGTGTTGCACTTACCACCTGTGGTCACCGATCACAGCTGCGCTGCACTGCCCCCTGTGGTCACCGATCGCAGCTGTGCTGCATTACCCCCTGTGGTCACCCAGATGGCAGTGTTGTAGTGGGGCATGTGGACCTCTCTCCCCTGGGGGGGAAGGGGAGGAGATGGCACCTTAGAATGTTGAATCCTTCTCCCCCCAAGCTGGCCTCCATAGACTCGGGCTCGCTTCTGAACCTCAGTCACCGGTGTCATGAGCGGTAGCACTACTGCTGTGCTGACAGGCTAGCCCAGTGGCATTTCTTGAAAAGTGCAGTTCCTCAGGGATTGCTGCTGGGGCCCCTTCTCTTCAACATCATCGTCAGTCTGGAAGCTAGAGTCTCTAGCCAACTGTTTAAGTTCATGGTGACTCTATATTGGGTAGGGTGGTAGATTTCCTTGAGAATGGAAAACATTCCAGGAGGACCTGGACAAGCTGACGGGTCTGACTCCAGGAGCCTCGAAATCAGCGTAGCCAAATGCATGGTGCTACACTCCAGGAGGACAAGAACCTGGGTGTTAGAAAAGAGGCTGAACCAGTACAAGCAGTGAGCAACTGCTTATTTATTTATTTCTTTTAGTTTTATTTTATGATTTTTGGACAGGAAAGACACACAAAGCCGAAACTTGTTTCCAGGTGTGTCCAGGGAGCACAGAGAAGTTAAGTGACTTATTCATAGTCTCACAGTATGCAAGTGGTGGATGTGGGATTCAAACCCAGTTCTCCAGGTTTACAGCTCAGTGACCTTAACCACTATGCTATACTGCCTCCTTAAAAAGTTTGTAAGGTGGTCAGCTGAATGCTGGGGTGCATCAAAAGAGGGGTGACCAGCAGAGTAGGGTAAGTAATCCTTCAGTTTTACAAGATCTTGGCCAGGCCCCAGCTGGAGTACTGCATGCAATTCTAATCTGTTCGATACAAGAATGAAAGTGAGATAGTTGGGAGGGTGCTGTGAACCCCCTCAAAATGATCAGCAGTATGGGGGGACTAAAGAAAGGCTGGTGGCCCTTATTGTGTTCACACTGGAGAAATGGATGTTTATACGGGACTTGATCCCAGTATTTTGAATAGTAAAAGGTACTGAAGACTGAACGGTCAGAGATGTTTGCTCTAATGTCATGCAGCAGAATGTGGGCACAAGTCTTGAAGTTCAGGGGTCGTACGTTCTGGGTAATGTTAGGAGGCATTTTTTCTCTAAAGGGTGGTGAATCTATGGAACAACCTACCAGCTGAGACTGTAAATATGAAGACAGTGCTAACGTTAAGTAAGCCTGGACAAAGAGTGGGTAGGGAATCCCTATAAACTGGTATGTGTTTGCACAGCATACAGCACTTACTTCATCCAGGCTTATAAATGTATGTGTGTGTGTGTGGGGGTGCGACATGACGGACCTATAGTCCATTCTGAACTTGAAATACTACTTTTGCTGGTGTCTGGCCAAATTTCCCTCCTTCACTAACCAACCATCAGATTAACTTGGCTCAATATCCAGGGTACAGGGAGCCCACTTGGAAAGTTGACAAAGGGGCCCACCTGTAAAATCAATGGCAGAGGGCCCAGGGAGAGTCATTCATATTAGCGTTCTACTTACATCTGATACACCAGCTCTGTGTTTGCACGTTACGTTTACTTGCAGTGCCCAATATATCCCATTTAGTTAGAAAGATAGATGATAAAACCAAAAGTTTTCAGTGTTTTGACGGTAGCTAGGTACCCAACAAATGGAGTCCACCTGGAAATTTCCAGGTTTTCTGTTGGGCTAGTCCAACTTTGCCAGTATCAACTGATTTGCATCTGAATCCCCTTCCCTCATCGTGAGGCTAAAAACAGGAATTGTCTTCCCTAGCTCTATCCATCAAGCAAAGTTACTTACTTACTTACTTCCCTCCTTCCTTCCTTTTCCTGCCAGACCAATCCCCCTTTTATAAGGGAAGGCTGGAATGTGAGGCACACTGAAAAGCACACATGCCTCCACGATAGTATGGGGGGGAAAAAAACATTAACTTAGGAAAAAAACCTACCTACACACATCACTACACTACGGAAAAATACTACACTATGAAAAACACCAAACCCTAAGGGAAAACATGCAAAACCCAGAAGAAACACAAGCAGCAGACACAGTAACCCAACGAAAGTATTACATAACATAATAGCAAAGTTTGGTGTACGTGTGAAATAATGCCACATCAGGGTTAACAAGCTCGTAAAGGCCACTCACCCTTCGAACTTGTGGCTTTATGGCTTGTTCCTTGTTTGTCACCTCAATGGTATTATTTTCTTGTGTACCACGTGGTGCCATCATTGATTCTTTATAATATATTTATGCAGTGCCTGTGAAAATAAACGTCACCGGATAACCCCGAGATTTTTACTTGTCACGGATCTACAGCGAGAATGTCACAATATTATTCTCACTGTAGGCTCTTCAGAATAGATGCCCGACATCCTTTCATTCTGGGATTTGATTGTTCTCAAAAGGCTCCACCTACACATTTTTTTTTTGTAACTATATCTTTATTAAAGATTTTTTTAATTTACAACAAGGGAATTTTAACTATGACTTCACTGAAACATGAGCACGTCCAACAGTTTTATCCACAAACCCATGCCACTGCATAAATCAAATATGACACGAGCCCAATAAAAATCCAATATGATTTACATGTGACCTGTTACCCCGTGACATCACTCATGGCTTCATGACTTGTGATGTCATAGGGTCAAAGACCACTCATAAAAACTATCAGGCATATTTTACTAGGCCCATGCTACATATACAGGGATATGCAGTTGGCTGACTCAAAATTAAGCAATATACCACAAGAGGGTGTTGGTGATGCCAGGATTTACCCACGCCCTGGGGTGTTGTTCGGTCATGAGGTGCATCCGAGTGACCAACAACACCCCAGAGCATGGGTAAATCCTGGCATCACCAACACCCTCGAGTGGGATATTGCTATTATACAATGTTTATATTTTATGTTTACTAATTTTTTAATTTTTAGTAATTTATTTTTTATTTTAAATAGCAGAAATACTGAAAGTGTTACTACGCCAGAGAAAACAGTCCATTTTGTCATTGGAGTTTATTGAACAATAACATTGGTAACAGTGAATAACAGTGCATAAATATGTAGAAATATATGAAGTTAGTAACTGTTGATTGTTTAACATAACTTTGTGGTTTATGTCTTTAATGAGGAACACAAATGTTTTTATTAAAGTATTAGGTGAAGAAATAACTATTTTAGTCCATTAGTTCGTCTTTTTATTATGCTGTAGAAGCTTGTTGGTGGTTGTCATCTGGTGGACTGGTGCCAGTTTTTCTTTTTAGGAAGATTTTTTGTTTCCTGTAGAGAGAGAAGAGAATGGTCTTAAGTAAGGTTTATTGGGGGAGGTAGTTTTGAATTAATTTGGCTTTACCTGTTGCTGTAGGTAGCTGGGTATGTTGCAGATCATTTCCGTGCAGTAGACGTGTAGAAGTTAATGGAGCCATAATTTATAAAATGACTCATGCTTGCTGCAGGATATTCATGATCTGTGGTATGTTTTGTAGTCATTTCTGTAGTTTCCATAGATAGTGCTCCAGTGGGTTGAGTTTTGTTCATTAGTTGTGGCATTCTCAGTATGTGTGGACAGCTGTGTAACTAGGATACTGTTGTTGGAGTGTTGACAACTTCTAGTAGGATTTCTTGCTGAAGGAACTGGATTTGGCTTGATGGTAGCTCATATATGTCTGGATGTAGAGTTTCTGATTGCATGGATGGAGTTGTTTCCTGGCAGATGTAGATTGTGTGTTTCAGTTTGACAGGTCTTTTTTTGGGAGGTGGGCTGTTGGTTTGGAATACTTGGTTTTCTGTAAGTAGTTGTTGGTTTTGCTTTGTTGGGTTGAAGTTTATACTTGTTGATGCTTCTTGGTAGTTTTCAAAATAGTTTTGTTTTTCTTGAGTGGCAGTGGCAGGAGTCTTCTGTTGTGTGAGCGCTGCTGATGTGGTAGGCTTGCAGCCTGCAGTAATGGCTCCCCATGTCTGGTGGTCTTGTGGGTTAGGTCTCCAATAGTTTCTCAATGATGATTCATTGTTATGCCCTGTGATAGACATTATTTGGCAGGCTTCTAGTCCTGCTTCTGACAATAATGTTAGTGCCATCACCCGGAGAGAATGGTTAGTATAACGTTGTTGGAGGTTGGCTTCGTTGCATATTTTTGGCAACATTTTTGCTAGTGTGTTTACTCCTAGTGGCTCTCATGTGTACCATGTTGAGGAGTTATCTAGAATATGTTGTGGCTGTTTCTTTGGGTGGCAGAACAGCGCTGGAGCATTTTATGGAAGTTTTGATATATTTATGGTCCTGCCCCCTCACACTTGAAGATAAATTGTGTATTATACAATGGGCATTAAAATCAAGCACACATCTTCTCTTCTCATTGGCTACCTGGCACACTTCTCTCGTTATAAAATCTACAATCACTCCATGGGAAAAGGTGACAGGCAGCCTCTCGAGCTATCACACACCCAAATATCACTGCGAGCCCCATCTCGCTCTACACCCACTGCCATCGTCACCACTCGCTAACAAATGCACCTTGCAATACAAAAATGCCACTCTGACCAAAAAGGAAAAAAAAATTAAAATGGATACCACATTCGCCTTAATAGACGAAATGGAGCTAGAAGAAATGCTCGCCACCCTAGAACATCAAGCTCCCGAAGCTCAACCACAGCAAACTTCTGCTCACAATTTACTCTCCAGCTCCTTCTCAGCATCTCAACAGGCTCCTCACTCAGAACTCGATGCCATGCTGCCACATCAAAGGAATCACATTGAAAACACTCCCCCCTCAGCGTTCCTTCAAGCGACTCCCCTTGCGCACGTCACAGCAACCAGGCTGCCTACATTTAAAGCCACACAAAACAAAAGACATTTAAATGTCAATGAAACCATCCTAACAACTCAAAAGCATAATCGCAATGAAGAAACAACTTTAAAACAAACTAGGTGGGCAGTAATTGTATTACAAGACTGGCTCTCGGAAAACAACATACAAATTAATTTTCAAACTATACCACTGCCAGAATTAAGCACTATACTCAGAATGTTTTACAGCTCTGTAAGAAATTCATCTGGACAACAATATGTCCTTAGCAGCTAGGTAGGTCTCAGGGCAGGTATCAACAGATTTCTGAATGACTCACCCATAAGCTGTAATATAAACATTATCACAGATACAGAATTTACAACATCTGATAATGTATTTAAAGGAGTTGTAAAAACATACCAGAAGGAAGGAAAAGATCAACAATCTCACCCCTCACCGCCCCAATGAACTGATTTTTCTCAGAAATTCTGAAGCTTTATCTCTGAACACTGCTAAAGGACTACTGAATAAAGTCTGGCTAGATCTCCAGCTACACCTAGCAAGAAGAGGAAATGAAGGAGTATGACACTACACCCCATCATTGTTTGAAATAAAAATAGACACCCAAGGGAAAAAATATGTAACAAAGACATACAATGAAGAGACAAAAAATCATAAGACATACAATGACCCAACCAGACAATCACTCCGAGGCTTCATGTATGAGCAACCTAACAACCCTCTCTGTCTTGTCCAAAGCTTTATCAAATACAACAAATATATATCAGAGAAAACAGTCCATTTTGTCATTGGAGTTTATTGAACAATAGCATTGGTAACAGTGAATAACAGTGCATAAATATGTGGAAATATATGAAGTTAGTAACTATTGATTGTTTAACGTAACTTTGTGGTTTATGTCTGTAATGAGGAACACAAATGTTTTTATTAAAGTATTAGGTGAAGAAATAACTATTTTAGTCCATTAGTTCGTCTTTTTATTATGCTGGTTGAACTTCGGGAGCTTGATATTCTAGGGTGGCGAGCATTTCTTCTAGCTCCATTTCGTCTATTAAGGTGAATGTGGTATCCATTTAAATTTTTTTTTCCTTTTTGGTCAGAGTGGCGTTTTTGTATTGCGAGGCGCATTTGTTAGCGAGTGGTGAAGACAGCGGCGGGTGTAGAGCGAGATGGGTCTCGCAGTGATATTTGGGTGTGTGATAGCTCGAGAGGCTGCCTGGCACCTTTTCCCATGGGGTGACTGTAGATTTTATAACGAGAGAGGTGTGCCAGGTAGCCAATGAGAAGAGAGGACGTGTGCTTGATTTTAATGCCCATTGTATAATATACAATTTATCTTCAAGTGTGAGGGGGCAGGACCATAACTCACAAGTGGCAGAGCCATGAGTGAGTTATGAAAGTCCTGCCCCCTCACATGATGATACTTGGCATGTTTTGAGACAGGCTGTTGTAAAATTTGACAGATACAACAGTAGTTTGCAACTTTTAAATCTGCAGCACGTCTGATGATTTTACTGTTTTTCTTTAACAGCTGACTTCAGTGCTGCACTACGAATTGTGATGTTATCAGTATTGTGAAAGCTGCTGTCTAATTGGTTCAGTATTCCACTGTGATAACAGTAACCTTAAAATACCCATTGTTAGAACAGCAGCAAACATTTTTGATATATTGCTGTTACTGATGTCGCTAGGTATCTTTTTTATCTTGTCATTTTTACCCCCACTCCTGTTGTATATATCTCTATCTAGTTATATTTTTACACACACACACACACACACACACACACACACACACCACCCACTGCTCTCACTCACCGATAACCCTCTGTCAGCTCCATTTTTGTTCAAAAATACGAACATCAACCACACTTCTTCTCTGCTCATCTTTCTTGTTCTGGCCAAACCACCAGACCATGAGGACACAAAAGGAAAAATATATATTTTTTTAAAATAACTGCTCAACAGTGCATTACTAACTCTATATCATGCTTGACCCGACATGTCCAGGACCTGGCTCTCTGTAAACAACCACACCAACCACAAATGCAGGATCAACCAGATAAACATAGAAGATGTGTTTAAAAAAAACAGAAATGCATACTGAAAGTACAGAGGCAACCAATTAGACTAAGTGAGAAACAGAGCCTCCATCTTTCTCAAACTCTCTCTCACCCTCCCACATGAAAAGCAGCCAGCCACAAGGCACACTTTCAACTTTGGGATTTCATGTACCTAGCAAACACACTGGGCACCCTAGCAAACAGCCTTACAGTGCATATTTACATATGGCGGAGCACAAAAAGTTCCCTTCAGTTCTTTTAAAAAAAAAACACAAACAAAACTAAGCAAAAAAATAGATAAATACAAGCCCCACAAAAAATTGTATCCCTATTGCATAAATGGAATATCCAACAGGGAATTTGTTAAATCAGTGATTTATGTACACTCTAACAGTTTGACCTTGGACACCTCACTCATGGCTTCTGCCACTCATGAGGTTACCCGAGGTCAAACTGCTCTTGTGCTCATAAATCATTTATTTAACTCATCCTCACTGCATATCCCTTAAATACTGTATATGTAGTATGTGTGTGTGTGTATACATATCCAACTGACTCCACCTGGTATTTTTACCTCCATTAATCTCCTTAGGCAACTTTACTCTTTCTATCCTTTATTATGCACTGGGCCACCCAAACTACCTGGTTATTGATATGTTACATGCTTCCACTGTGGGCCCCCTGTGATATGTTACATGCTTCCACTGTGGGCCCCCTGTGATATGTTACATGCTTCCATTGTGAGCCCTGTGTGATATGTTACATGCTTCCACTGTGGGCCCCCTGTGATATGTTACATGCTTCCACTGTGGGCCCCCAGACATGTTACATGCTTCACTGTGGGCCCCCTGTGATATGTTACGGCCCACTGTGGGCCTCAGATATGTTACATGCTTCCGCTATGGGCCCCTGTGATATGTTACATGCTTCCACTGTGGGCCCCCTGTGATATGTTACATGCTTCCACTGTGAGCCCTGTGTGATATGTTACATGCTTCCACTGTGGGCCCCCTGTGATATGTTACATGCTTCCACTGTGGGCCCCCTGTGATATGTTACATGCTTCCACTGTGGGCCCCCTGTGATATGTTACATGCTTCCACTGTGGGCCTCTTGTGTAGTAAACTAGTGTTTTTACACACTGCTGCTCATCCCTCTGGATTGTGTACTTGCTTACTTTGTTGCTTAAAGGTCTTGTTCCACTGCTGTTTGAAGTGTGATGGGCCGTACCTTAGTTTATGTATTTATTCAGCATTATCCTGCATTCATTTCTTTAGATTTTAGGTGTGCTAGACATTCCGATGCCTATTTTGAAGCATGACCTGGGAAATTACAAACAAAACTGATAAACAGGCAATGCAATATACAGTGTGCACAGATGAGATACAGTTAATACATCATGGTGTACCAGATACAGGGGCACAACAATAGAGTGATAATACCACAGTGGTCTGGGTTTATGAGGTAATAACCAGACCAGAGGTAATAAACACTGAGGCTGAAGGCTGAGGTGTTTATTAACACCTCCGATCCAGTTATTACCAAAGAAACTCAGAGCACTACTGGTATTATTGCTATTATACTGGAAGAATGACAGAAAACCCTTAAAACTGCAAAAGCAGTTTGCAGCGCTACAGCGCATCTGTGAGACAGCAGTAACAGGTTCTCACAAAAGCATTGTAATGTTATTAGACATCCCTGATTGGCTGCTATGTGCTGAAGTGGGAGGGCAAACTGTGCTCGTTCTCTGATTGGCTAAGTACACATGCAGCAGCTACTCAGAACGTAGAGCTACTGTCCCATTATTCAGTCCATTGTCCAGTTATCGCAGAATAACCGGGCAGTAACTCTGCATTCTGATTGGTTAAGAGGAATCTTTTCTGGCATAATAATGCATAAACAAAATGCATAATATTCAAATATAGCACAAAGGACATATTATTACATTACAGTAGGAATGGTACAGGTAAGAATCAAACATGATCTGCAACACAGAGCAGTGAAAACCTAAGAGTAAGAGCTGTTTGCTGTCTTAAAGAAGTGCTCATGGTACCTGCTATGGAGCAAGGCTTCTCAGGGGCATGAGGGAATATCGGGAGGGATTGAGTTCCACAGCCTGTGAGCGGCATGTGAAAAGAACCCTTTGTACTGACTTTGGGGACAAACAATGGGTTATGCTCCAAGACCTCAGTGGGTGTGTGTTTCAAGGAATGAATTGAGGGATAATGGAAGGTGGTTTGCCAGAGTGCTAAAGGTAACACCTCCTAATATAGATTCATATTTACTGCTGTATTTAACTTTTACACTGTGCTTTCAATGTACAATACACACACACACACACACACACACACATTATACATATATATATATATATATATATATATATATATATATATATATATATATATATATATCAAACTGTCTGAAAAAAAACTACTACACGTGTACAGGAAGCAAGGAGTCTGCACTCTTGACACAGAAGCTAGTAGTCAAATGAATAGAGTAGTCATAAGTTTATGGCGACAAAGGTGCCCAGAACAACACCCTCTTCCCCAGCGCTTCAGCCCAATACAGGGCTTTCCTCAGGGGGTGGGCACACACGTAGAGGGATTTCACATTATTAAAGATAATCAAGCTCCGTTTTATAAAAAAATCATTACCTACTTTTTTTTTTTTTAATTTGCCCGGCTCCTCGGCTTCATAGAGGGACTCGTACCCCCTCCTACTCCATCCGCAGGTCCTTTCAAGGCCCCCGTTTCCTGTTGCATGTTGGGCCGGGTGTATGTATTTTTCCCCATTTTCACCCAGTACCCCTGAGGGACACCGGCGCAGAGACAACATCAGGCAGGCGGCGGTGCTGATGCAGCTGTCATCAAACGCCTGACAGCGGCCTCCGCTCCCCGACTCTGGAGAGCCGGGTGCCCCTACTGCCCATGCTTCCACAGTCAGAGGAACTACAGGCGCCGTATGCAACCTAGTAACCCACCCCAGGAGGAGGAGAGCATCCATTGGGACGCTCGATCCTCCTCCCACCATCCGACCCCCGGCAGCCCGAGTCCATGCCTGAATCCAGGTCACTGGCATAGCGTGAGGTGTGGCATCCAGCACGTCAACCCTCAGCGCCACTGGGCCAGCAACCCTCAGCGCCACTGGGCCGGCAACTGAAAAAAATCTTTACCTACTTTTGAGCAAGAACGTGTCTCTTCAAGGCTTTTTCAAGCTGCGTTCTTACTTAAAAGTAGGAAAAGAGTGCCTTTATGTCGATAAAACTGAGCTAGATTATCGTTTCTCCCTGTTCAACATACAGGAGAGGGGGGTGCTGGTGCATCATCATTTCAGCCCCCCAGCGGTGGGCTAGGCTTTATGGCGTATAAACAAGCAGCTGGGAATGGCATGCCTGTACAGATATATTTATATTTATTTATTTCAAACTAGGAAGTACCTTTGAGCCAGAGGCTCATTTACAGAGGTTCCACATCATGAAAAGATAAACAGAGGAAGAGCAACAATACAACACAGTGGAACAAGGGTGCACAAGTAATTACAGTTAGAACAGAAAATAAAGTTAAGTGGTCTTTTACAATCTATTTGCAGTAACTATAAGCAGCCAGAAATGATTCCTAAGAAACAGTTATTTTGTCAGAGTACAACTAAGGGTTAGGCCCCAAGGAGGAGACCTAGGGCAATGAAAGTGCTGCTTGGGGCTTCCAGAAATAGGGGGAGGAGAGGTTCAGGTGAGTCCAATCTAAGGAGCTGTGGGGGGGTAAGGGGAGGTGTGGATAGGGGAGAGAGAGATTGGAGGGAAAGGTAAGAGGAGAGACAGGTGAGAGAGGAGGAGGAGGAAAAAGTGGTAATTTGGGGAAGGGGATATAGTATAGGAACTTTCAGCACTTTAATATTTTTTTTTTTTTGCAGTTAGTACTTTCTATCCCTGGAGCACTGGGGTCCACCTTTGTGCCGGCCACCCCAACCCCATCACCCCAACATTTCCAGGACTTAGCCAGCCAGTGTGTTCCTTTAGGGCTTACCTTTCCCCAATGGGGTCAACGGGGTTCCCCAATCCCTGCTGCCTAACAGATCCAGTTTTGTGGCAGTGCCTGGTTATCAGCTGCAGGGCCTGTGGGTGGCTGGCAGTCATCTTGATGACAGGAGAGTTTTGCCTTAGTCTCTTTTCTCCCTCTCCATTGGCTCAACACAGCGTGCATATAATGGTGTCAAAGATGACACTTCATATGCTTCTGTACATGGTGCACTGGACACCTGCCACTCCGCCATTGCTCTCTTGCATTCCCTGCACCTACCCCCTCCCAGACACTGCCAGGGGCAGGCTAACACTGGGCCCTGCACCATCCCCTGCTGGGAGGAGGAGGAGGGCAGTCCACCAAATGCTCAATTCCCCCCCCCCCGGCCGACCCTCCATTAGCACGAGTTTGCTCCTGAACTTGGATCTATTGGCACCTCAAGTGGTAGCGCTACCGCTGCACTGGCATGCCAGCCTAGAGAACTTTATTTTTTAAACTCAATTTACTGAAAATCTGAAGCACCACAATAGTGCAATCATATCACATTATAGGTTGCACAGAACCTTTGCTTAGTGCAATTAAATTGGCGTAAATACCACTTTAGAAAACTTTTGTAGGAAAGCAGATCTATCTACAAAATACTGGTGTTAGCAGCTGCATGTAACTGTGCCTTCTGTTTACAATACGGTGAGGAGAAACGTGATGTCGAGCATTCCTTTAATTCTCATCTGCTACTTCTGCTTCTTCTCTGCCCTGATAACTCTGTACAGATACTGAAACTTGATACTTAAGCAATAAACCACAACAGGGTGTGGGTTATGGTGAAATTTACCCAGCCTGGTGTGGTTTGGTCACGAGGCGCTGCCGAATGACCAAACCACACCAGGCATGGGTAAATCCCAGCATAACCCACACCCTGGAGTGGTTTATTGCGATTATACAATGTTCCCCAATTCTTTTTTTAGTATAAAAAAAGTAAAAAAGAAAAGGTTTTCTGTATTTTAAATTGTTTTTTAAACATTGTATTACTCCGCTAGAAAAGATAGTCCTTTGTTGCTAGGGAGACAGCATGTTATCTCAAGTTGTAGCTGTGAACTAGTCCTGAAGTCCGAAAACTGCTCTGTCCCTGCTGCCGTAATAGAAATGTCTCATATTGGGCTACTGCCTGTGTCGCAGACAACTGCCTCTGCCTCATAATTAATGGTGGATACGAAAATACTGAGCTGGATGGCAAACCGTGATAGCTTCAACTGGAGGCACGGAAGGCTCGTTCTCGCTCCCTTGGTCTGCGTTCAGCTAGTGTCATATCTTAGGTGTCTGCTGAATGCTGAACTTGGGAAACTCTTTGTTTATTAAAAACGAAGGCTACAACTTATAGAAATCTGGGGCGAAAAGTGGAGCGGTGATTCTGCGCATGCGCTGATGCATGAGTGCGTGCCAGTATCATCGCTCTGCTTTTCGTCCGTGATTTTAATAAGTTGAAGCCTCATTTTTAATAAAAAAAAAGACTTTCCTGACCTCAGCATTCATCATGCACTTAAAATATGTTACTAGGAGAATGGGGATCATATGGGCAAAAGCGAGTCTCCGGGGGTTTTAGGTGCGACTGCCTTTCAACTGCTTTTACCGGGGAATTACATGGCGGCATTTTCATTTTTAATTTTGAGGTCGGATTGATTTTAGGCACATGTAGCTGACTGGTACCTTTTTGCATGTGTTATAACAGGATTTACTCGCGCTTTACAGTATCAGTCAGCCAATCAGATGCATTGATTTTACTTTGCCATTATATAATGAATTGTAACTTCTGTTTCCCCTTTCCTAGGTTGCAACTGAACATGAGATTTCCCTGTTCATTGTTTACTTACCTGGTAAAATAAATTTCAAATGAATAAATAAACATGCATGCATGTAGGCACACATAAGTGTGTATACACACACATACACACCTTGCCATGATTTCTTAGTGGAGTGAGAGAGTGTGTGTGTTGTGTGCCTTTAAAATTGATTGGGAAAATCCTGCACTGTGACAGGTGGAATTTGTTCACATGTCATAGATTCATAGAAGTGTGACAGCAGAAAAGGACCGACAAGGCCCACCGACTTTGCCCATTTGTCCAGCTATCTGCTTGGACCTGTGCCCCCCACCCTTAACACTCCCCTGTGGCTGTCCCATGCCCTTTTGAATCCCTCCACTGTTTCTTCTCCAATGACCACCTCTGGGAGTTTGTTCCACCTTTCCACCACTCTCTCTGTGAAATAGTATTTCCTAATGTTACCCCTGAACTGCCCCCCTCCACCTGCAGGCCTTGCCCCCTCATCCTCTGATTGCCCTTCATCTGGAAGATGCTTTCCACTAGGCCCTGTTTATACCCTTAAGGTACTCGAAGGTCTTGATCATGTCCCCCCCCTCCCTCCTCTGTTCCAGGGAGTACATGTTTAGACCTCTCAACCTTTCTTTATAGGATAGGTGGCTCAACCCTTTTACCATCTTTGTCGCTCTCCTCTGAACCCGCTCCAGCCCCACATCCTTTTTGAGGTATGGCCTCCAGATCTGGACTCCGTACTCCAAATGCGGTATCACCAGATGGATGTACAGGGGTACTATGACCTCCCTATTTCTACTGGTGATCCCCCTTCCGATGCATCCCAGCATTCCACTCCCCCTAGCCACTGCCCTCCCGCACTGTCTTTCCACCTTCTGGTCCCCCAATATAGTGATGACTAGGTCCCTTTCTTATTCCATTACCTCCAGATCCCTGACCCCCATACAGTACCCTGCCCTCCGATTCCTGTAGCCAAGATGCATGATTCTGCACTTTTCTGTGTTGAATGCAAGCTGCCACCTCTTTGTCCATGCCTCAAGCCTCCCCAAATATCTCTGCATTTTTTTACCCCTTCCTGCGTGTCCACCCTGTTGTTGATCTTGATATCATCCGCAAACAGACTCACACCTCCCTCAAGGCCCTCCCCTACGTCCCCTACAAATATATTGAATAGTAGGGGCCCCAGCAGTGATCCCTGAGGGAACCCGCTTGTTACCTTGCCCTCTTTGGATATCACCCCATTTATTATGACCCTCTGCTTCCTGTCCCCCAGCCAGTTTCCCACCCATTTAACTACCCTCTGCCCCAGCCCCAGTCCTGACATTTTACACAGCAGTCTCCCGGGGGGCACAGAGTCAAACGCCTTCCTGAAATCCAAATAAGCCACATCTACCGCTCTCCCGATACAGTTCCTTGGTGACCCCATCAAAAAACTCTATCAAATTTGTTTGACAGGATCTGTCCCTAGTAAAACCATGTTGCCTTGAATCCATCAGGCCGCTTTCCTCTAGGTAGTGGGTGATCCTTTTATTAGCTTCTCCATGAGCTTGCCTACCACCGATGTCAACCTCACGAGCCAGTAACTTCCCACATCCTCCCTCCTTCCTTATGCAGCAGGACCACATCTGCCCACCTCCAGTCTTCCGGCACCATCCCAGTCTCCAGGGACTGATTGAAGAGTGCAGTCAGTGGCACTTCCAATATCCCCTTTAGTTCCCTTAACACCCTTGGGTGCACCCCATCCGGCCCCATTGCCTTGTCCACCTTCATGCAGCCTAGTTCCACCAGATGTTCCTCCACGAGAAAAGGCCTCATCTCTACCTCCCCCCCTTCCCTGCCATTTCTTTTCCTGCTCTGCTGCCTTCCTCTTCTTCCTTCCTGCTGAACACTGAGCAAAAATAGTTGTTTAGTAAGTCCGCTTTTTCTCTGTCCCCTTGTAGCATCTCCCCCTCGTTTAATTTTAACTGGAGTATTCCCTGCCTAGTCTTCTTCTTTTCACTTACATACCGAAAGAACGTCTTATCCCCTTTTTGACTCCTCTAGCTATTCACTCCTCTGTCTGTGCCTTTGCTCGCCTTACCTCTCCCCCGGCTTCTCTCTGGCTCACCTGGTATTTTCCCCAGTCCACTTCCACTTGTGTTTTCTTGAACTTCCTGAAGGCTTTCCTTTTTGTCCTTACCTTTTTTGCTACTTCTCTAGTGTACCACAAAGGTTTCCTCCTCCTCTTATTACTTGCTCTCTTGGCACAGATGCCAGTGGCCTCTACAATAGCTTATTTTATCCTCCCCCACATTGCCTCCACCTCTGTCAAATCCTCCACCCTTTCCAAAGCGCTCTCCACTACTTCCCCCATTTTCCAAAAGTTTGCCCTCTTGAAATCCAGCACCCTCAACCTAGACTGGTGAACCTCTGCAGTGTTCCTTATTCTAAACCTGACCGTGTTGTGGTCACTCGTACCAAGATGTTCCCCCACCGATACCTCTCCTACCCTATCCCCATTTGTCAGGACTAGATCAAGAGTAGCTCCTGCCCTGGTTGGCTCCCTGACCAGTTGATTTAGGAGGGCCAGTTGCAGGGAGTCCAATATTTCCCTGCTGCAGGTTGAAGCAGCCAAAAGAGTGTTCCAGTCTATGTCTGGTAGGTTCAGGTCCCCCATCAGCACCACTTCCCCCCTTGTCGCCATTCTCACAGACTCGTCAGCCATGCTTCTATTCACCGATTCCTGCTGTGCCAGGGGCCTGTAAAACACCCTCATATGCACTGTCTCCCCCTTCCCCACTGACAACGAGACCCAGAGTCCTTTGGTCTCTCCCCCTTACCCTGCAATTCAGATGACCTGATACTCTCCTTTACGTAGAGTGCAACCCCCTTTTTCCACCCTGTGTCTCCTGAACAATTTGTACCCTGGTATCTCCATTTTCCATCCCTGCTCCTGGTGGCACCATGTTTCCATTACCCCCACTATGTCAAGGCCCTCCTCCACCATTTTTGCTGTTAGATCTGGGATCTTTCTTCCCAGACTTCTGGCGTTTGCACACATGACCCTTCACCCTCTCTTTCCTCCTGTCCTATATATTTTGCCCCCTTACCCTCTGGCTGTGTGTGTAGGGCTTTTTGCTCTTATGATACACTATATATACATGGTTCAGAATGGCATTCTATTGTTCTGCCTATTTTTACTACATAAACCCATGTAATTAAAGAAGACACGCCCCACAAGGATGTACCTATGTACTCAGTTATTAAAAGGTGTGGATAAATGAAACCAACTTGGCTGAAACAAGTCACATGACTGTAATTATTCACCATTTATTTAGTTTTTGTTTACCGGGTAGGTGCACTAGCCAAAAAGACTATTTTCAGGCAGGACCCGGGAGGGTACTGAGACAAACTTCAGTAGAACATATTTGTACATAATACAAGTGACATGTAAGTGTTTGAGTAATTAACAGCAGTAAAAAGGACAAAAACAATACAGCATTTAAGTTTCACAGTTGACCATAATTACATAGGTGCAGCTTTAAATTTATCTTTTCTTTAAAAGCCATTTTAAAAACACAAGACACTTCAAGGATGTGCAAATATAGCCAATAACTGTAGTTGTTTTACAATTTACATTTTCTACCCTGTTTTGGCCCCCTTCACCAGGTCGACCCTGCCACCAGTTACATCCTTTCTCCTTCCAGCTTCATGGGCTTGCACCGAGGGGTCAGGGTGCACCTCGGATCATCCTGGCGAGACAGAATGTTTCCTGTTTTTGGTCCTTGCCCCTGGGCATTGGCACACAAGCAGCTCAATTCTCATGCCCGCAGAGTGCTCAGAGCGAAGCTCGTCAGCTGGTTCCCCTCCCTGCTGTACTACCACTGTGCGGCCACCTGTGGTTATTACCCAGGCGGCAGTACTGTAGCAGCAGCAGCAGCAGCAGCAGCTACCCTCCCTCGAGGAAGAGAGCGTCCCAGGAACGCTGCATCTCCCTCCCCCAGCCAGTGGTGCAAGTGGTAGAAAAGAAGTACAGGAACTCAGGTACTGGAAAATATGAAATGGAGAATGAAGTTCTTCAGTCTGACAGATAACTGTATAGATACTATGGGATTCAGTTAGGGATAATGAAGTATTTCTAGGAAAAGATCAATGTTGTACAAGTCAAATTTTGTGATGGAATCCCTGATTTCAGGTCACATGCCCAGAAACTGTCATTATTTTGCTGGTTTAAGAATTTCGGTTCCAGTATCAGTGGGAAGAAGTACAGGAACTATGTTTCTAATGCAAAAAAAAGGTACAGGAACTGAGTTCCTGTGGGTTCCTGCTCACTTTCATCACTACCCCCACAAGGCCTCCAGTGACACACAGCGCGGTCCCTCTCCCGGGTTGGCGGCATTGCAACACCCTTGGTAAGGCTATCAATGTGCCAACGGGCTGACTTTCCATTGCTGCTTACCTATATACATGGGGTGGGCCACTCAGCAACGTTTGTTGCTGGACAACCCCCTTGGTACTGTATGTGTATAGCAGAATACCCCAGATCATGTGTTATCCATCTCACTTACATATATGTATTATCAGACACAAGCAGTCGCGGGGCAGGCAGCTGATAGACAGACAGAGATAGCTATAGAGACATTGACAGACAGACAGGCAGGCACACAGAGATAAATATGGATGACAATGGTACGACACAGAGAAAGACAGACAAGGAAGTATGTCAGCAGGCTGATAGCTTATGTGTGTGTGTGTGTCTTCCCGTGCGCTTTGCGAGTCTATTAAAGACTATCTGATAAATAAACACAGAGAGACGCTAGAGGATAAGCCGCATTAATTCATTACAAAGGGACGTGTATAAATTAATGGCGAGCCTTGCCAAAATTGCCCATTATTCTTTCCGTCACTTTCCCTCTCATCTCTCTCAGGGGCGGAAGCGGCGGTAATGTCACTTCGCAGCCCCATCGGATGCTGCACGTAGAGGCAAAGTTTGCAGCTCCAACTTTTCCTGCCGGCTGGAGAGGAGCTGCTACGGTGCTGCGCCTGCGCCTGCGCCTTCCCCGCCGCCAGCGCCCTGATTGATTTGTGTTTATTACCTATTAAGAACAGTCGGGTAGGTTTGGGTAACACATCAATTCATCAAACGAGCCTTTCATGCAAATTCCTAATAAAAACATTTTACTCTAAATGATCTCGAACTAATTAACTAACTGTTAATTAAAGTTTCGCAGACAGGGACTGTAATAACAGCGTTCAGGTTTAGCGGCCCCTGCGATTATTGATAACATCCTTTGCGCACTGATTGATTGACTGCCCACCTACACAAGAGAGGGAGCGGGAGAGACAGCCAGCATCTCACTCACTGAATACTCAGCGTAATAGAACTGGCCCCTGTACAGAGATCAGGGCCTGGCCACAAAGCGGTGCCCACAGAAGACAGATCTTCAGAATTGCATGGGGCAAGATTGAAGGAAAGGACTGGGCACATCCGAGAGCTGAGAACAGGTGGACAGTTTGAGACAGGAGATAGGAAAAATAGGGGAATGCATAGTGAGTTAAAACAAGTTCACAAAAGAGAAAATGAGGGGGCGGAATGGCTCCACGGGACAAATCATAGGAAAGGAGCAGGACTGAGAGCTAGCATGCCCCTGAGATAGAAGGGGTGTGGGGGAGTGTGTTCCCCACGGTCTCTCGATGCTGATGGTACAGCCGCTGTACCTGCACTCATCTCCTGAAGGAAAGGTTGGTGTTTGGGAGGGAGGGGGTGAGACCTCTCCACTCGACAGGACCCATCTATCCATGCTTCTCAACTGCTACGCAATTGACACATCGCTGTGGTTTTTACACTGAAATGTACCCTTGCTCCGCAAAGGTTTACCTATGTTCTTAATAATGTTGGAGCTATTTCTGGACACACAAACTACTAAACCATTGAACTAACTTGACAGAAACATTCCTCAATATTAACTATAGGGGTTCCATTATTTTTAGACATATTATTGTTTAAAATAAGAAAGTGCTACACGTTCTGGCTATTTACTCTGAATTTTGTAGGCCAGTGTTGGCTTTTAATGCCGGAAAGTTGAGAGGTATGCATGTATACAGGTAATCAGAATACCAGAGAGAGTAGGTCTTAGAGAAAGAAATTGAAAGATGGAAGGAGACAGAAAGGTAGGGGAGATATAAAGGGATGGGAGGGGAGACAGAATGAGAATATGTAATGGCAGGACTTAATATGCAGTTTATGTTCAAGTAGGAGGGCCAGGGGGCAGGACCATAACTTTTGAGTGGTGGACCCAGGAGTGAGTCATGAAAGCCCTTTTTCATCCACAAGTGATGATAAACTGTGTGTTTTAAGTCTGGCCATTTCACATTTGATTTATACAAAATCAGTTTCCTGCTTATAATTTTTAGGCAGCTGTTTGTGTGGAGATTTAACTGTTTCTATCTGATCTGAGCTGCTTGCTATCTTTAGTGCTAAGCAAGCACAGTGCTATTGTGAAGTCACTGGCATTTAAAAAAACTGCTCTAGGACTGGTTCAGAAGTCCATTGTGAAGTAACATACTAACATACTAATTGCCAGCAGATTAGGCCTTATGGTTTATCGAGTCTGCTCGAACTTCAGATCCCATGTTAGGAACGGGGCCCTCCCCCTTGTGTACCAGAACCCCCTGTCATCCCTCCCCACCCATCTGGGCCAGGCCCTCAGCTGATACATCCTCTTTCTGTATCTGTCCCACCCTCTTTTGAAGTCCTCCACCATGGAAATCTGAACCAGCTTTCCAGGCAGCACGTTCCAAGGATCCACCACCCTCTCAGTGAAAAACCTAGTCCTCTTTTGCCCCCCCATCCTTCCACCTTCCAACTTCAAACCATGTCCTCTGGTGATACCTCCCTCTTTTAGTTTAAAGATTCCCTCCGTGTTTACCCTATTTATTCCCTTGAGGTACTCGAAGACCTCAATTATGTCCCCCATCTCTCCTCTCATCCAGTGAAAACAGGCCAAGCTCCTCAAGTCTGTCTTCATACATCAAATCCCCCAGTCCTTGTATCATCTTGGTAGCCCTCCTCTGTACCCTCTCCAGGAGCTGTATGTCCCTCTTCAAGTGTGGTCTTCAGTACTGTACACAGTACTCAAAGTGTGGTCTTATCAGTCCATTGTACAGCGGCAGTATCACTTCCCTGCTTCTAGAGGTGATCCCCTTATGATGCATCCCAACATCCTGTTTACCTTGCTAGCTGCTCTTCTGCACTGCTCAGAGTTATTCATACATGCATCCACCATGACCCCTAGGTCTTTTTCCCTGTTGAGGCCTCCAGCTTCTTACCTTCAAGATAGTGATTGTGATATATGCAACTTGCAAGGTAACATGCTATATTGTAAGCTAGGGGCAAAGATAATACCCTTTATAGTGTATGAGTGGAATGCGGTTGTGTGTAAATCTATACACACAAAAAGTCATTTTGCTTCAGTAGTAGCGTCTCACTAGCGAATGACTTTTGTTCTCTCTGATAGTGAGGATGTCACAATACAACCACCCCAAACTACGCTGTTCATTGGTTAGGGGTGGTCGATGAAGCTTCTTATCTTGAAACCACGACTCGGTGGCAGCAAAATGAGACGGGAGCGTCCGGTGACAAGGACTGATCACAGAGAAAAACTAAAGTAAGAATACTTCTTTTTGGGGTCCATACGCTATATAGAAAAGTGTATGGGAGCCCCCATACACAACCAGCTATTCTAATACCATGTGGTTTTCATTGTCGATAGGGACCACTCGAGCTTCTCTCTTGAGGTCCTCATCATCAATGTAAACCACCTGGTATTAGGACAGTGTGGTTGTGTATGGGCTCCCATACACTATCCTATGTATTGTGTATGGTGGAATGTTGTTTTGCGTGGAAATCCATACCTAGAACTGGGTTGTTGCACTGCAGTAGTGACATCAGTATGTTGTGTCGCAGCAGTGATGATACTACTGCAGCACAACAACTTAGAATATCACCGCACAGCTGCTTCCCTGTAGCCAATCAGGCTGGAAGCTGTGTTTTTTTATAACTTGAACTTACAAAAACTGCTGCAGTTGCTAGCAACATATTGAATCAATAATTTGAGTCCACCATCAACCCTCAAGTGCTCCTCAGAAAGGAAGCAGAGTGTCTGAACTGGGCATATCTGCCCATACACTATGAAATATAACATATGGACAGCCACACACAGACAAGCCTGCATCTTCATATTGAGTTTTCTATATGGAACCTGGTTGCCACAGAAACCTTGTGATGTAAATACAGGCTTGCTCTTTATGGCTGCCCATATGTTATCCTCTGTATAATAGCTGGCTCTTGTTTTTTCCCATAGGGAAACCGGGTTGTAATTTTGTCGTTAAAACCAGCTGGTTATAATGACAAATGTGTGCCAGGTTTCCCTAGCTGGGCACATGTGCCAACTCCGCATCTTTCCCTGTTTGTGCCATCTTCTGCGGTCCCCGCTTCTCTGTGTTTGTACAGGTCAGTTCCCTGACGGAGTCAACGGTAACTTCTTTTTTTAAACAAAAATATCACTGGGCAGAGCAGAAACAACACTTTCCCAGTGAAATAATAAAAAACTAAACACTGCTTCAGTTCAGCAGCTGCCATGGACTGCGCTGAAACTCCACTGGTCCGTGGCTCTACTTGGCACACACGTCCATTTATTTTGTGTAATTGCTGTGGTGAAAAAATGATCCCCAGCTATTATACAAAATAAAGGATGGACAGGGGGTAAAAAATCAGATTTTACAAACCCCCTCAGGGTGGGATGCCTTAATAACCCCCCACCAAGTTTCACCGTCGGGGTTTATGTGGCATCTTGGGGGGTGTAAAAGCCTCATTATAACCCCCTACCCATCCATTGTTCTCTATGTCTTGCACAATTTATTGTTACACCTGTTGTACATATAGGGAATATCCCACAAGGTAGCTGGAAATATGATTATTTGGTGCTGGAATGTTGCTGTCATTGTTCCGTTGTACAAGGTCAGCCACTCTCAAGGGAACACCAACACTCCACACCAAATAACAATGATATTTGAGCTACCCGACTGGATATCCTAGGTATACCATGGGATTTCAATGTTTTCATAATCTTTTATGCTTTTCAGGTGCACTACTCTCCTGTTTGGTCACACTACTCTCCTGTTTGGTCACACTACACTTCTGTTCAGTGGCATCTGACGTGAGAATAAATGTAAATGGTGCCCCTCTGGCACAGCATTAAAGCATGTAAGCAATAGAATCGGTGAGCTCAGTCAAAACATATACGGCATCTCACATGTGAGGATGTAGTTCTGAGCATGCTCTGTGTGACCAAAATAAGTGAAAAAAAATTCTGAGCATGCTCAGTGACATATTTCATCTATACGAAATATCATTATTTTGTCTAGCTAGGATAGCACTTGTCTGTTTTTGGTTTTAGTTTAAAAAGTGTTGCTGATTAGCAATCTAAGTTGTTCTCAAGAACAACTTAGCTATTCAGTTTAGAAACAAAATATAATAACTGTAGTCTTCCCTTTGGAGATGGAAACACAGTTTTTGTCAGTTATAACCCAGTTACCTGTACCTCTAAAGATTCCATTGCAGAAGCATGAATTATATAAAAATATAATATTTTAATATTTCAAGATATTTGCTCATATAATACAGCATACTACACAAAGACTACGGGGAACAGCACTTCTACAGAGATAAAAAGAAAAAGTTTTGAACAGTAGAGAAAAACACAAGAAAAATCTTACTACACTTCCTAACTTTCCCAAAGTAGAGAGAGAACTTACCACACAGGACACTTTGGTGAATCAGGGCAGACTACAACCTTAGATGTTAGCTGCTCAGGGTCTTAAAACCTGACTAACTTTTTTAGGGTCAGGCAAGTCCTCAAAACCCTTCAGCTGCCAGCCCCCCCGTGTCAGTCTGACATCATAGATTCAACACTTCCTTTGTGTCCTGGAAAACCTCCAATCTGGAAAACTGGCCTAAGCTGGACTCTAGGATTTTTGTGGATTCATAAACCTTCTCATTGTTCTGAGCCCCGTCTGCCCCAGCAGGGGTGGCTGCATCAGTCATTAGCTACAGCCTCTCAGATAACATGAAAGGGTTGTTTTTGGTTTCAAAGCATAAAAGAGCCATTTTGGCTTCCAGCACTCCCATTAATTGACCTGGGGGTCCTGTAGTACAGAACAAAGAGATTGTAATCACTCTCCAGAATCATCTAGCATGCCTCTGGCAACTAACATTATCTATCTCCCTACCCAGCAGTTGTACGGGTAAGATGCTTCTCTATGCTGATGATGCTGTTCTCGTTGCCTCCCACAATGACCCCATGCTGCTCCAGAACTCCCTCCAACTAGTCTTTGACTCTGCAGCTACCTGGTTCACTGAGCACCGACTTGTTATCAACCTTAAGAAAACAAAAACGATGCTCTTCTCCCACCCCAAAATAAGTACAGCAAGTTTCCTTAGCTGTCCACTCCACACCCAATCTCGTCATTGACCAGGTGCAGTCCTATAAATATCTTGGTATAACCTTTGACCCTGCTTTCATTCCATGGACATATCTGCCCCTAAATTCTGTCGCCAACTCACGGCTAGGCATTCTTACCGCACAAGAAATGCCTCCCTCCTGATGCCCTCCGCCTGGCTGTCACCTCCTCTGTCATGTCTCTCATTGACTATGGCCTTCCGGTCTCATGGCTCAGCAGATCAGACTGCCCTCAACAAGGTTCGCCTCACAGTTAATAAGGCCTGCAGACTTATCACTGGTGCTCCCAGACTCACTCACACATGTGAGCTGTGCACCCTAGCTACCCCTACTCAACCTGGAAGACGACTCATGTATCAGACATGCCAACTCACCTTTAAAGCCCTGCGTAGCCTATCCAACTCCATTGCGTACTGCACCGACCCTGATCACACGCAGCTCCGCCAAGAGCTACCCTAGTTATTCCGAGAGCCAGGACCTCTCAAGGTCAGAGGGCATTCCCCTACCGTACTCCCACTGGTATAACTCCTCCCTGCCAGTGTCTCAAACTCACTAACCTTAGCTTGCTTTAAGCCCAGGCTCAGAAACTTCCTGCTTAGCTCTCGAAATGCAACTGCCGCTAGCCTAGTGTGAAAAAATATATATATATATACTCTGTTTGACAATGCTCACTGAGCGCCCCCCTTCCTTTCCCTACTAATTCCTCCTCCCCTATCTCCTCCTTCTACTCCCACCAGCTCTCCCCGACCATAAGTTTTGCACCTTTTGTTATCTTTTGCTTCGTTGGAGATTGTATTCTATTGAAACAAAATTGTAATTGAACTGTAACTTTTTTGTTTGTAAGTACTGTGTCCCTTGTACTACTGTTCTGATGTCCTCTTTGTGACGAGGTACCTTTGTAAATGAGCCTCTGGCTCAAAGGTTTCTAAACTGATGTTTAACTAAATAAATAAATAAATAAATAATTTACCTTCACTGATCCACTCAAACTTATCAATACAGCTACAAGGACATTAAAAAAAATACTAAGGTACAACCTTATATGGCAAGTTGTTATGGGCAACAGGGGAATTATAACCCCCCCACCCCAATAAAACAAAAGTGTCAAATTTTAAGTACCTCCTGTTTCAGTGCTATTAACCTTAAACTGACACTTTCAAAGGTGCACTTTTGCAAATGGAATTTGGGCCTGCTTCTCAAATGGTGCCCTGCCCCTCCACACATACAGAGGGCCAGGAAAAGCCATGGAGTACCCCCTATAAGCAGGATGCACACCAGTGGTGCACCCTGCAACATCCACAGTGGAGATACATGCCTACTGAACACCTGATGCCGCACATGTGCCTTCCTGTGTGGGCGGGCAGGGCTGGTGCAGATCAAGGGTCGGGCTGATATCTGCCCAATCCACAGACCAAACTCCATGGTGCAGAGGGTGAGCAGTGGGGATGGCTGCTGTGCCTGCCTGTGGGTAGCAATAGTAGTTACATGCCAATCTCCACCCAAACACAAAACATGTGAGCGAGCGAGCCCTATTGGCTCTCTCTCCTCCAGCCTCCAGCCCTGGGAGCCTCTATGGCAGGCTGGGGCTATCACCGGCACTGGCTGGTGTTGTTCTTATTATTTTTTACTTCCAATTGGGAATATGGCACTCCCAGAGGATTGCTGTATCCCAACATGCCCTGCCCCCTTGCACTGTTGGGATCCACTTCCAGACTGGAAAAGGCATCCAACTGGATGCCTGTGGCCTGAAGCTGCTCTGCCCCACCCCACCATCCCCTGCTCCAATGCGTGAAACCACACGGGCTCCCGCAGGGGTTGTGGATGCTGGCATGCTCACCGTCACCTGCAGCTGCAGGACAGTGCACCCCAGATAGGGGGAAGCTGGCCATATTTGGGGTGCCTTTGAGGTTCGGAGCCTCAGAAAACAGTACATCCTACATCTGTGCCAGCACCGAGGGCATCAGTGAAAGTGGCAGAGTAGTTAGTGAATTACCCTTAGAGTAAAAATGGATAAGTGTCATGTTTTCTGTTCATTTCTAGCAAAAAAAAAAAAAAAAAACTCTTACCTAAATTTCACTAAGCTTGCTTGCTACCTCGGTAGGTCCTGGGCCTCGTATCACACTTTTGGAGGTTTCATGAAAATCCCTTGAGAAACTGTCTAGATGTAAGCAGCTGAAATCGCGATTTAACGTTAAAGTGGTTTTATGGCACTAACAATATTAATTCTGGTCAGCTTGGGTCAAGGTACGGTGCAAAAAAAAAAAGTGATGATTGCAAAAATAGTGGCGTTTGCTCTGTTTATGTGTTCCAAGCTGAAATTATAGCTGGTTGTTCTGTTTGTTATCTGTGAGGTAGATATTTATATGGCTTAAGCGGAGTACTACCGCCTTCTTCCAATGGAGTCCACTCGTGTCTCACCCCACTCCCGAATTTTTGCAAAGAGCAGTTTCCAAATGTTTTCTCTCCCTCGTCCTATATTTAGCTTATTCTTACTTGCACCATACGGGGAATGTGTGTGTGTGTGTGTGTGTGTGTGTGTGTGTGTGTGTGTTTTATTACACAGAGTTTTAAGGACGTGGCTTGATAATTCTTCTCAAGCTTTAGGTCTAAGGGTCTAACCGCTTATTTCATGTGTGTGTCTCTCTACTTCGTAGCAAGTAAAACGTTTATAGTTACAGGTAATATTAGGGTTATTTAGACGTGGTGTGTGTGTGTGTGTGTGTGTGTGTGTGTGTGTGTGTGTGTGTGTGTAATTGCACAACACTTCACACTGATCGCCTCCCAACTTTTCCTCCTTTTGCACTTTTAGCACTTCACATATAAAGTACATTACCTCCTTGTCCCTAGCCATCACGTTTTCCCTTGCTGCCCCCCTCCCACTGCAATTTCTCCTCTCTATACCTGTTTTATTTTTCCTTTCTTCTAGCGCTTCCATTTGAGCTCCCATTTGGGTCGCTGTGATTTGTAACTATGTGTCTTAATATTCGCTGGGAGAGACAGGGACTAGATAAACATGTCAGCGTCCCCAGCTCTCATGTTATGAGATGGATCCAAGCGTTTGGGCGAGATTTATTTGTTAAATTATCCGGTATTTTGTCATTCACGGACAAGAGCAATTCCCCCCTGAAAGTCGGCTCTATAAATAATATTCAATCTCGCCCTATTGTTAACTGAGAAAAGTTGACTGTTGTTTGATTTTTTGTGCGGCGACCCCCGGGTGAAATCTCCTACATCACGCGATGACAGGTATAGAAAAGCTGTAAATTAGCACCTAAATCGAATATTGATCACCTGCAGTCAGTGTGCAGCGGGAGGAGGGCCCGAGCTCCGGGGCTGGTGGTGGCTGCAGCAGCCTGGACTGTTGGTCGTAGCTGGACCTCTGGGGGCAGGCGGTCCCCAGATACATGGTTTAAGGTGGACACTGGCAGTGCTGCTGACTTTAAATAATGGGGGAGGGCCACCGTGCCACATAAAAATCCCTGACCATCCTGTTTAGGGTTATCTGGAGACCACTGGAAAGGTGCAAATGCATTGTACTCAAACAACATTCCAGGCGACTATCTATCTATCTATCTATCTATCTATCTATCTATCTATCTATCTATCTATCTATATCTATCTATCTATCTATCTACAACATCAATGCAGTATGTATGTATCTATCTATGGCAGTGCCTGTATAGTAGGGTTGAGTATGCATTTTAATGTTAATCCCCAATTTTTGCACCTTAATAACTCTGCCCCCTTTCAACTGATTTGCCCAAATGTGTTGAAGTGGAGTCTGGGACAGGGTCTGTGAATCCTGAAAAGTTTGTGTCACTTGGTTGGGGGCAAGGTTACAGAGATGTAAAAACAACAACAATACAATTCACTCAAATTAAGATTTTTTTAATTTGCTACCCTGTACTAACAACATTTTTTTTTAAACTTTAAATGTACAGGTTTGATAGATTTTAATCCAAGCTACATACTTTGGCAAGTTTGAAGTTTCAGAATTATACAGTTCTTTAAAATGTCAGTTAAAAACTGTCCTGTTTTCTTAGCATGTTCAGTTCAGAAAACATTCTAAGGATAGCTGGAATTTTGCATTACTGGAATGGCTTTCATCACTCAAAAATCACTTTCACATGAGTTCACTAACAAACATTTTCACTTTCGTGACAGTCACTTTTGGCAGAATCGCTTTTGTGATATGGTAGTGAAACATATGAAAATGAAAAATTTTGTAGTGAAAAATACAAAACTGAAAATAATGTTACTGAAAAACCATGTAATTTTGAAACCTCAGACTTGTGAAAGCATGTGCCTTGGCTGTCTGTGGTCCTGGTGCTTCTATGCAACTACAGATACAGACAAGCAGTGTCCATAGGGAAGAGTCTGTCTGGCTGCGGTGCAGCTATGGATGCAGATGCTCAGAGCCCCAAGATGAGACTCCGTGGGTCTGTCCATGGGTCTGCAGAAGCACAGGGCCCTCTGGGCCCAGTGCTTGCATGCAACTACAGATGCAGACAAGCAGGGCCATCCAGGCCCTGCACCAAGGGAAGAGTCCATCTGGGCCCTGCAGTTCCATGCAGCTGTGGATGCAGATACACTGGGCCCTTTGGGACTTTTTCACTATATGGTTACTTGTTTGCTTCCACTAACATACTTTTCAGTAACATGTTCTGATGTTCATATTTTTAACTACCACATTTTTCACTTTCAAATGTTTTCACTTTCATGAGAATCACTTTTGTGCTGTGGTAGTGAAACCAATGAAAGTGAACAATTCAGTAGTAATACAAAAGAGAAAATACTGTTGCTGTTAAGTATGTTAGTGTAAAAAACAACAAGTAACCACATAGTGAATAGGATTCTTCTCTTAATAGAGGGTCCAGAGAGGCCTGCACATCTGCACCCATCGCTGCATGGAGGCACAGGGCCCGCTGGGCCCTGCAGTTCACTGCCAGCTGGACTCTTCTCTTGGTGCAGGGCCCAGATTGCCCTACTTCTCTGTGTCTGTAGTCACATGGAAGTGCAAGACACAGAGGGGCATTTGTTTCTGCAGCCCCACAGACAACTCCATAGATTCTTGTCTTTTTTTTTCAGTTGTTTAACCAGGAGTGGCACACTAAGCTGAAAGCTTGTTTACAGGTGCAACCTGGGAGCACAGGGAAGTTAAGTGACTTGCTCAGGGTCACACAGTATGCAAGTGGGGGCTGTGGGATTCAAACCCAGGTCTCCAGATTTGCAGCTCAGCACCTTACACCACTGTGCTATACTGCCTCCTGCTTGTCTTGGGGCTGTGCACATCTGCATCTGTAGCTGCACTGCAGCCAGATGGACTCTTTTCTTGGTGCAGGGCCATGCGGCACCATTCTCACCCTGGGGAGGGATGGTGCAGTGTTGGCCACACAGGCAACAAGTAACCACATAGTTTTGGCATTCTGCCCAGAGGGCCATGCACCTCTTCATCTGCATCTGCCTGGAAGTATGCTTCCACAGCCAGGTGGACTCTTGGCCCTGCACATGTGCATCTGTACACACATGAAAGTGCAGCCCCCAGACTGACTCATGGATTTTTTGCATTTATAGCTGCACTTCTGCAGGCAAATGGACTCTTCCCTTCTGAATCATGAATAAGGATACCATACCACTATCACAAAAAGAAAATAAATTCTTTGCAAAAAACTATTTTAATGCAGACACTAGGTTTAAGAACACAAAGAGACAAAGTAAGGAAACGAAAAACTTTAGGGTTTGGAATCTTGGGAGTCTTGGCCAATCGGTGGTGTGGTATTCCTCGGGGTTGTCAGCCCCAGTGTCTACCTCCTCCCCTGAGCAAGTGAGTATGATCTGTTGCTTCATGGAGGGCCTGCAGGGCCCTTCATGAATAATCTATGGCTGATTCTGTTGGTCACATGTGGTGGGACATACTTCTCTGTCTCTTAGGAGTTTATGCCTATGAAGCACTGGCTTGGAGCTGTACCTTGTGCTTCAGACAAGAGGCTGTGGGCTGGGGAAGGGGGTGGGAATTAGGGTTGACCACCCCAGGGAACACCACACCACAGATTCCTTACTTTGTCCACTTTTCGTTCATCAGACTTAATATCTGCATTTATTTATTTATTTAGGGATTCGGATCATACCTTTGAGCTCAGAGCTCTTTTAAAAAGGTTCCAAATCAAACAGTGA